>LR898476.1:17569854-18769854 GCA_905067625.1 Blumeria graminis f. sp. triticale
CTCAAGCAGAGCCACAATGTTTCTAGAAAGTATCAGTCCTGATATACTGTGTGGAGACACTCATGCATTTCACCATCACACATAGATATTCTCAGGAGGCATGTGTATATACAGTAGTATTTCTTTAGACTAAGACGGATAGACTTTCACCAATAGACTTTACTTTACATTTTAAATTGACCCTAAGGGTCTAACAAGCTTACATGTACGACCTAGTACATCCTCATTCCATTGACCACTCCTCTCGTCAACTTTCTCTAGCCTCAGCTATTCACCAATCACACACCAATATTTACACCCAACAGAGGAAACAAGGCGTGGCGCATAAATCTTGAAGATAGTTCTTTCAGATGGACGTGAGAGGAATCAAGACAAGTTGATAAGATGATGCAGAGGATGGATACAGCCTCGGCAGGCTTGAAATTTCGAATTTTAGTAACGGGTTTTTACAGTTTGAGCTGTGTGCGTACCAAGACTTTGCTTGTTTATCTATTCTGTACTTTTCTTTGATATTGTTTTGTTTATTTTGTCCTAAGCTAAAGCTATGTTTTCCACATTGGGTCAGGGACAGGCAGAGCCAGCAGGGCTCCCTGTAATCTTTCCTACAGCCTAACTCGTTCCAACCTCGTGAATTGCTACCAAGAGTGCAGCTGATTAAACTGAAACAAAAATTCAAGAAAATCAAAATAACTCCGAAAGAACAGAAGATTCCTCCATAATGGACCCAGTCAATGTGCTCCTCACACATTCCGTTGTCTGTCACACCTTCCAAATGACAAATTTACTTAATCTCTGCTGAGAGCAGTAGATGAGTTAGCAGGCACCATTGATCCAGCTGGTATGCTGCTAATTGTTAGTGGATGCCCCAGAAGGGGACATCGTCGAGGTTGCTGTGTCCTCAAACTTCTTCTTCAGGTCCCAGCACTCCGAAACCTGTTGCCTCGGCCATTGCGGTATCCTTCGCCGCGGCGACAATCGCCTCTTCGGCCTTTTTGGCTGCGGCCCTAGCTTGAGCCGCCTCTGCAAACTTCCCTTGCTCGAGGTGGTATATCCACGCGAGCTGCTCTTTTTTCACAGGTCCAGACTTTCTGGATCTGACTTGGTAGTCCCAAGAATCCGATCGATGGGGTCCCCCACAATTACGACACTTTGTGAGGGCCCTGCACTCGGCTTCTGAGTGCATAGTTGATCCACAGTTCCAGCAGGCTGGAGCGCGGGAGCAACCACAAGTGGCGTAGAAGCCCAAACAGTGTTTACACTGTTGTAAGGATTCCTCTTCCGATCCTTTCTTTAGGATATAATGTTACCTTTCTTCATATGTTGCTATGACAACAGGACAGTTCTTGGCACATGGTATCATGTTGATATTATGTTAAGGTCTATGTTATGATGAGCTAGTGAAAGGAAGGCAGGTATATATATAATGGTTTGGTCTGTAGGCATAGAGTTTGTCAAATTGGAGCGTTGGCGTTTGACCTGAAGTAGAATAGAAGGGCGAGAAGAGGTCGGATGGATTGCGAGGGATGACTAAAGATCTACTGGAGATAATTTGGAGAACTAAAGGTTTAAAAATGGGTAATATAAGTGTCTAAAGAGTCTAAAGATACGAGCAAATACTAGTGGTGGCTAAAGGTGCTAAAGGTAACTAGAGGTGACTATAGGTGACTAGAGGTGATCCGAAGGTGGTGGTTATGACAGAAGACTAAGCATGAAGAACTCTATAGCTACAGGCCAAGCCATCATACATATACTTGCTTTCCTCCCACTAGCTCATCATAACATAGGCCCTAAACTAGTGCCAACATAATAACCAATGCCAAGAACTGTTCTGTTGTCATAGCAACATCAGGAGAAGGGTAAAATTATATACTAAAGATAGGATGGGAAGGAGAATCCTTACACTACCCCTCCCGTTTTTCAATCTGCGAGCTCCGTCAAGCAAGCTGCACTCGGATAAAGGCTGTGAAATTCTTTTAAGAGATCTCCGCAGCCTGTTAAATTATTCAGTGGCTCCCAAGTAGTATCCTCGTATCCTGTCCATCGAACTAAGTATTGAACTTTTTTCTGACAAATTCTTGAGTCCAGAATAGTTTCCACTTCGTATGTGTTGAAATCTCCGTCTGATATTTCGACAGCTGGAGGCTGGAGTTGTTGCTGACCCAGGAATCCGACAAATGCTGGCTTGAGAAGGTTGACATGAAAGTTGTTATCAATCTTCCACTGTGGTGGTAGGTCCAATTTTGCGACGAGAGGGGTTTTCATTACAGTGATGCGCCAAGGACCGGCTCTGATATGGTCTAATTTTTTCGTTGGTCTTGATAGACAAAGATTCTTCAGTGATAAAAATACCCGATCTCCCACTCTATATCTTGGCGCAGGGAGGCAATTTTCGTTTGCGTACGAGGCTTGAAATTCCTGTGCTAGAGATATATTTTCATTGCATTGTTGTGATATCAGTTGCATTCGTGATATTAATTCAGGGGTGTCCCATGCTAGAGCAGTCTCTGATTCCGGAAGAATGTTAAGCCGTGGGTGGTGGCCAAAGGAAGCGAAAAACGGCGACAGACCTGTTGATGCATTGGTGTGATTGTTGCAACAAAATTCAGCTAGAGGTAAGTGGCTGGCCCAATTGTCCTGATGATAATTAACATAGTGCCTCAAGTATACTTCTAGTGTTTTATTGGCCCTCTCAGTCTGGCCATTGGTCTCAGGGTGATAAGAAGTCGAGAGCTTGTGATTAATTGTCAGCCTTGCGCAAATTTCCTTCCAGGTACTATCAATGAATGTCCGTCCTTGGTCAGATGTTAATGAGTCGGGTAGTCCAGCAAATCGAACAACGTTATTCAGAAATGCCTCGGCTGTCTCTCGTGCTGTAGTACGTTCCAAGGCAATAACCCATACCCTTTTAGTCAGTTGATCAACAACTTGTAAGATAAATCGATAATCAAAACCTCTTATTTTACATATTGGCAAGGGTCCGACAAAATCTAGAGTTAAATGCCGAAACGCAGCTTGAGGTGCTGGTAAGGGTTGTAAAAATCCATATGGCTTTTGCACTGAAGGGTTATTTCTCTGACAGGCCTCACAACCTTTGGCGTATTTAATGCACTCTTTATGACACATGGGCCACCAGTAAGACCTATTAAGTAACTTGTAAAGAGCAGCCGCTCCTCGATGGCCATAAAGCGGATTTTCATGGAGGAGTTTTAGGATCTGCTCACAGAGTGCTGAAGGTACATATTCCCTACCATTGAGACTAAATGAATATTCCGTAGCGCTACAACTTGCTAATTGGATATCTTTACGATCAGAACTTGGATCCTCCAGGGCCACACAAATTTCTTGGCAGAATTTATCTTCCTCACAATGTTTGCGCCAATTCTCAAATGAGAGTTCAACCTGAGGGTGTTCAATTGGGGAAAGGTCTATTGGTTCAGATGTATTAATTCGACGATGAATATGCTGAGGCTTTAGTAGAGTCTGTTGTTGGTGCTTGTTTTGCTCGTCATTTGCGTCGGATGGCTTATCCTCACTTATTCTGGTCAGGGCATCGGGCTTTCCGCCTTGTTTACCGGGTCTGAAGACTATTTTAAAGTTGAAATCTGCAAGCAATTCGTTCCATCTAGCTTGGCGTCGATTGAGTTTCTTAGTGGTTGTAAAATACTCGAGATTCTTATGGTCAGACAAGATAACTGTGGGGTTCTCAACAGAGCCAAGCTCACTTTTCCATGTCTCGAACGCATTTACAATAGCAAGCAATTCTTTATCGAAGATCTCATAGTTGCACTCAGCTGGTAGCATCTTTTTCGACATAAACGCCACTGGACGTAAGGTATTCTCATCATCGTACTGCGATAAAATAGCCGCAGTAACATAATCTGAAGCGTCAGTTTCCAGCCCAGTCTTTCTACGAGGATCAAAATGGGCAAGCATAGTTCCGTCTTTAAAGGCTCGCTTGATCTTACTGAAAGATTCTTCACACACACAATCCCAGGTGAATTTAACATCCTTCTTAGTTAAATGGGTCATAGGAGTGGCTAACCGTGAGAATTCAGGGATAAAGCGACAATAAAAGTTTGCAAACCCTAAAAATCCTTGGATATCTCTAACAGAACGGGGTGTTGGCCATTCCTGGACGCAGGCTACCTTTTTAGGGTCCATGAAAATTCCTTTAATTGAGACAATGAGGCCGAGATAAGTTACACTAGTTGTTTCGAAGGAGCATTTAGAAATATCGACTTGCAAGCCATGTTTGCGAAGTCGCTGTAAGACTACTTTTACGTGCCTTTGATGGTCCGCGAGGTTTTCTGAGTAAATCAGTATGTCGTCCATGTAAGCAGTACAGAAATTGTCGAGGAGACCCCGAAGAGCGTAGTTAATATAAGTTTGAAACGAAGCAGGTCCGTTACATAGACCGAAAGGGAGAACTAAGGGTTCGAAGAGTCCATATCGGCAAGTGAAGGCTGCCTTCCATTCATCACCCTCTTTGATGCGGAGCTTATTAAAAGCAGAGATAATGTCAAGTTTGGTGTAGAGCTTGGCACGAGAGAGTTGACACAGGGTCTCTGTTATTAATGGAAGAGAGCACCGATTTCTGATGGAGATTGCGTTGAGTCCTCTATAGTCAATACAGAAACGGAGATCTCCATTTGATTTCTTAACAAATAGAACTGGAGCAGCTGCTGGTGACTTTGAAATCCTAATAAATCCCTTGGATAGTTCTTTGTCCAAATACTCCCGCAGAGCCTCCAGCTCCTTTTGATTCATTGCATAGGGACGAGCGATTGGAGGCTGCTTTCCGGGCTGTAGATCAATTGAATGATCCCAGGGGCGATGTGGAGGCAGGAGATTGGCCTGTTTTCGATCAAATTCATCGAGGAAGTCATGATAATGAGAAGGGAGGTATTTCTTTGGGTCGGCATCTTTTGGTATGGAGAGGTTCAAATTGTTGATTTGGATAGTGGGCAGTCTTTGCATACTTGGATCCAGTAAAAGTTCTAGGTCTCTGAGGCTAAAAGCGAAGTAATGATTTTCGGCCTTTTGACTGAGATCAAAAAATTCAGTGGCAGATACCTTGATTGGACGCGTGTTCTGGAGGGGAGATTTACTAATGGGTTTCAGTGGGGGTTCTTTTCGGATTTGGGTTATTTCTCTCGAAATACTTGTGGTGGTATTGACGTATGGGATTGTTGTCTCGAACTGGCAACAGGCCTTATCTAAACAATTTCCTCCAAAGGTTATCGTATTTTCAGACCAATTGATATAAGGATTATGTTTTTCTAGCCAAGGAAGTCCCAAGACTAGGTCATATTTAATATTTGGGGTAACAAAAGCGAACATTTCTTCCTGGTGTCTGCCAATTACGAGTTTAAAGCTAGTTTTTTTTGTAATTTCGGCTCCACGTTTACCCTCAAAGCCTACCAGGGCGAGAGGAGACTCGAGATGGTTAGCAATAAGATTTAATCTACTGCATAATTTCTCGGATATGAAAGCAAAGCCAGATGCACCTGAATCAACAAGAGTAATTAAAGTTTCATCTCCTACATTTGCCTTTATATACATATGCCGGGAGGAAGACAATTCCTTCAGGCTCACTTTTCCAACCGAGACTGACTGCAGTGGGTGATTATTTGTTGAAGCTGATTTCGTGATGTCCGCATTGTTTCGAGGAATTTCTGTTGGAGTCAAAGGAAGTAAAATTCCGAGTACCTAAAGGGCAATTTTTCGCAATGTGCCCTGACCTATTACACCAGACACACCGACCTAGAGTTCGACGTGCGTCTTTTGCCTGTAGAGTAAGGCGTCCGTCGACGTCTTTTTGTCTTGACACAAATTCGAGATCCATAGCAGAGCTTCCTTGTAATACAGGAATCTCGTGACGTGAAGGGTTGAGCTGGGGTCGAGATCTCATATAAGCTGGAACTGTTATGTAGTTTTTTGGTGGTACTGGTGGTAATGATCTTGCATGTGATGAAGCTAAAATTTCTTGCAATCCGGCATCCTTTTGTCGAAGGTAGGCTACGAAGGCGTGGTATTCTACTGGAACGTCTTAAGATGATAGGATCAGACTTCTTAGTTGAACTGATAAGCGTCTTTCCAGCATTAACTTCCAACTTGTTTTGTCCACTGTTGAGTAAATTGAATCGACCATGTTATCTTCAAAAGCAGTGATGAAGTCATGAAATTTAGTATCCTCTTGGTATAACTTCTCTACCCTTGTGGAAGCCTGGTCCCGTAGGGATGGGTCTTCACATCTCTGCTTCAAGGCCAAAAGAAAGCCTTCTAGTGTTGTTATTTCAGGCGGAATTGATGTGTCTTCGAGACAGCAAAATGATGATCTCATTTTTACTAGAGCTGCTGGCCCAAGACACTGGTATCCAAACCTTACTTTTTCGGATTCAGAGACAGAACTCTCTGCTTGGATCTGATTGACTAGTTGAGAGCAGAAATAGCGTAAGTTTTCTGGCGTTCCATTGTATGGGGTAATGGGCTGGATCGGAAGCTGATGCCTGAGCTGAGGTGATACTGTGGGTGTTAAGGCCGTCGGTAATATAGAAGATACTGAAGATGTAAACAACTGGCTTACACGCTCTCCATCTGTTTTGGATGCTGCATCAAGTATTTCAGACGAATAAGTTATGTATGGTAAATTCCAAAGATGTGGAGGGAGTAATCTTATGTTGGACCTTGAGGGACTTTCATCTATGGATTGGATTGATGTATTATTAATGCCTGGTATATTGTCGTTCATTGTAATGAGAGGTTGAGAACCTGTAATGCTACAGAAGTCTTTGGTGGGTATTGAATGAGTCAGAGTATCTGATGAATCAGTTACTCTATTTCTCATATGATTTTGACGCTTAGTAATGTCAAATTGGAGCGTTGGCGTTTGACCTGAAGTGGAATAGAAGGGCGAGAAGAGGTCGGATGGATTGCGAGGGATGACTAAAGATCTACTGGAGATAATTTGGAGAACTAAAGGTTTAAATATGGGTAATATAAGTGTCTAAAGATTCTAAAGGTACGAGCAAATACTAATGGTGACTAAAGGTGCTAAAGGTAACTAGAGGTGACTATAGGTGACCAGAGGTGATCCGAAGGTGGTGGTTATGACAGAAGACTAAGCGTGAAGAACTCTATAGCTACAGGCCAAGCCATCATACATATACTTGCTTTCCTCCCACTAGCTCATCATAACATAGGCCCTAAACTAGTGCCAACACAATAACCAATGCCAAGAACTGTTCTGTTGTCATAGCAACATCAAGAGAAGGGTAAAATTATATACTAAAGATAGGATGGGAAGGAGAATCCTTACAGAGTTCTTTACGCTTAGTCTTCTGTCATAACCACCACCTTTGGATCACCTCTGGTCACCTATAGTCGCCTCTAGTTACCTTTAGCACCTTTAGTCACCATTAGTATTTGCTCGTACCTTTAGAATCTTTAGACACTTATATTACCCATATTTAAACCTTTAGTTCTCCAAATTATCTCCAGTAGATCTTTAGTCATCTCTCGCGATCCATCCGACCCCTTCTTGCCATTCTATTCCGCCTCAGGTCAAACGCCTACGCTCCAATTTGACAACTGTTCAATTTGTCAACGAGGCTTATGTATGATAGCCCTACCAGACTTGTCGAAGAGGCGGAAACCCGCACGAGGGGCGACTTCCCGGTCGAAAAGGGCATGCCAGTTTTGGTGAGGTGCCCCAGGTTGACACATCCCATGAAGTCGGATGTGTATTGGTCTCGCGCCAGTCATAACAGCAATCTTGTCGAAGACCCACTCAGAATCGACCGCCATGGCGCCTCGCTCTGTGATTATACTTACAGGTACGTTGGGTATCTTTAAGGCTACAAGATCTGAAGATGCCTCGAGTTTGGCGCTTTCACTTCCCAGCTTCAAAGAGCCATCTAGCATCTCTTGTCGTGTTTTTTCGTCCTTTGCTAGCATAGCAAAGCCGGTCCTCACTCAATGAAGCGAGGTTATTTTATTGTGAAAGAAGAGGAATCTCATCTCCAATTTACTTCTCACGCAATTTGTGGACAGCTTTTGCCACGGGTTTCGGCATAGCCTTTACAGTTGGGACTGCTTTCTGTTGCAATCCGTTTCTGGCCACTGTGGCCCAGGTGCTTTTGACGGGCAGAGCTGGGACGGTGGGTATTGTTTGGCTTCTGGCGTCGGGAACCCTTGGGAGAGGGTTTGTCGGGCGAGGAGGGAGAACAGGTGGCGTGGTGGCCGGACCCGTGGCCATGTATTGCGCAATGGTGGCGCGTAGGTAGACTTTCATTGAGTCTACAAATTGTCTATTTGACCTGTTGGTCAAAGGAAGGAGGGTGGCTTCGACGCCAGAGATGGCGGCGGAGCAGAGGGCCAGATTTGCCGCTGTTTCAGCGGCGCGTCGTTGTTCAGCTTCGACTATTGGTCGGAGCTCGAGGGGACACTCTGCTTTCGTTGCAGCTTTGGGCTGCGACGTTGATTTTGACGCTGCTATGGGTGCAGCATTTTCCGACGGTTTTGACACGGTCAGAGGTGGTTTGGATGATTCTCCAATCCTGTGGGGGACGGAGGGTGGCTGAGGAATTTCCCCAACAATTTCGACTGACCTGATCATGTCAGTATTGGGTTTAGTGACGGCAGGGAGGGCTTTTTCCTTCCCTTTAGTAGAGACCTTGCTCATCTCCGCGCATTTCGGAGACTGGGCAAGGCCAGGTACTTGCTCGAGAGCCCTCGGGTGGACTCTCGTGTTGTCCAACTTGGCGTTGGGACGCTTTTTTCGAACAGGTGGCATGGTGAAAATGCCAGTGACTCAATCACAATGATTTGATAGAATGCGACGAGCGCGTGAGGGAGGGAGAGGGGGAAAAGGTGAAGATTCGAAAATTCGAATTTCAAAAAATTGTCTTTGATATTGTGTCATAGCTAGATAGCTGCATACGCAATTAAAATCTGATGCAAAAAAAAGGTGTTGTAATAGGTCTATGATTTGGGTGTACATACAATTTGTGGGAGCTTGCTGCTAGTGATCACAGATGGGCTGCTGGGCCAGACAGGCCAAGAAGTGGAGCGGTGTTAGGGCGTGTGGTGAACGGAATGGGATTTGCCTTCTGCTGAAGATATTCTAGTAATGACTAGGCGAATAAGTACGAGTCGATATAGATAGGTACGGTTAGGGGTGTTAAACTGCTCGGGCGAGGCGCAAAAGGTTAGGACTGCAGAACGAGAGATCAAGAGATCGAGACGAGTAGAAGGATTCTAGAGACTATGAGGATATAAGATTGAGAAGCTGAAGAACTACCTTTGAGTAACTCCAGCTTCTTTAAGTATAACTAATTACGTGCTAGATTTAAGTGGGGCTTTGGAAGATTATGTCATGGTAAGCCCCTTCAACTCTAATTATCAGATTTTTCTCGGATATCTTCTCATTAAACCTTTTACTAAGAACCTTCTCCTTGAACCTTCTCCTTGAACCTTCTCCTTGAACCTTCTCCTTGAACCTTCTTCAAGGGTGCCTGGCCATAACAAGCGGAGAATGATCTCTGTGGAATAAGGAAAGACTGAATTGCTTGCTCTATCTACTGTGGAGGAAAGCTCTCTACCCATAGTCCCTAGACTATTGCTTACTAATAATACTAACTCAACAAAGCAGGAGCAAACAGAGCAAACGCATGCAGTTGCGTGACCATCATAACTTGAGCTGTAGACTGTAGCTATGTGGGTCCAGGCACAACAAAAGGCTTCGCTTGCAAGAGTGCAGGCAACACTATAAACACCGCCATAGTTGGATGGTGCAGTGGTACATTATCTTGGCTGGTCTGCCTAGTAGAGTCTAGATAGCTTGGATACACATCCCATTCGAGACAGTAGATTGCTGGTTCAAATCCGGCAATACACAATTGCATTTCTCGCAGCACTGGTGTACATGTGTAATAGCTGGTAAGCCGATCGGTCCCTGTAGCCTATGTTGGTTAACTTAGGTCTGATTCAAGTGGTGTTATTAATTACTACCAATGCGCTAATATGCGATGTGTTAGATTGGAGCGTAGGCGTTTGAAATGAAGTGTAATAGGAGGGCGAGAAGAGGTCGGATGGATTGCAAGAGATGACTAAAGGTCTACTGGAGATAACTAGGAGGAACTAAAGGTTTTAAATGTGGGTAATATAAATAGCTAAAAGGTCTAAAGGTTCGAGTGGGTACCAATGACAACTAAAAGTACAAAAGGTGACTAGGGGTAATCCTAGGTAATCCGAGGTTGGTGGTTGTGACAGAAAACTAAGCATGAAGAACTCTATAGCAACAAGCCAAGCCATCATACATATACTTGCTTTCCTCCCACTAGCTCATCATAACATAGGCCCTAAACTAGTGCCAACACAATAACCAATGCCAAGAACTGTTCTGTTGTCATAGCAACATCAGGAGAAGGGTAAAATTATAATCTAAAGTTAGGATGGGAAGGAGAATCCCTACACAACAACACTCAATACCATTCTTTTGTGTCGGCATTTGCATAGTATTCACATGGCATCAGACCCAGCAGTTTTCATGGATCATTGTGGCATAGCATAATGTGAAACGCTATGCAGGTAGATAAGTTAAAACATAAATAATAGTTCAATGCACTTCTAAAACCAGCAAGGAAGACTGATTGAAAGGTGTTACAGCACGTCAAGGAGGTTGTATAAGTTATTATAATGCTATCAAGAGGTACGCTTGTAAAGGCAATAAAAGACAAAGAGAGGAGGTAGCTACTCTCGACCCTCTCTAGGATATCTCCCTCGGCTGTGCTCAGTCATCCAACGTGATGCCAAGGCGCGCTAACCCGTATCCCCACACGCACGCAATACGGCTCTCACAGATTGTGACAGATGTATTTGTCTGTCTGTCTGTTTTCCTTCCTCTTTCTCTCAGCTTATACATCTACACATATCTACTACCTGACATATGGTGATAATATCTAGAAATAGCTTCTTTACATCACAGGACAAAATCCAAACATGTTGTAGCCAAGATGTAATCCTAAACCGACTCAATACCAGTCCACCATGTCTGTTACACGGACACCAAGTGTTTTCTAGCTGAAAATTACAGATAACGCCAAGTTTTCCTGAGGCAATAACAAATTCTATTGGGCTCTGATGCTGGTCTGACAGGTTGCTTCTGGGCACCATATGCAACACAACAGGCAAAATCAGCACAAGCCATTGGGCTACTGACCCAAGCCCAGCCAATGCATAAAGTACGACCCCCTATCACCACAGCAAAGCAGCCACAAAGTTGGGCATCAACCGTTGTTGTACTTTCGCTCGTCAATGACCGGCTCTGCGCCGACAGGTGCATATGCACATCGTGCGTTGACCATGGATATAACCACTGCCGCTCCTGAGTCTCGGACTTGGGAGCACCGGGTTGAGTCATTGCAAGGCAACAATTGGGGTAGCGACGTGAAGGGTCTACTGACCACGTGCGCTAGCCATAAGCGGTTAGATATTGCCGGACAATTACGGAATAGCGCCCTGAGGTATATGCAGACCTCGCACGCTACCGGAACCATACAACTGCTTCCGCTCCTGAGTAGTGGACTCATGAGCGCCAGGCTGATTCATTGCAGGGCAATGATTGGGGCAGCGTCGTGATGAGTCTATTGATCACACACGCTAGCCGTGAACGGTTAGGTATCGCCGGGCAATTACGGGATAGCACTCAGAGGTACATGCAGACCTAGCGCACTATCGGAACTATACAACTGCTTCCGCTCCTGAGTAATGGACTAAGGACTGCGGAGCTGAGACATTGTATTGGAATGATTGGAGCGACGCTGTGGTGTGTATACAAACCACAGGCGCGAACCATGGACTGGATTGCTGTTGTTCCTGAACAGCTAGGTTCAGGATTGCTCAGCTGGGATATTACAGGTAAGTGATTGAGGCATTGCAGCGACGCGTACTCGGACCGCGCGCGCCAGCCACCGGAACAGCGGATGCCTCTCATGAGAGATGGACTCATGAGCTGCAGAGTTTTACGTAGGCACGCTGTTGGCAGTAAGTTAGGAGAGGAAGCGTAGACAATGACAAGGGTCATATTAGAGTATATAAGTAGTCTATGTTCTGTCTCATGTACAGTATTGGAAAAGTATCGGACACCTGCCAGCAATCAAGTTACCAAGTATCAAACCATCTGAACAAACATTGTGACACATTTCAACGTAACTATGTTCCCAATTAACTCATAACCTTAACAGAATACCATGTAAATTCTGACACAAAAGTATTGTATTTGGTGGCGTCGCACATTAGCAAATTGGTATTGATTAATAACACCACTCGAATTAGACCTAAGTGTTGTAATTAAGGTATGAGTAGGTATGAGATGTTGAATATTCTAGGGATAGTGCAGAGGGTGGATAAGGATTATCAGAGCTTGACTATATGATGAATAGCTTGGTTATATTATTCTACATATCACAGTAGTAGATAGGACTTATATACACATATTTGGTACCCGCTATACAGTACATCACCATCTATGCATGAAGTACTACAATCTTAATTCCATGCAATACTATCCCAAATTACTCTATGCCATTATATAGAGCTGCGCCTCAATAGTCCATCGTAATGATAGCCATGTAGGGCTGTGCAGTACTCGCATAGATGTGTTGTATCCCTGGCACTTGGCAGAGATAAATTTAGAGTAAATGCAATAATCACATCACAACAATCAGGTACTGCAATTACTTCATACTTTGCGTGTTGCCAAGCGAGCTTTTTAGAGAGTTGAGGTGTTTTAATATTTTGTAGGTTCAACCATTCCTTGTCTCCTACTTTGAATTGTTCGGGTTGGCGTGGACGACAATTTGCATTAGCCTCATTTCTCTGCTTGATTGACGCCATTGCCACTTGTGCAAAGTCCTGCGCGTCTTTTAATCTTTGTATATATGCTGTAGCTGATAATTTCCCCGGATGACGCAACAAAGGGTTTACCTCTGGTGCTGGCTCTGTCAAGGGGTCCAACTCATACCCGTGACAAAGAAAAAATGGACTTATGCCACTGATTGCCGAATTGGGTCAATTATTTAGCGCAAGCCGTGCCATGGGAAGAAGATTCATCCAGTCATCTTGGGCGTAGCACATAAAAACTCGCAAGTATTTGTAAATTTCTTGGTTTGCACGTTCACTCGCATTTGACTGGGGATGGTAAGATGTAGTAAGACGTTGCGTTATCCCCGTAAGTTGACAGAAAGTTTTCCAGAAATGACTCATCCAGTCACTACCTTGATTGCTAGTCAGATAACATGGAAATCCAAAGTATTGATAGTAACAATTGATAAAAACCTCGGCGCAATTTTCAGCAGTCATGAATGCTGTCCCAAATACAAATATATCCTTAGAAAGACTATCTGTTATCACCATAATATTAGTGCAGCCGCTGGAGCGCGGTAAATCAGTGATAAAGTCAATTGTTAACTCATTACCTATTTGTTCGGGGACGGGGAGTGACCGTAAAAACCCCGCTTTAGCTTCGCGCCAAACTGTGGTTCGTCTGCAGATATCACAATTTCGTATGAACTTTCGGACGGCATCTCTGCATTTGGGCCAGAACCATCTGCGCAAAATCATGGTGACCATTGTGTCTTTTCCTGGATGACCTGCCAAGTGACTATTGTGAACTTGTTGCATTATTGCTGTTTGTAATGGTTCAAAATTAGGTACCCAGACTCTATTTTCACGGCCCCGGAGAACCCCATCCCCAGCTACCTGTTACGGGCTGTGCCCGGATTGGGACTGGTCACTAGGACCAACCCGGCTAGATCTTTAAGCGTCAACGAAGCAGCGCTTACAGAGACGCGAAAGGTTGCATGGGGAAGAATGCAAGGATATGCACAAAGAGGGATCTAAGTGTCGCATAAAGATTAATGCAAGGTTGCGCACAAGAATGAGTCTCAGTGTTGCATAAGGATAATTGTAAGGTTGCGCATGAGGAAGGACCCAAGGGAGTACGTACTAAGGTCTCAGGGATGAGGGTTTGATAGTGTTCCACGGGGTGCGTTGTATAGCCTAGTGAAGATCTAGGTGGTAAGTGAAGGTTGTAAATGGGTCAAAGGGATGACAGGTCTTCTCTAGGAAGAGATGAATGGGCAACTAGTTGCAGTAGGTGTTACACGTGGGTCTTGCTGATGAAGAACTGGGCAATGGATAAATGGTCTTCCCGAAGAAGAGATGGGTAAACAAATGTATTGTAAATGGTAGATAAAGAAGACGTTGCGTGAGGAGTAAATCTCTCTCACGCCGAACTATTATATACAAGAGTAGAAGCCTTTGCCAACCGGAATTAATCGTAATCAATTCTTTCCAATATCTTTGCATTAATGGCTGTGTTCTTGTCCTTCTCTTCATGACTCTCCTGCATATCCTTACATGACTTTTTACACGACTAATTGTATAGGGGAAGCTATTATTAAATTGATGTCTTTCATTAACTACCCCTTCATCTTATCACGAATTAAAATTAGTATTAAAATTCTAATTACGGATCCGTGAAATAAGGGGGGGAGGATGTCACAGGAAAGAGGGTAGCCGGGGAGAATGGAGTATTCTCAGGTAGGCTAGGAGGGGAGCTTAAACGCGACGCTGAGGAGGACATAAAGGACAGGAGCCGTTGTAGGCGGATTAGTTTCCTTAGGAAAAATTATCAATTCCTATTGAGTTAACGTCTTTCAAGTACTTCTGAATTCTTTAAACCCTTTACACTACCGTACACTCAGCTATATTTGCCAATAACTTGAACGCCAAGTCAGGTGGGAAGCCCCGTTCACTGGTAGCTACTCCATTTCGCACCTTCAGCCCTTTGGACAAGAATGTTTTGTTCACATCCACAAAGCTAAACGCCCTGCTGGAAGCAAACTTCTCCCAAGAGCTGAGAAGGGCATATTATTATGCTTGGTGTATGATTTGGGAATGTACACTTGCGCTGGAACAGCTAAGATAGTATGTGGAGAGATATCTTCATTAGTGTGCAGAAGTGAAGTGACTATGATAATTGTTATGTTACAGATTAGGGGAAGCTCGTCCCTTATCTCCTAGCTTGTTTGATTGTAGACCAATCACGTTACCAGTATGCAGCTCACCAAAGTGTGCAACTTACTGAGCAGCCATGCCATTTGTCCTATATCAACAACCCATCTCTAGTACTGCACACATTACTACATGTAATGTCTGTCACGGACTGACTGATGTTGAGATGGTATCCTGCCAACCTCTGGCTCTAAGACTATGTTGCTACTGCTATGTCATGGATAGATTCATGGTGTTGAGGTAGAGTCTGATCCTAGCTTCAGCTGGTATCCCTCTAGACAAGTTCTAGTTACTTCGATGGCGTTCTAAGCTATTCTAGCAATTAGTTTCTAGATATTTCGGGATGGTATTTTGTACTCTTACCAGTTCACTGAGCTTCGATCAGATTCTAGGTCACTCTCAGGAGTTTGACAGGAATCGGGCTGAAACTAGATTACTGTAGTCTGTAGCAGATAGTATCAAAGTATAAGTAGCTGAGGTATCTTCATGTAGAAAGCTCTCCAGCTTTCAGTCTTGTATTATTCCTTAGTTATTCAAGAATCAAGAATCAAGAACCTAGACTTTTGTTAATATATCATCTTCACCATCAAGAATCCAAGATCTCACGCCTACCTTTCTCAAGTTAAGTGACCAAGTCCCAGAGAACCTGACAATGTCTTTATGTAGAGACTGGATCTTCTCCATGCGCCATAACGCCATGCTGCCATAATAACTACCTATGCACCAGCTACTAGATCTACCATCCTACATAGCTGAGCATAACACATATTTGTCGGATACACAAAAGTTAACCACCACTACCGTATCTTCATCCCCGAAAAAAATCAAGTTGCAGTTTCAGCTGATGTCAAATTTTCGAACCGTCTAACTGAAAAAACATACACTGAACCAGTACTTGTAGAATTAAAACTTTCAGGACCTGAATCCACCTTCCAACCTTCCATCAAGAAGAACAAAGCTTGGATCAACCCAAAACAAAACGGATCTGAAGAACGCAACTCTCTTCTGCCATCAGACGCTGATCATACTGCCAAACTTCAACCAAACCAACCTCCATCTGATCTAATAGGTCCACAACCTAACCCTTCACAAGAATCAACATCTTCAACTAGACCCAGAAATTCTCCGAGGCTTTCACAAGAAAATGCAACCATTACAACTCGCTCCGGACATCAAGTACAACCTCGGGCACTCAACGATATGATAATAGGGGACTGGTGGAAAGCGAAAGCTAGATCTACAAACCAACTTGTTGAACCTCAAGATTTGTCTGACAATCTTCAACCAGAAGAGGCAATGATTAGCATATTAGAAGTTACTGAACCAAAATCTTATGGAGAAGCTTCAAGATCTCACCACTGGGATATTTGGAAGAAAGCTTTTTATGATGAAATTTCCTTGTTTCAAGAAAATAACGTCTGGGATCTAGTTCCAAGACCGAAGGGAAGAAAAGTTGTTGGTGGTAAATGGGTTTGTAAAGTGAAGGGGAATGCCCAAGGAGAGCTCGAACGTTTCGAGGCATGGTATGTTGCCAAAGGATTTTCCCAAACTCATGGACCCAATTACGATGAAACCTTTGCTCCTGTTGTTTGTTACGACTCTCTACAACTTTTATTGGCTATTTCGGCTTGTAAAGACTGGAAACCACGGCAGCTTGATATAAAAACGGCATTTCTATATGGTATCTTGAACAAAGAGATTTATATGGAACTTTCTGAAGGTTACAGGATAGAAAGCCATGTTGAACGGTTAAACTGATATATTAACGGCTTGAAGCAATCACCACGGGAATGGTTTTTTAGGTTGGTCAAATACCTTTGTCACGGTTTCATAACAAAATGCATGGGCAATCTTGTAGGTACAGTATATTAATTATAATTCTCTAGAGAGAGAATTCTAACAGCTAGTGACTACAAATATATATAATCCAGAATACTCCTCCTTCCATAGGATTCCCTCCATGACCAGAATTGTTTGGATTCTTCGACAACTTCCAAGAAGATTCTGGATTACACCATTGATCTCATTGCCTGCGCTAGCTAGCGTAGGCTACAGGGATAATTAGGCTTAACAGCCGTTACAATCCCCCTTCTCTTCCTCAATGAGTAAATATTTTATTTAATTTTCTTATTTAATGCTTTTTTTTTTTCGTCGTTCCCTCCGCGTTTTCTGGACATGAGGCTCGGCCTGGCCAACGTATCTACCTGAGTATATTTCCGAAGGGCCATCATTTGAAGTTATGGGACCATAGGTCTCCTCAAATATTTTTAAAGCTTCGGTGTCTGCCACGTATTCAATGGGCTCCCAAGTTGGTTCTGCCCAGCCAGTCCACTTAACTAGGGCTTGCCTGAAACTACCACGGCCACGTCTCACTGTTCTCGCTCGTATTATTGAGTCCACTCCAAATTCTTGCTCGCCCAGATCGTCAAGGATAGCGGGATTTTGTGCATCGTCCCGCCGCTGACTCGGAAAGGGATCCGCACCCGCCCGCTTCACCAATTCGACATGAAAGCGGTTGTGGATGTTTCCAGGAACGTTCAACTCCACAGTCAAAGGATCTGGGACCGCGGTCACATCGTACTTTGCATGTATCCAGGCTAGCTTCTTGGAGAGCTGTGGTGTTTTCACGTTTCGGAGATCCAACCAAACCTTGTCGCCAACTTTATACTGATCTGGTTGTCTTCGGAAGCGATTTGCATTACCCTCGTTTCGTTGTTGAGCTGAAGCCATTGCTGCCTGTGCATAGTCTTGCGCGTCCTTTAACCTTTTAACATAATCCTGAGCAGATAGTCATCCCGGGTGTCGGGAACCATTCTCTAAGATAGGCGTAGGCTCTGCCAGAGGGTCCAAATCGTATCCGTGCCGTAAGAAGAATGGGCTTAGTCCTCCAATCGCTGAACTTGGTCTTGAATTTAGTGCCAGTTGGGCTACAGGCAACAGTTCCATCCAATTATCTTGTGAGTAGCAGGTAAACGCTCGCAGGTACTTGTACAATTCCTGATTTGCTCTTTCACTTGCGTTTGACTGAGGATGGTACGCCGTGGTCAAGCGTTGAGTTATTCCTGTTAGCTTGCAGAAAGTTTGCCAAAAGGTTCCCATCCAGTCACTGCCTCTATCACTTGTCAAATAACGTGGAAAGCCAAAGTAACGATAATATCGGTCGACAAAAACTTTAGCGCTTGGTGCAGCCTCCATTGTCTTTGTACCAAATAGAAAACGTCTTTAGATAGCCGATCTGTTATAACCATTATATTTGTACAATCTTGAGAAGGTGGCATATCAGTAATAAAATCAATTGTCAGCTCGCTTCCTATTCGGTCAGGAATTGGCAGTGATCAAAGAAACCCAGCCTTCGCCTCTCGCCATACTGTCGTACGACCACAGACATCACAATTCCGTATAAAACGACGGACCGATTCCCTCATCTTTGGCCAGAACCATCGCCTTAAAAGTATGCCAATCATTGTATCTTTGCCCGGGTGACCTGCTAGGTAGCTATCGTGTGTCCGCTGCATTATCGCCGTTCGGAGTGGCTCATAATCGGGAACCCAAATTCGATTTTCCCTTCCACGAAGAACGCTATCTGCGGCAACCGTACACTCTGCAATGTTAGCGGTTAATTTCTGAGCGATATTTGGTGGGAAACTTCTCTCTCCGTGCTGGACAGCATCTCGCGCTCGTCGCCAATCATTATCGTAAATGACTCCTTGATTCCATAATGTTTGAATCTCATCGTCGTCAGATATTCTCGCTGTCGCTGCTGGGTCTGCTGTACCGAGTTGTGCATCGACAGTTAAAGCTTTGACAGTTGGTAACAGTTGCATAATTCTACCCGTGGTTCGTTCGTCATGAAGGCCATGGGGCTGATCCTGATCGCGTCTTGAGAGAGCATCCGGCCGTTCGCAAGCATTGCCAGGTCGCCATTTCAGAGTGAAATTGAACTGATGTAATACATCGTAATACCTGGCCTGCCGTTCATTGAGTAGTCGCTTGGTCATGAAATAGTCTAAGTTCTTGTGGTCGCTCAAAATTGTGAATGGCTTTGCAACAGAACGCAGTTCAGCTTTCCACTCTTGCAGGCACGTGATTATGGCCAGCATCTCTTTGTCGTGTATCGGATAATTTGCTTCCGCTCCGCTCAGTTGCTTGGAGTAGTAAGCCACCGGCCTCAGCCGGCCTTGCTTATCAGCTTGAGACAAACATCCACCCAATGCATACCCAGAACAATCGGCTTCCACCACTGTGTCTCGCTCGGGATCCCATTGCGCTAGCACCGGCTCAGTTGAAAAAATTTGCTTTAGTCGTTCGAACGCCTCGTTCTCCTCAGGTCCCCATCTCCAAATTGAATCCTTCTTTGTCAATCTGGTCAGTGGTGCAGTTACCTCCGAAAATCTATCAACAAAGCATCGATAGAAATTTGCAAAGCCGAGAAACGATCGAACTCCTTTAACCGACGTAGGTGGCTTCCATTCTATGATGCTCTTGACCTTGTCAGGATCTACGGTCACCGAGTCTCCAGCTCTCACAATGTATCCTAGATACTTCACCTCTCGACATAGAAAATTGCATTTATCAATGTCCAAGTACAAACCAGCCTTCTCTAGCTTTCCCAAGATACTTTGAACCGTTCTCCAATGATCGGCCTCACTACCATTTGTGTATACTAGAACGTCATCCATGTATGCTGTCGCATCAACATCAAGGTGTCCTCGTAGTTGCTCATTAATATAACGCTGGAAGGTTGCAGGTGCATTTGCAAGACCAAATGGTGTAACAAGCCACTCAAAAAGACCATGGCGACATCTGAAGGCAGTCATCCATTCATCTCCCTCTCTGATTCTGATACGATGGAAAGCTGACTTCACATCTAGTTTCGTGAACCACCTAGCTTTTGAAAGTTGTCGCAAAGTTTCTTTAAATAATGGAAGGGGATACCTGTCTGGAAGAGTGACTGCATTCAGCCCGCGATAATCCACACAAAATCGTAGCCCTCCGTTTGGCTTTCTAGCAAAAAGTACTGGCGAGGCCGCCGGCGAACTACTTGGTCTGATCCATCCCTTACCCAGAAGATCTGTCAATGTTTTGCGAAGCACTAGAAGCTCCTCTCTTGACATACTGTAAAGAGGGCCCCAAGGCGGATGGACTGGCTTCCCATTCTCATTTCGGAGGTTTATAGCATGGTCAAGGTGATCTCGTGTAGGCGGTAGATCATTAGCGCCGCTATCGTCAGAAAAGAGGCGCGCGAACTTCTTCACAGGGCCCGGTATTCGGTCTCGAGCATCAGAGATCTTGAGACAATGTTTCGTACGGAGTGCCTTATTTATGTCGTCTAAGGAGGCTTTGCAGACGGGAACTCCCTTTTCCAGAAAAGATAATGCCTCAACAGCAGCACGTTTAGGCTCCTTTATTCCCCTTAGTTTTTGACGCCAGCGTCGAACACTGTAAACAGAACCACCGCTCTTCCTGAGTTCCAACCGCTGCTCTTTGGAATGAATTACTGCATCCTGGTCCTCTAACCATTTCTTCCCAAGTATGATCTGATGTGTACTGTGTGGTACTACATACAGCCACAATTTTTCAGTAACAAAGCCATCAAGGTCTATGGAGACCCAAGTGATACTTTTTACTATTGGCTTGTCTTGAGATGAATTTTCTGCTGTCTGAAGGGTTCGGGGAGAGATAGGTTTACATGGTAAACTTAGTAGGGCTGCTAATTCTTCATCAATGATACCTGAACACAGGCATCCATTGTCAATTAATGCTTGCACCATAGTGACGTCGTTAACTAATGCATTAACTAAAAATGGATTTGTATTCATCTTCGGTTCTTGTTCAGCTGCTGTCAAACTTTTTGAAAACTTTTTATCCAATATTATTGGCTGCACAAAATCTTTCCTTTCTTCTTGAATCGGTCTATCACTAGTAATGGCATTAATAAGGGGTGGCGATGTGTTCTTTCTCATTTCATGATCTGTAAGACAGCTCCCCATGACAGACCTCTTGGCTGACCAACCCATTGTTTCTCCTCGATCTCTTATTTGCTGAATTTCGATAGGACGGTTTATGAGTCTCGGAGAAATGCTATACGGATCCAATTCGTACACTGCCGGATCAATAGGACCTAGACCATCATCATACGGATCCACTTCGTAGACTGCCGGATCAATAGGACCTAGACCATCACCTTCCGGATCCAATTCGTACACTGCCGGATCAATAGGACCTAGACCATCATCATACGGATCCACTTCGTACACTGCCGGATCAATAGGACCTAGACCATCACCATACGGATCCACTTCGTACACTGCTGGATCAATAGGGCCTAGACCATCACCATACAGATCCTCTTTCATATTTTTTTTATAAATATGTAAACTTTTCTTAGTCTTTCGTGGATTAATTGCTGGAAGAAGGTGGCACACCCTAGATTGACATCCCCGTTTCTCACATCTGAAGCAGCTTCCTTCTTTCCGAAGCTTAGCTAGCTGATCTTCTGATTTCCATGTTGCCCTAAGAAAATTGTTTTCCTCCATAGAAATGTTGCAATGATCCCACTTCATCTTTGCAAAGTTGATTGACTGCAATTCTGACTGACTGACTGACTGACTGACTGACTGACTGCGATTCTGACTGACTGACTGCGATTCTGACTGCGATTCTGACTGACTGACTGACTGACTGACTGACTGCGGTTCTGAAGTTTGTGGAGAGAATTATAATATGTCACGGTTTCATAACAAAATGCATGGGCAATCTTGTAGGTACAGTATATTAATTATAATTCTCTAGAGAGAGAATTCTAACAGCTAGTGACTACAAATATATATAATCCAGAATACTCCTCCTTCCATAGGATTCCCTCCATGACCAGAATTGTTTGGATTCTTCGACAACTTCCAAGAAGATTCTGGATTACACCATTGATCTCATTGCCTGCGCTAGCTAGCGTAGGCTACAGGGATAATTAGGCTTAACAGCCGTTACAACCTTAAACCTTTTGGTCTTGCTTCTACCTTATTTGATCCCTGTGTTCTTATCCACAGCTCAGGTGACTTGATTATTGCAATTTATGTGGACAATATAATTCTCTTTGGAGAACAAGGTAATTTGACAGAAAACACAGTCAACAAGCTTAAATCAGAGTTTCATGTTAAGGATATGGGACTTCTTTATGGGCTCCTTGAAATTCAAATTGAATATAATAATGCGGGTATCACACTCTCTCAATCTTCATACATTGAGAGAGTCCTCACACAATTTTCTATGCAAGATTGCAACCCGGTGACCTCTTCTATTGAGCAAAACTACCAGCCTATGGCTACAACTGGCAACACTAGGGTCAATGCTACTCTGTATCAGCAAATCATTGGATCTATCATGTATTTAGTCACTGGTACTAGACCTGACCTTGCATACACAATAACACACCTCTCACAATTTAGTTCGAATCCCTCTACTTCTCATTATAATACAATATCTTATATATAGATTCTAGGAGTCCTCTATATTCATTGACTCAGTTAGGACTATAATATAAATCTAATCTAATCTAATCTAATCATTATAATACAACAAAGCGCGTTTTACGATATCTTAAAGGAAAAAAGGATCAAAAGCTTCTCTATAGGTTTGATTCTAACTTGGTACTTAATGGATTTTGTGACGCATTGTACGGAAATTGTCTTGACACTTGAAGAAGCTTTTCTGGATATATTTTTCAACTTAATAGTTCTACTATCTGCTTACACTCTCACAAACAAAGTACTGTCGCTCACTCCACTTGCAAAGCTGAGTAAATGGCACTAACTCTTGCGACTAAACACTTCATCTGGCTTTTACGTGGACTACATCAACTTGTTAATGAAAATATTCCTGCAGCTCTATCAACCAATAACAATGCCGCTATGGATCTCGCTCATAATCCAAAGCTAAGCAACGCTTCTAAACACATTGATATTGCCAACCATTTTACGAGAGAGAAGATAGAAGATGGCTCTCTTATGCTACTACATGTTGCACCAGAAAATAATGTAGCTGACATGTGTACGAAAGGAGTTCCTGGACCGAGACTCAAACACTTATGTACCTGTATATTTGGCACAAAGTAAGGAGGGATGTTGAAATCTAGACATGCCAGACCGAACTGCACGCAGTGCAGAGTAGACAAAGACTACTCATCTTCGATTGCTACCAGCTTTGGTGAGGTCTCGGTTGGTGATGATCTTGGTGGTGTGTGTCACAGGCTCATACTTGGTTATCATTAGGCTGCTGCCTAACAAATAAGGCTTGAACACTTCCAACCATATTAAACATCATACATGTCATGAACCCCTCCACAACTCATTAGACCCAAGTACAGGCCTTGGCCCAGTTCATGCAAATCTATTCTTAAATGACAAATTTAGATTGAAGACAGGATGACTCGAACACCAGTTGTGAGTCATCCAAGACAAATGCATCATAACTATTTTAATAACTAAAATTACTAACATTAAAATGAAGCTGAATTAAAATAGACGGGGATGCTGGTGTTTGTGGGAGGACAAGTCATGATCTATTTTGAGAATGGTATGAAATGAGGGAACGAGATCATAGTCTTGTAAATAAATAGGAGGCTTTCAGTCATGTCTCTGCTTGCTACTTCAAGATTTTCATTTGTATCTAGCTCTGAGTTCAGTTTGAATAAAACGCCACTTTAAGACCCACACAGTGTGAATGCTATTCCATCACGTAATCAGAACATAATGTCTCTACCTAAGCAAGTTAGAACATAGATAAACAATTAGATGTAGATTAAAAACTAACACTTATAACTACCAAAATATAAGTTCAGTAAAACCAAAACCTCACTGATCCTAGCCTTTTATCTCTGATCCTTAAATCCCCAATATCTTACAATTTGTACAGTATTGACTTGACAGTCAACAGATTTGCACAGGGAATACAAGGAACCGATGAGGAGAGGCAACTGCCAAGGTCCCCAAGGCAATCACAGGAAGAGTCACCCCGACTTTTAGGGGAAGTGATGTGTCTCTGGTGTACTCAGGGAGGACATAGGGCGAAATTTTGTCCAAAGTTTCGGAGAGCTCAGGCTCCAAGGTCGGGGCTGAATGCAGCTGCAGCAATAGAAGGACAGAGGGAAGAGAAAATTTTCGGAGAACAGAAACCCCTTTGAAAGCTCTCTCTCAGGGGAAAGGTGTTGAGATAGTACCGACAAATAACGGTCACGGTACCGTAGGTGCAAACCCATGCCTAGCACTGCAACATGCACATCTACTGCTCGCCACCAAGCTTCGGGCGCGGGAGCGCCCAGGTAAAAACTATACATGGAAGCAATCGGGTTAGCGACACCATAAGCCCCTGGAATATAAGTGCTAGCCGCAAGGGGTTGGGTACCACTCAACGTATATGCAACAGCATCGAGTGTACAGGTGTATCTCGAGTGTCACTAAAGGAAACCAGTACGGTCGCCCCTGGATCAGCTATTCAGGGGCACTCAACTAGGGTACTGAGCTGCAATTATATGAGCAGTGATGCGACTGGCAAGCGGAGGATATACGAGAGCCGCAGGAGCAGCGATGGCCGCTCATGAACCGTGGATTATGAGCGCTGGATTGGTAATGTGATTACTATAGATAGTCAATCACGAGATGGAACTAAGACTATGACATGGGTCATACAGATGTATATAAGATAGCATATATTCATACTTCTGACAGTATCAAAATCTGTCAAACTGTTGTGCTGGTGATGGCTAGGGTTACGATGCACAAGGGTAATGATCACTGAGGGTGAAGGAAGAACTTTACAGGTGGCTCCATGATGAGTAGAGGAACAATGGAGCACTGTATAGAATGTGTTTCTAGATTGTACCACCAAATGGAGGAGACTAGAATATTCTGTGGTACTATTTTGGGTAAATAAGGCGAGAGTCTAGCTACCTTAGATGTGTATATAATTAGCGCTCTCTACCTCCTAAATCCCCACAGTTCTGAATATCAAATATATCAGCAGTTCACATTGATTCATTGATAATCATACGTAAACCTTCTGCCAATTCACCTCCGTAAGCTCTAACCTTTACAACACAAACAAATCCTCTACATACTCCAATCAGACATAACAAGTGACAAGTAACTAGGTTCCCATATAACTCATAATCTTAACAAAAGGACAGAACTTTTTCAATGAAGCAGAAGTATTTGGAAGAATAATTTTCGCGGCTGCTACTAATTGACTGCTTAATAAATTCATCATTTTTCGTGCAAGCTATGATTGATACTGAATGCTTGTGTCTTTCAGTTGTTGATGAAGTCCTCGTGTGCAGAGAAAATATGTTTGTCAAACAAATCTCTCCAAGGACCTTCCGGTTAGCTGATGAGACTAAGGCAACAAAAATCACTAGAATTGCGCGTTACAAGGTGGATATTGATTGGCGTCAGGAACAAATGTGGGGTTATGTGATGCCCAACTTAGCATACCACGTTATTTTGGGTAAGCCCTGGATGGAACGCAACGAGGTCACATACTCAGCAGGCAAACAATCCTTACGCATAGGCCAAGGAGACAACAAATTAATGGTAAAGACAAGCAGGTGGGTCGAAAAGTTGGCACCTCATGAAGTGCAAGAAGGGCTGATGAGTGCGAGGCTGAGCAATGAATCGGAGGTATCATACAAAGAGTTATCAGAAATATTCACTCGCGAGCTAAAGGAAGCACCTGCTTTTAAAAACGAGCTTGTAGGGGCTATTTTGATGTATGACATTACAAAGGCATTGGAACCCAAGAAGCAAGTCTCGAGAGATATGGTGAAAGATAGTCTGCCTGAGGAAGTCAGGAATTTCACGGAACTTTTTGTGGAGGACAGCAGCAACTGAACAAATCCGCTTCCGCCACTCCGGCCAGGAGTGTACACAAAGGTACAGCTACTCAAAGACCAGCAGGGTAAAGAAATGGGAGTGCACTGGGGTCCGCTATAAGGAATGTCGAGGGATGAATTGCTAGTCCTGCGAAAAATGCTAACCAAGCTGTTGGATAAGAATTGGATAAGGGCAAGGAGCTTGCCAGGGGGGTACCAGTTCTATTCATAAAGAAGCCAGGAGGAGACCTAAGGCTATGCATTGATTATTGGGCACTGAAAACAGTGTCGGAACGTGACCGCTATCCTCTACCCTTTGTCAGAGAGACTATGCAAATGTTATCAGGAGCGGAATGGCTAACCAAGGTAGACGTAAGGTCAGCTTTCCATTGGCTGAGAATAGCTGAGGGAGATGAGTGGAAAACGGCTTTCAGAACGAGGTTCGGGTCATTTGAGTGGTTAGTTACTCCGTTTGGTTTAGCAGGGGCACTGTGGATACTCGAGGGACAAAAGACAATTGGCAAGTGATCAAAAGCTGGTGTGGACTCAAATCATAAGATTCTAAACTAAAGAGAAAGTATCTAAGAGGATATGAATCTGTATATATTTACATAAGAGTTCAACTGTTGAAATAGAGTTGCCAACACGAAACCTCCTGTCCCTCATTGCCTACAACCCAAGGGTTTTGCATGAAAACCAATATCCATGACAAACCTTTTGTATCGTGATTTATTACACACAAGACTCGTGTGTGTGAAACTAGTTGTTAGAATTCCTGGATTGACCCTGTGTCAGCTTACCAACTATTGAACCAACGGCCACGTGGCCACTGAAATGTCAGGGCGTCACACTACCCCCCCTTTCTAAAGAACGCTGACCGCAGAGTTCTGTCCATAGCCGAATTATCTTGAAGATAATCATAATCCTCTATTCCTTTTTCCCACGCATCAATCCACCTCGGAAGTGCTACAGGTGGGCCTGGCATGGCGGGGTTTTCGAGATGAAACTGCTTAATTAAGTGTGGGGCGTACACGAAATTAGAAGCGGGGTAATATTCCGGGTCTTCATCAGCCCCCAGCCAGTTTGCTCTGTAATACAATTTTTTGTACTTTAATTTACAGGTGCGGATAGATTCGACAACCCATTCTTTATGACCTGGAATTATTTCTAGGGCTTTGGGCGGCAGATTTATCTGTCCTGGTACTGGGCTAGCAGGGTCTTTTCGAAGGAGCTTGGCATGGAAAACACGATGAATTTCTCCCATCAACGCTGGTAAGTCTAATTTGTATGACCATCCTTTCTTCTTTACTATTTTGAATGGTCCAACATTTTGATGACCCAGTTTTTTACTAGGCCAGTCTAGAGACAAATTTTTTGTAGACAACCAAACTTTATCACCAACTTGAAAATCTGGTTCACGGCAATGAATGTCAACGTCTTTTTGTTTCTTCCGCTGGGCACTCTCCATATGATGACGAACCCATTCCCATGCTTCTTGCATTTGACGAATTCGATTTTATGCTTCTTCTTGGGCAATAGCTTGATGAGCATTTTCTGGCTTTTGAGGAGCTTTCCAGTCAAAAGATAGGCGAGGTGGATGGCCATGAAGGAGCTGGAATGGAGAGGTATTGATACTATCATGATGTAATGCAAGTTGTGCAAAGTCCATCAGTGGGAGTAGGCAAGACTAGTTATTTTGAAAGTGATTCACAAAAGGACGGAGTCTCAGGTCTAAATATTGATTCATTATTTCGGTCTGCCCGTCGGTTTCTGGATGGTAGGCTGTCGAAAGTTTACTTTCAACTCCAAGGAGTAAGCAGAGTGTACCAAAAAATTCTGAGATAAACTGCGGGCCGCGGTTGGTACAGTAGTGACCTATCTTCTGGCAGTTGTAACACTTTACAGCTTCCGAATTGGTGGTCGTGGGCAGTGGACGTGAGCTTTTCTGCGCGGCGAGAGTAGAATGGGAAGATAAAGGACCGAGGCTTCGTTCACGGGCCAAATAGTTCGGTGAGCTCGACTTTTGGTGGGGAGATCTCACATTAATGGGTGGATTTGGAGTTATTTGACAAGCTTGGCTAGCTATTGCTTCTCGGTTCAGCTTCAGCTCGTTATCGAAATACGTGAATCTTTGGAGCGCTATCAATAAAGTGGGACCTGTAGCCATGAACAAAATGGCAATTTTGTGTAAGTCCGGGCTGAGTTTGTGGAATAGATCTGACAAAGTATCTTCAGGGGCAATGCGTGCCTTACTTGATAACTCCGAGTAACTACTGTAAAAGTGATTAAACAATTCCGAGGTCCACATCCGGCATTTACTGTAAGACACACGAGCTGTTTCGCGCTCATTAGGATCACGAAAGAATCCAGATAGCCAATTTATCATTTCTTGGTCGTCATGGAAGTGCTGAGGATGATTCGAATTCATCTGTTGGGTCAGGTGTGACTGCGCGGTACCTTTTTTCTGGCTGAATACGTATGTTTTCCGCGCTATTTGATTTGTTAGGTAACATTCGTGGTTGGACAGATTTCCTTGGAGCATTATTTCCCAAGTGTCAAATGTTGGGCTCATCCCGTCGTCCAATTTCTCTGAAAGTTCGGGAACTCAATAGATTTGGTCCTTCACGGGGGCTCTAGAAAAATTGGTTCTTCTAGAATGTCTTTGGTTTGGAGTATTATTGTGAGATGAATCTATATCTTCTGCGCTACCATGACTATTGTTGGATTCCAGGAACCTATTTCTACGCCTGGCTGGCACTGTGTATATGAAATTTCTTTCTTCTTCGGGTGATTTATTTACCTTTTGATGCAGTAAAACTTTAGGAATAATCGAAACAGGAGGATGGTAATCAGGTTGTTTGCCTTTGTCTTTTTGCGCATGTGTTGTTTTCGAGGCTGACAAATTAGCAATAAGTTCATCCTGGACAGTTATCTTTCGAGATTGTTCGGATAACTGAAGCTGTATTGTACGGAGTATGTTGGCTATGTCCTCATTGCTCGTTTGTTGGAGGGGAGGTGGGGGGAATTGTTGTAATTAAGGTATGAGTAGGTATGAGATGTTGAATATTCTAGGGATAGTGCAGAGGGTGGATAAGGATTACCAGAGCTTGGCAATATGATGAATAGCTTGGCTATGTGGGTTTCGATCAATCACAATTGAAACAAGATGGTGACAAATTTAACTCGTGGCTCTACTACAGCTAGTTCTGCAGAATGCAATAGTTAAGCTTGAGTTCTAATAAATTTGTCTATCTCCTCTCCTAACTCCCAACTCCGAAATCTACACTTTGTGCGTAGCTTACTAATTATAGGCTAACCGCATTTAGTAGTCTATGTTACATAACGTAGCCTGCTACGTTTAGGATCCACGGTTATATTATTCTACATATCACAGTAGTAGATAGGACTTATATACACATATTTGGTGCCCGCTATACAGTACATCACCGTCTATGCATGAAGTACTACAATCTTAATTCCATGCAATACTATCCCACATTACTCTATGCCATTGTATAGAGCTGCGCCTCCATAGTCCATCGTAATGATAGCCATGTAGGGCTGTGCAGTACTCGCATAGATGTGTTGTATCCCTGGCACTTGGCAGAGATAAATTTAGAGTAAATGCAATAATCACATCACAACTGAGATAGCTGTAAATCATCGCGAAGATTTGAGTACAGGGGACTTATCGGTGAACGGCGGAGAGCAGATGCACGGGTTGGAATAGCTGTAGATGGGCTAGGAGAACCTGCTCTACAATGGACGAAGTCGACTGACGAGGTTCGTTTATTCTTTGATTTTCGGCGTTGGTTAATCTTATTCCATTTATTATTAGAATGTTTGCCGGGTGGTGTGTGCATCATTGCGTAAGATATATTATACTGAAGGCGATACAACACAATTAGTGAGACAAGAGTTATTGGTGAAGCTTAGAGTAAGCAAGGTTCACCGACAAAGCTATCAATCAGTAGGTTCGTATATAAAAAACTTATTGAAGGATATTGTTTAGACCTTCCCAGGTCTTTGGAGAGAGTGTGAGTTTAGAATAATGTGGAAACTCGAGGGACAAAAGACGATTGGCGAGTGATCAAAAGCTGGTGTGGACTCAAATCATAAGATTCTAAACTAAAGAGAAAAGTACCTAAGAGGATATGAATCTGTATATATTTACATAAGAGTTCAACTGTTGAAATAGAGTTGCCAACACGAAACCTCCTGTCCCTCATTGCCTACAACCCAAGGGTTTTGCATGAAAACCAATATCCATGACAAACCTTTTGTATCGTGATTTATTACACACAAGACTCGTGTGTGTGAAACTAGTTGTTAGAATTCCTGGATTGACCCTGTGTCAGCTTACCAACTATTGAACCAACAACCATGTGGCCACTAAAATGTCGGGCGTCACAGGCACCATTGGCATTCCAGAGGTGGATAAATCAAGTGCTGGGAGACCTGTTAGGTCAAACATGTTTGGCATATGTTGATGACATAGTAATTTTCTCAACCGGGGACCTGGAAGATCATTGGAAAAGGTTGAACCAAGTGCTGGATTGATCAAACGAGGCAGGGCTCAAAATTGACCCCCCTAAAATTTGAATTTGCCAAAAAGGAGATCAAGGACTTGGGATTTATCATCAGCGTGGAAGAAGGCATCAAGGTAGATCCAGAAAAAATACGGCATATTGCAGCATGGGAATCTCCGACAAATGTGAAAGGTGATTGCAGCTTCTTAGGATTTGCCAAAATTTACCAGGGATCCATAGAGAACTTCGCGAAGATTTCAGCCCCGCTACAGGGTCTTGTTGTAATGGAAGTTGTATAGAGAAGCGTAAGCTGTTATGCTTGTATTTAATATCACCTAGTGAAGCGAGTTGGGAGATTGAAGAGTCTGAAAACTATAGTGGAGAGTTGTTGATTAAACCCACTTAGTACCTGTCAGGTAACTGGGAGCCTGACCTGTGACAGGCGAAGTGTATGTAATTAAATTAAAAGATCACTCAGTAAAAACAACTTGATTTCTATTTCTCCCGGAATTCTAGGACTATATACACTGATCATGATTGACTTGATCTCTTGATCTCTAAATATAGACATGCGCTAGAAATAGAATAACCTGCAGTTCTAAATACAGAATGCAAGCACTGACTGAAAAAAACAACCCACATACGTATGGACGGTCCCTATTTGTGACTCGAGACATTTCCCTGTCCAACTTCTTCGGTGGTTATTTTTAGCAGTTGTCACAGTCTAAGCATAAGCACTTGAGCAACCTTATGGTCAGAGGTAGTTTATTTTCAATCTATGATGAACTACAGATTGAAGAGGATAATAACTGTTACTTTATGCATGATTATTATCCCAGCCAATGACACAGTTTTCTATCTGTATATCCGTATCCATTCTTGTATACCTTCTCGTATCCCTTCAAGTGCCCTATCCTTGGAGGTGTTTGCCTGTGACAAAACCAAGCTGGTTGTAGTGTACTTTTAGAAAGATTAAACTATATGAAGAGAGAAGTACCACAACTACGGGCAATGACTATTTGTACATCCTTCTAGCTCATCCAATACGTACTCTGTTGGTGAGAATGACATATTGCTTCGCCACTGCCTGTTGTCATCTTTGCCATCTAGCTGACTCTCTCACTTGGCAATTCTACTTTGCCGTCTCACATTCCTTCCTAGCTTTAATGTAATGTGGCCAAGTGAAACTTAGTCGCTTGATACAAGATAATATGTAACACTCTCCCGAATACGCCCCCAAACTCCGCTTAGGTCTCCGCCTAAGCTAAACCACGGTCAAGCCGTAACATTGCCAAGTTGTAAGACCCTGCTTCCAAGAATAGTCCCTGCCTAGTTTCATACTAAGCCTGCGTTAGATAGCGCAGGCTACAGGCAATAACTGGCTTACAAGCCGTCACAAGCTCCCCTCCAAAAAATTTTAGGAAATTGGTTGAGAGGTTCTTGTAATTTTTTTTATTTATCTTCTAAAATCTTTTTTTTTTTCATTTGATTTTGCCATGGTGTTTTTGACGCCATTTATCCAATATATGCCCCTCTGTAGGGCCTACGAATCCTCCAGAGCTATTGTTTTCAGGACCATTGTTTATCTCTACATTACCGTAAGTAGCCTCGAACCTGTCGAGTGCCTGTGTTTCCCTAATGCTTTCAATCGGCTCCCAAGCTGGCTCGGCCCAGCCTGTCCACTTTTATAAATCCTGACAAAAGTTTCCTCTACCGCGACGGATAGATCCCACTTCATATTCTGGACCTTCGAGGTCATAGATCAACAGTGGGTTTTGGGCGTCGTCTCTAACCTGGCTGGGCAGTGGATCATTACCTGCGCGCTTAACTAATTCTGTTGAAACCTAGAATATACAATGTTAGTATAAGCTAAATAGCAAATGAGTCATACATTTACCTGGCTGTTAGTGTTTACCAGCTAGGTAGAACATTTGTGTGGTGTTAGGTTGAAAGAGATGTCAGTCACATGATGCTGATCTTCCGCCATTAAACGGGAGGCAGGAAGACAGATCACTCACTTCTATCAGGGTACCAGTAGAGGACACTTGCACCGTCGTTGAAGAACTAGATCACTCGTGGACTGCTAATTATGTATATAAGATAGTAATAGTTCGTAATAGTTTTCCGATGTAATTTTACTCTAATTAATAGATCAATAATTATTTCATCTCAACAAATTCGACATGGAAGCACTTGTGTATCTTTCCAAGAACGTTCAATTCGACTGTCAGTGGGTCAGGTGCTGCTGTGACTTCATATTTGGCGTGAACCCAGGCCGACTTTTTTGACAGTTGAGGCGTTTTAATATTCCGTAGGTCTAGCCACACTTTATTGCCCACCTTGAGCTGTTTTGGCTGCCGTCGATGTTGATTCGCGTTTTCCTCGTTCCGTTGTTGCGCTGATGCCATTGCAGCTTGAGCAAAGTCCTGGGCATCCCGTAGTCTCTGCATGTATTCACCTGCCGCTCGGCGTCCAGGGTGATTTGACAGTTCTTCCGTCGATGGGGTTAGTTCAGATATTGGGTCCAGATTGTAACCATGTCGTAAAAAGAATGGACTCATCCCTCCAATTGCTGAGTTTGGCCTTGAGTTTAATGCCAATTGTGCCAGTGGGAGGAGATCCACCCAATTATTCTGAGCGTAACACCTAAACACTCGAAGGTACTTGTACATCTCTTGATTCGCCCGCTCGCTTGCATTGGTCTGCGGGTGATAGGCCGTAGATAATCGCTGTGAAATACCAGTTAGCTTGCAGAAAGTACCCCAGAAATGCCCAACCCAATCACTACCCCGGTCGCTAGTCAGAAACCTCGGGAACCCATAGTATTGGTAATATCTATCAATGAATGTTGAAGCGCACAGATGTGCATCCATTGATTTTGTTCCGAACATGAAAACGTCTTTACTCAAGCAATTGGTGATGACCATGACATTTGTACAGCCGCGTGATTGTGGCAGGTCAGTGACAAAATCAATAGTCAGCTCACTACCTATGCAATCGGGTATTGGTAAAGACCGAAGGAACCCAGCTTTCGCCTCTCGCCACACCGTGGTCCGTCCGCAGGTATCACAATTCCGGATAAACTTCCGCACTGAATCCCTAATTTTCGGCCAAAACCATTGTCGTAATATTATGCCAACCATTGTCAGGGAATACATCTGGATCAACATCATCCCCTGCCAAATACTAGTATTAGCGTATAGCATATGTGTTGGTGGGCCATGTAATGGGTTGGTTACCACATAGGTTTAGTTCAGGGTTTATCTCATGTAACGTTGAGCTATTGTATGAGTTGGGAGGAAGCTCCAGTTCACTTTTACCTAGAGTATAACTAGTCGCTTTACTGCTTGTAGGATTGGGCATACGACGTTCTTGTATCTTAATTACCTGTTGGAGACTACTTACTTATTCGAGCTATCTGTATATCATAACTCCTACCCAGTGATATTACCTATCTGAGACGTCTCCCTTACAACCATGGTATCTTTTCCTGGATGACCAGCCAAATGGCTGTCATGCAAACGTTGCATGATTGCTGTTCGGAGTGTCTCGTAATCAGGCACCCAGATCCTATTTTCTCGGCCCCGGATAATATTATCAGCGGCTACTGTGCGCTCACCAATATTAGCTTTCATCTTCTGCGCTAAGTCTGGGGGCAATCCACGCTCCCCGTCGCGCACAGAATCACGTGCACGGCGCCAATCCTCTTCACTTTGTACCCCTCTTTTCCACAGTGTCTGCAGTCCATATTCATCAAATAATACCACCTTGGTAGCTGGATCTAGTTTCTCTTCACTAAGCTTGATGTTACTGGATTTACAGGTAGGCGTGGCAATAATTGTATTGTTTGCCCCGCAGTTCTCTCATCGCTCAACCTGGTCGGCTTATTTTGATCCCGATGTGACAGGGCATCTGGTTGCTTGCAGGTATTTCCCGGCCGCCATTCCAGCACGTACTGAAATTGCTGCAGGATGTCATTGTATCGTACCTGTCGCTCATTGAGAAGACGCTTTGATGCGAAATAACTCAGATTTTTATGGTTGCTCCAGATTTTAAACGGCTTTACAACTGACTTCAATTCTGCCTGCCATTCCTGTAAACATGTGTCACGGTTTCAGTACAAAATGCTTGGGCGATCTTGTAAGTACAGTATATTAATTATAATTCTCTGGAGAGAGAATTCCTCGATGTAAAGTCTACATATATATATATTCTAAATTACTGCCCATCAAGATGATTCTCCCTGTGACCTGAATAATTGAGCCGCTTCTACAACTACCTAGAAGGTTCTCGGTACACCTGTTATCCTCATGAACCTTCAGTGTGTTTCCAGAAGGTTCACTGAGAATATTCGAAGTTCTGTGGCTTCCGAGACCTTCCCCTTGTGCCATAGCCTACGCTAGCCAGCGTTGGCTACAGGAGTCTTTCGGCTTAACAGCCGTCACAATCCCCCCTCTTCTTCTGAAGGGCTTCAAGTATATTATATATATATATATATATATTTTATTCTTAATATCTCCTTGTATTTCCTTGCCGACGTTCTCTCCGTGACCTCTGGACATGAGGTTCTGCCTGACCAACATATCGACCTGAATTATTCTCTGAAGGGCCATTATTGGTTGTTATTGGACCATAGGTGTCCTCAAATATTCTCAAAGCCTCCGTGTCTGAGACGTATTCAATCGGCTCCCATGTTGGCTCTACCCAGCCAGTCCACTTAACCAAGGCCTGTCTAAATTTACCACGGCCGCGTCTCACTGTTCTTGCTCTTAATATTGAGTCCACTTCGTATTCTTGCTCCCGCAGGTCGTCAATAATAGCCGGATTTTGAGCATCGTCCCGCTGCTGACTCGGAAAGGGATCCACACCTGCTCGCTTTATCAGCTCAACATGAAAGCGGTTGTGGATATTCCCTGGGACATTCAACTCTACAGTTAAAGGGTCTGGAACTGCGGTCACATCGTACTTCGCATGAAGCCAGGCTAGCTTCTTAGATAGTTGAGGCGTTTTCACATTCCGGAGATCTAGCCAAACCTTGTCACCAACTTTGAATTTATCTGGTTGTCTTCGAAAGCGATTGGCATTGCCCTCATTTCGCTGCTGCGCTGAAGCCATTGCTGCCTGTGCAAAGTCTTGTGCATCTCTTAGCCTTTTTACGTAGTCTTGGGCAAATAGCCGACCTGGGTGTCGAGAACCATTTTCTGAGATAGGCGTGGGTTCTGCCAGAGGTTCCAAATCGTATCCGTGCCGAAGGAAGAATGGACTCAATCCCCCAATCGCTGAGCTCGGTCTTGAATTTAACGCCAGTTGGGCTACAGGCAACAGTTCCATCCAATTATCTTGTGAATAGCAGGTGAATGCACGCAGGTACTTGTATAACTCCTGATTTGCTCTTTCGCTCGCATTGGACTGAGGATGGTATGCCGTTGTCAAGCGTTGAGTTATTCCAGTCAGTTGGCAGAATGTTCGCCAAAAGGTTCCCACCCAGTCACTACCCCTATCACTCGTTAGGTATCGCGGAAAGCCGAAGTAGCGGTAATATCGGTCAATAAAAACTTTTGCACAATGTACTGCTTCCATAGTACTCGTCCCGAATAAGAAGACGTCTTTAGATAGACGGTCTGTGATGACCATGATATTTGTACAGCCCTGCGAAGATGGCATATCTGTCACGAAATCAATGGTAAGCTCGCTTCCTATCCGGTTAGGTATTGGTAGTGATCGCATGAACCCTGCCTTTGCTTCTCGCCATACTGTGGTTCGGCCGCAGACATCACAGTTCCGTATAAACCGACGAACTGATTCCCTCATCTTTGGCCAGAACCATCGCCTCAGAAGCATGCCAATCATTGTATCCTTTCCAGGATGTCCCGCCAGATAGCTATCGTGAGTTCGCTGCATTATTGCCGTTCTTAGTGGCTCGTAATCGGGAACCCAAATTCGATTTTCCCTTCCACGAAGAACGCTATCTGCGGGAACCGTACACTCTGCGATATTAGCTGTTAATTTCTGAGCGATTTCTGGTGGAAAACTTCTCTCTCCACGCTGGACGGTATCGCGTGCTCGTCGCCAATCACTATCGTAATTAACTCCCTGGTTCCAAAGCGCCTGAATCTCTTCATCATCAGATATTCTTGCTGAAGCTGCTGGATCTATAGCTGGACTTGTTGAGCCATTCGATCTTCCGCCGTGGGGTCCCTGAGATGGTGTTGATTCATTTGATACACCGAGTTGTGCCTCAACAGGCGACGCGTTGACAGTCGGTAATAACTGCATAATCCTACCCATGGTTCGTTCGTCATCCGGGCCATGGGGCTTGTCCTGATCGCGTCTTGAAAGAGCATCTGGTCGTTCGCAAGAATTGCCGGGTCGCCATTTGAGAGTGAAGCTAAACTGCTGTAGAACGTCGTAATATCTAGCCTGCCTTTCGTTGAGCAATCGCTTGGTCATGAAATAATCTAAATTCTTGTGGTCGCTCAAAATTGTGAAAGGCTTTGCGACCGATCGAAGTTCGGCTTTCCATTCTTGCAGGCACGTGATTATAGCCAGCATCTCCTTGTCGTGTATTGGGTAGTTAGCCTCAGCTCCATTCAGTCGCTTTGAGTAGTAAGCCACTGGTCTCAGCCGACCATACTTGTCAGCCTGCGATAAACAACCCCCTAATGCATAACCGGAACAATCGGCTTCCATCACTGTGTCCCGCTCAGGATCCCATTGCGCTAACACCGGCTCCGTGGAAAATATCTTCTTCAGTCTTTCAAACGCCTCATTTTCCTCAGGTCCCCATCTCCAAACAGAATTCTTCTTCGTCAATTTGGTCAGCGGTGCAGTTATTTCTGAAAATCCATCCACAAAACATCGATAGAAATTTGCGAACCCCAGAAACGAGCGAACTCCTTTTACAGATGTGGGCGCTTTCCATTCCAGAATACTCTTAACCTTTGCAGGGTCTACGGTCACCGAATCTCCAGCTCTGACGATATATCCCAAGTACTTAACTTCCCGACAAAGAAAATCGCATTTATCTATGTCCAAGTACAGGCCGGCCTTTTCTAGCTTGCCCAAGACACTTTGCACTATCTTCCAGTGGTCTTCCTCGCTCCCATCTGTATAGACTAATATGTCATCCATATATGCGGTCGCATTAACATCAAGGTGTCCTCGGAGCTGCTCATTGATGTATCGCTGGAATGTTGCAGGTGCGTTTGCAAGACCAAATGGTGTAACAAGCCATTCAAAAAGGCCATGGCGACACCTGAAAGCGGTCATCCACTCATCTCCCTCCCTCACTCTGATACGATGGAATGCTGACTTCACATCTAGCTTTGTGAACCACCTAGCCTTCGATAGCTGTCGCAAAGTTTCTTTAAATAGTGGAAGCGGATATCGATCTGGAAGGGTAATTGCATTCAGCCCGCGGTAATCCACACAAAATCTAAGCCCTCCGTTCGGCTTCCTGGCAAAGAGGACTGGCGAGGCCGCTGGCGAACTACTGGGTCTAATCCATCCCTTACCCAAAAGTTCAGTCAACGTCTTGCGCAACACCAGTAGCTCCTCTCGCGACATGCTGTATAAAGGACCCCATGGTGGTTGAACTGATTTTCCATTTTCATGTCTAAGGTTTATGGCATGGTCGAGGTGACCTCGCGTCGGCGGTAGATCATCAGCGCCGCTGTCGTCAGCAAAGAGGCGCGCAAATTTCTTCACTGGGTCCGGCAATCGGTTTCGAGCTTCAGAGATCTTGAGGCAAGTCTTCGTACGGAGTGCCTTGTTTATATCGTCTAATGAAGCTTTGCAGACCGGAACTCCATTTTCAAGGCAAGACAATGCCTCCACAGCTGCAACTTTCGGCTCCTTAATCGATCTAAACTTGTGCCGCCAGCGCTTAACACTGTAAACAGAACCACCGCTTCTTCTGAGTTCCAGGCGCTGTTCTTTGGAGTGAATGATTGCATCCTGGTCTTCTAACCACTTCTTACCCAGTATCATCGGATGAGTACTGTGTGGAACTACATACAGCAACAACTCATCAGTAACGTAGCCGTCAAGATCTATAGAGACCCAAGTGATACTTTTTACGATTGGTTTGTCTTCTGATGAATCCTCTGCTGTTTGAAGAGCTCTGGGAGAGATGGGCTTGAGCGGTAGATTAAGTTGAGCTGCGAGTGCCTCATCAATAATTCCTGAACAGAGGCATCCATTGTCAACTAATGCTTGCACCATAGTGACGTCGTTAACTAATGCATTAACTAAAAATGGATTTGTATTCATCATCGGTTCTTGTTCAGCTGCTGTCAAACTTTTTGAAAACTTTTTATCCAATATTATTGGCTGCACAAAATCTTTCCTTTCTTCTTGAATCAGTCTATCACTAGTAATGGCATTAATAAGGGGTGGCGATGTGTTCTTTCTCATTTCATGATCTGTAAGACAGCTCCCCATGACAGACCTCTTGGCTGACCAACCCATTGTTTCTCCTCGATCTCTTATTTGCTGAATTTCGATAGGACGGTTTATGAGTCTCGGAGAAATGCTATACGGATCCAATTCGTACACTGCCGGATCAATAGGACCTAGACCATCATCATACGGATCCACTTCGTAGACTGCCGGATCAATAGGACCTAGACCATCACCTTCCGGATCCAATTCGTACACTGCCGGATCAATAGGACCTAGACCATCATCATACGGATCCACTTTCATATTTTTTTTATAAATATGTAAACTTTTCTTAGTCTTTCGTGGATTAATTGCTGGAAGAAGGTGGCACACCCTAGATTGACATCCCCGTTTCTCACATCTGAAGCAGCTTCCTTCTTTCCGAAGCTTAGCTAGCTGATCTTCTGATTTCCATGTTGCCCTAAGAAAATTGTTTTCCTCCATAGAAATGTTGCAATGATCCCACTTCATCTTTGCAAAGTTGATTGACTGCAATTCTGACTGACTGACTGATTGACTGACTGACTAACTGACTGACTGACTGACTGACTGACTGACTGACTGACTGACTGACTGACTGACTGACTGCGATTCTGACTGACTGACTGCGATTCTGACTGCGATTCTGACTGACTGACTGCGGTTCTGAAGTTAGAGGAGAGAATTATAATATGTCACGGTTTCAGTACAAAATGCTTGGGCGATCTTGTAAGTACAGTATATTAATTATAATTCTCTGGAGAGAGAATTCCTCGATGTAAAGTCTACATATATATATATTCTAAATTACTGCCCATCAAGATGATTCTCCCTGTGACCTGAATAATTGAGCCGCTTCTACAACTACCTAGAAGGTTCTCGGTACACCTGTTATCCTCATGAACCTTCAGTGTGTTTCCAGAAGGTTCACTGAGAATATTCGAAGTTCTGTGGCTTCCGAGACCTTCCCCTTGTGCCATAGCCTACGCTAGCCAGCGTTGGCTACAGGAGTCTTTCGGCTTAACAGCCGTCACAACATGCTACTATAGAGAGCATTTCTTTGTCATGAATTAGGCAATTTGCCTCCGCACTTGTTAGCCGTCTCAAATAGTACGCTACTGGCCGCAACTTACCCTGTTTGTCTTCCTGAGATAGACAGCCTCCCATGGCATACCCCGAGCAGTCAGCTTCAAGCACCGTATTGCAATCTGGATCCCACTGTACTAGAACTGGTTGGGATGCGAAAATCCTTTTCAATCGTTTGAAAGCCTCGTTTTCTGCATCACCCCATTGCCATGTTGAATCCTTTTTGGTTAGAGCAGTAAGTGGTGCCGCAATCTCTGAGAATCCATCCACAAAACACCGATAAAAATTTGCGAACCCCAGGAACAACCGAGCACCTTTTACAGTGGATGTTGGGTCCCATTCCAGAATGGCTATGACTTTGACTGGATTCATCTTTATTCCATCACCTGCGCAAATTATAAACCTTAGTGTCGAAATGTTTCCTATGGATTCTTTGTTTGAGGTAACTCATTAACAATTGTTTCATTCATTTGTATCTATCTTCATTTTGTGACGGAGCGCCAGGGCCTTAATGACCTTGAACACTTGTCACATGATATATGCTTACACAGCTATTACTAATTATTACCCATTTGTCATTACATCTTCATAATCATTATTGCCACCCAAACTCCAGCATCCTTGTTTAATGCACATCCAAATAAATCTTGTGTCCTACTATTCAACACTGGCAAAACAAATAGAAAAATGAAAACCAATCGAAGTTCCTTTTTAAACTTGAAGTTTTTGAAAATGTAATCTGCAATGGGAAATATGTTAAACCCTCTCCACCCATTTGTTTTCCTCGACTGTAATAGTGTTGAGATCGATGAGACGTTTCAAAGCATTGCAGCAATCTGACTTTGTCATTGCGTCTGCTGGATTACTATTGCCCTTGATCCAGCATACTTGGGCTATTTCCCGTCTTTCGTAAGATTGACGGAGGCACATCACGTCAACCATTAATCTCTTTTCCCGGGTTGTACCCAGCTTTACTAAGCACTCATATAGAGATTTGGAATCTGTACATAGAATTAGTGGCACTTTTATGTGTAGAATCTTATCAAGAGTTGATTTGATGGCTGCGCCATAATCAAATCCATGTACCATTCCATACAGTTCCGCTGCTAGTACGCTTCTTGCTACTCTTTTACATTTTATAGAAGACCAGTGTAGAATATTTGCTTTATTATAACGGTCTTTAAGGACAATAACGAAGCCAATTTGAGAGGAAAAGTCATTATTGTTGGCAAAAGAAGAGTCTGTAAAGACAAATAGTTGCAGTGAGTTTTTGTCTAGTGGCACAAACTTTAGTCCTCTGTTCTGGTTTTTGATTTTGCCACAAAACCCTTTTGTTTAGCTTCTTAATGCTACTATTGTCGGGATCCATGGTTTGGGCAGCATAAGAAAGGTCGAAACAGGCTTCTGGCTGACACTTACTTGCAATATATGCTCCTCGCGCTCGTTGGGAAATAAATTGATCTTTTGTTGAGACACTGGTTCTAGACTTATTTCTAGATCCGTAAATATCAATTTGCTCACTATGGACAGGTTTTAAATTTCTGCATTGAAGCTCCTGTGTTAAGTTAATAGAGCGCGAGCCACTATCTCTGCTGATGTGTCCGCCGTTGAAAGTAATGGGCGCAGATTCAGTGAGTATTTTCCTTTCTTTCGCCGCAAATTTAGCCTTGTCGAGTTGAAGTTGTTCTTTGCCAGCGAAAACTTTATCTGCAACAAATAGGGTATCATCAGTCTGTATTCCAACGACACCAAATCCTTCATCACGTTCGTTTCTGTAGAGGAGACAAGGGTCGAATGTGGATTGTTTCAAGGATAATCTTTCAGTATGATGCTGATGATAAGTGAAAAACCAATGATTTCCTACTTCTGGCACACCATACAACGGTTTGATAACCTTTAAAATAGTCCCCTTTCCTCCTAATTCTATTGGTGCCCGTATGTAGAAGTCGCGACTAAGATTAGTTTCTGACTGGACATAGGCTTGAGTTATGTCTCTAAGATACAAGTCTACTGGAAGCATTGCTGCAAGAGAAAGAATGATTTGTTGACTGACTCTCTGGATAGTCGGAGCCTGGGTAAGAACAAAGTGTTTGTTTTCGTCTTTGTAAGCTTGTACAACCAGACGAGATTTTTCGAAAGCTTTATCTGTACCTTGATGTTTTATCTCATCAACAAACCTTGATGAAAAAATTCTTATTCCAGGTGGGATATTGGAGGGCTGAACTTTGATGAACACCCCTCTTTCGAGTAAACCGTCTACTTCTTTTTGTCTTGATTTTTGAAAAGAAGTAGCCTGAAAAGGCTCTGTATTGTTGACAAAAGCAGATAAACTTGGCTCGTCACAAAATCGGGCAGGTGGTTTGCGGGTTCTTTGACCGCGGGCTGGGATGTCTTTTGCTTGATTAACATCATATTCTTTTTCTTTAATTTGTTCCTGCAAACTTGTAGGATCGTCAATAGAGTTGCGGAAGTAAGGTTTTACGGAGGTTGATCGAAAGCTTGTTGGGCCTGAGGGTAACTGAACTTTGCATGTTTCCTTTTCTATATTTATTAACTTGAAAGGACCATGCCACTCCCCAAGATGACCTGCATTTCCTTCTCTCCACACCAGGACATCAGAGTTGGCAGGCAAATTATGAACTGGCTCAACGTTAGGTCCATTTCTTTCCTTTAAAGCACTGTTTACTTGTTTTTCTGCCCGAAACTTTCTTATCTCATTCATAGCTTTTTGCATAGCCATTGAGCGTTGGATTACTGAAGGATTGGGAGGGTCTAAAGTTGTCATTCGCGGGTACGCTCCAAAAACTAGCAGAGTTGGAACTAAGCCGTTGGGTCCAGCAGTGTCATTGATGACATTTATTGCCATTTGGAGCATAAATTCCTTACCAATCTTGGCTCCAGCTAGTTCTTGAGAGATTATTTTATACACTCGTCGGATTAGAGAGTGATAGCGCTCCACTATCCCAATAGACCAATGTGCCTCGACAGGTACGTTCTTGACAGAAATTGCCATCAAAGCAGCGCTTTGGTGAAACTCTTTTGCAGTGAAGTTACTGCCGGCATCTGTGACAATATAGTCAGGAGGTCCAATGTACACGTCTATCCAGCAAGCTCTTATTGCGTCCCAGATATGCTTTGCAGAGATATTCTGAAGCCATTGGGCAGCCTGGAATCTGGTTTCTTTGTCAACAACATGAAGGATTGGATTATTGTCAATGTACATAATGTCAACAAAGATAGAGTGATTGAATTGGATGTCGTCATCTTGCAGTTTGAACTTGAAACGTCGAGGTGGTCCCTTGTGCTTTTGGCAATAGTCACAAAATTTAGTTAGGTGGTCTATATGTTCTTTTTGTATGTCATTATGACCGGATCTTTGTAAGACAGTATAGAGGCGTTGTGCCGAAGGGTGGCCGAAACGCCGGTGTAATCTTCGTAACTCCGTATTGGTAAGGAAACAAGGGTTCATGAAAAAGGAAGAAGATATTAATGATTGTAAGAAAACTCCCCATAACAGAAAAGCATGACCAAAACGCCGTATTACTTTAACCTTTTTGCTAGGTGTTATTAACTGGTTCTGAATGTTATCATAATAAACGCCTAAATTATCCATATCTGAAAGAGAGAGTAGGAAAGGAGTGTCGGCTTTAACAATGTAGAATTCTATGACTCCAATAGGCGTATCCAATTTAATAGCTCCTGTTGAAGAGCTGCTTCCATTGCCGAATTGAACGTTTACGGCGCCTGCTTTTGTGGTGTCTATTGTGATATTGGCAATTCTTTGGAGAGCCTGAAATTGCTTAAGTCCACCCGTGGAGTATTTTGAGGCACCTGTATCAATGATAATTCCATAAAAACAGGAGCTATTGTACCTCGAGGGGACTAAGTAACTGAATGGGTCATCTTCGGTGACAATTGCTGGGTTAGTTGGATCATTTCCGGTGATTGCATATTGGAAGGAGAGATCGGCGAAGTTTAACGCAGTTTCTCTTGGATTCAGGATAGTCCCAAAGGAGGTTATAAAAGATTCATTGTAAGGGACGTCGGGTTTATCAATCTCGGCTGGTGGGGTCGTATCTAGAACTAGCATTTCAATTTGGTTATCAAGTTCAGATTTGCTAGTGCTAAGATTTTCTAGATCGCCTTCATATTGTGCGAGCAGCTGGTCTGTACAATCATTTATTTGATTCATCATCTGTTTTTGGAAGACTTTCTTTGCCGATTCTTGCTCTGATACAGTATGATTTCGAGACCAGCAACCAGGGCGTTTACAAACATAACATCTTTTCTGAGACGGCCCGAGTGATTTACAAGACCTCCAATGAGAATTTGAGCGCGAAGTTTCAGGATTTCTTTGATTATTTTCTTTGTAATAACGGCGGTCCGTGAATAATTGCGATGTTTGGGCGCCTTCATTTAGCTCAACAGTTGAAATAGATGATTGGAGATTGTTGAAAAGTCCCATTAGGGTACTACTTGGTTTAAAGCATGCAAGCTGGCAGGCAGGGAAACTGCGACAGGCATTAATTAGCTTTGTATGCAGATGTTTTTCTGATCTATATTCTTTATCAAAGCTAAGCTGCAAGTGACAAAGCTCGGTAAAAAGCATTTGTAAACATTCTAAGGTCGACTTCCCTTTATCAACATTTTCAGTTATGACCAAGCGAAGAGTAAGTGATTCCCATCTAGCAATCTTGTTTCTTTTTGTTTCTGGACCTTCAAATTAATCTCTAGTTGCGGTGCATAGCTCATCAAAGTTTGATTGGTGTCCATTTGATGTTACAGAGAAATAGTGCGTTAGTGCCGAGCCACTAAGCATTATTGAATATGCCTTTGCGTATAGGAGCTAGGGTACATCAGCCTTCTCGCACAGTTCCATGAATATATTTAACTTGTAATCAAAGCTATCACCTTCACCCTGATATTTGAGCTCTGGCCTGTACATTTTTGCCAAGTTTGATAACTCTCTGCCGTAGCCAGTGATGGAATATGCTGAAGGCTCTGAGGGTTTCTTTTGAGAAGCTTGATCTGTAGATGGATGAATAGATTGGGATCTTTTGGGCAATTCCTGAGTTGACATCCGCGGGTTTCCCAACTTGGTTTGAACAGAATAGTTTTGAGAATTTTTCATGACATTGATAATCTTGACCGAGTCAAAAGTTTCATTGGAATTCATGATGTCTTCCTTATTCCATTCTGTGGGGCTTTCTTCTGATGATGTATTGAATAGGGATACAGCCATAGTTGTATGCCTATCCCATTTAACCCAGACACCGTGAGAACGTAGGTATGTTCTGAGTGATTGCAACGCTGTCCTTGAAGCTGCCTGGAAATCATCAAGGGTTTTATCGCTGAATTCATCTTGATATGCTTCCCAAAGATTATTGTCTTTGAAATTGTACGATGTGAATTCCTTGAGAGTCTTCTTAATAAAATTGTCGATTTCTTCCTGTTTAGAAATCGAGGGAGTTTCTGGTTTCATGTTTGAAATGCCTGACATTTTCTTTGGTGTACGAACCTAATATTGACTTGGGTTTTTCGGGATGGAAATGGTTAAAATTCTAGGTGGAGTGTAGGCGTGATGGACGCAAATCGAGGGCCTTCGTTAATAAGGGGTCGATTTCTTGAATAATAGCTTAAAGTTGAGGGCCTTTCCCAGGGGTCAACTAAAATCTATATTCCTTAGCAAATACAATATGAGCTGAGGCCTTTAACAGGGACTGAACAAATTGTATCTCTCTTCACAGGTATTCTGATCTGAATTCGAAGACTGATCAGTGTCGGAATGTTTCCTATGGATTCTTTGTTTGAGGTAACTCATTAACAATTGTTTCATTCATTTGTATCTATCTTCATTTTGTGACGGAGCGCCAGGGCCTTAATGACCTTGAACACTTGTCACATGATATATGCTTACACAGCTATTACTAATTATTACCCATTTGTCATTACATCTTCATAATCATTATTGCCACCCAAACTCCAGCATCCTTGTTTAATGCACATCCAAATAAATCTTGTGTCCTACTATTCAACACTTAGGTATTTGACCTCTTTACATAGAAACTCGCATTTGCTTATGTCTAAGTAAAGTCCTGCCTTACTCAGATTGCGAAGAATACTTCGTACCGTGTTCCAATGTTCATCTTCACTACCACTAGTGTAAGCAAGTACATCATCCATATATGCTGTTGCATCAAGATCCAAGTGTTCACGAAGTTGCTTGTTGATGTACCTCTGAAAGGTAGCGGGCGCGTTCATTAATCCGAAGGGTGTTACAAGCCATTCAAAAAGTCTAAGCCTGCATCTAAATGCCGTCAGTCATTTGTCTCCTTCCCTTGTTCGAAGTCGATGAAATGCCGACTTGAAATCCAGCTTCGTAAACCATCTTGCCTTTGATAGTTGCCGGAGAGTTTCCTTGAACAAGGGTAGAGGGTATCAATCTGGCGTGGTTATTGCATTTAACCCTCTATAGTCAACACACAATCTCAAACCTCCATTTGGCTTTTTTGCAAAGAGTACTGGTGCTGTTACCACTGAGTTACTTGGACTAATCCATCCCTTCTGTAACAATTCTGTTATTGTTTTCCGTAGAACGAGTAGTTCCTCCCGAGACATTCCGTACAATGGCCCCCAAGGCGGGGATAGCGGCTTGCCGTCTTGCCGTTGGAGATTGATGGCGTGGTCTAGGGTACCTCGTAGTGGTGGTAATTTGTCTGCCCCACCACTGTCTGCAAAAAGGTGCGCAAATTCCCTTACCTGCTCTGGCAATTTTTCTCTAGCTTGATCCACTGTAGCTTTTGGTTTCGTGCGTAAAGCCTCGTTAATGTCATCTAGAGAAGCTTTGCAGACAGGCACTTCTTTAATCATGGATACCATCTTATCAACAGGTATCATTCTCGGTTGCACGACGTTGCGCAGAGCATTTCTCCAGCGCTTTGCACTATGGATCGAGATCCCAATCTTACGAATTTCTAGTTGCTGTTCTTTTGCATGAATTATGGCATCTTGATCCTCGAGCCATTTCTTCCCAAGTATCATCTGATGGGTACAATGTGGGACCACATACAACCATATCTTTGGCATCACATATCCGTCCAGATCAAGAGAAATGTAAGTGATGCTATCAACCACTGGCTTATTAGTTGTTGAATCTTCGGCTGTTTCCAGAGATCGAGGGCTAATACTTATGCGCGGCAGTTGTAGTTTAGATGTGTTGGAAATAAAGTTTCCTGCTTTTCTTTCTATCAACCAATGTGGTTGCATGCATCTTGCCTAAACTATATTTCTGAGTTCGGGCAGGATCCCACACTTCTGATCCAATTGGACTCAACGTTAGAGTCTACTTGAATCCCATTCTTCCCGAACAAATCCAGTCATTGGTTTGTTTGTACTTCTATTGCGTGACCCAGTATTCTCAGTCAGTGGATAATTATTTTCTGGTCCGGGGTCCCACTTATTTCTGCAGTCGAGTCGGTTCCGGGTAACCTCTATTTCTTATAATTCCACTGTATATATCATAATACCTGTAGTCTATTAGTTAATTAAGCAAACTGAACTTCTTCACCGTTCTCAGGCAATTCTTACTCCGAAGTCATCTCTATACTCTAACAAGATGCCAGGTTACCATTAATAATCCCAGAGCACAAACAACCATTATCCACCAATGCTTGCAACATAGTGGAATTGTTGATAAGTGCATTAACTAAAAATGGGGATGTATTCATTATTAATTCTTGACTAACAACTGCTTTAGGCTCCTGAGTGCAACTTTGCTCAGGATCATCTAGTTTTCCGAAAACTGTTGGCCTACATTCAGATATTCATCTTCATCCTCTATTAATAATTGTAAATCAATTTCTGGAAGGGAGGCCAATGAAGCTGATATTTCTACAACACCCGGTTTCCGTGCAGGCAAAACCCGACAAATTCTCGTGTTACAGCCCTGACGCTCGCATCTGTAACATTTACCCTCTCTTTGGAGTTTCTGGATTTGCTCCGGCAACTTCCATTTTGCGCGGAGCAGCTTCCCGTTTACGCCCCTTGCCACGTTGGCAGAGTTAATGCCTCCCATGAAAGTATCGCCCGCAGCATCAACTTCTCTGGCAATTCCGCGATGTCTATTCGGAGGCTTCCATCCCCCTATACTCGGTCTCCTACCTAGGCTATTGTGACTTCTATTTTGGTGATCTAAGCTCTCTGGTGCAACCCAACTCCTACGCCAGTTAGATTGGACTTCTAACTCTTCGTGTTGATAGGATATCTGGCCAACAATCTTCGTCCAGGCAAAAAAATCATTCTGTGGGAGAAGATGGTTACTGGCCAAGGCTTTTAGGAGAGTCTTATTGAGCGCGCCACGAAGCATTGTAATTTTAGTTTTGTCAGGCCACATATCACCCCTCCCTTTGGTTAACTTATTTGACCAGGTGGGAAAAAATGAATTCCACTGCTAATTATACCCCATCTTTATTTTGCCCAAATCAGTTCTCGCCTGGGTAATTCGGGTAAGATCCCAGTTGCCACGATCCAAGAATTCGATAAAGTCCTCTGGGCTCTCCACTCCGTTTCTTCTTCCGCTCTCAAAATATGCGCCGGCTTCCTCATAAGCTTCTCCCTCCAAACAGTTGTAAATCATGAGAAATAATTACTGGTCATTGTATTTGAACGTATTCCAGTCAAGCCGTAGTGCAGACAGCACAGCTTTTCTCCATGCAGGATATTTTTTTCTGTTGCCGTCGTAATTAGGGAGCTGGTTGGGTTTTAACTTACCATTCTTCCTTGCTGGATCTTTAATTATTTCAACCTCTGAGGTTTGATCGGGGGTCTTGCTTGGCATTGCAGAGATACCCAATTGTCTTTGTAGGCGGAGATTTTCTTCCTTCAGGGAATCATTCTTGGCCATGGCCATTTTGAATTGGGTAGAAATTTTCTAAGCCCTCCGTGATTTCTATATCTTCTTTGATCTAACTTTGTTTGTATAACGTCGTTTATCATTCGCCGTTCGTACTGTTGTTTGTACCGTCGTTCGTACTGTTGTTCGTACTGTCGTTTGTATCGTCGTTCGTATTGTTGTTTGTATTGTCGTTTGTCGTGAGTATTGAGTTTTTTAGATTGAAAATATGTCACAGTCTAAGCATAGGCACTTGAGCAACCTTATGGTCAGAGGTAGTTTATTTTCAATCTATGGTGAACTACAGATTGAAGAGGATAATAACAGTTACTTTATACATGATTATTATCCAGGCCAATGACACAGTTTTCTATCTGTATATCTGTATCCATTCTCGTATCTCTTTTCATATCCCTTTTTGTATACCTTCTCGTATCCCTTCTCGTGCCCTATTCTTGGAGGTTTTTGTTTTGTTTTGTTCATTAACGTGCTAGGTTACATGACTACCGTCGCACTCCTATTGGAGCTTAAGCACGTGTGGGGTTGGGCCGGATCAGGTTAACTACCGTGAATTACAGATAAACCTGTTGTGCTCAGCTAAGGTAGCCCTGGCAGGTAGTGCATGAAGGGTGAGTGTGTCATCAAGGTACCTCAGGCATGGACAACTCACATGACATGTTTTGCGTGTTTGTTCAGGCAAGGCACACTGCATGAGTAAGCATGATGGGCATATGATTCGCTGGTAAGCGAGTCTATGGGGTATAAAAGGGGAGTATTTCCCACTGTAAATTAGAATACATAGCCATAGAGTCATCTACAATTGACTATTGATAAAACATCACATCTTAGCCGTCAAGCGCAAGTGTACATTCCCCATTTCATATACCAAGTAAAACAAAACCTGGTCCCACTTTAATGACCGGACCACCTCAGACTTCACCTATGTGTTGAATCATACCAAGCCTAACCGTCCAGAAACCCGCTGTATACACGCCGTAGCGCAATTTCTTCCTCAGCCTCGGCCACCACGTGCTCGAGCCCTTGACATCCTCATTGACTCCGAAATATAATTGCCGTCCAAGATCTCATTGTTGCTCTAGCCTTGCACCTTCATATTGTACTGTTGGGTTGTTTTCGTCATTGGGGATTTGTGTAATCCCCTCGGTGTATCTTCCCTCTTCTTCCTCCTTTGAACACGTCCCGTTTCTATCATGACTTTCCTCATTAGAGCGTGTGTAGGTAGGTGATTGGACGGGTATGGAGGTAGGTGGCAGGTGTAGGATCGATTGAGACATGCTTTGTTGCAAGTATAAAAGGAATTTAAGAGATTTCGGATGTTTGAATACAACCCCTAGATAGACCTAGGCCCATTTGTGAATTGTATGCTGGTGGTGATGACTTTTTGTTCGACGTTGTTCCGGCTGTGAAATCTCTGCAGACTGATTTTTTGGCCAAAATATTGAGTGCAACTCCTTCAGGTCAAAAATCCATCAATTAAAAATCATCCCACCCTTTTTCGTGACTGAATCTCGGCTCTGGGAGAATATTTCACTCCCAGGTATGTGAAGGACACCACTGACAGGTGTTCAGCCTTCGTCCTCCCTTATTCTTGGAGGTGTTTGCCAAGTTGTAAGACCCTGCTTCCAAGAATAGTCCCTGCCTAGTCTCATGCTAAGCCTGCGTTAGACAGCGCAGGCTACAGGCAATTGCCGGCTTACAAGCCATCATAGCCATCGACAGTATCAGAGCACTATTTGAACTAATTACTACATCTAAGTGAAGGACACAATTCACTTGTTTATGCTAAATAATTGGGAGGCTGGTCAATGTATGAGTTGTCATGAATGTGACTAGTAATAATAGAACCTTATTACGTTCTGTATTAATGCAACTCTTCATTGCCAAGTAGCGCCAATTTCAACAGGTCTCACCAAGAAAGGACCGCCTTTTCAATGGGCAAGGGATCAACAATAATCATTCGAGAAGCTGAAGGCCCTCTTCATCACGGCTCCTGTGTTAGCTTTATGGGATGGTGAACTATTGTGGTTATGAGCTTAGGTTAGTATCACTATGCATGCTGACCTTGTACGAGTATATAGATTGATGAGTTTCAGGTTGTGGTTGAAGGTGTATCTGAGGCTCAGTATACTTGATTGTTCTATACTAATTGTGTGCCGAGCACTTGCTACTTATACTCTTGTGCGGCCGCTAGTTGGCTCCTGACCACATGAGCTTCTTCCTGCAGATATCCCAAACAATACAGGAACTACACAAACAACGTAAATATCTAATCACGTTATGTACATGCAAGTATCCTAGCTGTATAACATGCCCATCACAACATGAACGAAAAACCATTCTGGAGACAGATGCTTCAGGCTGGGAAACGGGGGGGGTGCTTGCTATAACACCAACCAGGTGGGCAATTCAAACCAGTGGCCTATTATTCGAAGAAGTTGTTGCCAGCAGAATGTAACTATGATGTGACAAAACCTGTGACGGTCTTTAAGTGGCGTTTTATTCAAACTGAACTCAGAGCTAGATACAAATGAAAATCTTGAAGTAACGAGCAGAGACATGACTGAAAGCCTCCTATTTATTTATAAGACTATGATCTCGTTCCCTCATTTCATACTTTTCTCAAAATAGATCATGACCTGTCCTCTGACAAATACCAGCATCCCCGTCTATTTTAATTCAGCTTCATTTTTATGTTAGTAATTTTAGTTATTAAAATAATTATGATGCATGTGGCTTAGATGACTCACAACTGGTGTTCGATTCGTCCTGTCTGCAATCTAAATTTGACATTTAAGAATAGATTTGCATGAACTGGGCCAAGGCCTGTACTTGGGTCTAATGAGTCGTGGAGGGGTTCATGACATGTATGATGTTTAATATGGTTGGATGAGTTCAATCCTTATTTGTTAGGCAGCAGCCTAATGATAACCAGGTATGAGCCTGTGACAAAACCAAGCTGGTTGTAGTGTACTTTTAGAAAGATTAAACTATAGGAAGAGAGAAGTACCACAACTACGGGCAATGACTATTTGTACATCCTTTTAGCTCATCCAATACATACTCTGTTGGTGAGAATGACATATTGCTCCGCCACTGCCTGTTGTCATCTTTGCCATCTAGCTGACTCTCTCACTTGGCAATTCTACTTTGCTGTCTCACATTCCTTCCTAGCTTTAATGTAATGTGGCCAAGTGAAACTTAGTCGCTTGATACAAGATAATATGTAACACTCTCCCGAATACGCCCCCAAACTCCGCCTAGGTCTCCACCTAAGCCAAACCACGGTCAAACCGTAACATATGACATCCATGATAAGAAGATCTTAGCAATTATCAGATGTCAGAACATGTGGAGAAGTGAACTGCGAGGACTTAAAGAACCATTTGCCATCTTAACGGATCATAAGAACTTCAAACACTTCATGTCATCAAAGAAGTTGTTGGAACAGCAGGTGCCATGGTCCCAGCTATTATCTCAGTTCAATTTTAGGCTAGACTTCAGGGTATTGTAATTAAGGGAGTAACATGACTGCAGTACAATAAACTGTTCACATTAAAATAATGTGCGCATGTGCCATGGGATATGATTGACCTAAATCATCACTCATTGGTATGACATAGTATTTCCCAATAGATTCCTAATGGTATCTATTGGCGCTAGGATCTCTCACATCCTTCCTTTCTCGGTTAGAAAAGGACAGATGTTGGAACATCCACTAGTGTGCAGAACCCCCTTATTCATGTATATAGAAGAAGGTCCTGTCACGTAGATAAATTAAGCAATTCATACAATAGGAAATTAAAACAATCTCCATATTATTTACACACTTGAGAATACTAGGGAATATCCTCAAGTTCGTCCATTGATCCAAGTCCTAAGAGTATAACTTACGAACTTTACTTCTCTTAAAGCCATAGCTACCTCCTTCCATACCTTCATCCTAACGGTACGTCATTCCAGCTCAGCATAGCCTTTCAATAACACCAGGACCACTCAGTGACAAAATTATCAATCTTGCAAATGCCCATGTCAAACTTGATAAAGAAGCTTGTCGGCTGAAAAACGAGTATGATACTCTGTTGGAAAAGAACCAAGACCTTGCAGACGTAAATGCCAAGCTTAAATTACAGACAAGAGTGCCCAGCCAAAGTAGTCTGCAGCTCCAACAACAAGTTGCTACTCTCCAACAGCAGAATAAAATACTCCAGTGCCAGGTTGAGAATCTCGATAAACAGCAGCCTTTAACAAAAAAACATGAACTTCCTACAAGCCAGTTTTGATCAGCCGAACATCCGGATCCTGACATCTTCTCAGCCAATAATGCTGAGTTGCGAAAGGATTTACCTATCTTTGTTCGTAAAATTAACATGAAGTTCATTGCAAATGCAGATTGGTACCCTACAGAGCAGAGTAAGATGTTGTACTTAGTTTCTCGTCTAAAAGGAAAAGCCTACTCCACAATTGCTTATGGAATTAATAGGAACGGAACAGCCAATTTTGCCTCAACAGACGCAATTATTGTTCTCTTAGAACAAGCATTTGTCAATATCAACGAACAAAATGTTGCTTGCCGTCAAATCCTAACAATAAAACAGGGCCGAAAAGATACGGCTACACATATCTCTGACTGGTTTGAAGTAGCTCAAAAAACGAAACTTTCCGACAATGCTCTAATCAATCATTTGTATGACTCTCTTCATCCGAACATAAAAGCCCAGATTCAGAACCATGTGATGCTCTGCCAGCCATTACCTACAGACCTGACATCATACTTAATTGAAGTTCGGCATATTGATGCAGTCCTTTGCTCTACTAACCCAAATTATACAACAAGTAGTCTATCCTCAGGTAGCCACTCTTCCCTTCCTCTACCTAGCACTGCCTCTCCCCCTCCACCTGGAGACCCAATGGAGCTGAGTGTAGCAAAAATCAGCCCAGTTATTGTTTGGACATCTTCTGACGCTGAAAATCACTGTATTCCCCGGAATGAAGCAGAGAAGAGTGCTAAACAGAACTACTACTTCGAAAATAAACTTTGTAGTTGGTGTTATGATCCAGGTCACTGGGTGCGAGTTTGTGCAGAAGCTCGATGGAACAAAGACAAGAAAAAATCCGCCAACAAGAAGACTATAATTGAGGAGGAAAAAGTATAGTCTCTGGTCAAAGTCGCGATCAGAGACTAGATTGTAGTCAAACATATAGTTTATCAGAGGTCACCAGCATATCTAAGGATGAGAAATTACACAATCACAATTTTAATAACCTACAAATTTTCTCTCTCTTGCCACCAGGTAATGATCATCTACTTCTTTCATGCTCAATTTTTTCTCTGGATAATACCTTTTATACAAAAGCATTCCTCAATTGTGGTGCCACTGATAACTTTTACAACCTCGACTGTGCACAACAACGAAACCTTCCCTTCTCTATCCTTCCCACCCCCCGCCAATTGTATCTTGTAAACAGTGCGCTTGCTGCTCAAATCACACACACCGTATCTTTACAACTCAAAATCCATGGTCACAATGAAATCATAAAATTTTTTCTCACAAACCTGGGTAAGTATGAGCTTATACTAGGCTGTACATGGCTCAAAAAACATAGTCCATCCGTAGATTGGTCTAGAGATACCGTTTCTTTCAACTCGACCTACTGTGAAGAAAATTGCTTTCTACCTGAAACGCACCATACCAAAAAGCCTAAATTAGAAGACTGTGCAGACACATACTTGTCTGAATTTGGTGAAGCTAAGAGCTGACGTCCAAGAAAGTTTGGAGCAGAAATGTTTCATACACTTTCCAAACAAGACAGTGTTCAGGTTTTCTCCCTTTCGCTTTCAGAAATTGACAGTAGACTCCAAGAAATGAGAGACAATATGACTATTTCACCTTCAGAGACACCAGAAACTTCCTCACTAGAATGTACGAATCTATCTCCTTTAGTCCACGATACATATATAGCCAGAAGTTCACTTGATGATATTCAGATAGCTCTACAGACTAAAAATAGACCCGATCCTAAAAAAAAGCTCCCAACATACTACCATCACCACCTTCCTGTTTTCAATCATAAAAACGCCAACTTACTTCCTCCCCATCGTGAATGCGGCCACAAAATTGAGCTTCAACCAGGCATAACACCCCCTCACGGTCCACTCTACAGTATGTCCTTTGAAGAACTTCAGGTGCTACAAAAATACCTCAATGAACAGCTTGAAAGGGGATTTATTTGCGCTAGCAAATCGACAGCTGCGGCGCCGGTACTATTTGCTAAAAAGCCGAGTGGTGGCTTGCGCTTTTGCGTTGATTACCGCGGCTTAAATTCTATCACTATTAAAAATATATATTCACTTCCCTTAGTACAAGAAACTCTTTCTAGACCAAGCACTGCCAAGTTCTACACTAAACTCGACATAATAGCTGCATTCAACCATATTAGAATTGCAGAAGGTCAAGAATGGATGACAGCTTTTAACACTAGATACGGCCTTTTCGAAACACTGGTCATGCCTTTTGGACTATCAAATGCGCCAGCCACTTTTCAAGCCCACATTAACAAAGTCTTACAACCATATCTTGATATCTTTTGCACAGCGTATATTGACAACATCTTGATTTATTTCAATGATCTTCTCGCCCATCGAACTCATGTTAATTTGGTGCTTGATGCCTTGGGAAAAGCTGGCCTTCACTGTGATATAAAAAAATGTGAATTTGAGGTACAACAAGTAACCTATCTTGGGATGATAATTTCCACAACAGGTGTCAAAATGGATCCACAAAAAGTTCAATGCATCTTGGACTGGAAGCAACCTTCTTGTTTAAGAGATGTACAAGGCTTTCTAGGATTCTCGAATTTTTATCGTAGATTTATTAAAAATTTTCCAAAATTGTCAGACCTCTGACCACTCTTACTCAGAAAAATGTCAAATTTATCTGGTCTAATGCCTGCCAAATAGCTTTTGAGACTCTCAAGAGTTCATTCATCTCAGCACCAGTCTTACAACATTTTGACACTTCAAAAGAAAATTTTGTAGAAGCTGACTCTTCTGACTTTGTTTCAGCAGGTGTTCTATCTCAAAAAGACAATCAAGGTGAACTACACCCTGTCGCATTTATGTCAAGAAAATTTGAGGATGCCAAATGCAATTACAAAATCTATGATAAAGAACTTTTAGTCATTTTGCGTTGCTTTGAAGGATGGAGATCCGAGCTCCAGGGCTCTTACTATCCAATTACAGTGTTAGCAGACCATTGTAACCTTGAATATTTTATGACAACAAAGGAGCTCTCCTGCTGTCAAGTTTGATGGAGTGAGTTCTTATTGCAATTTGTTATATTAACTAGGCTATATGGGAGCAGGACGATGGATACTCTTGGGGAAGTTATGCTCACAGTAGGTCTCTATAGTCGCTGTCGCGTGTGTTCTCGTGATATGTAAGACTTGACTCTATATTCTCGTATAAAGGAAACTTAGTTACAAATGAATGGACGGAGGTTGAGACCTCCTTATATCTTGCTCCAGACTTACTGTGTTGTTCACAGCCTAGTGCTAGAACATTCCCTTATGATATCATTTCTCTCCTACGAGAAATGACCAGCTCGTTCTCTCTCAGTCCATCAGTCTCTCGCTGATTCCGTTATCTCTCTTCCATCTAGTTCTAGTTTGGTCCAGTATACTCACACATGCATCACACATGCATTACACACTAAACACCCTACGGTTTAGTTCCACAGTCACGTGCATATGCTATGACGCGACCTAAAGCATGTACCATGGTAAGTTACATGGATAACACAACACAATTTGACTTTGTTATTAAATCTCGACCTGGTAAAGACAACACCAAGCCTGATGCCCTTACACGACGTTCCCTAGACCTCCCAATGGACAACTCCGATCCTCAACTAACTTTCCAGAACCAAATCCTCCTACCAACTAACAGGCTTCATGAATCTGTTATAAAAGATTTAAAAAATACAGGTAACATGCAAGCAATTCAAAATGAAAATGTCACCCATCTTTCTCCAGCTATTCTCATAGACCCTACTCCGGAGCCTCTAGATAAAAAAATAAGCCGCTTATTTGACCAGGGATATAGCGGAAATACGGATAAATGGCTCACTAAAATAGTTGCTGAAATGGAAAAGCCACACAGCACACTGCATTCAAAAGAGGTATCCCTTTCAGAGTGCAAGTTACGAGATAGACGCCTTTATTTTCGCAATAAACTTTACGTTCCAGATACCAAGCTGAGACTTCTGCTTATACAAAAGGCTCATGATAGCTGTGAGAAGGGTCATCTAGGAAAGACTGGTTTGTACCAGGCAGTCTCGGACTACTATTGGTGGCCCCGACTTTCTCAGCATACAGACCAGTTTGTTAAAAATTGTCATAATTGCATTAGAAACAAAGTCTCTCGACTCAGATATCAGGGTACTTTAAAGCCCCTTCCACTCCCAATCCAACGCTGGCGCAATATTTCAGTCAATTTTGTTGGCCCTTTCGTAGAATTCAATAATTTCAATTATATTATGGTTGTCATAGATTGCCTAACTAAAGAATGCCACTACTCTCCATGTCACACAAAGATGATGGCTAAAGAATTGGCAAAAATATTCATCCGCAATATCTGGTGGCTTCATGGGCTTTGTCACTCTATAATTTCCGATAGAGGACCTCTCTTTGTCCCGGAATTTTGGAAAGCTGTCTGTCACTGCTTACAGATTAAAGTTTCGCTCTTGACAGCTTACCATCCTGAGACAGATGGTCAGACAGAGAATGCAAACGCTTTTATGGAACAATACCTCCGTCAGTACATTGACTACTCACAAGAAGATGTCTATGAATGGCTCCCAATGGCTGAATTCTCCGCTAATAACTCAGTCAACGCTTCCACAAAAATTACACCTTTTTTTGCTAATAAAGGATTTCACCCACACATGAGTTTTGGACCCCCAAGATCAGTTGAACGAGTCTCGTCGAAGAATCTCTGCCAGAAGATCACTGCTGGAAACGACTTTGCCTCCAAGATGGCCGAAGTCCTTGATGTATTATGCACCAACTTAAATTACGCTAAAGATAAACAGGAGTATGCTGCAAACAGGAATAGGTCGCCGGCACCAGCACATTGTGTCAGAGATGAGGTATTTCTCGACTCACAAAACATATACACATCTCGACCAATTAAGAAGTTGTATTGCAAATTTATCAGGCCATTCAAAGTTACAAAACAAATAAACTCTCACGCATATCAATTAAACCTACCTATTGAATACCAAAACCTCCACAACGTCTTTCATACCAGTTTAATAAGGCCCGCACCTTCAGACCCTCTACCAGGCCAGATTAACCCACAATCACCCCCTATTGCACTTGATGAGTCAGGCGAAAGGCTATATGCCATTGAAGCTATACTGGACTCAAAACAAAGCAATAATAAAAAGAACTTCCAGTATTTAATACTATAGAGAGGTTACAACGCTGAAGACAAAACGTGGGAGCGCCTTAAGAACGTGGTTAATGCTATTTCTGCAATTAAAAAATTCGACCGACGTTTTCCAGATAAGCCCAAACTGTTAAGAATCTACTTATTGGCAGATTTTCGAAGCTGTTAAGCTGCAGAGGTCGAGTCGATTTCGACAAAGAAGAATTAGCGAAGGCTCGAGGTTACAAAGTTACGAAGGTCGAAGGTGCAAAGGTCAAGGTGCAAAGGTCGAAGGTACAAATGTCAAATGTGCGAAGGTATGAATGAAGGTAATTGAGGCTCGAATTATCAAGGGTTACAAATTCATATGTTCAGATTATCATGTTATCAAAACATTGAGTTCCCAATAAGCAAAATATACCATAGACATAAAAGAAACAAAATTGTTAGAACTAAAGAGCCAATTCAAATTTACAGCCTGAGCAAATCCAAATCCTGCTGCCTCAGACCTAACCAAATTAAGAAGATAACCCCTGCATCACCACATCCAGATTAAATCTAACAAATTCATAACACAAACCCATTAAACGTGGGATTGATACAGCTAAAAGACAAGCAACAGCCTGCACAAGATTGGTTTTGCCAAAGAGATTGAAAGATGAGGAGTATAAGGTGACCTTATGTCAGGAAATGGACGAGTTGTATAAATCAAATGACCTCGCTTAATGAAAAAAGCGACCCACTATAAATATATGTTTTGCAGATACTTAGATATCCTTCCCTTCCTTGTAGACAATCTCATTTGACAAGGTTAGACTTTGTCAATCTCAGCTAGTAAAGCTTATTGTGACAAGTACATTTTCTAAGAGGGGGAAGTTGAGCAGCTCCTTTCTTTGAAAAAGCTTCTATTAGGAATATGAGATCTTCAGGGATCACAACTTGTTCATCTTCTGACTGTGCATCATTCTGTAATAAGGAATTAGATACAACATCTTTCTTGTTATGTGGTGGCAGTTGGAGTGAAATTTGTTCATCTAAATATTGTGATGCAGCTGTATTCTTTTTCATGTCTTGAATCAATGGTTTGTAATCAGCAGGTCATTGGTGCATGGTCTTAGAGATCCAGTAAATATTAGGGTTGACATGTTCCAGCCATGGCAACCCAAATATAGCGCCATAAGATTTTATGGGGGCTTCTACAAATTCTACATTGCCTTGAAAGATTCCAGGTACTTTTGTCAACATGGGAGGTTCACAGGACTCATTTGCGGGAACCATAACCTCTCCATTGAAAGAAGATATATGCTTGTTCAAGTGCGTTTTGATTTGATCAGGATTTGAATTCATTATTTTAGGTACACATGCATTTACTTGCGCCGCCCCATCCACTAGTATTCTGGTTTGGACACCTCCAATTTTGCCCAAGACTTCAACTGCTCTTGTAGTATTCAGACTAGCAATTGGAAGTGGCTTACTTGGGACTGAGCTAGGATGAGTTGAGCATACCTTGGATGAAAGAGTGGCAGGGTTGACAGGTAAAGGTTTGCCTACTTTTATGCACTTATTGATAAATTTTTGGCAGAGGTGTATGGGGTGATTACCTCCATTGAACATACAGAGATTGTTATTTCTGCAATAATCTTTGACCTCTTGGCTAATCTCTCCATTGGCATAAACTGCCTGTGGTGTGAGGCGAGTGAAATTTGACGTGGCATGTGAAAAGTGATATGACAACTGATATCTTTTGCTAGGTCTGTAAAGTGATTCATGTGAACTGTATTCTGTTAATTTCTGCAATTGTTGCATGTGAAAATCTTCATTGAACTGAACTGCAAGTTGTGACACCATGTCATAGTTGTTGAAGTCTATGTATGCGGCTCCTGCAAGCTTATCTTTTATTGGGGCAGCAAGACCCTGATAGAATTAAGCTCCCCAGACTTGCTTTGGGTAATCAGTCTCGTATTAGAGCAACTCAAATTGTTGTTTATACAACTGAACAGTATTTTTCTCCTGTTTGAATACTTGTCTTTCATAGAATTTCTCTGTTGCAAGGCCGAATTTTGATACTGCACCAGAAATCTTTAAGCAAATGCCATCCAGTTATCTTTCAGTTCAGGGAACATTTGTAACTCAAGTCGAGCCCATTCCTTTGGTGCATCTGAAGTTGCATTATCTACTGCCCCTTCAAGGTGGTCTATTGCTACAATTATTTCTTGTCTATCAGTGAAGTGAAATTGCGGCTGTAAAATAAATTTTGCTTCTAGATCTTCGAATAACTGGTTGATGTTTGTCTTTCCAGAGTACTTCATGATCGGAGAAATTGGTGTTTGTAAAAAAAAGGAGTTTGATTGATGAAGAAACAATGAGTCTTGATTGTGACTGTAGAAATTTGGTACTGTTTGGGCTGGCAATGTATGTGGTTGTGGCTGCAGAATTTTCGAATCAGAGCGTACATTTTCAAGATTCAGGTCATGGAATGCCTTTAAAACTAATTCCTGAATCATCTTTGCTACTGTTTTGCCAGTAATTGTGTTGTTTTGTAGGGGCTCATTGCATTTTGTTGCATTTTGTTGTATTGGAATTTGTGGCTAATTTTAGTGGTGGGTTGGTGAAATTATTTTCATCTGTGGCATGGTTTTCATCTGAATTGCAGGCATTTTGACGAGTATGATTAATGATACTAGATTTTTCAATTGCGCGAAAAATGTTTTTTGGTAATGATGACATTGCAAAATGGTATTAGAAGTGTTTGAAAGAGTTCTCATGTGCCAGAGTCAAAGAGCTTTATTGTTATGAGACGCTGATTATGGCAAGCAAGAACTCAAGGTTTAAGAGTTAATAAAGCTAAAGAGCAAAGTGTAACGGCACGGCATTCTGCCTTGTCATTACATTTATCAGGTGACCAAGAAGGTATACTGGGTGAGGAACCAATATGTGGGAGGAGATAAGATAAGGTCACGCAACCCTGGGAAGCGAGAGCACACACACAAAAGCTTGCAGATTCTAGCATCATTAGCCCTCCTTTCTTTCTTCTTTTTCTTAGTATTTGCTCAATAGATTGAATATATAGTTATACAAGCTGTACTCTCACTTGTGCTTATTCTACGCTGTGACACAAAGCTCTATCTACAAATTGCATGTATAATGAGATTTAAGCAAGTAGTGATGAAAATGTCATCAGTGCTTCCATAACACAGAACCTCTGTGGGTATCCTAATCCAAAGCCATATATGTATATTAGATCCCTAGTCACTTAAAATCTCGGTACCACTGCCTACAATATCACGTTGGCTCGGCAAGTAAAGACCGGCTTTGCAACAACCACAAAGGATGAACTCGCTCGAAAAGAGCTCCGAGATTCCTCCACATCACGGAGCGAGCCTGGAATCTGTTAACATTTCTATCTTGATATCGGCCCGTACAAACATACCATATACTAGTTACTCATATTGATACTCAGGATTGCAATGGATAGCAGAGATTGATGGTGTTTATGGCAGTGCGGGGTCTGGTAATTAGTGACAGGGATATGACAAGTATATATAAATATTGTGCACTTGACTACTCTTTAATAGGATGATGCTTCTGACTAGATTCACAATGCACATAACTACTGTGGATCCTTAACGTAGCAGGCTACGTTACGTATCATAGACCACTAAATGCGGTTAGCCTATAATTAGTAAGCTACGCACAGAGTGTAGATTTCGGAGTTGGGAGTTAGGAGGAAACATAGACAAAATTTATTAGAACTCAAGCTTAACTATTGCATTCTGCGGAACTAGCTGTTGTAGAGCCAAGAGTTATATTTGTCACCATCCTGTTTCAATTGTGATTGATCAAGACCCACAAAAATATATATTTTTGTAGAGAAAATCTCAATTAAAAAAAAACGCCATTAATATTTGCTTTCATTTCACATCATAATGGTAGGCCTCACAAACTTGGAGCTCGAAGCCAAGTTGAAGAAAGCCACCGCCAACCAGGTGGTGTTTCAGGAAGACACGACAAAGCGCTTCCAAAAATTGAGCAAGGACTTGGAAAAGCTTGCGGAAAGGGCGGAAAGGACGGACAATTCAATCCAAGAACTGAACAAAAAATCAAAATTGACTTTTAGTGAGCTCCTGCACAGGGCAGAAAAAACTGACAATTCACTCTCGCACATCTTGCAACAACTCTCTGTTATTGCCAACGCCAAGACTAGTGAGAATTTAGCTACCAGCAGTCTACGTCCTACAGTTACGTCAACTCAAGAAGCCCCACCGCTAGACAAGGGCAAACAGAGACCACAACTTTTGTCCTCCAACCAGGAAGCCTCCGCTTCATTGGTGGCAGTGCCCAAACAGGAACCACCAATACTGAAAGTCTCAGGCGAGTTCCCAACGTCCACGCAAACTGAAAGTCGACACTAAGACAATTCATTGTTTACTCAAATCCAGTTCTTCAACGTCCCACCAACTGCAGCCAACAACAAGTTCCTTGCCAACAGAACAATAAATCTCTATCAATCGGTCAACCCCCAAACCTCAGGTCTTAGCAATCAAGAAATGCGGGTGAAAAGATACTTCCCGGATTTTTTATGCGTAAGGAAGCAGAGAACCCTAATGGCCCTCTGCGCAAAGCGACGGAAAGGAACAAGGCAGTGTTCCAAAATGACTGGAAACTCTGTTTTGCTAAGGAAGATACCCTGGGAATACTCTATCTGACGCAAGTCAGTATGGTTCAGTCAATGCTACCATATTCTGCCTGGCCAATGAGGGTCGCTTCTGTAATGGACCACGATTTCATTAAAGCTAGAAGAGCTATTGCCAATGGTTCTTTAGACTGGGCAAGCATAGTTGAGTGCATCCTTACGGTTTTACACAACAATAATGCCTTAAGCTCTCCTCTTGTCACAGTTCGAATATATAAAGCGAATGGGCATTTGTATGATTGAAAGGTAAAGCTATAATTCATCTATGTAGAAGCAAACTACCTACAAGTCTCCTCTACTACTTATACACATCCAGAGGTATCTAAATCTAGCCTACGTTTACAGTGGCAATGAAACTGACGTAAGGTTTGTTCTGCCACACAGGTAACGCTTCCAATACTCTTGGCACTATCCTTTACGTAGCCTCAGTGGCAATCTCATATCAGTTTTCGTCTGCTGATAATCCTTGGAGTGATAGAGAATATAGGTTGCCTTCGATAGCCATCGAAGGCTACAGGGCTTATTGGCTCACAAGCCGTCACACCTCTCACTACTTTCACTAAACTTACTGCCAACAACAGTGAGACAACGCTAGACTTTGCACGCTGTCTAAGGAAAGCTTTTTTCTTTCTCCCAACAGATATGGTAGTGGGACCCCAGGCTCGAGATATAATAAGCCAGCATGTCCGACAGTTCTTACCTCGGACATGGTCCACAATTAGTTCTCGAGCCCCGTCCCTTTCAAACAAAGAATTGGCCAACCATATTGTCCAATCTACTGAAGCCATTGCCCATTGGCTGTTTGAAGATACCAACTTTCAGCGTGGTCCCAGTCTTACAAATCCAGCTGTTGAATCATCACCACCTGTGCTAGGTCAGACAATAATAGATCCTAGGCTCCAGGGAAATAACGTGTTCCCCACATGCAGTACATTCAACAAAGGTGGAGAATACGCTGCAAACTCTCAACACGGCAACTGTTACAAGTGTGGAAAGCCAGGACACTGGTCCAAAGACTGTCGCTCAAATCCACCGCCTAAAAATCACTGTATCCAGCCTAATTTGGGTCGATTTCCAGCCCGCTCCAATTTCAGCGACGAACTGAAGAAACGATATGCGGCTATTAAGAAAAAAGGATTCAAGCGCTTCAGTCCCAACCAGAAATTGTATGTTGTCGAGCCCATGACTCCAGACGATGGCCATCAAAGAAGTCCTGCCAACGCCATTGAACACGACAACGTTGACCAGGAACTAGAAGACTTGCTCACTCAAGTCCTTGCCGAGGAAGAAGTAGAATGAGGGTGCCAAGATGCCTATATTGTGGCAATAGGCTCAGGCTATACAAAAGCTACTCTCGACGAGGATCCTCTTCGTGAGGGATGCGGAAAGCCACACAAATTTTTCCTTACACGTCTTTCAAAACTTCCCTCTGTTACCTTTTCTACTTTCTTCGATTATGGATCTTACACTTGTTTTGTTTCCAACTCCTTGGCCACCAGACTTTTTTCCTATAATACCTCATTCATTTCTACGATTTCAGGAATTGGTGGAACGGGACCTACAGTTACCAAAGATGCCATTATAACAGTACAATTCCATATTCAATGCAGTAATAATCATTCCAAATGAACCAAATCAGTTAAATTTTCTGCTGGAGTTGTCCCTGATAATATATTTCCCACCGACCTTACCTTGGGCCAAACAGTTTTTCACGCTCTCGGATTACACTTTCTTTCTGACAAAACTATTCAACTTTCTAACTTGCAATCATCTCCAACTCTTTTCCCTTTCTTTAATTCAGATAGTATCCATGGTGTTTTTACGACCAATTACATCCCACTCACGCCAAAATGGCACAATTCAACGCCAGCTAACGCATTTCCTTTTACCAGCTCTTATATTCACAAATTTCCTTCTATTTTTAATAAATCTCTCCGAAAAACCGACCTTCTATACAAGAGACAACTCGTCATAAATACGGGTGACTGTCAGCCAATTAAGCTCGCTCCAAGGCGATATAGCCCACATCAGCTACAAGCAACCCGGGATTTTTGCAAAATTCACGTGGGAAGAATCATACAGAAAAGTCAAAGCCTGTTTGCAGCACCATTGCACCTCACACCCAAAAAGACACCATCCAAGACAAACAAACAAATCTGGAGAATTTGTGTGGACTACAGAGAACTCAACAAGGTCACTAAGAAAAACGCGCACCCACTCCCAAATGCTCAGGACGAAATACAGCGAGCTGCGGGACATAAATTCTATGCGTTCTTAGACCTAGAAAATGGATTCTGGCAAGTCTCAATGCATTAAGATTCACAAGAAAAGATAGCCTTCGTGATGCCTTTTGGTATCTATGAATGGCTTGTCATGCCTTTTGGTCTATACAATGCTCCAGCAACTTTCCAATCTTTAATGGAAGAGGTACTACAGCCATATTGACTGTTTGTATCTGGCCTTCTGGATGATGTGTGCATTTGGGGGGATTTGCACGAGGAATGGCATGCGATATTACAGCAAGTTTTTGCCTGTTTTGTTAAATATGGCTTAATTCTCAACGCAGCCAAGTGTAGACTCTTTGGCGAACAAGGTGTCTTCCTCTGATTCCTCATCTCAAAATACGGCATCACAGCAGATCCCGAAAAAGTTGCTGCTATCTGCGGACGTCCTATACCGTCAACAACTTCAGATATTAGAGGTTTTGTTAACGCAGCCGGTTACTTTCGTTCTTTAATTAAAAACTTCTCTCAGCTGGCTGGCCCACTAACCGACCTTTCAATGGGACCCAAAAATTTTCCAGTAAAACTGACTGCAGAGGAAATTGAATCATTCAATTAAATCAAAGATGCCCTCATAACAGCTCCAGTAATACAAAAATTCGATTGGAGACTACCAACTGTGTTAGAAAGCGACGCTTCACAACGCTTTGTGGGAGCTGCTCTTCTGCAACCTCATCTTCACTTGACCAATGACAACCACAAGCATTTGCTTATACACCCTGTTGCTTACTTCTCCAGGAAGTTAAATCCGACACAACAACACTACTCTGCGCAGGAACGAGAGTTGCTTGGCATACTCCTCTCCATACAACACTGGCATCACTGGGTTGAAGGCGGAGATATAACAGTCATTACGGACCATGAATCTCTCAAGTCAATCCCGACCAAAGCTGAACAGCCACCACGGATGATTCGTTTCCTTGACACCATAGAGCATTATAATATCCGCATTCTCTACTGACCAGGCAAAGCCAACGTTCTTGCAGACTTCCTTTCTAGACCGACAGACTCAGCCTATCCTCTAATAGAAGAAGAGGGAATGGCCTCCGAATTGCAAGAAAATGACAAAGTTAAATATCCTCACCAGTTGAATTGTGTCGACCTCCAATGTGTCTTCGAACACCTAACCTTACTACAACAGCTTCCGCCAAAGGTTTCCAAGGACTGGGTCATCCAAAACTTTACCATTTTCAATGACAAACTTCACCTCATCAAAACAACATGAACCCATCAAATTGGTGATCCACCAGGCCCAATAGGAATTGCGACACTTTTAGAGGTATTGGAGTACGAAGATCTGGTATCAACTGTCACAAGAATTCACGAGTACCAAGGTCATGCATCCATTGGCACAACAATGCGCGAAACCGAACAGAGATACTGGCACCCAGAATTAATGTTAGCAGCACACGAAGCAATCATTAATTGTCATTCTTGCCAATTGATGAAACCACCAGATCCAGCTTTGGGTAACCTAACTCCAATAATGTCTTCACTGCCGCTGACATGTTGGGGAATCTGTAACAGCTGCTAAGCCTAAGAATTCCTGTAGCCTACACTGGCTAGCGCAGGCAATGACATCAAGGGAATCTTCGGGGATCTTCGGGAAGGATCTCGGGATACACAGAGCTTAGAAGATTCTTAATGAACCTTCTGGAAGTATACTGAAGGTTCATGAGGATGACAAACATATTGAGAGTCTTCTAGGGAATCTTCGAAGATTCCTTATTATTCTAGTCTTAGGGGGAACCTTATAGGAGGGGAGTATCTTAGAGTGTATATATATTTGTAGTCTAGCTATAGGAATTCTCTAGAGAGAGAATTCTAATTAATATACTGTACCTACAAGATCGCCCAAGCATGTTGTACTGAAACCGTGACAGAATCAACTACACAAAAATCGGACCCCAAATCCTTCTTCATGCGATTGAATACGCCACCAGATGGCTAGAATCAAGATTGGTTCCCAACGCAGACTTCGTGAACACCATTCCTCTGCTCATGTACATCATGAACACTTTTGGTACCACGCGTCAAATAATCAGTGACAATGCGCTGTGTTTCACTGGAATGGAAGCACAAACGTTTTAGCACAGACACAATCTCTCCTTCACGCAGTCAACACTTATCCGACCACAGAGTAATGGGAGGGTAGAACAGGCCAACAGTATCTTAAAGGCCATTCTAACAAGAACTCTCCTTGATGCCCCAGGAATGAAACTTGTCGACAAACTCTCTTGCCCTGTTTCCATATTCAACTGATGTATATCTCCTAACGACTACAGTGTTGTGCTTTCGCTCGTCAATGACCGGCTCTGCGCCAATAGGTGTATATGCACATCGTGCATTGACCATGGATACAACTGCTGCCGCTCCTGAGTCTTGGACTTGGGAGCGCCGGGTTGAGTCATTGCAAGGCAACAATTGAGGTAGCGACGTGAAGGGTCTACTGACCACGTGCGCTAGCCATAAGCGGTTAGATATTGCCGGACAATTACGGAATAGCGCCCTGAGGTAAATGCAGACCTCGCACGCTACCGGAACCATACAACTGCTTCCGCTCCTGAGTAGTGGACTCATGAGCGCCAGGCTGATTCATTGCAGGGCAATGATTGGGGCAGCGTTGTGATGAGTCTATTGATCACACACGCTAGCCGTGAACGGTTAGGTATCGCCGGGCAATTACGGGATAGCACTCAGAGGTACATGCAGACCTAGCGCACTATCGGAACTATACAACTGCTTCCGCTCCTGAGTAATGGACTAAGGACTGCGGAGCTGAGACATTGTATGGGAATGATTGGAGCGACGCTGTGGTGTGTATACAAACCACAGGCGCGAACCATGGACTGGATTGCTGTCGTTCCTGAACAGCTAGGTTCAGGATTGCTCAGCTGGGATATTACACGTAAGTGATTGAGGCATTGCAGCGACGCGTACTCGGACTGCGCGCGCCAGCCACCGGAACAGCGGATGCCTCTCATGAGAGATGGACTCATGAGCTGCAGAGTTTTATGTAGGCACGCTGTTGGCAGTAAGTCAGGAGAGAGAGCGTAGACAATGACAAGGGTCATATTAGAGTATATAAGTAGTCTATGTTCTGTGTCATGAATAGCATTGGAAAAGTATTGGACACCTGCCAGCAATCAAGTTACCAAGTATCAAACCATCTGAACAAACATTGTGACACATTCCAAGTAACTATGTTCCCAATTAACTCATAACCTTAACATACAGCCCTTTCTTCTTGCTCTTCGGAACACAACCTTCAAACAAAGAGCAAGCATATACGGAATATGTTCGAGAACCAACGCTACAAGAGGAACGTGACTGGACAGAAGAACTGGTTAGATCTCACGCTGCACCTATCGCTCGCTAGTACGTCGCCAGCATGAAAGCAATCCGCAACAAGACCCGAGCATACCTCCAAGAAAAGAAAGCCATCACAAGAATTTACGCCCCGGGAGATTGGGTCTCGCGAGTCTGTCAAAAGAAGCATAAATTTGAACCTTACTATGATGGACCCTGGGCAATTGCAGCATGTCACGTCAATAACACCCACTCACTGATCTCCCCAGGAGGATTCAAGTTAGGTAACCGCTACAATGGTACTAATTTGTTCCCAGCATACGTTTGTGAAGGCCACCCAGTGAAAAGCTTATGGTACGGGGGTAAAAGAATGTTAGAGCAGGATTGTAGGAACTTGAAGGACTATGGAGGGTTGTAATGTTGAGTAATAAACTTTAGTGAGCTGCAGACAGCTCAGTTGGAGAAGGAGGATGATTTATGGATCCTTAATGTAGCAGGCTACGTTATGTAACATAGACTACTAAATGCGGTTAGCCTATAATTAGTAAGCTACGCACAGAGTGTAGATTTTGGAGTTGGGAGTTAGGAGGAAACATAGACAAAATTTATTAGAACTCAAGCTTAACTATTGCATTCTGCGGAACTAGCTGTAGTAGAGCCAAGAGTTATATTTGTCACCATCCTGTTTCAATTGTGATTGATCGAAACCCACACTACTCTCGGCTAATCACCCCTTACTATATTGGTCCTATCTTCTAATTAATGCCCTATTTGCCCTTTTATCCTAAATGACAGGTCATGATATTCTTTGTCTTGCTGGCCATCATCAAGCTCAGAGTTATAGATGTTGTTATCTAACGCTGTTCAATCTGCGGACTTTGTGGTGAGCAGTTATTTCATCTCACGTGATGGAACACGGGAGCGAAGTAAAAGAGGGGACAGCCCACTAGCCAAATCTAAGCAATTACGGGCACATGTAGAACTGTAGCACATTCTCTGTAGATAGACATAACAAGCAATTATCATCAATGATTAAATCATCCTCCACATAATTGAGACCCATAGAAGTGCCAAACTTTCATACAACCTGTCGGTTTATCACCGGCTCAAGATTATGTGCTAGCACAAAGAATGGGTAACAGAGTTATTAATCTAAAAAACGTATATCTATCTATCTCTATCATGAGTACAGAACGGAAGTAAACCCCAACGCCGCACTGACACCACGTGACTAATATCCATATACTTCTCCCATAGGTACCCTACCAACGCCAATATTCATACACTGACAACTCTTTAAATGGTAAATGTCGAACTCAATAAATTATGAAAGAAAGTAATTCATCCCAAAAATACTAGTTTTTATTTGCCATTGTGCATTCACTTCCGGTTTACCCATCCTTCCAGTCTAACTGTAAGTTTATTTGTCTCAATAAGTGTCCTTGGGGCCGAGGTAGCGTTTTCTTTTGTCATAGAGTCTGCTGGATTATCTTTACCATTGATCCACCTGATCTCTGCTAGCTCTCTTCGCTCATATGACTCACGTATTGCCATAACGTCAATCATTAGTTGTTTTTCTTTTGTTGTTCCAAGCTTCACTAAACATTCATATAGGCTGCAACTGTCAGTACAGATAATTAATGGAACTACAGGTAGACCAAGTTGGCCCATGATCTGATTGACCGTCATGCAGAGTGGGATTGCAATATCAACGCCATGAGTCATTGCATATAGCTCGGATGCTAGAACAGCTCGAGTCACTCACTTGCATTTGGTTGAGCTCCAATGAATAATATTACGTCGGAAGGTGAATTCATTGTCACCAAGATCCTCGTTCCCAAGTGTGATTACAAAGCCTATCTGAGAGGTGAGGTCTTTATTGTTAGCAAATGAGCCGTCAACCCAACAGTAAACTTTTAACTTATTCAAATCTAGGTTGATGTATTTTAATCCCTTGCTTGGGTCGATTTGTTGTTTGTGAAGAGCGTTATTGAGTTCAATGATCTCCTGGTCTCCTGGCTCTTGATGCTGAGCTGCTCTTGAAAATCTAAAGGCGACAAGTGGTTGACAATTAGATGAAATCCAGGCTCCAAGAGCTCTTTGTCTCTTGTAAATATCGGTTCTGTTTGGATCTTTTACATTGACCAACTTGATTTTCTTACCTTGACCATTAGTTTGTATGTGCAAAGAGTTATTGCAGAGTGAGAACAGTAGACCGTTAAATTGCAGTGGGTTAGTATCAGATAATCGCTCAATAGGCTTCGCAGGGAACTGGGCCTTGTTTAGTTTTGCGTCTTCGAGCTCTAGAAATTCCTTAGTTCCGAGAAAAAGCGTATCGTCAACTTGCATGCCTGTAATACTGAAAGGTTCAACGTGGGTCACAAGTAGACACAAATCAAAGCAAGATGACTTTAAGCCTAGTTCTTTTGTAAGGTATTTGATCCATGTGTCGAACCAGTGGTTGCCAGCTTCTGGGATACCGTAAAGAGGTTTGATAACGTGCATGATTGTATCTGCCGGTAGATCCATAGCTTTGATAATTTCTGGGGAAGTCCAGCAATAAAAATCCCTAACAAGATGGGTCCTTGACTGCGTGTACGCTTGCTGAATATCCCGAAGAAATAAAGTTTGGTCAAATTGCAAGATTAAGCAGATTGCAAAACAAAAAATAAGGCGTTGACTTGCTCTTTGTACGGTAGGTGACTGGGTTAGTACTAGAGACTTATCTCGGTCATTGTATGATTGAACAACCAAACGAGATTTCTCAAAAGGCTTGATCGTTTCTTTGCCCTTAATTGCCTTGACAGTTCTACATTTGTATATTTGTTTTCCCAGCAACAACTTATTCCAAGGCATGAAGCGGAAAACTCTACTGGCAATTAAGCCATCTATCTCCTTTTTGTTTGAGGTATAGAACGGTGGTCCAGGGGTGGTAATAAGGCCCTTTGAGCGTAATTCTAGCGAAAGCCGAATCGCTTCTTCATCTTGAGAAAGATATACAGGAAAATGTTGTTCTAGGCAAGATACAAAATGTTCATCAGATGGATATTGACCAGCAAATCTTCCCTCTCTTCCGCTGTGCCTTAGTGGGTGCGGTGGTATTGGTTCAAGTTCCGTTTGGCTATCTAAACCTGTTTCCGGCTGCTTCAAGTTACTGTTATCAAGGTTATTAGTATTGTCATTTTCATCAAACCACTTTTTGACTGATGTCAATCGGAAGTTTTTCTTTTCTTTATTGATAATTACCATGATCTTCTCGCCCTCTTTGTTGTATAGCTCAAAAGGTCCTGTCCACTTGCCCCTTGAGCTCTTGGTTGCTTCACGCCACACTCTCACTTTTCCTCTGATGGGGACATCTTCAAGGTGATGATGTTGTGGACCGTTCTGCATATCTTTGGCTTTATTGACAAGTTGAGTAGCACGATATTTTTGAAGCTCTTCCATTGCTTTACGCATATTTTCCACCCTTTCTTTAGCCACTGGTGCTGGACCGTCGTCCCAAGTAATTCGGGGATAGGCACCAAACGCACAAAGTGTTGGAATGAGACCATTCGGTCCTGCGGTGTCATTAAGCACCTTAACTGCCATCTTTAAAATTGAATGCCGGTTTACATTGTGTCCAGTAAATTGTCGCTTGAAAATAGAATAAGCACAACAAAGATCTTTATGTGCATGCTCAACTTTTCTGATAGAGTGATGAGCTTCTATAGGGACTTCAACCACATGTGTTTTCCATCCTGAAGCAGTTGCGCGAAATTCTGCGGACGCAAAATTCTTACCGGCATCATGTATTAGATTTTCAGGTGGACCTATGCAGACGTTGTTCCAGCAGCGTTCAATTGAATTACAGATAGATGTTGCTCCTTCTTTCTCAGTACCTGTAAGGAAATCTGCAGATCCTAGGTTGGTTCCAGCGTCTACTAAATGTACAGCAGGGCCGTCTTCTAAGTGCAATACATCAACGTAGACAGTATGATTAAACAGTACATCTTTGTTAGTGAGGGTGAAATTGAAACGAAGGGGCCAATTAGCGTTTAACTGACAGTCCTTGCAGAACTTGGAAATTTGGTTAATTGTTTTGATATCGACGTCATGGCTGGCTTGTCAAAAGATCTTCCACATTCTTGTAGCAGTTGGATGCCCCCATCTACAATGACAGGTTCTTATTTGTTGCTCTTTCAAGTAACAAATAGGATGTTGGTCAGCTTCGTAAATGAATAATGATTGGATGTGATGGAGGGTCATCCATAAGTGACCGTATTTTCGAATGAGAGCTGCTACCGGTCTTTGATCTTTCATCATGGCATTTTTTAGAACATCTGGAGTAACGCCAAGACGAGTCATATCTTGTAGGCTAAGTAAAAAAGGTGTGTTGCAGGGTAAAATATGAAAAGTAACTTTGCCGATGGGCGTATCAAGAGTAACTGAACCAATAGAAACAAATACTCCACTCCCAATTCCCGAGATTTTCACCTCCCCAGCCCTTGTTTTATCAACCTTAAACTCCTTTTGAATTTGCTGCAACTCTTTTGCCTGTTCAACTCCAACTGTAGACCGCCCAGCAGCGCCTGTATTGACCAAAACTCCATGGAAGACTCGATCGTCGTATCTATCATCCTTCATTGTTTGTAGAGAAAAAACTTTCCCAAGTAGGTGTACTTTTTCGGCTGTTTCTATATCCCCGAGTCAAGAACGTTAATGTGAAAGTCCGAATCAATACTAAGAGAGTCTACCCTAAAAATAATCCCCTGTTCCTCCTCAGATACCGCATATTTCATTCTGGGTGCTGTAAACTTATGTCTTGTAGTTTGTTCTTGAAGATAGGCAACAGCATTTTCTCCTCCAATTTCCTCGATGAGATATTGGTCGACGTTGTCATGCCCGTGCTCATCGCTGAATTTGCTTTCATCAGGCAGGTCCTTAATGGTTAAGAACTGATATAACTCCGTATCTATGGATTGCCCTTCGAATTGGACAATGAATTGCCAAACAGCGTCTTGGTCTTTTGACGGATAGGTTTTCTTGACTTTGTTAAATGCTGCCTATTGTTCTTCCGCAGAGTAATTTGTTGACCAACAGTTCGCCTTCTTACAAACCAGGCAGCGTTTAACCCAGGGCGATGAAGCACTCGATCCTTCCATTCTACTGCCGACTCTATCCCTGTGTCAGAGCAGCATGTAGACAGCAGGGCGGAGACATGGGTCGAAGAGGTGGTATTCAGGCTAAAGGGTGCCATCCTACATTATGCATGAGATAGGTGCATAACCGCTCGGCCAAAAGGCCAGACATAATCATAGAACTACACAATGGTCTAGCTCTGGCACGTGTTCATCCGCTTGTGTGTATTCAGTTCTGGCTAAGCAAGCAAATCACGGATGAGCCTGCGGAGGTTGGGCACATCTATAGATTATGGGAGGGGTAATGTCAGGATTGCCTTCTGTATAATCTATATATGTGGAGATAACCAGAATCTAGTGTTCTATGATTCTGGTCTGGCCTTTTGGCCGAGCAGTTATGCACCTATCTCATGCATAATGTAGGATGGCACCCTTTAGCCTGAATACCACCTCTTTGATCCATGTCTCCGCCCTGCTGTCTACATGCTGCTCTGACACCCTGCCATGAAAAGACTTACCACTTCGGCCTCTTCTAGATTCCCTAGCAGTTTGGTATTGACGCTCTGCTAGATAGGAATTTTCACTTTTCTGACACTCATTGAGTTTGTGCTGCGTGTATTGGCTGGTTGGTGTACCTGATAAAGAAAGTTGCATGAATCGGGCTCGGATATTGGCGCAAACACCTTCAGCAGTCTTTGCTGGTGAGAATAATACAAAGTGTAAATCGGCTACTCCAGAGCAGGAATTGATAATCCTAGTTTGTAAAGAAGCGTTTCCAGAATGTGCTTCCAGTCCTCTTTGAACACGACGTAACTCTCTTTCAAGGTTGTTAAATGCTTGGAGCTTATCTGGATATTTTTGCATTTCTTCAATCAGGTTGAGAGTGTTCCAGATTGTCTCCCTTCTATTTATCCAATGGACTGTCTCGTAGTGCGACTTTATTAAATTGCAATGCTCATCAAATGACATATCTTCAATATGCAGTGTTAAATCTAGGTATTTTTCACTAGCATCTCCAGCAAACATTATAGCGAGCGCGTCTTTGAAATTCCTCTTCTCAACGCAAGCATTATTGCAGTTATTGAAAAATATTTTTCGCTTGTAATCAAAACTGTCAGTCCCGTCTCTATATTTGTCCTCGTCTTTGTACATTTTGACAAGGGATTCTAATTGCCTACTTTTATGGAGCGGACGGTCTTCCCACGGGAGATGATTATCTCTTTATGGATATGGTTGCTGATTTGGTGGATATGACGAGGAACAATTGTCTTTGTCACTATTGCTGCATCCATATTTGTTTCCCTTGTCTCCATATCTTGGAGAATTGCTGTGGGGCTCTTTACCTTCCTGCTTAATTGATAGATCCTTATCTTCCTCTTTAATTTCTTTACACATGTTTCCTCTTGTCCTTTCATAATCCAACACTGCTTGGATTGTACGTTTGTATTCTCTGTAGCTTGGGTCTTTTAGATCGCACCGTGAGCTTACCCCTAATGGGTTCTTCTTTTGATAGAATGCAATTTCTTCGTGAGTCCATTCATGGACGTCTTCTCTCTTGACTTCTGTCACAAGTTGTTGATCTATGTGTTTTCCCTTCGGATTTGGTGTCATATATATTCCACGGGAAATAAGATAGTCTCGAAAATCTCTTCTGAGTTCTGATTCAACTTTGCTGAAGAGACTCACATCCCAGTCCTCGAATTCTTCTACCCATCTTTCCCACAGAGGGTCATCTTGTAAGCCTTTTGTTCTGTAAAGATTCAGTCTATTCTGGACATGGTTATTTACAGCTTTGTCAGAGTCAAATTTTGGCGGCTTAGTAGGAGTAGGTTTGAGAGACATGGTCTATTTGGTTTGCGTGATGGACGCGAAGCAAGACTAGGGAATTTCTCCTGGTTATTGCTTAAATAACAGGGCGCGTTAATGGACGCAGAAGCAAGAAGAGCAAATACTTAATACTTCTTAAGTTTGACACGTCGGAGCTCAGTTCAGACAGGGTCGACGACTCCAAGGGACGTTCCTTCGTATGAATACCACGTACAGATCTGTGACCAATAAGATGGATCACTGATCAGTGTCTGTTTATCACCGGCTCAAGATTGTGTGCTAGCACAAAGAATGGGTAACAGAGTTATTGATCTAAAAAACGTATATCTATCTATCTCTATCATGAGTACAGAACGGAAGTAAATCCCAACGCCGCACTGACACCACGTGACTAATATCCGTATACTTCTCCCATAGGTACCCTACCAACGCCAATATTCATACACAACCCTTAATTGTATAGTCGCAATTGCATCTGTAACAAGCCACCATCGCATTCTAGAATACATTCTCTAACTGTGATGAGCTACACTGCCAGGTCTAGCAAACAAATTACAATAATGGACAGATTAAATCTTTAACAGAATCAATCTGGAACCAGCTTCAAATCTGGTTGCCCTTCAAATTGCCACCGTCTCGGTGAAAATTAACACACTTACAGGTTCCATTTTTATTATGGAAAAGATGGTTGCCAACAAATTCACACAAGTGACCAAACCAGGTCCTTTTTATTGTGATATCATAATATCTGTTGAATTAGTACATGATATAATGAGAATTCCTTATGGTGTTACTCTTATTTTGCTGTGTAACAATGAAGTTGGAAGTGCAAACCATTAACTGGGAAGTGGTATGCGCTAGGTGGAGATAGGACAAATCCCAACAATTCTAGTTAAGAATGCGCATAGTAAGTTGGAAGGATATGATAGAAACTGGGTCTAAATGTTATGTATATTTTTTTTTAATCATTTAAGTGTATTCAGCTATCTAGCTGTGACACATGACCGGTGCTATGTATACATGTTGGATGACTCTTTTGGTGTTATTATTATTATTATTATTAATTCATTTTATTGCCCTGTCTGAGTCTATGACTATGTAGGACATGCAGGTCCTCTCTGCCTACAGGCCAAGGATACCTATACCAGTAGTATATCCCCTCCTATGCCTCACATACAACTTCTTTTGATGTTAGAGACACTCATACTCTGGATTTTATTTGCAAATACCACTATGAGATATGTTTGCTTACACAAACAGTCGACCCTCATCCGTAAGTACCCACCAAAAGGACGTTTCAAAACCATGGGCTATCCATGCATGCCTTTGTTATCCATGCATACAAGCGCTGCAAGAAAAGTGGTTGTGTTTTGCCAGATTTGAACAAGCAATCTAGTGTCTGGAGTGGGATATGTGTCACGAGAAGCTTTGCTAGCTGAGATTGACAAAGTCTAACCTTGTTGAATGAGATTGTGTTTGACTTAGTTATGGTATTGTATGATGACAAAGATGACAATTGTTTTCTAAGTCATATTAAAGATATAACTTCTATAAGTGAATATATTTGAGTTGTTATATTAAATAAGGTACAAAATATCTAGAAGATGATCAAGTAAAACTGGTTGTGATATGTGCTCCATATTATCCCTTTTCCAATCATCCAGATCATGTCCATATATAACCATTTCTATACCCGTTCCTTAGTCATTTACCCATATTTCTACTAGACCTAGTCTCCATATACAGGTTTAGATCAAATCACATATGACACTAGAAAGTTACATATATCTCCTAAATTACAGTGTTTTTATGACTAGACGTCCTGTACGCGTTTCTTCCCTTGATAGTTGTATATTTGCGAGACACGCGACTAGTCACGACCTGACACGACATTACCCTGTAATAATTATTGACATGGAACCTCTTCGGGCGTCTCAGCCCAAGCATCAGATATTCCTTGGGACCGAAACAGTAGCCTGGAATATACCTATACTTGTTTACGCTTGACTTATCATAGTGTAACCAAAACAGATTGTCTACAAAGAAGGGAAGGATATTGTGACGGTCTTAAAGTGGCGTTTTATTCAAACTGAACTCAGAGCTAGATACAAATGAAAATCTTAAAGTAGCAAGCAGAGACATGACTGAAAGCCTCCTATTTATTTATAAGACTATGATCTCGTTCCCTCATTTCATACTTTTCTCAAAATAGATCATGACCTGTCCTCCAACAAATACCAGCATCTCCGTCTATTTTAATTCAGCTTCATTTTTATGTTAGTAATTTTAGTTATTAAAATAATTATGATGCATGTGGCTTAGATGACTCACAACTGGTGTTCGATTCGTCCTGTCTGCAATCTAAATTTGACATTTAAGAATAGATTTGCATGAACTGGGCCAAGGCCTGTACTTGGGTCTAATGAGTCGTGGAGGGGTTCATGACATGTATGATGTTTAATATGGTTGGATGAGTTCAATCCTTATTTGTTAGGCAGCAGCCTAATGATAACCAGGTATGAGCCTGTGACAGATATCTAAGTATCTGCAAAACATATATTTATAGTGGGTCGCTTTTTTCATTAAGCGAGGTCATTTGATTTATACAACTCGTCCATTTCCTGACATAAGGTCACCTTATACTCCTCATCTTTCAATCTCTTTGGCAAAACCAATCTTGTGCAGGCTGTTGCTTGTCTTTTAGCTGTATCAATCCCACGTTTAATGGGTTTGTGTTATGAATTTGTTAGATTTAATCTGGATGTGGTGATGCAGGGGTTATCTTCTTAATTTGGTTAGGTCTGAGGCAGCAGGATTTGGATTTGCTCAGGCTGTAAATTTGAATTGGCTCTTTAGTTCTAACAATTTTGTTTCTTTTATGTCTATGGTATATTTTGCTTATTGGGAACTCAATGTTTTGATAACATGATAATCTGAACATATGAATTTGTAACCCTTGATAATTCGAGCCTCAATTACCTTCATTCATACCTTCGCACATTTGACATTTGTACCTTCGACCTTTGCACCTTGACCTTTGCACCTTCGACCTTCGTAACTTTGTAACCTCGAGCCTTCGCTAATTCTTCTTTGTCGAAATCGACTCGACCTCTGCAGCTTAACAGCTTCGAAAATCTGCCAATAAGTAGATTCTTAACAGTTTGGGCTTATCTGGAAAACGTCGGTCGAATTTTTTAATTGCAGAAATAGCATTAACCACGTTCTTAAGGCGCTCCCACGTTTTGTCTTCAGCGTTGTAACCTCTCTATAGTATTAAATACTGGAAGTTCTTTTTATTATTGCTTTGTTTTGAGTCCAGTATAGCTTCAATGGCATATAGCCTTTCGCCTGACTCATCAAGTGCAATAGGGGGTGATTGTGGGTTAATCTGGCCTGGTAGAGGGTCTGAAGGTGCGGGCCTTATTAAACTGGTATGAAAGACGTTGTGGAGGTTTTGGTATTCAATAGGTAGGTTTAATTGATATGCGTGAGAGTTTATTTGTTTTGTAACTTTGAATGGCCTGATAAATTTGCAATACAACTTCTTAATTGGTCGAGATGTGTATATGTTTTGTGAGTCGAGAAATACCTCATCTCTGACACAATGTGCTGGTGCCGGCGACCTATTCCTGTTTGCAGCATACTCCTGTTTATCTTTAGCGTAATTTAAGTTGGTGCATAATACATCAAGGACTTCGGCCATCTTGGAGGCAAAGTCGTTTCCAGCAGTGATCTTCTGGCAGAGATTCTTCGACGAGACTCGTTCAACTGATCTTGGGGGTCCAAAACTCATGTGTGGGTGAAATCCTTTATTAGCAAAAAAAGGTGTAATTTTTGTGGAAGCGTTGACTGAGTTATTAGCGGAGAATTCAGCCATTGGGAGCCATTCATAGACATCTTCTTGTGAGTAGTCAATGTACTGACGGAGGTATTGTTCCATAAAAGCGTTTGCATTCTCTGTCTGACCATCTGTCTCAGGATGGTAAGCTGTCAAGAGCGAAACTTTAATCTGTAAGCAGTGACAGACAGCTTTCCAAAATTCCGGGACAAAGAGAGGTCCTCTATCGGAAATTATAGAGTGACAAAGCCCATGAAGCCACCAGATATTGCGGATGAATATTTTTGCCAATTCTTTAGCCATCATCTTTGTGTGACATGGAGAGTAGTGGCATTCTTTAGTTAGGCAATCTATGACAACCATAATATAATTGAAATTATTGAATTCTACGAAAGGGCCAACAAAATTGACTGAAATATTGCGCCAGCGTTGGATTGGGAGTGGAAGGGGCTTTAAAGTACCCTGATATCTGAGTCGAGAGACTTTGTTTCTAATGCAATTATGACAATTTTTAACAAACTGGTCTGTATGCTGAGAAAGTCGGGGCCACCAATAGTAGTCCGAGACTGCCTGGTACAAACCAGTCTTTCCTAGATGACCCTTCTCACAGCTATCATGAGCCTTTTGTATAAGCAGAAGTCTCAGCTTGGTATCTGGAACGTAAAGTTTATTGCGAAAATAAAGGCGTCTATCTCGTAACTTGCACTCTGAAAGGGATACCTCTTTTGAATGCAGTGTGCTGTGTGGCTTTTCCATTTCAGCAACTATTTTAGTGAGCCATTTATCCGTATTTCCGCTATATCCCTGGTCAAATAAGCGGCTTATTTTTTTATCTAGAGGCTCCGGAGTAGGGTCTATGAGAATAGCTGGAGAAAGATGGGTGACATTTTCATTTTGAATTGCTTGCATGTTACCTGTATTTTTTAAATCTTTTATAACAGATTCATGAAGCCTGTTAGTTGGTAGGAGGATTTGGTTCTGGAAAGTTAGTTGAGGATCGGAGTTGTCCATTGGGAGGTCTAGGGAACGTCGTGTAAGGGCATCAGGCTTGGTGTTGTCTTTACCAGGTCGAGATTTAATAACAAAGTCAAATTGCAATAAGAACTCACTCCATCAAACTTGACAGCAGGAGAGCTCCTTTGTTGTCATAAAATATTCAAGGTTACAATGGTCTGCTAACACTGTAATTGGATAGTAAGAGCCCTGGAGCTCGGATCTCCATCCTTCAAAGCAACGCAAAATGACTAAAAGTTCTTTATCATAGATTTTGTAATTGCATTTGGCATCCTCAAATTTTCTTGACATAAATGCGACAGGGTGTAGTTCACCTTGATTGTCTTTTTGAGATAGAACACCTGCTGAAACAAAGTCAGAAGAGTCAGCTTCTACAAAATTTTCTTTTGAAGTGTCAAAATGTTGTAAGACTGGTGCTGAGATGAATGAACTCTTGAGAGTCTCAAAAGCTATTTGGCAGGCATTAGACCAGATAAATTTGACATTTTTCTGAGTAAGAGTGGTCAGAGGTCTGACAATTTTGGAAAATTTTTAATAAATCTACGATAAAAATTCGAGAATCCTAGAAAGCCTTGTACATCTCTTAAACAAGAAGGTTGCTTCCAGTCCAAGATGCATTGAACTTTTTGTGGATCCATTTTGACACCTGTTGTGGAAATTATCATCCCAAGATAGGTTACTTGTTGTACCTCAAATTCACATTTTTTTATATCACAGTGAAGGCCAGCTTTTCCCAAGGCATCAAGCACCAAATTAACATGAGTTCGATGGGCGAGAAGATCATTGAAATAAATCAAGATGTTGTCAATATACGCTGTGCAAAAGATATCAAGATATGGTTGTAAGACTTTGTTAATGTGGGCTTGAAAAGTGGCTGGCGCATTTGATAGTCCAAAAGGCATGACCAGTGTTTCGAAAAGGCCGTATCTAGTGTTAAAAGCTGTCATCCATTCTTGACCTTCTGCAATTCTAATATGGTTGAATGCAGCTATTATGTCGAGTTTAGTGTAGAACTTGGCAGTGCTTGGTCTAGAAAGAGTTTCTTGTACTAAGGGAAGTGAATATATATTTTTAATAGTGATAGAATTTAAGCCGCGGTAATCAACGCAAAAGCGCAAGCCACCACTCGGCTTTTTAGCAAATAGTACCGGCGCCGCAGCTGTCGATTTGCTAGCGCAAATAAATCCCCTTTCAAGCTGTTCATTGAGGTATTTTTGTAGCACCTGAAGTTCTTCAAAGGACATACTGTAGAGTGGACCGTGAGGGGGTGTTATGCCTGGTTGAAGCTCAATTTTGTGGCCGCATTCACGATGGGGAGGAAGTAAGTTGGCGTTTTTATGATTGAAAACAGGAAGGTGGTGATGGTAGTATGTTGGGAGCTTTTTTTTAGGATCGGGTCTATTTTTAGTCTGTAGAGCTATCTGAATATCATCAAGTGAACTTCTGGCTATATATGTATCGTGGACTAAAGGAGATAGATTCGTACATTCTAGTGAGGAAGTTTCTGGTGTCTCTGAAGGTGAAATAGTCATATTGTCTCTCATTTCTTGGAGTCTACTGTCAATTTCTGAAAGCGAAAGGGAGAAAACCTGAACACTGTCTTGTTTGGAAAGTGTATGAAACATTTCTGCTCCAAACTTTCTTGGACGTCAGCTCTTAGCTTCACCAAATTCAGACAAGTATGTGTCTGCACAGTCTTCTAATTTAGGCTTTTTGGTATGGTGCGTTTCAGGTAGAAAGCAATTTTCTTCACAGTAGGTCGAGTTGAAAGAAACGGTATCTCTAGACCAATCTACGGATGGACTATGTTTTTTGAGCCATGTACAGCCTAGTATAAGCTCATACTTACCCAGGTTTGTGAGAAAAAATTTTATGATTTCATTGTGACCATGGATTTTGAGTTGTAAAGATACGGTGTGTGTGATTTGAGCAGCAAGCGCACTGTTTACAAGATACAATTGGCGGGGGGTGGGAAGGATAGAGAAGGGAAGGTTTCGTTGTTGTGCACAGTCGAGGTTGTAAAAGTTATCAGTGGCACCACAATTGAGGAATGCTTTTGTATAAAAGGTATTATCCAGAGAAAAAATTGAGCATGAAAGAAGTAGATGATCATTACCTGGTGGCAAGAGAGAGAAAATTTGTAGGTTATTAAAATTGTGATTGTGTAATTTCTCATCCTTAGATATGCTGGTGACCTCTGATAAACTATATGTTTGACTACAATCTAGTCTCTGATCGCGACTTTGACCAGAGACTATACTTTTTCCTCCTCAATTATAGTCTTCTTGTTGGCGGATTTTTTCTTGTCTTTGTTCCATCGAGCTTCTGCACAAACTCGCACCCAGTGACCTGGATCATAACACCAACTACAAAGTTTATTTTCGAAGTAGTAGTTCTGTTTAGCACTCTTCTCTGCTTCATTCCGGGGAATACAGTGATTTTCAGCGTCAGAAGATGTCCAAACAATAACTGGGCTGATTTTTGCTACACTCAGCTCCATTGGGTCTCCAGGTGGAGGGGGAGAGGCAGTGCTAGGTAGAGGAAGGGAAGAGTGGCTACCTGAGGATAGACTACTTGTTGTATAATTTGGGTTAGTAGAGCAAAGGACTGCATCAATATGCCGAACTTCAATTAAGTATGATGTCAGGTCTGTAGGTAATGGCTGGCAGAGCATCACATGGTTCTGAATCTGGGCTTTTATGTTCGGATGAAGAGAGTCATACAAATGATTGATTAGAGCATTGTCGGAAAGTTTCGTTTTTTGAGCTACTTCAAACCAGTCAGAGATATGTGTAGCCGTATCTTTTCGGCCCTGTTTTATTGTTAGGATTTGACGGCAAGCAACATTTTGTTCGTTGATATTGACAAATGCTTGTTCTAAGAGAACAATAATTGCGTCTGTTGAGGCAAAATTGGCTGTTCCGTTCCTATTAATTCCATAAGCAATTGTGGAGTAGGCTTTTCCTTTTAGACGAGAAACTAAGTACAACATCTTACTCTGCTCTGTAGGGTACCAATCTGCATTTGCAATGAACTTCATGTTAATTTTACGAACAAAGATAGGTAAATCCTTTCGCAACTCAGCATTATTGGCTGAGAAGATGTCAGGATCCGGATGTTCGGCTGATCAAAACTGGCTTGTAGGAAGTTCATGTTTTTTTGTTAAAGGCTGCTGTTTATCGAGATTCTCAACCTGGCACTGGAGTATTTTATTCTGCTGTTGGAGAGTAGCAACTTGTTGTTGGAGCTGCAGACTACTTTGGCTGGGCACTCTTGTCTGTAATTTAAGCTTGGCATTTACGTCTGCAAGGTCTTGGTTCTTTTCCAACAGAGTATCATACTCGTTTTTCAGCCGACAAGCTTCTTTATCAAGTTTGACATGGGCATTTGCAAGATTGATAATTTTGTCACTGAGTGGTCCTGGTGTTATTGAAAGGCTATGCTGAGCTGGAATGACGTACCGTTAGGATGAAGGTATGGAAGGAGGTAGCTATGGCTTTAAGAGAAGTAAAGTTCGTAAGTTATACTCTTAGGACTTGGATCAATGGACGAACTTGAGGATATTCCCTAGTATTCTCAAGTGTGTAAATAATATGGAGATTGTTTTAATTTCCTATTGTATGAATTGCTTAATTTATCTACGTGACAGGACCTTCTTCTATATACATGAATAAGGGGGTTCTGCACACTAGTGGATGTTCCAACATCTGTCCTTTTCTAACCGAGAAAGGAAGGATGTGAGAGATCCTAGCGCCAATAGATACCATTAGGAATCTATTGGGAAATACTATGTCATACCAATGAGTGATGATTTAGGTCAATCATATCCCATGGCACATGCGCACATTATTTTAATGTGAACAGTTTATTGTACTGCAGTCATGTTACTCCCTTAATTACAACAGGTGTAACCTCCGGATTTCCTCCTGTCATGGCAGCAGTAAAAAGACTTTATTTTGGGACAGCACAAAGGAGGGGGTATCTTTGAACAAAAACTGCATCCCTTCCCTCAAATTGATCCTGTATTTGGACGTTTAAAGGTGCCGGAATTCCAGTGCCATTGGGGTTCCAGGGGTTATTTTCCATTGTAATTTTTACTTAAAGATGATTCAGAAAATGTAGTAGGTTTATCCTTGGGCTTGAATTGATATATAATTTGAATTTGATAAGAATTGTGGGTAAAGAATTTATTTCCTAGTTATATGACTTAAAAATCTTAAAACTTAAACTTTGTTAAATCTGAGATAATTGGTTTGCTAATCTCTTTTTATTTTGCTTATGTATATGCGCGAGGGCAGCAATTCACGAAATTTTGGTAGACAATATGTCACGAGAAGCTTTACTAGCTGAGATTGACAAAGTCTAACCTTGTTGAATGAGATTGTCTACCAGGAAGGGAAGGATATCTAAGTATTTGCAAAACATATATTTACAGTGGGTCGCTCTTTTCATTAAGCGAGGTCATGTGATTTATACAACTTGTCCATTTCCTGACAATATGTGTGGATCCTAAACGTAGCAGGCTACGTTTAATGTATCATAGGCTACTAAATGCGGTTAGCCTATAATTAGTAAGCTACGCACAAAGTGTAGATTTCGGAGTTGGGAGTTAGGAGGAGAGATAGACAAATTTATTAGAACTGAAGCTTAACTATTGCAATCTGCAGAACTAGCTATAGTAGAGCCACGAGTTATATTTGTCATCATCCTGTTTCAATTGTGATCAATCAAAACCCACATATGTGTCTAAACTATCTAGACTTTACTTGGCAGACCGGCCATGACAATGTACCACCGCACCATCCAACCATTGTGGCATTTATAGTGCCGCCTGCACTCTCGCACCCAAAGCCTTGGCACGCACAAAGCTCAATTTGTAAAAACTCCTTGCCAAAATTCAAAATTGCACGCCCGTCGAGACTGTATCCATCCTTCGCATCATCTTGTTAACTTGTTCTGAATCCTCTCATGCCAATCCCAAAGAACTGTCCCCCAGATTTGTGCGCTGCGCTTTGTGTCCTCCGTCGGGTATAAATATCGGCGTGGGCGTGTATTTGGTGACCAGCTGAGGCCAGAGAAAGTCGACGAGAGGTGTGGTCATTGGAATAAGGATTTACTAGCTCGTACTTGTAAACTTGATGATGCTTAGGTAGGAATTGATTTTGTTGGGAGTGATAGATTGATATGGTGGAGTATTTTGAATCATTGCCTCGTGGGCCAGCTTGTTGTCACAGTCTAAGCATAGGCACTTGAGCAACCTTATGGTCAGAGGTAGTTTATTTTCAATCTATGGTGAACTACAGATTGAAGAGGATAATAACAGTTACTTTATACATGATTATTATCCAGGCCAATGACACAGTTTTCTATCCGTATATCCGTATCCCTTCTCGTATCCCTTCTCGTATCCCTTCTCGTATCCCTTCTCGTATCCCTTCTCGTATCCCTTCTCGTATCCCTTCTCGTATCCCTTCTCGTATCCCTTCTCGTGCCCTATTCTTAGAGGTGTTTGCCAAGTTATAAGACCCTGCTTCCAAGAATAGTTCCTGCCTAGTTTCATGCTAAGCCTGCGTTTGACAGCGCAGGCTACAGGCAATTACCGGCTTACAAGCCGTCACACTTGTTTGGTATTTCGAGGTTTGACTGAACTTGGCTCTGGGAGAATATTTCACTCCCAGGTTTGTAGAGGACACCGCGTACAGGTGTTTAGTCTTGCCCTCCTGTTATGTATATATAGACCTGCTCATGTAGGAGAAAATAAAAATATTCTGAAATGTACAATGCTTTTCTAGTTCGTCCTCACTAGACTAGCAAACCTGGGGTGCCATACTTGGACTAGCAAGCGCTCTTCCCTCGCGAATCTATGCCCCGACCTGGATTTTGCTTCTTTGATTACTCTGGAGCTGCAAAGCTATTCAAACCTCGTCGAAAAATAGTACAGTGCAATCGATGTCTTGGCTTCCATGCCTTACGCGGTTGCTCCCGCGCTCCGGCTTGCTGGAACTGCGGATCAAAAATGCACTCAGAAACGGAGTGCAAAGCCCCCACACGGTGTCGAAACTGTGGGGGACCTAATCAATCGGACTCGTGGTACTGCAAAGCCAGACCCAGCAAGTTAGGCCCGGTGAAAAAATTGCAGCTTGCGATGATTTTCAAGGTCGAGTAGAAAAATCACGCAGATTTTACTCGCATCAGAGCTGCAGCCGAAAAAGTCATCCAGGCGATTCATGGCTCAAAGAATGACGTCTACATGTGGGACAGATCGGGTTTTGAGATTCTGGGATCCAATGAGGAGGTTTAAGGTTACGGCCAGCCTCAGTGAAGTCGTCGAGGCTTCAACACACTAACAGTAGGACACCAGATGAAAAAGGGTGCCTGCGAGCTCATCTTCTGCTATCAGCGAAGGTCAGAAATTGTCACTTGGAAGATGTTACAGGAAAGGGCACGTGCGTGAAGAGCGGGATCCGGACCTAATTGGGACTTCTTCTGAATTTGATTTATGTTTTTGTTTTGATTTTAGTTTTGCTGTTGACACCACTATTAAAGTGGAAGTTCACGCGGTTGGAATGAGTTGGGGCTGTATACAGTGCCTCTAGGTTCCAAAAGGTAAAACTTCAAACTGGGTCATTGAAGGGATTAGCCCTGTAGGTGCAGTTGGGCTAGCTCGTAATAGGTTAGTATATCTCTCCTCCTTACCCCGCTCGCCATGAAGTATGGTCCAATTGTCTTCTTCTAATAATCGCTTAGTAAAACACATTTTCAACAACATTTTTGGCTGCCAAGCCTACAAAATTACTGAAATTTCTCACCACTATCAATTCATCCTCTATTCTAGCAAACAATGTCTCTCGAAAAGTCTGCTTCAGAAACTAAAGTTTGCAAGCATCTAACTCGCGATCAATGTATTGAAATAAGAGCATTAAGAAGACTTGGCTTGACACTTCAAAATATATCCGACAAACTTGGCTTCACAATAAGACAAGTACAACTTGCTTGTGCTCGAGAGACTGAGAATCCTATGTCTTGCAAAGGACCCTTATCAAAATTAAGCGCAGAACAAGTTGATGACCTTGAAGCATTTGTCTGGGAGTCACCTGAAAATTGGCAGATGTGCTATTTGGAACTAGCCATGGGGCCCTTCAGCCACTGGGGATGCAGTGAACGTCTAACTTCTAATGCACTCAAAAAAAGAGGTTACAGCAGATGCATTGCTCGGAAGAAGCCTCCGTTAAGCGCGGTGAACAAGCAGAAAAGATTGAAGTTCGCCCAATTACATTTAGATTGGAGCGATGAACAATGGAGTCGCATATTATGGACTTATGAAACCTGGGTATCGGGTGCTTGTCATATGAAACCTCGTGTCACGAGAAAAGTACATTTAAATTCTATCTAAATCTTCCTTGTATTAACAGCAGAGTTTAGCCTGATGATGAGTTTGATGAGACTTGTATTGTGGCTCGCCATACTCATGGGAACAGCTGGATGATTTTAGGATCATTTTACGGATCATAAAAAGGCCTATCCCTAGTCTAGGAGAAGGATTGAGGATCAATGAGGGCCTCATCCTTTTGTGAAAGGATTTTGCCACTTTTGAATCAATTTCACTCGGAAAATCCAGAAATTCTATACATGCACGGCAACGCACCATGTCATAAAGCGTACTCAACAATTGAGGCGCTGCGTGTAGTTGGAATAACGCCTATGAGATGGCCACCTTCCTCTCCGGACCTGAACCCGATCGAGTCATTGTGGAATATCTTAAAAAACCACATTCAGGTAAATAGTCCTGTGATAAATGGGGTCAGGCTTGTGCGCTCTGCCACGTTGAAGACATTGCTACAGGATGCATGGGACTCTATACGTTCAGAGGAGCTATTGTCACTAGTTGGCAGCATGCACGAAAGATGCGTAGCAGTGATAAAGGCAAATGGAGGGTACACAAAGTATTAGAATGGAGAAGACACATAAAACATGTAGTACGCTTTCATTTTAGTTGCGAGCCATACTGAGGGCTTTGATGTAGACTTTTGTAATACAGAGCAATAATTTTTGAAATAGATGTGCATTTTAAGAGACTATCAACTGACTTTTTTCAATTTTGAATTTCAACTTAGGACTATTGTACTTTTCCCATTGAGTTCAAAACCATCCCCATAATTTAGACTTTTACGGAATGTCATTGGATAGTGCCCCTTGCTTGCATAACTAGTCGAGTAACTAGACATGGGCCTGCATGAAGATCATACCGAATAAGGCAAAATGTACAGGGATCTAACCCCAGTCATTTTGACAATTTTACCTTTGTCACCCATAAGAGACTGTACAGTGATCTTCACTGGCTCCAGCTGCCCTTGACCCATTGTGGAAAAAATAGCATTAGCTTAGGACAAAAATTATAAAAAAAAGAAAGAAGCCACATATTGGTTAGCTCAGCCCATGGAGGGCTACCCGACGCACCGGCATTCTCATAAAAAAAGCCCGATAAAGACCCCACTGCTCCCGGTCCGCATAGTCGCCAGATCAGTGAGACTCTTCTTAAATTGATATAGATTATGTAATTAAAAGTGGAAATTAAACTACAGGTAGATGTTCGTATTTAGAAAGCGTTGGTGTCTTAGTAATCAGGGCTGACCTACAAATGTAGGTGCAAACAGAGCTTCCCCCATTAATGGGAGCTTTGAAACTCTTCGAAAAATTGAGTGGACGTAAGCCAGTCTCGGAGCAAGATGGCTCCTTCCGGTGAGCTTAAAATCCAGCGAGCATCTAGGGGAAGGGGGCGATTGGCTCCACGAAGCCGTGCCTGTAGTAGGCCATGTTGACAGGTCATGAAATGCTCCGGCAATTTATCATGTCCATAGGAACATGTCAAAGGTGCGCTGTTGTGTGCGAAACGACGGTGGTATGCTGCAAAATCACCATGGCCAGACCGCACAGGGAGAAGAAGGCCGAGGGACCAACAATCCATGCTAGGGAGCTTGGCCCGATTCTGAGCGCTCTATACCGGTCAGGGGCATTGCGCAACCAGTATTCTGATGCAGAGGCTATTGCGATTTATGCTAAACCTGGTGGTGTAGTTGATCACAGTTTGAGAGTATGCTCTGAGTTGCAATGGTGGCTTGTTATGGATGCGATTGCGACAATACAGTTGAGGGTGGTATGAAAGTTGGCACTTCAATGGGTCTCAATTGTGTGGGGATTAATTTAATCACTGATGATAATTATGTTATTGTACTATCTACAAAGAATGTGTTACAGTTCTATGTGTGCCAGTAATCGCTTAGATCTGGCTAGTGGGTTGACCACTCTTTTACTTCACTCCCATGTTCTATCACGTGAGGTAGTATAACTGCTCACCACGAAGTCCGCAGATTTGAACAGCGTTAGATCACAACACTTCCCCTCGCTTTGCACATCTGATATGATCTGAAAGTCGGTGATGTATAGATTTAACGAGAGACTTGGTGAGTAGATCGGCAAGGTTATTAGCTGATTTCACGTGGAGAAGTTCAAATTCTCCTTCGTTAAACTTCTCACGAACGTAATGATAATGTACGTCGATATGTTTTGAACGACCGTGAATCCGCGGGTTTCTTGCAAGTTCTTGGGCTCCATTGTTATCAGTGTAGAGCATTGTGTCATACTCTTGGCGCAGTTGTTTTAACCCAAATTTTGTCCAGGTAGTCTGGCGTGCAGCTAGTGACATGGCCATATATTCGGCTTCTGTAGTTGATAATGCCACAGATCGCTGTTGTTTGCTGCTCCATGATATTGCAGCATTGCCTAGGCGAATTACATATCCTGATGTGGATCTTCGAGTATGAGGATCGTCAGCATAGGATGCGTCGGCATACACCTCGAGTACCCTGCTGGTTCCATGCGGGTAAAACAAATCCCAATCGGTTGTTCCAGCTAGATATCGAAGAGTTCGTTTGGCGGCTCGCAAATGACTTTCGTTTGGGCAAGATGAAAACTGGCTTAAGAGTGTGACAGTGTAGGCTAGATCAGGGCGACTCCCTATGACAAGATACATAAGGGATCCAACTATGGCTTGATATTCTTTTATATTTCCGAGACGTTCCTCTTCAGTGCCTTTGAAAAGGGTGACGTTTGGATCGAGAGGAGTACTTACTTTGTGAGCAAGCGTAAGGCCAAAGCGTTCTAGAATCTTCTTTGAGTAACCTTGTTGAGAGAGTCGGATACCTGTTTTTTCTAGTTTAATCTGTAGTCCAAGGATATAATGAGCATTTCCTAAGTCCTTGCAATCAAAATCTTTTCCGATACATGACTTGAGGTTTTGGCTAAATTTATTATCTGAACAAAAGATTAGTATGTCGTCAACGTATATCGCTACAAAGGCGTTTTCTGTTGGATGAACGAAGACGCATGGGTCGAAATCTGCTATTTCGAATCCTTTTTGTTGAAGTGATGTCGATATGCAGGCGTACCATTCACGGCCTGATTGTTTTAGACCGTAGATACATTTACGGAGTGCAGCACATTTTCCAGATTTTCGGTATCCCGGTGGAAGTTCCATGAATATTTCTTCCTTTAAAGAACCGTATAAGTAGGCCGAGTTTACGTCCATTTGTTGTGGTATCCATTTATTTTGGGCAGCGATGCGAATTAACATGCGAAGGCTTTCGTATCGAGCAACAGGGGCAAAGGTTTCATCAAAATCATAACCAGGAATTTGACTGAATCCTTGAGCTACTAGACGTGCTTTGTACCTGTCAATTGAACCATCAGCATGTCGCTTTATTTTAAATACCCATTTAGATCCAACAACATTGCGCTGTGACGGCCGGGCAGTTTCATCCCAGGTGTGCTTTTGTTCTAAGGAGTTAATTTCCTGATCGATCGCTTCACGCCAGTGGTTTGCATCAGACCTTTCGAGTGCCTCCTCGATTGTTGTTGGTTCCTCATTTGTTTCCGGTGCAGTTTGTGCTGCAAGAGCTACAGCATTATATTCAATTTCATCCTGAACATTTTCTACATGCACTAGCTGTCCATGCTCCAAGTCATGTTGTTCCCTCGAGCGTAGCTCAGGGCCATGAAATATAGGTGAACCGTATCTTTGAATAGGCTTTGATGACCTTTTGGGTCGACTATGTACTGATACTTGGTTTTCGCTAATTTCGGAGGTTTGGGGTTGTGCTTTTGTGTGCGTTTGTAATAGTGATTGTCCATGATGATCATGTATTTGCAGCAGATTGGATTGTAATGATCTTGAGGGATTTTCGAGGTTGGATGCTGTGTCTGAAGCTTCTGGTTGGTTTTCGCAAGATATTATTTCCTCCGGGGATATTTCTGTTTCTGCCACTATTGTCTGAAAATTGTTGCTTCGAGTATCAAGGGCGTTTCTTATATTTGCTTCCCCTGAATCGAGCGGCGCAAATTTGACGTTGGGAGATTCGATTACTTTATTTTTTGAAGGGATCCATATCCGAAATATTTTTGTGCTTTCCGTGTATCCCACAAATTTGCCTTCCATAGCTCTTGGTAGTAGCTTTGTTCCTGCGGGTCGCGAGTCCTTGTGAATATGAACAAAGCAGTTTTTGCCAAAAGATTGGAGATGGTGTATTGTGGGTTTAGTGCCAAGTAAGGCCTCATATGGCGTAGTGTTGGGAGGTAGCCGTGAATGAGGAAGGCGATTTTTGAGGTAGCAGGCGGCTGAGATTGCTTCTGCCCACAGCGTGGTGTTAAATCCAATTAACATTGCTCTAGCCATAGTGGTTAATGTTTGATTGTAACGTTCAGCTAATCCATTTCTCTCATGCTCATAGGCTGGCGACATTTCATGTACTATACCTTCATAATTAAAAAGAGAGTTGACGGCTTGATTGACGAATTCTCCTCCACGATCAGTTCTCCAACGTTTGATACTGGTACCGAATTGTGTTTTAACAAAGCGAATAAAATCGAGCATTGTTTGTGCGGTATCATTTTTTCTTCGTAGGAACTTGACCCAGGAGTATCGTGTTTTTCCATCAATAAAGGTAATATAGTATAGGCTTTGGCCAAGTGATGGTACAGAGAATTTTCCGGATAGATCTGAGTAGATAATATCAAATTTACTGGCTGGGATTTCATGGGTTGATTTTGGTACAATGTGTTTAGATTTAGCTTTCTCACATGTTGGACAGTAGAAGTTTGCAGGCGGTAAGGGAAGGTTGTTGCAATTTTTGTACAGTTCAGAAGAGTTTTTAGTGGCCGTAGTGCTTGGATGCCCCAGCGCTTCATGGAGATTAAGATAAGTGGCAAAATTTGCATTATATTTCTTCGTCTGTATATAATATGCTTTGTTTCCCGACTTAGCCCACAATACTTCATGCCCAAAAGAATCAATTAAAAAAATATTATCTTTTTCTCCTCTCAGTTTGTATCCTTGCTCCCTTGCTTTATCCCATGAATAAAGTCTCGTCGTTTGAAATGATGGTACCAGCATGACATCGTGGAGGACAGTATTTAAAACTTCTCCCGTACTTGTCAAAAGGTTTAACCTTACCGTGCCTTTCCCAGTTATGGGGACGTATGTGTTGTTGGCGATTTTGACACTTTGACCTTGAACTTGAGTGAGACTTTCAAAATCGCTTTCACATCCAGTCATGTGTGTTGAAGCACCAGTATCAAAGATCCACTTTGTTGAAGTGACAGTCGAAGAATTAGAAATAAGTGCATGGTCTGAGAATTCACTTTCATGAGCTGCAGCACCCGCAATTTCGGTTGGTTTTGGTATTCTTCGCTGGTTTTTCTTTTCCTGGTGTTTTTTCAACTTTTGGCAGCTGGTGTATAGGTGACCCTGGTATTTCATCTTTTTGGATTTGCACCAAGAACATTCTTTTTCGTCTTTCTCTGTAGATTTATAGGCTGTATTATCTATTGAATAATTAGTTGTACTGCCTGTGAGATCTAAGAGCCTAGATTGGACGTCTTCAAAGCTTGTGAGCTCTTTGGTGGCAAGATTATCGACGAGATTATCCATGGTTTTTGGCAATGAACATAAAAGAAATGCACCTTTTATTTCATCATCGGAGGTGAGCGTTCGGAGGGTTCGGCCTAAAGACGACTTCGTTGTTTGCGAGCGTTGTTTTAGGCGATTCCAGGAGGATGTAAATTTCGAAAGGTGATCAGGGATGCTTTCCCCATCGTTTAAAGAGAGATTGATAAAGTATTTTAAAAGTGATATCGTTGTGTTTGTCGTGTCGCGATCATAACGAGCCTTGAACAGGTTCCATGCTTCGTGAGCTGTGTGGCTGTCAATCACCACTGTTTGTAGATCTTCATCTACAGCATTCAAGAGTATTTTGCGCAGTTTAACATTTTGTCGCTTCCATTGTCTCCATCCATCTGAATCTTTAGTCTCCGGTTCTGTGATCTCCCCCGTTATGAGTCCGAATAATTCGCTGTCTTCCAACACAATTTCCCAAGCTCCTGCCCATCTGCGGTAGTTTTCGCTTCCGGTGAGAATAGGCATCCGTTTAAGGCTGGCTTGGATTGTTGATGCAGCTGGGTTCGACTTGGGTTTGACATCATCGGACGAGGTAGACATTTTGTTAGAGAACTGAATTTTAGATGGAAGGGTAAATACAATAGAGGATAAATGTTGACTTGAGCTTCCGGGCTATAACCTATTGCGATTTATGCTAAACCTGGTGGTGTAGTTGATCACAGTTTGAGAGTATGCTCTGAGTTGCAATGGTGGCTTGTTATGGATGCGATTGCGACAATACAGTTGAGGGTGGTATGAAAGTTGGCACTTCAATGGGTCTCAATTGTGTGGGGATTAATTTAATCACTGATGATAATTATGTTATTGTACTATCTACAAAGAATGTGTTACAGTTCTATGTGTGCCAGTAATCGCTTAGATCTGGCTAGTGGGTTGACCACTCTTTTACTTCACTCCCATGTTCTATCACGTGAGGTAGTATAACTGCTCACCACGAAGTCCGCAGATTTGAACAGCGTTAGATCACAACAGAGGCCTCGTAGCGAAGATTGACAATTCCCTTCGCTTTGGCAATGGAAGGTGCTAGGTTGGGGGCGGTTATGATACAGGCCGCTTTTGCAAGAGCATCTGCCTTCTCATTTCTAGGGATTCCTGAGTGCCCTGGGAACCAGCGTACAGAGATTCTTCCGGATAATGAAATCAAATCAAAGTGTGAGCGGTGTCACGGCGTAGAATAGGCACAAGTGAAAGTACAGCTTGTATGGCGATAATTCAATCTGTGAAGCAAATACTAAGCTGGAGAAGAATAGAAAAGAACAGGATCTCATTACAAAAAGCCCTGAGGCTATTCCTATTCGGGCGGGTTTCCACTAAATCGCCGCGTCCGTGCTCCTTCCTGCATCAGCCATCAGTCTCACATCCTCCCTCCACGTAATTGTATATCATGGCGGAGCAGAATGCCGTGCCGTGACATCACCCCCTCCTCAGCCTTCGATTGTCCCAAATCGACTAATTTCTGCGGCGGCGTTGGTTGTCACGACCTTGGTTGGTCACCATATTATCTTCCGGATGTTCCTCACTAAATCTATCATGTGCGGCATCGTCCAACCACGTAGCGAGACGTCTTGGTGGCCCTGGCAATTTAGGGTGCTCAGCGTGGAACTTTTCTAATATGAGGGGTGCGTTCCGAAAGTTGGCAGCCGGATACCATTCCTCGTCTGCGTCCCAGCCTTCCCATTGAACCTTGTACTGCAGCCGATTGCGATACAGCCGCGCGTCTAACACCTTCTCGATCTCCCATTCTAACTCTCCATTGACCTCTTCTGCCGGCGGCTCTGGATTGGCCTGGCCGGGCAACGGGTTATCTGGATCTTTGCGCAGTCGGTCTGGTGAAAATACAGGGTGTATTTTCCAAGAGGCGGGTAGTTGAACGCGGAATGAATGCCCTTCTTTGGCAATGATCCGATATGGTCCCACCATTGGATTTTCCAGCTTATCCGACGGTCTCGTAGTTCTCCAAGCACCGCGCCGGATATACACTTTATCTCCAACGTCAAAGTCTACTTCTCGGCGATGTTTATTGGCTTGAACACGCTGTTGTTCCTGTGAGCGTTTGATGCTCTCTTTAGCATAATCCAACGCGCTGCTAATCCGTTTAAGCCACACCGCGGCCTCGTCCCGATTCAGCTTCTCTCGAGGGGTTCGTGGTTCCAGTCGCTGATTCCAGTCAAATTCTAAACGCATTTCGTAACCATAGTCAATCATTGATGGCGACAATCCTGTAGATTCATTTGGAATAGCTGCCGCAGCAGCATCTAGAGCGGGAAGCAGCTCCGCCCAATCGTCTTGGTGGAAATTGACAAATGGTCGCAGTCGCTGGTCAATGATCTGGTTAATAATTTCGGTCTGGCCGTCTGTCTGCGGATGTTCTGCCGTAGATAGCTTGAGTTTGACGCGCGCTAACCTTGACAACTCATCCATGAAATCCGAAATGAATTGCGGACCGCGGTCGCTGGTAATGGTCTTCGGTGCGCCACGGAATCGCCAGACATAACGGTAGAACAAGTCTGCAGCAGTCTTTGCTGTAGCACTTTTAGTGGTGGGGATGGAGATTTGGCGTTTAGACAATCTATCAACAGCTACCCAAATGTTATTAAACCCTCGTTTGTCTGGTACCCCCACATCGTGAAAATCCATCGATATATCATCCCATGTACGTTCTGGAATGGCTAAAGGCTGTAGTAAGCCCGGTGTCTTGTCTCTAGGCTTATGCGATCGTCGGCAGACATGGCAGTTCTGCACATAACGCTCGATGTCTGCTGCGTATCGTGGCCACCAGTACCGGTCGCCGATTAGTTTCCTCATTTTGTTTCGTCCTGGATGAGCGGTGGATGTAGATTCGTGGATCATCTTCAACACTTGAGTACGGAGATTGTCTTTGGCTGACACCACCACGCGTCCCTTATGAAGCACCAACCCGGTAGGTTCCAAAGAATAAGGTTCTTCCCGCTGTCGTGCTTGCTGGCGTAGATCCTCGAGATCGGGATCTGCTCGGTTGGCCATAAAAATACGATCAATAGTATCCAGATCCTCGTCGATGGGCGCTAACACCTTGCTGTCATGTGGCAACGTAACTTTCTTTTGAGGGAGGAGGATTTTCGTACGTTCCAGTTCTTTTGCAGCTTTTTGTGTAGGGGTAAGTTCTTTCTTGCGAGATAACGCGTCCGCCAGAATATTTTCCTTGCCTGGTCGGTACTGAAGGTCGAAACTGAATTGCGATAGCACCTCTGACCATCGGATTTGCCTATCGTTGAGTAGCTGCTTCTGACCAAAGTATTCCAGAACTCGGTGATCAGTCAGAATCACGAACGGCTCCCAGGTGCTGGTGAGCTCTGCGCGCCATTCTTTCAAGCATTGGATGATAGCCAACAGCTCCTTATCATGGATCTCATAGTTTGCCTCCGGACCAGTCAAGGTTCGGGAGTGAAAAGCCACAGGATGCCACACGCCTTCCTCCTGCAATTGACTGAGTACTCCTCCTGTTGCTAGATCAGAACAATCGGTCTCTATACGTGTAGGCTTCTTCTGATCGAAGTACAGTAAAATGGGTGGGCTGACCAATTTCTCTTTCAGGGCAAGGAACGCTTCTTCAGCTTGCTCGGTCCATTGGAACAACTGGCCTTTTGGGATTGCTGTCAGGTTGTACAGTGGCTTAGCGATCCGGGAGAAATTCTCTATAAAGTTACGGTAATAGTTGCAGAACCCCAAGAAGGATTGAATGGCAGTCTTGCTAGTAGGTCTCTCCCATGCGCGAATACTTTCCAGCTTCTTCGGGTCTGGCAGGAGTCCGGAAGTGTTAACAATGAAGCCCAGAAAATTAACAGATTTTTGATTAAAGCGGCACTTCTTAATATCCACCTGCAGTCCAGCCCTGTCCAAACGCTGAAGGACCTCGCGTACTTCTGCCACGTGTTTACTTTTATCTTCAGAGTGGACGCATACATCATCCATATATGCGGAAACGTAACGAGCGAGCAGATCGCCTAGGACCGAATTGATATATCTTTGGAAAGTGGCCGGGCCACCTGACAGACCAAAAGGTAACACGCGGTAACGGTATTGACCGAATCGAGTACGAAACGTAGTCCATCCCACGGAGTCTGGATGCATCCGGATACGGTTGAACGCATGGATGACATCTAGAATGGTGAATTTCTTAGAACCAGCCATCTTGGCTAATGTCTCACCAATGAGGGGCAGAGGATAGCGATCTTTCCGCGTGTGTGCGTTTAATTTCCGGTAGTCTACACAAAATCGAAGGTCTCCATTCTTTTTCTTGACAAACAAGACCGGGGAATTGAACGGAGAATCGCTGGGTTCGATGAACCCGTTCGCCAGGTTCTCCTCGATGTAAGCATGTACGGTATCTAGCTCTTTCTGATTCATTTTATAGAGGGGAGCTTGCTTGAGCTCAGGCTCGCTATCCAGATTGATCTTATGGTCGAACTCCCTATGCGGCGGCAATTCCTTTGCGCGTCTTTTGGAGAAGACATGGGCAAGATCGTGATATTCAGGAGGTAATTGGGCCAACAATTGTGTCTTCTCTTCTTCTTCAGCGAGCTCCGCAATGTGCGCAATCTCTGTACCGTCGCAAGCGGTTTCCATTTCTACGAACCAGCATTGGTCTTCCGCTTCAATTGTCTCAACCTCGACGGCTGAAAGCGTAGGTGTGTCCATTTCGTCTAGACCCAGATCCTCCTTTTTCTTATCGTAGGCTTCTTGTCGCTCCTGCAGTGTAGGCCGGGGAGTCAGAATAATTGAAGGGGTCGCCGGCGCTTCTGCTACCATTGCAGGGCGTTTCAATATCTGCTTTGGCATAAAATGTGGAGATCTTTTAGCAGGAGGTTTGTTGATTTCTAGAGGGGGCAGTTCAATCAGTCGGTCACGACGGTTAGCGTCCCACTGATGATCATTGCGGTCTTCTGGCCACCACAGCCGGTGTCGCACGCAATCTGGGAGTACGTTATGATAGGCCAGCCACTGCCGACCGAGGATCACATTGTTCTTGTTACCAAGTGTGGTAGCAAAGAACGGCATGTTGACTCGGTGCGAGTCTATAGTCAGTGTCATCACGTAGGCATGGCGTAGAGGTCGGGATGATCCGCCGTCGAAGCCTCTGATAGAGAGTGGATGACGGAGATTGTAGCGCGTCATCTTAATCTTACTATTTCGGTACCAATCACGCAGTTGTTTACGATCTGCGAAGGCATATCCATTAGCGCCGGTATCAATGAGGGCAGAGATTGGAAATTGGGAATTGTTTTTAGTTTCAAGAGTACAATCTATAACTAATGGCCTTCCGCCAAACAAATTTTCCAAATCAATGCCATTTACTCGATACGTGTTATTCTCTAGGAAGGCGACTTCTCCTAGAGACAATCTTTTCCCTCATCGGAGCTCATGGTGAATTCCGATCCAGATGCTTCAGCTTCCTCCTTCTTCTTCGCATCCACCTCATTGACTTTAGCAGTAGGACACGCGTTAGCGTAGTGACCAGTCTTGTGGCAATGGAAGCAGACACCAGCGTTTCGGGCCAAGACTTTTGGCTTGGGTGGACCAGACGCTCTTGGAGGTGCAGTACGAGTTAGGCCCGGCGGGAGAATTGGCTTCTTGTACCTGTCCTTGCGTTGTTGGTAGCGAGCGGCTTGATCCTCCGATTTGCGCGCTAATTGCAGGTGTGGTTCTATTTTCAAGCAGTGTTGGGACATCTCCAAGGTAGATTCAAAATCCAATCCGGCTATGACATTTTGCAACTTGGGACTCATCTTTTCGCGAAGTTCATCCATGCGGTCTTCGTCTCTAAGTTGCAATTGAGAAGCGAAGGTCAGGAACTTAGTGAAGAAGGCTGAGAAGCTGTCATCCCCTTGTCGGAGTTTCTTGAAGTTGGCACGAGCTTCGGAGCGCTTCTGTCCTCGGGTCTTGCCGTAGGCTCCTCGCATAACTTCGACGATAGACATCGCAACAGTGATGTGGTTGACGCTTTCTGGCTCGAGGTAGGGTTTTATGAATTCCTGTGCATCACCACCAATAAAGCCCAAGAGGTAATTGATCTTGTGGTTTTCATCATCAAAGTAGATCGAGTCGCCGTTCAACTTGCGTTTAACAGCGTGTTCCCAGTTCTCGAAAGTAGGATTATGGGAACCCATGAAGGTGGGTGGGTTCTCAATCTTCTGGCGGTGGCGGAGTTGCTTAGCCTGTGGGTCACGGACCTCTTTGTATCTTGGTGGTATATCTGAGGCCTCACAGCCGGCAGCGTCTTTCTCAACAGTGTTATAGGCTGCAGATCCTCGCACCGACTTGGATTCCTCCTTCTGCTTACCCTTATCCTTGGCCTTGAGATCTAGAGTGACCTCTGCGAATGCAGCCTTCCAGCGCTCAGCTTCCTCCGCCCAGGATTGTGCCATTTTCTCTGCCTCTGCCTTCTGCTCCAATGTATCTCGAAGGTAGTTGCTGATGTTGTTGGCGCGATCAGCCAGGGCGGTACACATAGTCTTAAGGGTATGTTCGTGACGTTCTTGATCAGTCTCCTTCTTGACTTCAGCAGCGCGGCGTTTGTTTCTCTTGTTGTAATCCTTGTCCAACAATTCAAAAGTGACTTTCTGATACCATGGAACATCAATCTTCGTAGTGAGGTCCTCCTCTTCCCCGGGTGCGCGGGTGGCGTACACCGAGGTTGTGAAGTCTTCCTTCGGCCACTCTCCTGGCATCTTCTGCTTTCCTTTATTAGCGAGACAATTAGCCAATGACTGTCCAGATAATCGTGAGCGAAACGCTGTCCACAGATTACTGAGTCTGAAATTAGTATTTTACCTCTCTACAGAGGTCGCGTTGAGTAGTTTAGGGAGCTTAGTATTATGTCACGGCGTAGAATAGGCACAAGTGAAAGTACAGCTTGTATGGCGATAATTCAATCTGTGAAGCAAATACTAAGCTGGAGAAGAATAGAAAAGAACAGGATCTCATTACAAAAAGCCCTGAGGCTATTCCTATTCGGGCGGGTTTCCACTAAATCGCCGCGTCCGTGCTCCTTCCTGCATCAGCCATCAGTCTCACATCCTCCCTCCACGTAATTGTATATCATGGCGGAGCAGAATGCCGTGCCGTGACAAGCGGATGCATATTTAAGTATAGTCAGCTCTAGTTATGCAGTCATGTAATATATAAGGACTGGGAGTTATGCAGGCATCCAAGGTGATCCGTGCATACATACACATAAGAAGGGCAGTCTTTCTGGTTGAACCTAGGTAGAATAGAATAGAATAGAATTAAATTTAAGTCCCTACTGAGTCTATGACTATGAAGGACTGCTAAAAGTAGACATTAAACTACCAAAATTCACTTGTTTTTATAAATACTGTTTTTTCAATCTTTTCCAATAGACAATGAGGGCTTAACCCGAACCTAGGTAGAGAACCTTAGTGATTAAGTTGTAATACAAGATTGAGCCAATAACGTTTACATGGTAGCATTATTCAGGAGACGATTCATTTACGTTATACGTATAATATTTCTGGCACGCTTCTTACTTAGCATTACAGTTTATTTATCATATAGAGTCACTTCGGAAAATTCACAGTTGGCCTACTACTCATAAGTTGTCTCTCCGATTCTAGTACTCTGACGTAATGAGAGTGTATATACCAGGATTTCTTCATCGGCATTTGGATTATCAAAGGCTGACCGCGAAGTCATAGCTCAGGCCGGAGGTGCAGAGAAGCCTGGAAATGTTGAAAGCCCATTCGGCCCAACAAAGGAAAATGCTGATCTTGCAGAGGAAAGAGGACGCAGTGAAAGTATGAGACCGCCTCCGAAGCCGAATACTTTGTTTCCAGAATACGAAAACGATGCCAGGTTACCACCCCCAAAGAGTGAATTCAAGGGGAAAGGTATGAAGTCCACCGAGAGGACTGATGTTGAAATCCTTGAACTAATCAACAAGCCATCTACACGAGGAGGTAGTGATTGTCCTGGTGCAGGATACGGAAAGCCTGCAGTTTCTGATTCTCGAGGGTTTGGGAGAAAAACCACACTTGACTGGAAGTCACTTGAGTGGAAACCGCATCATTCTATGTTCCTAAAAGGCATCTCAAATTGGAGTTTCTATAATTCTGCCATAACTCTACAACTCGAAAGTATAGGTTATGAGGTGGGGACTGAACTAACAAGGCTGGACGAGTTAAAAATTGCAGCACTCATCCAGCGAACGTCCGATGCAGAAGTTTCAGTTATTGTTGATGGCATGAAGATCGGAACAGCTATTATTGATCTTTACGATTCTATCTACCGTCAATCAGGTGAGATACAAGAAGACGCATTGTATAGCGATCTGTCAGAATTACGTTATGAATGCGGTTGTCCGATTTTATTCGTCTCTAAATTCAAGTCTGTAGTCAGAGACTACCAGTTTTCTGGCGGTCAACTAGGACCGAGACAATTCATGTCAACGTTCAAAAATGCTGTGAAGAGTAAAGCTAGAAGGTGGCACGAGTTAATATCAACTGTGGCCTGTTTCCAATCTTGGACCGCTGATAAATTAATACAGGATTTCATCTCACATCACCATCATCTTGTTGGCCAGATTTTTGATCCGAAGAATTTCAGTGGCGTTAATAAAAAGCTTGGTTCCGTTCATAATGCGCAAAACTAAATAAACAAGCTCTGCCGGCAAACATCTAAGAATTTTAAAGGCATGGGAGCTGATGGGAAATTACGATGCTGGAGCTGTAAAAAGGAAGGTCATTTTTCAAGGGTATGTTCTGCAAGAGTTAGGGAGACTATTCTCAACACCTGTCAGTGGTGTCCCTTACAAACCTCCAACTCTCCCCGTAGAGTCTGCAGAGCCGAGACTGAGTAGAGAAGTCCTCACTTCGACGAGAATTCCCAATCGTTTTCGCGGTCTGTATCGTCTTTATCCCTAAGCACATCCCCCTATCACCATTACCATGAAGCTAACCACGATCAGATCAGATGATAGGATCGAAGCCCTACTCGTCACCAACCCTTGATCATGGAGGAAAAGCCATCCGATGAGTTTCCGGAGCGTACCCAGCATCCGATACGGAGATGGCGGATTGGATCAAGCCGGCCTCGACTGTTACAAAGAAGGGAGATGTAGATGAATATGCACACTTCATGTGGTCCTGGTATCTAGGCCTTGCCTGGCTGGGGCTACAGGTCTTTTTGAGACCTTTTCCCGCGCACGCAGTTTCCATTGCTACCATTTTTATTTTTTTGGGTAGAAGGTTCCGTGGAAAAGGTGGCTGAATTCCACGGGTAAATACTGAGCTTAATGGCTATTCATCAAGGGGAATATATCAATGATCTTTCAAGTAACAAAAGAGGATAGGAGCACTGTACAAGGTGTGGCCTGGGTCAGAGAGGAGCCTAATATGCTAGATAGTCATAGACTCAAGTAGCACAATAAACACAAACACACATTCTGTAAGAGTTAATGAACTAAAGTCGAGGAAAGACTTTTCGGAAAGAGCATCAAAAGGGCTAGTGACACCAGCTGTTCCTGCGGCAGGGTATTCCAAATTTTCAGGGGAAGAAATTGAGTCCAATATACATCCCACTCAAGTTAGTCGACAGGAATTCGACGAGATGGCAAAATTTTACGATAGAAAAATGGCAAGACTTCGGGATGAAAATGTTGAGACTTTTGAAGAAATTAACACCGAGAATACAGATGATGGTATTCACATTTCACAGCAAGCCCTCAGCGAAACCATTGGACTCAATCTAAAACCAGGAACGATTGTTATATCAGGACCCAGCGAGTTTCCAATGAAGATATGGAATAGAGTAGTATGTAATAAACACATGGATGAAGCTTCGAATGACGACGTGGAAACCCCGAATCCACTGAATATCGAAAATTGCAACCAGTTGCGCAAATCCCAGATTTATCCTCAGCTTCCTAGAGGGCGTGGACGCTCAAAGCGTGTAATACAAAGAACATATGAAGAACAACAGATGTTGCCATCGGACGAGCCACTAGAGGTTAACCACAACTTATCTATGGCATTGAACAAAGAGGGCGAGAAAAATAACGCTGAGGCTCTCCCTCAAGAAGCCCGCAATAGGCATCTCAAAATACGACAAAAAGCTTTAAAATATAACCTTGTGGACAGGTTTACAAAGACATTGGGTGCCGCATTGTTTCAGTATTTCCTCAAGCATATAGGACACTGCAATCGACACAAATGACTTCATAATAGGGCTGAGAGGGCGTGTGAGCGGATGCATATTTAAGTATAGTCAGCTCTAATTATGCAGTCATGTAATATATAAGGACTGGGAGTTATGCAGGCATCCAAGGTGATCCGTGCATACATACACATAAGAAGGGCGGTCTTTCTGGTTGAACCTAGGTAGAGAACCTTAGTGGTTTAGTTGTAATACAAGATTGAGCCAATAACGTTTACACAAAGTAATTAAATATGTTTGCACATATTATCACGTGATAATGATCTCCATAAAGCGTTGTAAACATATCACGTATATTGGCATGAAACAGCGACGGGAAATTCGCATCGTTATAAAAAGAGTCCGCACTGTACCCATCATCAAAATCAATTTGTCTTAATATCACAGATCAGTAATATTAACTTATCCGTGTCAGTTTGACTCCTAATTACCGACAGAAAAATAAGATTTTTGACTCGCACGACCGTTCCTGATATCTTTGATGTATATATAGAACGACCGTCAGACTTCTGTGCTGCATGAGACAATCTTTTTTTTCACATTTGCGACTCTGATGAAAGTCTACTTCCTGTCAATCGTAGCCCACGGCTTTTGTACGTGACTTAGCATCCAGTACTATTACCGACTATCAGACGTTTATTATATGTTTGAGATATTAGAAGCGAACGAATACGTATGCGCACAGCCACTCGGCTGGTTATTACAACAAGACCTTGGTTACATCTTCACAAACAAACCGCCGAATTTCCCCTCCAGAATCGTCTGAACATCGATCTAGCCTTCTTCAAAATACTAGCTATAACTACAATATAAATTTCACTCCTTCTGGCCCTAACGACCTTTGGACGAATCCCCCACCGAGACCCACTACAAGAAACACGACGCTCTCCATCAATATATCAATTTAACTTTCAGAGTTTATGGTAAATAATTTAAGGCACTTCGTAAAATATGGGCTTCGTAGGTGTATACAAGGCGTTATATGATTATGCGCCTCAGAGTGAAGGAGAGCTGCCTATTTCTGATGGAGACATACTTTATATTTTAGAAAAGAGCGAAGAGGACGACTGGTGGAAAGCAAAAAAAAAGGCTTCCGGCGAAGATGAAGATGAACCAGTTGGGCTAATCCCGAACAATTATATTGAGAAGGTGAGTTCTTTTTTGCAGTGTCTTGTGTACCCTTAATATTGGGCATACTACTCGTGAGTATTAAATTTTGCATTGAATATGTCCCAAATTTTATCGCTATACTTTCTCAGAATACTGTTGTTGCAAATTTAGCAAGTAAAATAGATAACTGACATATCCCTACTAGGCCATACCTGTTACAAATGCGAGAGCCCTATTTGATTACACAAGACAGACGGATGAAGAGATTTCATTTTTAGAGGATTCAATCCTAGATGTTTATGATATCTCAGATCATGACTGGATCTTAGTTGGACTGGAAGAAGAGTTTGGTTTCGCTCCAGCAAACTATATTGAAATTGAAGGAATAGAAGATATAACTCTACAAAGATCAACAATTGATTCAACTAACAAATCTTGGCAACCGGAAGATAAAATCCGCAATGTAAAATCGCCTGCAACTGGAAGAAGCTCAAAAACTGCTGTAGCTGGTAGTATAAATGACCAGAAAATAATCACTAAAACTGTTCAAACTCAGCACACACCGGAAGTATCTGAAGATGATGAACCTCTTACTCCATCTCTTCCGAATAGATCCCCATCCTCATCCACACCTGCTTCTAATAATGTACAAGGTATTTCAAGATCACCATCCCTGATCAGAGATTCAGAGATTCCTTCGCCAAATAATCAAACCTGTCAAAAAAATACCAACGGTGAGCCGCCATACTATGCTCCTGGTGGGTTTCACATGTATAATATCAATGAAATGATATCTGTGATGGGCAAACGGAAAAAAATGCCTACGACTTTGGGAATTAATAGTGCAATTGGTGTGATTCTAATTGTACCGGAAAAATCACGAGATGGTCCAGAGCAGAGATGGACAGCTGAAAAAATGACTCACTACTCTATCGAGGGCAAGCACGTATTTCTTGAATTAGTTAGACCAAGTAAAAGTATTGATTTTCACGCAGGTGCAAAAGATACTGCTCAAGAGATAGTTGCTGCTCTAGGTGATCTGGCAGGTGCAGTTAGAGCCGAGGGTTTGAGAGAGGTAATAATGGCTGGTGCTGGTCAAACTCAAAAGAAAGGACATGTATTGTATGACTTTTTAGCTCAAGGTACCGACGAGGTTACTGTTGCTACCGGAGACGAAGTCATTATTATAGACGACTCGAAAAGCGAAGAATGGTGGCAAATACGGCGTCTTAAAACAGGAAATGAAGGTGTTGTTCCAAGCAGCTATATCGAGATTACCGGAGTCGTCACACAACCAAACACGCCAACTGTGAATGTAGCCCGATCTACTGTTGAACAAAATCGACTTGAAGAAGAACGGCTTGCGAAAGATTCAATAAGAGCGGTTAAGGAATTAAGGAGTACAGAGGTAGGACCTGGTGTGCGATTGCCCGAAAGGGGTAGTAGTTTATCTGCAAAAGAAAGTAGTAACAGTCATGGCATGCAGAGACAAAAATATGAACGTAACGATACTACTCAGACAAGAGGATCAAAATCTAGTATGTATTTCACGAATAATTCTCGCTCATTCGCTAAGAATTGACAGGACCCGACCCGGATAGAGTGCGGACCTGGAACGACAGATCCAGATCTTTCAGTGTCGAAGCTCAATTCTTGGCATTGAAAGATGGCAAAATAAATCTTCACAAGATGAATGGTGTCAAGATCGCTGTACCTGTATCCAAAATGTCAATAGAAGATCTAGAATACGTCGAGCGCCAAACAGGACTATCTCTAGACGACGAAAAACCGCTTTCTGGCCTTAAGAAGTCTCGATCACGCGCAGCTTTAGGTACCAGAGATCCAATAGCTGTAACGGCCAATAGAGATAACTCAGCAAAAAGATTACAGTATGACTGGTTTCAATTCTTTTTAGCCTGCGAAGTCCCTGTTCAACTATGCGAAAGATACTCACAAGCATTTCAGCGTGATTCAATGGATGAAAGTGTCTTACCTGATATTGATGCCACTGTCTTACGTACTCTTGGAATACGGGAGGGTGATATCATAAAAATAATGAGATTTCTAGATAAAAAATATTCACGTTCTGCAAAGCGTGGTGTAAGTTTCGGTAGTGAGGAAGTTCAAATTCCTGACGGCGAGCTGCACGGGGGACTCTTTTCAGGACCGGGAGGCACATTAAAAAATAATACTCGGAAGGGGAGACCAATACCTGCAACACAGACTAACAATAAAGTTGATCCTGGTGCATTTTCTCAAGATGCAAAAATAGAGTTGATAACGGAAGATGATGCTGCAAAATCTAGTTCTGCAACTGTTCTCACTAAAAATAGCGGGTTTGAAGATGATGCTTGGAATATAAAACCACCGACAGCTCAAAAGCCAATATCTAGCTCATCCTCAAGTCTTCAGGCACAATCTGTTCCGACGATGTCAAAAATCACAGATTCCGTGAGTAATTTATCGCTACTCTCCGCTCCTTTGGAACCAATAAAGCTTTCGTCCAGCCAACTACAGGTCACGCGTAATTCAAAGCCGCCACCAGTACAATTAACACCACAGACAATTTCTCCTTCATTTATGCCGGAGATTGGGTCACAAAAAGCTGGTGTATCTTATCAGCAACCTAATATACCCATCTCTCAATATAGTAACCAAGTGGCTACAGGACTAGACTATTCTAATCAGCTGGTAGCCCCGGCTATACAGTTTCAAGCTCAGAACCAAAGCTCCCTGATGCACTCTACCCCAGATAGACCACTTTCAGCACCGAATGTAAATTTACAGAGCCACTTCCCTCATTCTCCACTACAGCCTCAAGCAACAGGAATGCAGACATCAGCTGGATATCAACCTCCTAACACATCGCACTTTCAAAGCCAAAACAATACTAGAATACAACAAGGATGTGCTGGATTAAACACTCAGCCTACTTTAGGGTCATTATCTATGATGGCAACCCCTCCAAACTACAGCCAACTTCATTCCAGTCCTCAAAGTAACTTCCAATTATATCAAGTGCATGGAAGTATGCAACAGCCTCTCTCCAAACGAGATGGAGTTAGCAGATTTGCGGACCCCAAACAACAATTCTTGTCTGCCTCCCCACAACAAGCTGGATTTCAAAGTCCTTTCCCACACCAGCTCTTGCCACAAACAACTGGTATGAATTCATTTCTCCCGACAACCCTTCAGCATCAAAACTCATCTACTTCTATAGCTATTCAACAGCCAAATGGGTTTATTCCTAGTTTTAGCCCTCATTTAACACCTCAGTTCTCACACAATGCCATAACGCCATTAGTTCCTCAAAAAACTGGACCACCCCCCCCTGTAAGGTTTGGTGTCACGGGAGATTTAAAGAAACTCACACCACAACCTACTGGACGTAGGGCAAATTTATCACAAGCTAGTAAGTCAACATCAGAAGATAATCTCAACATGATTTGCTAAATATGTTATAGCTCCTCAGAACCCTTTTGGGTTCTAAATCTTGTTTGCTTGAAAAGATAACTCATCCAGATCCAGGATTAATCGAATTATATCAATCGAGAATTATTTCACATGAACTTGATGAACTCTTAGTCCCGCAAGGCTCGTTCCGAACCACTTTCACGCATATGAAGAGCAACTCTTGAGATAAAAATCCGCAGAAGTCATTTGATTAAAACAGGTTCCTACAACGGTCATTAATCTAAATAATTTGAAAATGAAAACCGAACCAATAATTCAAAGTATAGGAATACGTTTACATGTCAAACTTCCCGTTGATGGCAACTGGATTAGACAGATATGTACATAGTAGGCTAGTCACCTGTTACAATCCTTTCAAGTCCAGAGATTGGAATTTAGACATCAATAGCTTAAACCAACCACTGGTTAAAAATTGGGCGCTATGGATCATCCTTGTATTTGTTATCGGCCGAAGAACATGTCTACACGTAGAGTGATGTTTGGCATAATGTGACGTTACCGGCCATCCTTGCAAAATTGGAACCAAGATACTTTCTGTTCTGATCGTACGTCTCCCAAAAACCCTCTAGGATGGAATTCGGCCTACGGAGCGACTCTACGTTAATGTACTCACATGGACCGCTTAACTTTGAATAAAAGCTAAGTATGCCTTTAGGCCTAGATTAAGGCGCCCGTCTAAGCCTCTAACCATGGCGTTCGAAATAGTGTCTCGCTTTAAACTGCTTGAAAAAGTGTTGATCAGCGGACAATGCACAAGTAAGAATTTAAAAAAAAAGACTCTAGTATGTTAGCACCAGAAATACCAAGCATTGTTTCATGTTTTCTTCTGAGCCTTTGCCGTTTTTTACACACAGTAGAGTTCTCTAGTAGCATATTAGTCTGACAGCGAGAAAAAAGCAAATGCATTTGCAGAAATCAAAATCATCGAATTCTATGCTAGGGCTCACTGGTCGTCACTAGAAATTCTAATCAGAATTTCATGATCTCTCTTCTAGTAAATTACCTCGCATAACCCGTTCTACTAAATCAACCTTAGATTACAAGTTTCGGCTGTAAATCAATTACTACGCTTTATTCATCGCAGCTGTTGTCGTAGTTCTTGTACAGTTGCTTTGTGCCGGTACTTTCAGACGAAAGATCTAATGGTCTTGATGATAACGATTGGTTAGCAGTCTTGTCTATAGGACTGATACTTTTTAACCTTGGCGTTGGTTCAACTTTTGAAGACCTGCTGAGCACACCAGGAAATATTTTTGGCTCACTTCCACTTATATTCATGGGATGTAAGTTTTCCATGGACCAAGAGTTTACCCTTCCGAGCCCTGAGAGATTTGAAGAAGACCCAGCAGTAGATTTTAGTGCAATTTCTTGTTGCCTGCAAGACTGCAGTATTTGCTGTGTAGAGCCTTGTTGAAGGTGAGAGGACGAATAAGCATTTGGCTTGTAATCTGCCTTTAGAGATGATTGTAGCTGCAAGTTTGATATAGAATTCATGAAAGCATCGCTTGTATTTACTTCAGTATTCATCTGTGCCGATGACATCGACGAATCAAGCTGTGATGAGGTCTCATGTTTGGGGTTTCGATGCACTTTTTTAGGACTTAAATGAGAAGTTTTAGTACGACTCAAATTCGTATACCTTTCAATCCTAATTTTCATGTAAGTCTCCAGATTTACAGGCGGGGGAATTGTTTACATGAATAATTCTTCCATTAGTGTCTTGTGCCTGTACTCTTCCCGAATATCTGGAACATTGCTTTTAGCCATTGTGTTACCCTGGATACCAGGTAGATGGTAGTTTTGGCCTAGCCATCGTTGCTTTATAACATGCTCGAAACCGCTTTGCTTGACAGAATTTTTTGCCAACTCGCACATGTCAACTGCACTGAGTTTATAAATTTGGGCTGCAACAGAGTATTCTTCTATTAAAGGTTCCTTGGTGAAGGCGAATTGTAAAGGATCGTCCGTTGATAAAGAAACATTCAACCCACGTTTAAAATACTGCAAGAAGGGATTTCTCTCATAAGCCAGAAACAAGGCATTGTTACTTAAGGGCGACATAGCAATTCCAATTTGTTCGAGATAGAAAATATACTGTAGGAGGGGAACTTTTCGAAGTAGTACGCCGTGGCTAATGCTATGGCAACAGAGAACTGCTGCTGCAAGATGGTCTGTATCTCCTGCTTCACCACAATGTGGACGTAAAACGAATGTGTTGTAACCTCTTTTCTTTCTAAATATATTCAGTGATGCGATGTTGGCGAACAGAAAGTAAATCCAATAACTATACGGTGGATTCTGTTTCGAATCCCAAATTTTTGGGACTGGAAACTTCTTGTGCAGGCGACGCTCAATTTTGCTCTCATCGTCGACACTATCAAAGCCCGTGACTCTTTGCAAAAAGATGTGCAGCTTTGGATGGCTCGAAGGATCTTTAGTTACCTCAAATAGAGGCCGAAAACAGTTCACAATTATCTCTTCGAAGCTTTTCAATAGTCCACTGGATTTGTAGACGTCAAATAAACGTGGGATCTGAATTAACCATCGAATATTGTGGGAAAAGAGCTTGTTATCAACAACCCATTCGGCAAGCTTGTCCCACTCATCAATCGCACGGCCATAAATTGATATTCGCCATTCGACCATCTGATATTTGCTAGATTCAAGATCTGATATGACTTCTTTTGTTATCTCAGCTAAGTATCGACCTTTGATAAAATTATCGGTTTTAAGAAAGATTGTTCGTAATCGAGATTCTCCAACAGGATTGTACTTCAAATTGAATTTGTCGAATCTGTGAAATGAATCTGTATGGGCCTGTAATTATCAGCCAGAGTATACCTCAAAAGATAATTTATCGTACGTGCATGTCAAGAGTATCAATGCTAAGGTCATAAGCTGTCAAATTAATACTCTGGAACACTTCAGCTAGTGTGAGATGTTTCCCGTCCCTAAACATAACAACCTCATCGGGACATTTTTTCATTTTACTTTTTATGAAGCGAAGCAAATGTTTTTGATTCATACATGCTGAATGATGAACGTGAGTATCAACTTTTCGAACATTGTAAAAGTCTCTATGAGGCACTCTCTTACTGTCAGCTATCTCTTGGTATCCGTTAAGTAGTACATAGAGATTAAACTTTCCGTCTAGATATTGTAATCGACGAAAGGCAAAGCTTTTACTAGGCCCGTCGGAGGATACATTTAGAATGTCTTCCAAATCAATGTAAAATTCTCGGAGAGAAGGAATAACAATTGCAGGATTATCAAGTTCCAGGGCTCTGGAGTCTTCAAAGACTTGATATACGCCACTATCATCGAGTTTATAAGTCATTTCACTCGAACTAGGAACTGGCAGCAATTCATCTAATTTAAAATCCTCTCCAATGTCTTTGCCAGCCTTTCTACCTTTTCGGAAGTTTTGAGATTCTATGATGGATGAAATTCGACGATTTTTTTGCAAGGAATCACAGGTATTCCCATCCTCTTGCTTGGAGATTCCATCGGAAATAGTACTGTTGATAATCGCGCTGATATTTAAGTTGGAGTTAAGCTTGTCCTCATTGCCCTCTTTTCGATCCCTCTCTTCTAGCCATGCAGGTTCTGGTGGTGGTGGGTATATTTCCCAGTCTGAGTGATCTCTCGGATTATCACCATCACGCTGTAAAGATAACTTTATATACTTACGCCTAATATCCAAAACTTTTTGAATCTTAGCATATATCATGCTTAGCTCTGCGGCAAGAATGGGATCATTATCTAGAAAATCACCCTCAACAGTTTGTATCTCAGACTTGTTCCCCTTAGTAAAGAAATTTATTTCTGACGGACTTATTGGTCGGGTGGGAGTAGCGTCTGGACTTGGTTCATAGCGTTGCGCATGCTTGGTTCTAGAACCAGAGGTTGTAGATGGGGAAACATCATGAGAAGCCAGATCCTCTACTTTTTGAAATTCCGGGTTACCATCAACCTCGATTTGTTCCACTGATCTAACCACTTGAGTTGGTAAATTATGTCGACATCTATCGGTTTTCACAAATCGTGTTTCAGATGTGCCCGCGCCTCCGTTGGTCATATTTTCTTGGTACTCTGGCTTCGATCCGACAAAGCTAGTATCTGTGAAATGAGTAGGGATCGGATTGATTATTGTTGGCTCCTGAGCATTTCCCTTCAAGGCCCCTTCAATCTTATGAGACCCGCTTTGACTCCTCAAGTAAAAAAGTTTAGACTCTGTTTGGCTTAACTGCATCTCGGCAGCATAGTCATGGTAGGCTGTCTTATGCTCCCAGTCCCTAGAAAACATAGGGTCTTCATGATTATCTGATACCGATTCAGATTCAAATAAATTAGGAGAACTAATCCAATCTTTGCCGTTTGGAGATTTATCTGAAATATCTTCGACTCGGTCTCTTGTGTGTGGCTCTACTATCTTTTTCGTATCGGCCTGGATGTCTGATAGGCTGGGATTGTGTATAAATGTTTTCTCTTCTTGTTCTGGCTCAAAGATTTTAAGTCAGTTGAAAATTATTCACGAGGGAAATGATTGCATTGAATTACATGCTGTGGATTTCAGTAGTCGTTCACGTACCTCGTGCCATCATGCATAGGTTGGTAGTTAAAGTAGTTGTTGAAGGGCGACAACAATGGATGCCTTGCCAGGATAGAAGGATTCTTGATCCGACTTATCGGTAGCGCACACGCATTGAACGCTGATACAAACTTGCAATTACATCTAGTTTGTCCAGGCTCCTGCATCCGATTGAAAATAAGACTGAAGAATAATTGTTTTCCCCTAATCTAATCCGATGCCAATCGAATCTACCCTACTTTACTGGATCCTGTAGTAGCTCTATTTCTTGATTTCCTGGACCCTTCAAAGCCATACATCCCACCTGCAAAGAAAACAATGCAGGCCCCTACCATTGTCCCTGGGCATAAATTATTTCCAAAAAGCCAAATACTCAACAACAAGCTGAAAAGTTTTCGAACGTTAAGGACAATTGTTACTGTTAGCGCCGACGCAACTGCAGCTAAAAGGTTTACGCCCCGAACACAGGCATACTGAGTCAAAACGTTAGTTACCAAATATGCGAGTTGGCTCGGAATATGAATGCTAGTAAGCCGCGCTTGAATCTCAATAGGGAGTTTATTGATTGAACTATATTTATCGAATCCAAGTGGTGGAGATGCGGCCAGCTTCACAAACTGTCTACTCATCGATGGTATGAACGGTATGAACAGCGGTAGAGCTAATAAGTGAGAATAGAACAAATTTTCTTTCCAGTACGGGCCATACGTCCTGTAGGTCTCTTCGGTGTAAAGGCCCATGACAGCCGATAGTAGTTGAGCAATGAACAATATTCCGAGTCCCATGGTAAATGGGGGGAGACCTGGGTTGGTCTTCACTACAGTCTGCTACTTTTGTTAGGTGAATTCAGGAGATGGAAAATATTTCCTACTTTTGACTGTTGGTCAGACCATGCGGCGATAACGACGCCGGTTGTAAGTAAGGTAACAGCAGCGATTTGGGTTCTGGTAAAACGCTTGCCCCACGCATAACCAGCCACAAGAGTTGTGATGCTTCCACCAGATCGAAGAATGATGTGAATAGGGACTGATATGTTATAACTGAATGCGTGGTTGTTCAACACATTAATGCAAAAAAATAACACAATGTTAATCATCCATCGTCGGATTGGTACATGACCTGGCTTGATAAAAAATGGAGGGTGCGTTCGATCAAACTGTGAGAAATAGCCTGTGATGGCAACAAATATAAATTGCACGAACGTAAGAAGCGTACCTGTGGTGAATGTGAATGGTTTTGCATTGTAAAATAGGAATTACATACCACTTTCTGGCTCTACACTAAATTTAATTAGTCCTACGGTTTGCAACACGGATTCAGTGATACTCACTTCACAATAGCTTCAAGCGCAAAAACCTAAATGAGAATGTGAGCTTCATTCTTTCATGCTTTATTTGATATGAATAGCACTGACATTTGAACAGCAGCCACCAAAAATCAATCCTAACATAGCGCCTATCGTAAGCCATTGAGGAATAGTTTCGATGAATATTCTTCCAACCAGGGCCATAATTCTTGAATATGCAGATCTTGTGTCATTAATTCCATAAATTTCGGCCTTCTCCAATGAAAGTCGAGCATCGATGGTTTTGGGGGTCAGAGGCACGCCATCAGCTGCAGTGTTGAGATCTCGTAGTATTGATCTTTTTCGGTGAGTTGTCATGGAGTTGGGCTGATTGCTACTCATGTCAGCAGTTTGTCCTTCAATTTTTGAATATCTTGATGCTACGGATTAATTTAAACTGCTTTGACTGATCGGTGGTACGAAAAGTTACGTCCACGCGTCTTGACCAGAGCCCAAATTTTTGCCACTCACTTTCCAGGTTCATGGAGATTTGCCGAGATTTTCCGATCCGACGGTTCAAGAAGGTTGTGCAAAATTATTGATTTAGTTCATCAGTTGTTATTTTGTTTCAAGGTTATGCACTACGTTGTTTGGGTATGTCGTTCAAGTAATTTTAATGATTTGAGGCTAAAAGTCTTCGTTATTCCCCTAGTTGTAGCCCCCTAACTGTACTAGTCCCTGTTACTGTCTAAATAGGAAAACGATGTATCAAACGTAAGATCAGTTGGCAAATTTTTGTCAGGGTTTGGTTTACAGGCTTAGAGAAAGAAGTTTAAGTTAGTCTTTGCATTATGATATCTATCAACAACTGTCTACATATGGCCGCTGAGAAGGGGGTCATCGAACTTGTGCATCATTAACCGTACTGCAGTTCGTCTCCTCATGTTTGCAAATAATCCTTGCGGGATTTCCAGCAAAGAGCAGCGTAGACTTACGCTGTACCAGACCAGGGATATTCTCTCGACGCTTAGTTTGCCACATTTTTATTCTTGAATCTTTATTCTTCACAACCATGATACCGTACTCTCTTACTGATAACCTGACCAGAGCAGCGAACAAGTCGATTAATAATTCATGAAGAATTCAAAATTGGCGGACGAGCGAGCGCCCGCTTTACGCTCGAAGTACGTTTTACTCAATATAAGTCTTATAACGCCGAGAAAACAAAAAGCTGATTGTTGTCAGTCAAGATCCATAATAAAGAAACCCAAAATCTTACATTATTTGTGGCAGCGATAGCGATGCTATCTTCAAACGGATGCCAGCTCATGTGTAGTATTTTTTTACTGAAATCAATCTGCTCCGGGTCTGTTTCTTTTTTCATTCTACCACCATTTCCGCCTGCCAAAACATCACCTCTTGTTCCACCCCTTCTGCCGCCATTCATAATCATTGCATTCGAGGTAGGGTTGTTAGTTGTTGGTTTACCAACTTTCTTAGCTTTGAACGCAGATTTATCTGCGTGAAGGACTGTCTCGACTTTTTTCTCTGGATCAGTGGGATAGATCATAAAGTTATTATCGTAACTACCTGTCATAACATTCTTGTCGTCGCCTGAAAAAACAACTTCGAATTTATCAAATATGCTGTCGTTCTCGTAGGTATCGCAGAGTCTTGGCCGAAGATGCTCATGTATTGGTATGGTCTTGATAGGTTGCCTTTCCATATTCACGTCCCAGATTTTGACCGTGAGATAATCTCGAGATAAAATGTATCGACCATCGTGTGAAAAGCGGACATCGGATATAGAAGTAATTATTTCAGAAAAGAATGATCGGGTAGCTGGATCTTCTTCAAAGTCGAATTCTAACTTTGTCAAATCATATCTTACACTTAGATAGCTGAAAAACTTACGCTTAGAGTGCCGGTCACAAAGAGCACTCTCTCTCATATCTGCTAGTTTAACTACACCTTTAGAGCTAGCGAACATAAACCAGTTACAGCTCTGAGGGTGGAATTGAGAAGACGTTATAACTTCTGTTAGCTCTTCCATGTTGGCTGGTTTTATATCAACGATATTGAAGCTCTGATCCTGAATGTTCAAGTTCCACAAATTTATCCTTAGGTCATCGCTACTTATATATGTTTCTCCGTCACTGTTAACTGATATGCTGTTTACATGGTATCCGTGTGCGTTTGCATAGGTTCTTCGGGGTACTGCAGCTACAACCGTATCGTGATACGTAAGACGTGGTAGCTTGAGATCTTGTGGACCAGAAAAATGCACATTATAGAATGAACGAAAAACACTGGCTCCAGGAACACCCCCATACACCAGGTGATGAGATAAATTGTTTTCAGCAACAACCTTGAGAGATTTTTCGAATACCTTCCAGAGCTTGATTGTCTTATCATTCGTTGATAGGAGAAAATGGGATGCATTTTGTCTTTTGCACCATTCAATCCTGTTTATCTTTTCCTCTATCTCAAGTGATTTTAGGTAATCAAACTCGGGCTCGTGGGATTGGAATTCAGTATGAAATCTGTACTCGCATGTTCTTTTCTAACATTAATTAGATAAGGCGCCATTTCTAGTGCTTCAAAATTATGAGGGTGTATCGTAGAGGGAACACACTGATTCATTTTTTTCAAATAACACAACGCGTCCACCTCTATCACCAGTTGCCAAGTAATTTCCGGTATGATCAAACTGAACTGTTGATATTATATCCGCTAGAGCTATCAAATTAGCCTTGTCCACATATTGAGGGTTATTTATTTAAAAGTCAAAGTAAGCAGACTTTCTTCCGGCCGGAGTAGTAAAGACTACAGTAACGGACCTTCAGTTTTTTTTTCCACATCTCCTTTATCGCCAAAACATCTGGGCACTATCAGTACTTTGAGAAGTCTAAAGTGCGAGCAATGACTGTTGCTACAGGTCTTGGAAGGAAACTCAAAGCTCAAATAATTGCTTTGGTAGGCTTATGCAGCAGCAGAGGGCATACTAACTGTGTGAACTTCCATTTCGGACTATACGGCCCCCTATCCACCATTTTTCAAGTTGTTGAATGAGGTGTTTCGGACCGCCTGGATATAATGGTCCTCCTAAGTACTACAGAATAGCCACTCCAGTGGAGGTGGTAGTAATTACGTTCCAGAATTATAAAACGATAGGCTGGTGAGATAGAGGCGGTTCTGCTAGAAACTAAAAAAGGGATATTCCTGGACAGATTGTCGCAGTAGAGTCGTGAAAATCAACCAAGGTAGACTGAGAGCTAGTGAGCTGGCCAGCAACTTCTTTAAACGTAACAAAGAGTCGAGGATGGATCAAAATCTATATGCTCAGAATTAAACTGGCCTAGTTGGCGATGGACAATGTTTCGACGAGTTGGCGGGATCCTGAAGTGAACGAGTCTGTATCCGGGGCTAGCTAGCTCTGCGGACAATCGCGTGGTCCTGGCGTCTTGGCAACTTTGATAGCAGCAAGCGCCTTCCAATCATTTCCTTTAAATAGATGACTAATAAGTTGGGACATTTAGCCGTAGCGACACATGTAATGTTTCATCAATGAACAGCTAGCATATTTCAATCTTTCTAATCCATGAGACTTACTATCTAGCAAGCCTTCATATCTTATCTAACACTGTCCTAATGATGCATAGCAGGTTTCAAAAAGTCACGCAATATTTCAACCAAATTTATGATTAGAATCTAGGAAGATTTTAGAGCATGTGATGTTGGCCGAGGATAGCTACGATATGTTTTTTCATGAGGTTCACTATTTTTTATCTGCTTGTTAGCTTTGCTACCCTGGACCAAGAGCTGAGATAGAGTGTGAGGTAGGTAAATCAACGAATAATTTTCTACGCATGTCGATCGAGATTGGTAAAAAGCTTTGGTCAAAATGGGAAAAAAAATGTAAAATTATGTCACAAATCGCAGTGGATGTCAGAGCCACATACATCACGGCATTAATTCATTAAGGGTAAAGCATACACCTCCTGTGTGCATGCGCACTGCGCACAGGGCACATGTCAGTCAGATATACTCATTGACCATCTGATCGTCATAACCCCGATATGCGAGGTAATCAAGTAGGTACAAGTTATTTAAATGATTTTCTGCTCTAGACGGTGGGTCTTATCATTTACGGAATTTTGATTCGGTTGCCCATATGAAGGAATTATCGGAGACTCTTAAAAGTAACTTACAGTCCCTTACAGTGTTTATCCATATGGTCTACACAAACAAAATCAGTAACTAGTCTGACTCGTTTAATCTGCTAAAACATGTCGCATATTTTAGAGCTAGGTATTAGATGGACTTCTGAGCTATCAGGACCTTGATTAAATTTTTGGCTAGTTTGGTATTAATTGCGCTACCTGAGTCAATGACTATCAAATACACAGGAATCCTCTCTAGCTCACACGATAATTTTAACATTGCTCCTGCCCACTTTTGTTGCGAAACAAGTTGTATGATATATTGACCATGGTAGATAACTCTTTTTAGAACTAAACACAATGTAACTATAGCCAATGTAGCTCTGTTTACTAAGCGGCCCACTCAAAATTTAAGGTTGACGACTCGTTCCTACAAGACAACTATGGAAAGGCAAAGATGAAACACCTGTCAATGATGTCCCCTTCGAATCTACAGCTCTCGCTGTAGAGTCTGCAGAGCCAAGATTGAGTAACAAAGACCTCACCTCGATGAGGATTCCCAATCGGTTTCGCTGTCTGTATCATCTTCATCCCTAAGCACATTCCCCTATCACCATTATCATGAAGCTAACCACCATCAGATCAGACGGTAGGGTCGGAGTCCTACTCATCACCAATCCTTGATCATGGAGCAAAAGCCATCCTATGAGTTTCCGGAGCGTACCCAGCACCCAATACGGAGATGGCGGATTGGATCAAGTCGACCTCAACTGTTACAAAGAAGGGAGATATAGATGAATATGCACACCTCATTTGGACCCGGTGTCTAGGCCTTGCCCGGCTGGGGCTGCAGGTCTTTTGAGACCTTTTCCCGCACACGCAGTTTCCACTGATACCATTTTTTGGGTAGAAGGTTCCGTGGAAAAGGTGGCCGAACTCCACGCGTAAATACTGAGCAGAAGGGTTATTCATCACGGGCAACATAACAATGATCTTTCAGGTTACAAAAAAGGATGGGAGTACTTTTCGAGGTGTCGCCTGGGTCAGAGGGGAGCCCAATGTATTAGATAGTCATAGGCTTAAGTAACGCAACACACACATACTAAACAATAGTCTGCGGTGTCTTCTACGAGCCTAGGAGTGAAATATTCATCTATTACTAAGCTCAGCAAAATTCCACAGTATCGTTAAAGTTGGCCTACGAGGTAATGATTGAGGACTTTCCACGAAATCATCCTGTCACTTCTAACGAGATCGATTATCAAAAAAGCATCATCAGGTCCATACGTAAGATTGAGTGTATCCTTATTTCAATAATTATACCTCCCGTGAAATCAGTTTCTGGCCTTAAGTAGCCTCCAAAATGCCCCCGCGACTATATCTATACCCCCCGGAGGAAATGAATCTTGGCGCACAGATCTGGCTCGTAGATTTTTGGATCATTCGTGAGTGATGGTAGGACATGTAAGTATGGTCATGCAGATGGTGGATTCAATCTTGGGAAGAGCTAGGCTTCGATGTCGGGATAGATGTTTTACTGTTTTAATTACTACGGGGTGGCTTCACCATTTATCGAAATGTTTCTGTAAAGAGTGGTTCGATTCTGTGTTGTTCTAATATTTTTTAAAATACTGCCTCACGTTCATTTTTTTAATCATTTAATGTGTGTGCAGCTTTTTTTTTTTTGCATCAGATTTTAATTGCGTATGCAGCTATCTAGCTATGACAAAATATCAAAGAAAAGTATAGAATGGATGATTCAACGTAAAGAAAGAGCACTCATGCCTCAGATTTCATTTGCAAGTACCACTCCGAAGTTATGGTGGCTTTTTCTTCACCCCAAGTCAACCCTCATCCGTGAATACCCACCCAGAGGAACGTCTCAAAAACCCTGAGTTATCCAGACATGCCTCCGTCATCCATCAACTTTTCTCCGCGCAATATGTGATCTGAGGTGTCTCCTTCCCAAGTGGAGTAGGTGCACAGGCTACTCAAACTATACCAGAGAAAACCGCCAGGAGGCGGAACACAACACCTTCCATCGTTTGCTTGTGTTTATAGTGTCAGCTGCACTCTCGCAAGCGAAGTTTTGGCGCGCACAAAGCCCAATTCGAAAAACTCCTTGCCAAAATTCGGAATCTCATGCCCTTCGAAGTTATATCCTTCCTCCGCATCATCTTGTCAACTTGTCCTTATTCCTCTGACGTCCATTCCAAAGAACTGTATCCCAGATTTGTGCGCCACGCTTTGCTTCCTCCGTCGGGTGTAAATATCTGCGTGGGCGTGTATTTGGTGGCCAACTGAGGCCAGAGAAGGTCGAAGAGTGGTATGGTCATTGGGATGAGGATGAGGATGTACTTGGTCGTACTTGTAGACTTGATGAGACTTAGGTAGAAGTCAAACTCGTTAGGTGCGAAAAAACGACGTGGAGGAGTAATATGAATTTTTGCCTAGTGGGTCAACTTCTTTGATATTGCGAAATTTGACTGAATTTGGCTTTGGGAGAATATTTCACTCCCAGGTTCGTAGAGGACACCGTATACAGATGTTCAGTCTTGCCCTCCTGTGTGTGCAGCTATATAGCTATGACCGGTGCCATGAATACACATTGGATGATTCTTTTGACGTTAGAGACACTCATACTCTGGATTTCATTCGCAAGTACCACTACAAGGTATGTTTGCGTACACAAAAAGTCAACCCTCCTCCGTAAGTACCCACCAAAGGGAATTTCAAAGCCTTCGATTGTCCATGAATGCCATCGTCATTCGTGCATACCAGCGCTGCGAGAAATGTGGTTGTGCTCTGCCGGAATGAAACCAGCGATCTACTGTTTCGAGTAGGATATATGGCCTAGATGTCCAGACTCTACTAGGCAGACCAGTCAAGACAATGTACCACTGCAACACCTAGTCGTGGCGGTGTTTAAAGTGTCGCCTCCACTCGAAGACTTGACACGCACGAAGCTCAATTCACAAGACCTCATTCCAAAGTTCTTTATTTCACGCCCGTAGAGAATGTATACATCCTCTACATCGTCTTGTGTACCTGTCCTGATTCCTCTCACGTCCATCCTAGAGAACTGTCTCCCAGATTTGTGCGCCACGCTTTGGTTCCTCCTGCGGATATAAATATAGGCGTGGGCATCTATTTGGTGGTCAGCTGAGGCCAGAGAAGGTCGACGAAGGGGGTGGCCATTGGATGGAGGATTTAAAATGTCATACCTGTACACTTGATGAGACTTAGGTAGGAGTCGAACTCGTTGAGAGTGAAGAATTGACGTGGCGGAGTACTTTGAATTATTGCGTCGTGGGCCAACTTCTTTGGAATTGCAACATTTGACTCAACTTGGCTTAGTGAAAAAAAATTCACTCCCAGCTTCTCTTTATTTTATTTTTATCAGTTTTAAATTGCATATGCAGTTATCTAGATATGACACAATATCAGAGAAGTGTATACTTGATGACTCAATTTACAAGAAGAGCACTCATGCCTCGGATTTCATTTGTAAGTATCACTGCAAAGTTATGGTGGCTTTTTCTTCACCCTGTCACGGTTTCAGTTCAAAATGCATGAGCAATCTCGTAAGTACAGTATGTTTATTATAACTCTTTAGAGAGAAAATTCCTGTAGCTAGACTTCAAATTTATATACACTCTTAGATACTCCTCTTATATAAGGTTCTCTCTATGTCTAGAATAACATGGACTCCTCGACAATACCCTAGAAGATTCTTGATACACCTGTTGTCCTCATGAGCCTTCAGTATGCTTCCAGAAGGTTCATTGAGAATCTTCTAAGCTCCTTGTATTCCGAGATCCTTCACAAAGATTCCCTTGCTTTCATTGCCTGCGCTAGCCAGCGTAGGCTACAGGAATCCTTAAGCTTAACAGCTGTTACACATCCCAAGTCAACCCTCATCCGTGAATACCCACCCAGGGGAACTTCTCAAAAACACTGAGTTATCCAGACATGCCTCTGTCATCCGTTCTCTTTCCTTCGCGCGAAATGTGATCTTAGATGTCTCCTTTTCAAGTGAATTAGGTTGTGAAAGGACTAATCACGATAGCTTGTTTGCACAGGTGAATCCAAAAATAAAGGTTTGTATTCTGTATAACAAAAGAACTACGTGAACTACATGATTGAGTATCTGCCAAGTCTTACGTAAGTTACTCCTAGCTTACCTATCCATTGAGTTCACGTGAACAATCTTTACTAATGGAATCGGACTTATCCAATTCTAATACTACAAGGCCCTAAGCCACGCACTACGACACCTAACAACAGACTTTTTATCTCTTATAATTTGTAGATTGAACTGTAAAGACCCTTCCGCTCTGGCTCCGATCAGAAATAACCACAAAAACGTCAAAACCCCCCTTACCACCTTTCACAAGTCGCGTCAAAAACCGACAACTGTAGCCAAACCGACATCAGAATCAAGCCACATATCGCGCTCAGCGCGCATAAGAGCAGCCCTCCTGATCATGGAGGGTCTTAACCAATCTCAGGCGGTAGAAGCCACTCTATTCTATAATCCAGCCCTTCGCAATTGGAACACACCCGGAAGCAGCCAGCAGCATGACATGGAATTGATCCAATTAATTACGACAATCAAATCAAATACGACGACCCCGACAACGACCCATTTTCAGAGCCAGCTCCCGCGGGCCTGATGCAAGATACTCTGACAAAGAGCGTAAACTCTATGACAGCCCGAGCAAAAGAAGCAGAGACCCTTTTTGGAGGTATTTCGGCACTAATTGACAAGCATAGCAGCGCACCCAACTACGCTACACTACCTGCCAAGAAAGCTGAAGCATTCAGAAGCCTCTGTAATGATCTAGCTAAAGTTGCAGCACGGCATTTCGATGCTTACCTCTGCAATAAGCCTGTGACCGTCACCAATGACCTCTCCCCGCCCAGCCGCAATGCCCAAAAAACCGGGCAGACCTACACAAATGCAGCTTCATGGGCATCCAATAAGCAATTTGCTGGTTGCCATACTCCAACCCTCCCGACACCCGCTAAAGCGCGGTTTCAGCCCAAGCCCACCCGCACTGATGACCGACTATTCCTTTGTATTCCGGAAGGTAGTTCACTCCGAGATCACTCAGCATTTGCGATACAATCCCACCTGAAAGCTAAGCTTGGCAATGAGAGTCAGATTCTAACAAATGTGCAGTCAACAAAGACTGGTTTTGCTCTCTGCCCCAAAGACAGAGACTCAGAAAATCTCAAGGAAAAGATAAAGTCTGTAAGTTTCTTCGGGGACGTGTGACGGTCTTAAAGTGGCGTTTTATTCAAACTGAACTCAGAGCTAGATACAAATGAAAATCTTAAAGTAACGAGCAGAGACATGACTGAAAGCCTCCTATTTATTTACAAGACTATGATCTCGTTCCCTCATTTCATACCATTCTCAAAATAGATCATGACCTGTCCTCTGACAAACACCAGCATCTCCGTCTATTATAATTCAGCTTCATTTTAATGTTAGTAATTTTAGTTATTAAAATAGTTATGATGCGTGTGGCTTAGATGACTCACGACTGGTGTTCGAGTCGTCCTGTCTGCAATCTAAATTTTTCATTTAAGAATAGATTTGCATGAACTGGGCCAAAGCCTATACATGGGTCTAATGAGTTGTGGAGGGGTTCATGACATGTATGATGTTTAATATGGTTGGAAGAGTTCAAGCCTTATTTGTTAGGCAGCAGCCTAAAGATAACCAGGTATGAGCCTGTGACAGGACGCACCAGTAGAGAAAGCAACACCATGGACTTCCTACCGCAAAAAAAATGTTCCCCAAACATACGGAGCCCTGGAACACATCAACGTAGAATGGAAGTATTGCCCAAAGCCTGTCACAGCTGAGGCGTTGAAGGATGCCCTAGCCACTGCAGCTGGAGTGGCCACTGTAGCTATTGCGGCTTCACGCAATAATGATGCTAATCCAACGTCCTTGTCGGCGACATGGATTGTGCACTTCCCAGAATCTCTTCAGCGCCTGCCACGCACCCTCTTCCTCTTTGGCTGCCGCACGCAGACAAGAATTCTACCCAAGCGTCAGATGGCTGTCCAGTGCACCCGGTGCTGGCTTTGGCACAATACACGCACATGTGCCTCCGACCTCAGATGCCGCCTGTGCAGATCCTCCAGACACTCCGAAAAAGATCATGCCAATCAATGCGGCGCCATGGGCCAACATGTATGCCCCAACAGATGCATCCACTGTCATGGCCCCCATCCCGCGGACGATGTTAGCTGTGACCTCCGGCCTAAGCCCTCCAGTCCTCCGAAGACCAAGAATCAAGTAAGTGCTATCTGTCAAATCAATGCAGATGCTCGCCTATGGAAACAAGCAGAAGCTGGCTGTATCAAGGCTACGGCTAGCCCCAAAACCACGCATACTTCGGCCGCAACCCCTGCTGAAATAGGTCAATCCCAGCCAGTTTCAGTAAAATCCATCAACCCATATGAAGTCCTGCTCACAGAGGATCAGAGCAACGACCAAGCGCAATCACAATGACTCCTTTTTGGCGCCGTATACAAAACAATTGCCCATTAAAAATAATCTCTGCAAATATTGGCTGCAGAGCCCAATCACACGAGCTAGCTCTCAACAAAGCCAGCCTAGCCTCTGCTGATATTGTACTGATACAAGAACCGTACATTTACAGCAACCGCGCCAGGCGTATCACCAAACGCCACCCATCCTTCGAGACCTTCTCACCTATTGACAACTAGACATCCTCACAACCCAGGGTGATGTCCTATGTGCGGAAAAATGCCTGTCTCTGTTCAGGATGTTACGGCTTGAATTTACAGGTGATAGGTTTATGGTATCACGTGATGTGGAGTCTGGTTGAGTAAGCGTTGGTCCCGGAAGCGAGCTGGTGGAGTTTTCAGCCCAGCGAGGCTGCAGACCTCTTTCTCTCCTTGTCTTTTCTTTTAGTTATTGTGCGTAGCTTTAGGTCCAAATACAAAGCAATTACTCTTTTATATTTCGAGGGAGTCTTCTAGTCTCAACCTGAGGTCGGTCGTAATACAGAATAGGGTCATACAGCATTTTCAAGCTATATGCTTCTCCTTAGAATTGTCTCATCCTCGGGTAAGTCCATAAGTATTGTCAACGTCTACAACGCTCTTGTATGACCCACCAGCAATAGTGTTCTCGATTCCCTTTACTCTCCGACCATCCCTTTCGAAGGTAACTTGCTTATCTCTGGAGATTTCAATTTACACCACACCAGATGGCAGCCATCATGGACCCGTAGCCCCTCGCCTGGTGCCAGGAAGTTCATAAAATGGGCAGGTAAAAACAGTCTCTCTCTTCTATCACCTGCAGATATGGCAATGCATGACCGTGGCAATGTACTCTATTTAATTCTCGGATCCAGCCTTCTAGTTAAAAAGACAAAGTGCACCCTAGCCCACATCTAGATACAACGTCAGACCATGCTACAATACTAACGAGTTGATTGGGAAGGCTATACTGAACCCCTCCACAGGCTCAGACTCAACACGTTGGACAAGGAACTTTTCCTCTGTCTCCTATCCATCAATATTGATGGTCTTAGTCCGATTCCACAAACTTCCACCAGGGAGGCGCTGGACGGGTGCGCTACAGAGCTAACAGAAGCTATCCATACATGTAACGGCTGGTAAGCCAATTGGTCCCTGTAGCCTATGTTGGTTAACTTAGGCCTGATTCGAGTGGCGTTATTAATGACTACCAATGCACTAATATGCGACGCCACCCAATACAATACTTTTGCGTTGGCATTTGTATGGTATTCACATGGCATCAGACTGGGCAGTGCGGCACTGCACCACATATTGATAGGCTTACACTGACTGGAAATATACGAGACCGAGTACAATCCTTCCGGATCATAACGCAATAGTGCTGTATTACAGGTATTGTCGGAACACTAGGGGAGTCCCATAGCATAGGAATAGGAGAGGGATTAGCCTCGGTGGCAAGGAGGCTTTTACAAATATAAATGAATAGATAGATGTAGTGGAAGTTCTCTCCTTAGAATTATTATTTACTACCATCGGCCACATAGTTGTCCCAGCACTTGTCCCTAGAAACTGTGACAGTACAGCATATATGGGCGCAGCCCGCCGCTCACTGGGCCATGGTAAAGGGAACGCATGGTGGGATACATCATGCAAACAGGCTTGCCAAAGGTACAAGAAGGTTCGAAGCGGACCCACAACAGAGGAAGATGTTGCCAGAGAGCGAAAGGAGTATCGGGGAACAATTGCAAGGGCAAAGAAGGCCTACTTCACTAACATGATTGCCGCAGCCAGTACAGGCAAGGACATCTTTGCTCTGACAAAATGGCATAAGTCCACAGGTAACTTCCAATCCACTCCACTCAAAGACCCCAGGTCCCCGCAGCGCCCCCCTGCAACATCGTTGCCTGAAAAAAGAGAAATTCTACTCGGTAATTTACTCACAAACCTGGCTGAAGTGGGCAATATCCCTTTGGATACCCCGACAGTTGCAAAGCGCTCCATTTTGTTCCCACCACTCTGCCAGGACGAAGTTCAGGATACAATTCTTAGAGCAGGAAATATAGCCCCTGGGGCTGACGAGATCTCGACTGCCATATTACTTATAGCTTGGCCCTTCATTGGAGAATATATTTTCTCCCTCTTCAAAAGCTGTCTCTCTTTCGGCCATTATCCTGTCTGCTTCCGGCAAGCTGTTTTAATCATGATTCAGACGCCAAACAAGGCAGACCTATCTTCCCCTTGCTCATACCGCCCAATAGAACTTCTCTCCGCACTTGGGAAGAGGTTGGAGCGGCTGATAGCCAGGCGTCTAGCTTGGATTGCGACCCGTAATACAATACTAACAACCCAGCAGTTTGGTGCCCTCCCAGGGAGGTCAGCCGTCGATCCTACCAGCTGTCTTACACATGATGTTTAAAGAGCTTTGTGCGAGGGGTGCACAGCCAGCATGCTTACACTCGACGTGAAAGGAGCTTTTGATGTCGTCTTCCCAGGCCGGCTTGTCCGGCGCATGCGGGAGCAAGGCTAGCCAGAGTTCCTTGTCAACTGGGTAGCCTCTTCTGCTACAAACCGTTCAGTACAAATCCGTCTCAATGGCGAGCTTGGCCCTCTCTAGTCAGTCAACTGTGGTCTCCCACAAGGCTCACCTGACTCTCCTATCCTTTTCATGCTCTATATATCCCCTCTATTTAAGCTGGGAAATGTCTCTAGGAGATTTGGGTATGCTGACAATTTCGCAATCCTTGAGACCCAAAAATCACTTAACAACAATTGCATCTCTTTAAATAAGGCACCGAAAGAAGCTTAAGAATGGGAGACAAAGTAGGGCATCACTTTCGACCCAGCTAAGATAGAGCTTCAGTGTTTTTCACGAAAACGAGCTGATAAGAATCCGGGTGTCACAGTTTGAGTGTTGATGCAGGAGCAATCAGATATACAAAGGTAGTTTATTATTTTCTCTGTGCCTATCTATACAAGCCCTACCTCAACTATTTTTACACTTACTATACTATCTGGATGTAACGGCTAAGCCGGTATTTTCCTGTAGCCAGTAATGGCAAGTACTGGGGTATAACCACCAGGGGGGTGGGCTGGCGCAATAGCCTTGCAGAACATACCAGAACCATTGTCAAAGGTACTAGATAAGATTCGACATGAACAAGACTGTAACTGAAACTTGGAGAAGCTACTAGAAACCATATTCTCAGAGTTGCAACTGGAATTATCTAGAAATGAACTGACCTTAGAGGGAAGGGCTTGGAATGTAGTAATCCGTATAAATACCTGGCTAAGTATCTGTAGCTTAGTTCTACATAGTTGAATTGTTAATAAACCATCATCCATACAAATGCTCCCTGCTTTCTATAGCTGATCTGTGACACTGGAATATTCTTCTTGCCTGTAAGCAGTTTCTAATATGTTCCCTTGAGGCTGGTTTGCAGTCCTACTACTAGTTACTAGAAATTTCTGGTGACGTCCTGCTTGGTCTATGAAAGAGTATTTGTCAGGATACTTAAACACGGTGCAAAGAACATAAACTTTATGTCACGTTTCTGCGGCTGTGTTGGTGGATCTTCTGTATTCTCCTATTCTACAAAACAATGCAAATACTCATAATGAACAATGACTAATCTATGACTAACATTGGAAAGTGAGTCCATGACATTTATACCAACAGTATTGGGTTTCGAAGACTTGTACAGCACGTGATTACTGTCATGTGACACTGAATAATTACCGGCTCACTAGCTGTTACACTGGGTAACACCCCTTTGGTCAAGCACGGCAATTTCTCCGTATCTGAGAAGACAAATTGCCCATACACCAGATGGTTGGGAGTCTATTTTGATAAAACACTTTCTTTTAAATGGCACGTCTGCATCCTTGCAAATAAAGCTCTAGTAGTGGCAAACGCGCTCTGTAGTCTTGGTAACACATTAAGTGGTGCCTCCCCTTAACTCCTACGCCAAGCAGTCACTGCTTGCGTACTACCTATTGCTTATTACGGAGCTGAAACATGGTGGCCAGGCCTGACACGTGCTATCTCCCCAACTCGAACCGTCTCAAACTTGGTGAAGGGACACCTTTCCCTCCTCCAAAAGGTTGTTAGAACTAGCGCAAGAGCAATTCTTGTTACGGCGTGTGATTGTTGAGCGGATTGGTTTGCAAAAGCTTATGGCTGTTAGGCACAGATTGTATCACTTGGTGAAGCGAGTGGGAAAGTAAAGGAGTCTGTAAATCTGTTGTGGAGAGTTGTCAGAGCAGCATGTAGACAGCAGGGCGGAGTCAAGGGTCAAAGAGGTGGTGTTCAGGCTAAAGGGCGCCATCCTACATTATGCATGAGATAGGTGCATAACCACTCGGCCAAAAGGCCAGACCAGAATCATAGAACACTAGATTCTGGTTATCTCCACATATATAGATTATACAGAAGGCAATCCTGACAAGAGTTGTTAATTACTCCCACTAGGACACAGAGTGCTATGTAAACTATATTTTGTAATAATAAAATCTAGTGGTTGGTATTTACGTCAAAGCGCATTAATACTAACCTCACAATTAATGGGAGATTAGTGACGTGTCTTCTACACATCCCTGTCTTTACCATAATTGGAAGCACCAATTTCAACACCCCTTCTCACTTTGTACCAAAAATTTTTGTGCATAAGTGGTTAAGTCTCGGTCTTGGTAGGCCTTTTGTACAAATATCTGCAAGATTTTCACTTGAAGGAATGTGTAGTAAAGTTAGCAAACCGTCATCAATTCTTTCTCTAGTGAAATGGTAAGCGATATCAATGTGCTTTGTAGCGTCATTGATTTTATGATTGTGAGCGAGATCAATAGTGGAGTTATTGTCCGTTGAAAGGGACGAGGGTATATTTTTGTTCACTAGTTGATGAAGCCCACGTGTCATCCAAAGGAATTGTCTAGCTGCAAGTGATAGTGCCATATACTCAGCTTCACAAGTGGAGTGAGCGACAGTACGTTGTTTGCGAGACTTCTAGGCGACTGTGGATCCTCCTAGTTGGAACAAATAACCCGAGAAGCTCCTTCGAGTATCTAGACAATTTCCGTACGATGCATCACAGTATCTGTTGAGTATCAAGGGAGATTTGAACTCATATGTAAGTTTTAAATCTCTTGTTCCTTTGATGTATTGCAAGACCCGCTTGACTGCACTTAGATGAATGATTGATGGATCCGAACTGAATTGTGAGAGATGTGAGATTGCATATGCAGGGTCAGGCCTTGTTGCAGACACGACATACATTATAGATTCGACTATTTGCTGATACAGCGTTGCGTTAGCCCTAGGTTCTCCATTTGTTGCTGCCATCAGTCATTGGTTACACTTGATAGGCATGGAGACCAAATTGCAGTCTTGCATAGAAAATCGATTCAGGACTCTATCTCTGTATGCGGTTTGCGACAAATTGATTCCAGCATTACAGTACTCAATTTGAATTCCAAGTAGCCAGTGAAGTGTTCCCGTATCTTTGACCTTGAATTCGGCTTTAAGCGGGTTAACAGTTTCACTCAATAGCGAATCTTGTTCTCCAAATAGTACAATATCATCCACATATACTGCTAAGTATAATTCTCCTGTATTGTGGATAAAGACACAGGGATCAAAGGGTGACGAAGAAAACCCGAGGGGAATGATAAATTCAGCCAACCTGAAAAACCATTGCCGTGGTGATTGCTTCAATCCGTATATACACCTATTAAGTTTTGCAACATGGCCCTCTTGCCTGTACCCTTCAGGAAGTTCCATATAGATTTCTTCATTCAAGATCCCATATAGAAATGCGGTTTTTATGTCAAGTTGTCTTGGTCTCCAATTTTTCGAGGCAGAAATTGCTAAGAGTATTCTTAAAGAATCAAATCGCACGACTGGAGCGAATGTTTCATCGTAATCTAGTCCTTGGATCTGTGAGAATCCTTTTGCGACGTAACGTGCTTTATATCTTTCGATTTCCCCATATGCATCTTTTTTAATTTTGCATACCCATTTGCCACCAACAACTTTGCGACCTGCAGGACGAGGAACAACGTTCCACACATCATTTTCTTTGAGGGATGACATCTCTTCTTCAAATACTATTTTCCAGTCTTCCCAGTTTGCTGATGCCTTAGCACCATTGTACGTTTTGGGTTCTGATACATCAATGACATTTAAAAGTGCTAATTCTTGTCCCTCATCATCACTATTGTTACCATTCGAACTTTGGAATGCGGGTTGATGAAGATCACGAGAAGTTTTCCACCACTCCCCCGTTATTGTATCTTCATAAGTTCGAGGACGTTTAGTGCGTTTGGGTCTGGAATTGACATAGTTATTATGATCTTGATTAAAAAGATTTTGAGAAGATGTTGAAGCAGAAGTTGAGGCAGATGGTTGAGGTTCGAGTTGAATATAAGTTGGTACTGATGACTCTTGCGATGGTTCTGACTGAGACAGATAACTAGGATCTTGATTATGAGAGAGATCTTGAATGTTTTGTCCTTCACCAACATTAGAGGAATTTTTCCAATTGTTTAACAATATTGTTGACGTTATTGGAGTTTGTTGATGAATCTTGTGTGGAGACAAGGTTGATGTTAGATCAGCGACAGGTTGATCACCCTCGTAGGGGATAAACTTTACATCAGCCAATATAACTATCTGTTTCCTTGCAGGAACAAAAATTCGATATTGATGATCAGTTTTGGTGTATCCAACAAATATACCTTTCTCAGCATTTGGTAGAAGTTTGCATCCTGATGGTCGCTTAGCCATGGGAATGTGCACATAACATTCTTGACCAAATGGATGAAGGTGTAGAATGGATGGTTTTCTCGCGTGGAATGCTTCATATGGCGTCTGTCCATTAACAGCACTATGTGCCTGACAATTTTTAGTGTAGATGAAGGATTTTGCTGCTTCAGCCCATAACCGCTTATCTTTAATTGATGCGAGAATTGCACGAACTCCTTCGATAACAGATCGATTTAGCCTTTCAGCTACTCCGTTTGATTCGGGAGAATAGGGAGGCGTCAGATGATGACTTATCCCCTTCTGAACCAGAAAATCAGAGAGCATTGCATTGACATACTCACCGCCGTTGTCTGTTCTGAGTGATTTAACTTGACAATTGTATTGCATTTCTAATGCCTTAACGAAATTGATAATAGCCTGAGCCGCCTCAGATTTGTGTTTAAGGAATTGAATCATGGTACAGCATGTTGCGTCATCAACAAAACTTATGTAGTATAGTGCATTGCCATACAACAGAACAGGAAACGGTCCAGCAAGATCTGAGTGAATGTATTTGCCTTACAATGTTGATTGTGCAGCTGATGAGGCTGGCTTTTTGTGTACGGATTTAGATGACATGCAGGAATCACAGTGAAAGTTCTTTGGGCAATTTGGAATTACACCTGAGTTCTGGATGAGCTTCTCTGTCTTGGTTATTGTCGAAGGAGATGCATGACTGAGGGCTTTATGCCAGAATTCATAGGTGGAGCAAGCTACTTCATTTTTACGTGCGACTTCCCTGATCACTGGCAAGGCACCGTCGTAATGAGCTTCCAACCAGATTTTATTATTTTTATATATAATCATCACTTTGCCATTATCATGGAGTAGGTATCCCTTGGATCTAGCTTTCTTCCAAGAAAATAGCGGTAAAGATAAATTTGGCACATGTAGTACATCATTAACCTTGAAAGTTGACACAGTTCCATCTGATATCTCACAGTGTAACAACACACTTCCTTTTCCTTCGATTGACATTCTCCCATTTGAACTTGACATCACATAACCGGAGCAAGGCACGAGTTGTTCGAATTGTTCTGGGTAAGGACACATGTGAGCAGTTGCGCAAGTATCAAGATAAAATAGATGACTAACCTGATCAATGCCTGTAACGGTTATATTTGCCTGTTGTAAGGTTATTTCAGATTGTGTCGAATTCAGTTGGGAAAATTTCTCTTTAAGTCTAGGGCAAGAGTTATAAACATGCCCTTTATACTCGGTCGGAAAACGTTTCTTGCAGAAGGAACATTCGTTCGACGAGGGGCGTTTGGAACGCTTGGATACCCTTCCAGGTTTCCTTGGCTTAAGAGAGTTATTTTCTGCTTTGCCAACTTGCGTGATGAGAGCTGTTGGAGGAGGTGCAGTGCAATCTAGATCAAGAAGACGTTGTTTAACCACGGCATAGGTACAATTGTCCTTAGTTGTCAAGTTATCAACTACATCCTTATGATGTTCACAGAAAGAACTCAACAAGTAACTCCTCTTAACTTCATCATCATCAAGAAAGTCGGCTAGCTTGTGGCAGTTCGAGTTTGAAGATTCTCGGGCTAACAATGTTAACTGATCATACTCCGTCTCAAATTCGTCGATTACCAAATTGACAGTGCGACTTGGATTGTATGCATTTGCGAGGAGCGCAACCAATCTAAGTTGGTGGATCAATGTAAAAGAGCTGTTCTGGTGGTACTGCTCTTTCAAATACTTCCACATCAAGTGAGGGTCTTTGAGTTTTAAGATCTTGCTGTAACGGCTGTTAAGCCTAATTATCCCTGTAGCCTACGCTAGCTAGCGCAGGCAATGAGATCAATGGTGTAATCCAGAATCTTCTTGGAAGTTGTCGAAGAATCCAAACAATTCTGGTCATGGAGGGAATCCTATGGAAGGAGGAGTATTCTGGATTATATATATTTGTAGTCACTAGCTGTTAGAATTCTCTCTCTAGAGAATTATAATTAATATACTGTACCTACAAGATTGCCCATGCATTTTGTTATGAAACCGTGACATATTATAATTCTCTCTACAAACTTCAGAACCGCAGTCAGTCAGTCAGTCAGTCAGTCAGTCAGTCAGTCAATCAGTCAGTCAGAATTGCAGTCAATCAACTTTGCAAAGATGAAGTGGGATCATTGCAACATTTCTATGGAGGAAAACAATTTTCTTAGGGCAACATGGAAATCAGAAGATCAGCTAGCTAAGCTTCGGAAAGAAGGAAGCTGCTTCAGATGTGAGAAACGGGGATGTCAATCTAGGGTGTGCCACCTTCTTCCAGCAATTAATCCACGAAAGACTAAGAAAAGTTTACATATTTATAAAAAAAATATGAAAGAGGATCCGTATGGTGATGGTCTAGGTCCTATTGATCCGGCAGTGTACGAAGTGGATCCGTATGATGATGGTCTAGGTCCTATTGATCCGGCAGTGTACGAATTGGATCCGGAAGGTGATGGTCTAGGTCCTATTGATCCGGCAGTCTACGAAGTGGATCCGTATGATGATGGTCTAGGTCCTATTGATCCGGCAGTGTACGAATTGGATCCGTATAGCATTTCTCCGAGACTCATAAACCGTCCTATCGAAATTCAGCAAATAAGAGATCGAGGAGAAACAATGGGTTGGTCAGCCAAGAGGTCTGTCATGGGGAGCTGTCTTACAGATCATGAAATGAGAAAGAACACATCGCCACCCCTTATTAATGCCATTACTAGTGATAGACCGATTCAAGAAGAAAGGAAAGATTTTGTGCAGCCAATAATATTGGATAAAAAGTTTTCAAAAAGTTTGACAGCAGCTGAACAAGAACCGAAGATGAATACAAATCCATTTTTAGTTAATGCATTAGTTAACGACGTCACTATGGTGCAAGCATTAATTGACAATGGATGCCTGTGTTCAGGTATCATTGATGAAGAATTAGCAGCCCTACTAAGTTTACCATGTAAACCTATCTCTCCCCGAACCCTTCAGACAGCAGAAAATTCATCTCAAGACAAGCCAATAGTAAAAAGTATCACTTGGGTCTCCATAGACCTTGATGGCTTTGTTACTGAAAAATTGTGGCTGTATGTAGTACCACACAGTACACATCAGATCATACTTGGGAAGAAATGGTTAGAGGACCAGGATGCAGTAATTCATTCCAAAGAGCAGCGGTTGGAACTCAGGAAGAGCGGTGGTTCTGTTTACAGTGTTCGACGCTGGCGTCAAAAACTAAGGGGAATAAAGGAGCCTAAACGTGCTGCTGTTGAGGCATTATCTTTTCTGGAAAAGGGAGTTCCCGTCTGCAAAGCCTCCTTAGACGACATAAATAAGGCACTCCGTACGAAACATTGTCTCAAGATCTCTGATGCTCGAGACCGAATACCGGGCCCTGTGAAGAAGTTCGCGCGCCTCTTTTCTGACGATAGCGGCGCTAATGATCTACCGCCTACACGAGATCACCTTGACCATGCTATAAACCTCCGAAATGAGAATGGGAAGCCAGTCCATCCGCCTTGGGGCCCTCTTTACAGTATGTCAAGAGAGGAGCTTCTAGTGCTTCGCAAAACATTGACAGATCTTCTGGGTAAGGGATGGATCAGACCAAGTAGTTCGCCGGCGGCCTCGCCAGTACTTTTTGCTAGAAAGCCAAACGGAGGGCTACGATTTTGTGTGGATTATCGCGGGCTGAATGCAGTCACTCTTCCAGACAGGTATCCCCTTCCATTATTTAAAGAAACTTTGCGACAACTTTCAAAAGCTAGGTGGTTCACGAAACTAGATGTGAAGTCAGCTTTCCATCGTATCAGAATCAGAGAGGGAGATGAATGGATGACTGCCTTCAGATGTCGCCATGGTCTTTTTGAGTGGCTTGTTACACCATTTGGTCTTGCAAATGCACCTGCAACCTTCCAGCGTTATATTAATGAGCAACTACGAGGACACCTTGATGTTGATGCGACAGCATACATGGATGACGTTCTAGTATACACAAATGGTAGTGAGGCCGATCATTGGAGAACGGTTCAAAGTATCTTGGGAAAGCTAGAGAAGGCTGGTTTGTACTTGGACATTGATAAATGCAATTTTCTATGTCGAGAGGTGAAGTATCTAGGATACATTGTGAGAGCTGGAGACTCGGTGACCGTAGATCCTGACAAGGTCAAGAGCATCATAGAATGGAAGCCACCTACGTCGGTTAAAGGAGTTCGATCGTTTCTCGGCTTTGCAAATTTCTATCGATGCTTTGTTGATAGATTTTCGGAGGTAACTGCACCACTGACCAGATTGACGAAGAAGGATTCAATTTGGAGATGGGGACCTGAGGAGAACGAGGCGTTCGAACGACTAAAGCAAATTTTTTCAACTGAGCCGGTGCTAGCGCAATGGGATCCCGAGCGAGACACAGTGGTGGAAGCCGATTGTTCTGGGTATGCATTGGGTGGATGTTTGTCTCAAGCTGATAAGCAAGGCCGGCTGAGGCCGGTGGCTTACTACTCCAAGCAACTGAGCGGAGCGGAAGCAAATTATCCGATACACGACAAAGAGATGCTGGCCATAATCACGTGCCTGCAAGAGTGGAAAGCTGAACTGCGTTCTGTTGCAAAGCCATTCACAATTTTGAGCGACCACAAGAACTTAGACTATTTCATGACCAAGCGACTACTCAATGAACGGCAGGCCAGGTATTACAATGTATTACATCAGTTCAATTTCACTCTGAAATGGCGACCTGGCAATGCTTGCGAACGGCCGGATGCTCTCTCAAGACGCGATCAGGATCAGCCCCATGGCCTTCATGACGAACGAACCACGGGTAGAATTATGCAACTGTTACCAACCGTCAAAGCTTTAACTGTCGATGCACAACTCGGTACAGCAGACCCAGCAGCGACAGCGAGAATATCTGACGACGATGAGATTCAAACATTATGGAATCAAGGAGTCATTTACGATAATGATTGGCGACGAGCGCGAGATGCTGTCCAGCACGGAGAGAGAAGTTTCCCACCAAATATCGCTCAGAAATTAACCGCTAACATTGCAGAGTGTACGGTTGCCGCAGATAGCGTTCTTCGTGGAAGGGAAAATCGAATTTGGGTTCCCGATTATGAGCCACTCCGAACGGCGATAATGCAGCGGACACACGATAGCTACCTAGCAGGTCACCCGGGCAAAGATACAATGATTGGCATACTTTTAAGGCGATGGTTCTGGCCAAAGATGAGGGAATCGGTCCGTCGTTTTATACGGAATTGTGATGTCTGTGGTCGTACGACAGTATGGCGAGAGGCGAAGGCTGGGTTTCTTCGATCACTGCCAATTCCTGACCGAATAGGAAGCGAGCTGACAATTGATTTTATTACTGATATGCCACCTTCTCAAGATTGTGCAAATATAATGGTTATAACAGATCGGCTATCTAAAGACGTTTTTCTATTTGGTACAAAGACAATGGAGGAAGCACCAAGCGCTAAAGTTTTTGTCGACCAATATTATCGTTACTTTGGCTTTCCACGTTATTTGACAAGTGATAGAGGCAGTGACTGGATGGGAACCTTTTGGCAAACTTTCTGCAAGCTAACAGGAATAACTCAACGCTTGACCACGGCGTACCATCCTCAGTCAAACGCAAGTGAAAGAGCAAATCAGGAATTGTACAAGTACCTGCGAGCGTTTACCTGCTACTCACAAGATAATTGGATGGAACTGTTGCCTGTAGCCCAACTGGCACTAAATTCAAGACCAAGTTCAGCGATTGGAGGACTAAGCCCATTCTTCTTACGGCACGGATACGATTTGGACCCTCTGGCAGAGCCTACGCCTATCTTAGAGAATGGTTCCCGACACCCGGGACGACTATCTGCTCAGGATTATGTTAAAAGGTTAAAGGACGCGCAAGACTATGCACAGGCAGCAATGGCTTCAGCTCAACAACGAAACGAGGGTAATGCAAATCGCTTCCGAAGACAACCAGATCAGTATAAAGTTGGCGACAAGGTTTGGTTGGATCTCCGAAACGTGAAAACACCACAGCTCTCCAAGAAGCTAGCCTGGATACATGCAAAGTACGATGTGACCGCGGTCCCAGATCCTTTGACTGTGGAGTTGAACGTTCCTGGAAACATCCACAACCGCTTTCATGTCGAATTGGTGAAGCGGGCGGGTGCGGATCCCTTTCCGAGTCAGCGGCGGGACGATGCACAAAATCCCGCTATCCTTGACGATCTGGGCGAGCAAGAATTTGGAGTGGACTCAATAATACGAGCGAGAACAGTGAGACGTGGCCGTGGTAGTTTCAGGCAAGCCCTAGTTAAGTGGACTGGCTGGGCAGAACCAACTTGGGAGCCCATTGAATACGTGGCAGACACCGAAGCTTTAAAAATATTTGAGGAGACCTATGGTCCCATAACTTCAAATGATGGCCCTTCGGAAATATACTCAGGTAGATACGTTGGCCAGGCCGAGCCTCATGTCCAGAAAACGCGGAGGGAACAACGAAAAAAAAAAAAGCATTAAATAAGAAAATTAAATAAAATATTTACTCATTGAGGAAGAGAAGGGGGATTGTAACGGCTGTTAAGCCTAATTATCCCTGTACCCTACGCTAGCTAGCGCAGGCAATGAGATCAATGGTGTAATCCAGAATCTTCTTGGAAGTTGTCGAAGAATCCAAACAATTCTGGTCATGGAGGGAATCCTATGGAAGGAGGAGTATTCTGGATTATATATATTTGTAGTCACTAGCTGTTAGAATTCTCTCTCTAGAGAATTATAATTAATATACTGTACCTACAAGATTGCCCATGCATTTTGTTATGAAACCGTGACACTTGCCAAGGATCTTTGAACCGACGACCTAAATATATATATTTACAGCAATACTCGAAAGCTGGCTGTATGCTCCTTTTTCTTCAGGCGAAGCGTCCTTGTCCGGCTTTTTGCCGTCAACAACAATCCTGTTGAGGCTCTGCCCTTCAAATACTGCAGTCATTGTAATGGCCCACAACTCATAGGTTTCAGGACCAGTGAGGTGGGTTACATTGGTTAATGACATTGCGCTCAAGTAGTTGGTTCCGAGTCTCAAAGCGAAGAAGCTGGTTTTCGAAGACGAGGATTCCATTTCTGCTGAGCGGTTAGAAGACTTCTTTCGAGATGAGGATGCTTAATAGTGATGGAATCTTTTTGCTTTTAGGGGCACCGGGTCATAACCTGTTGAGCAGATTGGTTTGCAAAAGCTTGTGGCTGTTAGGCACAGATTATATCACTTGGTGAAGCGAGTGGGAAAGTAAAGGAGTCTGTAAATCTGTTGTGGAGAGTTGTTAATTACTCCCACTAGGACACAGAGTGCTATATAAACTATATTTTGTAATAATAAAATCAAGTGGTTGGTATTTACGTCAAAGCACATTAATACTAACCTCACAATTAATGGGAGATTAGTGACGTGTCTTCTACACATCCCTGTCTTTACCATAATTGGAAGCACCAATTTCAACAGTGATGACTGAAATAGGATTTGCCGTCTGCTGAAGATATCCTAGTAATGACTAGGCAAATAAGTACGAGTCGATATAGATAGGTACGGTTAGGGGTGTTAAACTGATCAGGCGAGGCACAAAAGATTAGGACTGAAGAACGAGAGATCGAGAGGTCGAGGCGAGTAGTATGATTATAGAGACTATGAGGATATAAGATTGAGAAGCTGAAGAACTACTTTAGAGTAACTCCAGCTTCCTTAAGTATAACTAATTACGTGCTAGATGTAAGTGAGGCTTTGAAAGATTATGTCATGGTAAGCCCCTCCAACTCTAATTATCAGATTTTTCTCGGATATCTTCTCATTAAACCTTTTCCTGAGAACCTTCTCCTTAAACCTTTTACTTGAACTTTCTCCTTAAACCTTTTACTTGAACTTTCTCCTTGAACCTTCTTCAAGGATGCCTGGCCATAACAATTCTTCCTGTCTAACAAACAACACCAGCTAGCGCGCTATATAGAGAAGCAGGTCTCTCCCCCCAGAAATCATACTGGACTCAAAACTTCATCAAGCATCCCTCTGCATACACCGCCTCGATCCACAGCACCCTCTCCGCCGCCGGAAAATTTGGATCCTTAGCCAATAAAGACCTGTCTCACGCCTTTCTGGGTGGGCCCTAAGCCTCTTGCCTACAGTGTCATGGCGAGACATTCTGGAACCAGAGTCTAAGCAGAATGACTGAGGATAAAATTCACGGAACAGGTTTTTCGGCTCACCCTCAACACTTGCACTTATATGGTGAGACTAGATAATGTGCCAACTGGAATTGATATGGTTGAGGTCACAGTTTGAGTAATGATGGGAAATTACAACAGTCTTAGTTGAATTACGTTAGATAGTTATTTGTACTTAAGGAAGCTGGAGCTACCACAAAGTAATTCTCCAGCTTCACAATCTTATAATATTATTACAGTATTCCTCTCGCAAACCCGCTTCCTTCTAGCCATAGTACTTCGTCGACTTCCCACCTCTCTAGTATTCACCACTTGACCTTTTCATACCCTCGGCAAACAGCGATCTCGATCTACCCTATAGCACGTCGTATGTCACAGTTCGAATATAGAAAGCAAATGGGCATTTGTATGGTTGAAAGGTAAAGCTATAATTCATCTATGTAGAAGCAAACTACCTACAAGTCTCCTCTACTACTTATACACATCCAGAGGTATCTAAATCTAGCCTACGTTTACAGTGGCAATGAAACTGACGTAAGGTTTGTTCTGCCACACGGGTAACGCTTCCGATACTCTTGGCACTATCCTTTACGTAGCCTCAGTGGCAATCTCATATCAGTTTTCGTCTGCTGATAATCCTTGGAGTGATAGAGAATATAGGTTGCCTTTGATAGCCATCGAAGGCTACAGGGCTTATCGGCTCACAAGCCATCACACCGTAACATACAGAGTATTTGGACCCTCTGATCAACCCTCCTTGGTTAGCGAAGGAGAGTTGGTTCTGAAGGACTAGACGGGTCACTGCTGCCTCATATCAACTTCCTGAGGGGATCACCTCACAAGACTTAGTTGTATATTCTGATGGCAGCCGCCTAGAATCAGCTTTAGGACCTTGTGTCGGAGGTGGTTTTGTAATCTTCCAAGCAGGTCACATGAATTGCCAGAAAAGAATACCTCTAAGCCCATCACTAGAGATATTTGATGCAGAAGCTACAGCCGCTCTCAGCGCTGTAGAGACAGCAATAAATCTTCCTTCTAAACAATTTGCAAACAACTTATGGGTCCTACTCAATAACCTAGATGTAGCCCGGCAGCTTCTATAACCCCGACCTGCTCTTCTCAAGACGTATTCAACAAATTCGCTTTGAAAGCTCAAGAATAGCCAGGCCGCACGCATCTACCCCATACTATTCCATGTGAAGTCCGGGTTCATTGGATCCCAAGCCTCTCTGGACTCTTAGGTAAAGTTCTAGCAGACAAAGCAGCGAAAGATGCTTTGGACATGCCGTACCCGCCCCCATCTCCACTCACATTTGCCTCGGCAAAAGCATGGGTCAAGAACATACTAATAAAAGCTCACAAAGAGTATTGGGCAAAGCATGCCCCTCAGTCATATCAAGACTCGGAAATCGAGTATCCTGTGGGCTGCCCTGTAGAGCTATCACTCCCTCGACATCATACTGCACATATATACGCTGCTCGCCCTGGACATGGAGATTTTGCAGCCTATCATAATCGCTTCAACCACGACCCCGCCAACAATACCTGAAGCTACAGCAAACTGAAATCTCCTGCACATTTCCTAAACTGTAGATTTATCACATCAAGCCGCCTCAGACCGCCCAGGGGCTGTTCAGACAAATGGAAGTTCTTTCTTGGGACCCCCACAGGAGCATCAAAACTTACACAATGGCTTGAAAAATCACAGTTCTTTACCAAAATTTGTCTCCGGATTCCTCTTGAGACATCAATAAACAAGGCTTAGCAGCAGATCAAAGAAAAATAAAATAAAAGAATGCTCATGGGCTAAATTTTCTATTTTTCATTTCCTCTCATTTAATTTAGTTTAGCATATTGGGAAGATATTCTTCCCACTATAGCTGGGTCTCATCCCCTCTAGAAGGCATAAATTTCCGTAGATAGCATGTCGTATTAAGTCATCTGACACTGTTTTTTTTCATCTTGGGCCCCTTCTTCTTTGTTTGGGGAAGCTGGGTGCCCCCGGTTCTAGAGCAGTAAGCTCTGGCGTCCTTTTCCAATCTGAGACTAGTGTATTATAATCATTAGCCAGACTTTAAAAACTAAACAAACAACAAACAAACAAACAAGGCCCTAAGCCTGTAACATAGGTGCCTCTCATGGTTTCAGTACAAAACGCTTGGGCAATCTTGTAAGTACAGTATATTAACTATTATTCTCTAGAGAGAGAATTCTATAGCTAGAATACAAATATATATACTCTGAGATACTCCTCTTCTGTAAGGTTCTCCCTATATCTAGAATAACATGGACTCCTCGACAATACCCAAGAAGATTCTTGATACACCTGTTGTCCTCATGAACCTTCAGTATACTTCCAGAAGGTTCATTGAGAATCTTCTAAGCTCCTTGTATTCCGAGATCCTTCACGAAGATTCCCTTGCTTTCATTGCCTGCGCTAGCCAGCGTAGGCTACAGGAATCCCTAGGCTTAACAGCCGTTACAGTGCCCAGGCCACTCAGACTGTACTGGAGAACACCACCAGGATGTCACGGACTGACTGAGGTGGAGATATTATCCTGCCAACCTCTGGCTCTAAGACTACATGGCTACTGCTATGTCATGGATAGATTCATGGTATTGAGGTAGAGTCTGATCCTAGCTTCGGCTAGTATCCCTCTAGACAAGTTCTAGTTACTTTGATGGAATTCTAAGCTACTCTGGCAATTAGTTTCTAGATGTTTCGGGATGGTATTTTGTACTCTTACCAGTTCAATGGGCTTCGATCAGATTCTAGGTCACTCTCAGGAGTTCGATAGGAATCAGGCTGGAACTAGATTACTGTAGTCTGTAGCAGATAGTGTTGTTGTTACGGTTTGACCGTTGTATTAGCTTAGGAGGAAACCTAAGCGTTTAATTAGGAATAATTACGATAAGACTGAAAGAGGAAGGATGGGCAAATAGAGATGAAATAGCACTACTAGCCAGGAGGTCGAAGCAACATCATAGCGTAATGGCTCCTGATAATACTTGACTCAGTAGCAAGTATTAGGCCTAGGGAGAAGTTATCAGTCAGCAGATTCACGAAGCGGACCAAACGTTATAAGTACCTGTTAGTAGTAGCTAGAGATTTCTTTCCTCTTCATATAGTTTAATAAATTGATATATTCACAACCAACTTGGTTTCTGTCACAGTTGTAGTATAAGTAGCTGAGGTATCTTCATGTCAAAAGCTCTTCAGCTTTCAGTCTTGTACTATTCCCAAGATACCCAAGAATCAAGAATCAAGAATCAAGAGCCAAGTCTTTATTGTTGTTATATTTTCTTTACCATCAAGAGCCCAAGATTTAGCGCCTCCAGTTCAAGTTAAGTAACCAAGTCCCAAGAGATCCTGACACAGGAGGCGGACCACCACTACTTCCATTGTCTGCTTATTTTTTACAGTGTAAGCAGCACTATTGCAAGCGAAGTCTTGGCACATACAAAAGCCTAATTTGTAAAACTTGCCAAAATACAAAATTTCACGCCTGTCAAGAATGTGTCCATATGTTGTGATCAAGCCCACTTATAGATCACACAACTTGGAATGGCTAGTATTGGGCAAATGAACCAACAGGACAAGCGACCCTGCATCAATGATACGTCATTGGCACACAGCAATGACAACACCAGTATCTCAACCATATATTATTACATGATAATATGACGCAGGTATATCTAATGACATAGTTGTTGAATGGCTGAATGGTTGGCAGTTACTGCTATTGATGGTATATTGTATGTATTGTCTTTGTGTATAAATACTCGCTGCTAGACCTCTGTATATGATCAACCTTTTCCACTCTTATATTCAATAGTCATCAATATAGCAGATCTACAATATACATCTGTCTTCTTCACGTTAGACTTAAAGTCCTATCCTACATCCATCCAAGTTGACTGTTACACCCATTATGACAATTCATAGACTTCTCATAACCTCGTTAATACAAAACTAGGTGCTTTTGACGGGCAGCACTGGGACGGCGGGAGTTGTATTGCTCCTGGATTCTGGAGCCCTTGGGGTCGGGTTTGCAGGGCGAGGAGGGTGGCTTTGACGCCAGAGATGGCGGCGGAACAGAGGGCCAGATTTGCCACTGTTTCGGCGGTGCATTGTTGTTCAGCTTCGAAAATTGGTCGTAGTTTGGGGGGGCATTCTGATTTTGTGGCAGCTTTTGGCTGCAACATTTATTTTAGCGCTACTTTGTCTGCAGCGTTTTCCGACAGTTTTGACGCTGTCGGGGGAGATTTTGACAATTCTCCAGTCCCATGAGGGACGGAGGATGGTTTGGGAAATTCCTCAACAATTTCAACTGATCTGATCATGTCAGTATTGGGCTCAGTGACGGCAGGGAGGGCTTTTTCCTTCCCTTTAGTTGAGACCTTGCTCATCTCCGCGCATTTCGGAGACTGGGCAAGGTCAGGTAATTTTTCGTGAGCCCTCGGGCGGACTCTCGTGTTGTCCAACTTGGCATTGGGAAGCTTTTTACGAACAGGTGGCATGGTTAAGATGCCAGTGACTCGATGACAATTCAGAAATGGATGCGACGAGGTTGAGAAGGGAGGAAAGAGGGAAAAAATGAATTTTCGAATTTCTCGAATTTTGTGTTTTTTGTTCATTAACAAGCTAGGTGAAGTAACTACCGTCGCACTCCTACTGGAGCTTGAGCACAAGTGGGGTCGGGCCGGATCAGGTTAACTACCATAAAGTACAAGTGCCTGGGGCAGTCAGCTGGTCAGACTCTTTTGTAATTTCTAGGTGTTTTAGTGCGCGCTAGAGCGTCGAGTAGTTCTGTAGGGACTGGGCCGTCCAGTACGTGACAGTAGTCACGAGCTGTAGATAGGCACAACGTTAAATTCAATCAAAATCAAACTACCCGACGCGTTGGCGCCTGAACAACCCCAACAATGCAAATGAAAGCCATAATCTTATCATCCTGCGCTTGAAGATTAAATTACACATGGTTACCGGTCTCCCTTTAACGCTCATGTTTTCAGATTGCATGGAATGAAGAATAGATTAAAGAAACAATATAGAAGGGGGAACATAGTTGAATCACATGATTCCCTTTTGGTCAGACTTGTTGTGCTTTTCCAAAGAAATTTGTGACACGCACTGTTATGATAGGTCTATGATTCGGGTGTACATACAATTTATGGGAGCTCGCTGCTAGTGAACACAGATATGCTGCTGGGCCGGACAGGTCAAGAAGAGGAGTGGAGAATGATCTCTGTAGAATGAGGAAAGACTGTATTGCTTGCTCTATCTACTGTGGAGGAAAGCTCTCTACTTATAGTCCCTAGACTATTGCTTACTAATTATACTAACTCAACAAAGCAGGAGCAAACAGAGCAAATGCATGCAGTCGCGTGACCATCATAACTGGAGCTGTGCACTGTAGCTATGTGGGTCTAGGCACAACACGCACCAAGCTCTTAAATGCGTGAACTCCCTCTGCGGAAGCGAGACCAGTGTAAAGTAGTATGTTGCTCTTGGATATCGTGCTAATTAGATCACGTGATTAATCTGATCGGGTACTTGTGGAGTTAGCTGAAGCTCCAGTGAGGGCCAGTGAGTAATGTCAACTAGAGACACGCTTCATTGTTTGTACTTGTTGTATCAACCACAACTATGTCTCAGTGATAGGAGAAACATCAATGGCTAGTTACTAGAAACCTAGTGAAGATCCTAAACACGCAACTGAGAATAGGAGAATTTTATTGAGTAAATAATTTTTCTGATGAATCTAGAGCTAGAGGAACACTATCTGGTTGCTTGGCTCGAGTTATATGAACCAGAGCATATCTTGTATTATAAACTATATAGAAATCTATCTCAACCACAATCATCATGTTATTTCATGTCACCATCAATAGCTGCAAAAGACAATTTAACCATTTCCTTATAAGTAATGAAGAATTTCTTTGCTTGCCCATGGGAGATTTACCAAAGCATCTAAGTCTTCAGAGTTTAAAATTTCTCTGTGAAAATGGTCAAAGCGTGTCTGGGGAGGTGAGGAAAGCGAAATTTTACCTTGTTGGAGCAGTGAATGATGTGAGTCCAGTTTACGTGTCCATATAATCGATCTTTTGACTGCTGTATTGAGTGCTAGTTCAGCTGGAGGTAGCCCTGCTTCTCTCAGAAGCTCTGCCTTTGGTGTTGTACAATAAATTGGAAGAACAGCCCTTGCAGCTGCTGTTCCTACTAGGTTGAGCTTGTCAATGTCGCAACCCACTCCATTCCTAACAGTTTTGTCTTTACTTATTCTTGTTCTCCCCGGCCACCATGTCTCAGCTCCGAAGTAGGCTGTATATAGGACGCACGAATTAGCTACTTGTCTAAATAGACATGGTGATTCCCCTCGCATTGTATCCCCTAAGCATAGAGGAGCGTTTGCAACATGTAGTGCTTTAGCTGTTTGTATGTCTACATGTTTGTTGTTTGTTTTTTGTTTTATATTTAATGTCTATCTAAAATCGGGCCTAGGCCCGTCTTATCTAAAATCCAAATGAAAAAAGGACGCCAAAGCTTACTGCCTCAGTTGTTGGAGGCCCACGACTCCCTAACCTAGGGACATGAGACCTGATCTACAAAATAAGAGAGTATCTGATGACTAAAATACAATTATGGTAAATGATATAAAAGATATATAAGGGAAAAAAATTAAAAATAAACCCCTTTGGTATAAGCGCAATACCCACAAATGTGAGGGTAAGTTAGTACGTAATGAGTTGGTAAAAAGCAAGTTGAAAGGTTGCCACGTTGAGTTCTATTTTATCAAAGTTCCATCTGCTCATCTGACGCCCCGGCCAATGTTGTCAGACCAGTATCAGAACCCGGTAGAATTTGTATTCCTGAATTAATGTTTCGTGATTCATGTAAATTCCATTCTTCTAACATGATCGTAACATTATTGTCAGAATAATATGCCAAGCTGGTACCTGACATAATTTGTGATTGCCTCAGGAAAACCTTGGCGTTTTGGGTAATTTTCAGCTAGAAAATACTTGGCGTCTGTGTAACAAACGTGGTGGACTGGTATTGAGTGTGACAGCTGGTAAGCCGGCTGGTTCCTGTAGCCTATGTTGGCTAACATAGGCTTGGTCCAATTTAGGGTGCGCACAATCGATCGATCTAATATCGGAGCATCGGAATCTGCATAGCATCCAATTCAACAGTGCAGCTCAACATGGCACCACTTGTTGGTGAGAAGCAATTGGCTGGGAATATAAGAGATCGGACACAACCTCCTCAATTGATAGTGCAATGACGTTGTAGAACATGAGGCTCTTTTGTATATATATATGTGTAGATAGATCTTGTAGTAGTTCTCTCCCTAGAATTATTATCTACTACCATCAACCACATAGTTGCTCCAGCGCCTGTCCTAGAATCCGTGACATTGAGTTGGTTTAGGATTACATCTTGGCTACAACATGTTTAAATTGTATCCTGTGATGTAAGGAAGCTATTTCTAGATATTCTCATCATATGTCAGGTAGTAGATATGTGTAGATATATAAGCTGAGAGAAAGAGGAAGACAGACAGACAGACAATTACATCTTTTTATTTCACTTCAATTAAAAGCTCCTGTGCGAGCTATTCTTCCAGATACCTCTAGTCTCAATCATTACAGCTTCCGAACCAGCTCAAAAGGTTTGACAGATGTCTTCAAAATCTCAAAAGGGTTTGGGAAAATAGTCTCCTTGGATGCGGCTGCAGATAGTGTTGATGGTCATGCTACTTGGGAAACTGCAATTAGAATGGTTCCGGAAATTGTAAGAATGACATACCAGGTATGAGGATTAATTAGAGTTATGATGAGTTTGTGTTGTGCCTAGACCCACATAGCTACAGTGCACAGCTCCAGTTATGATGGTCACGCGACTGCATGCATTTGCTCTGTTTGCTCCTGCTTTGTTGAGTTAGTATAATTAGTAAGCAATAGTCTAGGGACTATAAGTAGAGAGCTTTCCTCCACAGTAGATAGAGCAAGCAATACAGTCTTTCCTCATTCTACAGAGATCATTCTCCACTCCTCTTCTTGACCTGTCCGGCCCAGCAGCATATCTGTGATCACTAGCAGCGAGCTCCCATAAACTGTATGTACACCCGAATCATAGACCTATCATAACAGGTTATGAGCCCGGCGCATCCACGTACTTACAGGAGTTAGCTAACCATTGTGAAAAACCAGATTAAGCATCATGAAAATGACTGATCCAAAGGAAATTCTTGGTAATGGTATCTCATTTATCGCTTGGAGAATGGCATTGCGTGCTAAACTTGGACGCAAAAACGTCCTGGGACATGTCTTTCATGACATGCCTGGGATCCGTCCAGTCAACATCCCTACAGATCCTCTATTAGGGAGCCCAAACGCCGAAGATGCCGATAAGCTCACGGAAAAGTACCTGGATGAATTCGAGCGCTGGACTTTGGGAGAAATCGAAGCAAAAAATATCATCACCCAACAACTATCTACGACCATCTGCCCCCAACATTATGACAACCTGACGGCCAAAGAACTCTACGACACTGTAGCCGGGACCAGGAATGAAACTGCAACCGCACCATATGCTGCAGCACTCGAAACACTGTTGAGCGTCAGGTTTGTTAGTACTGCTGATGATTATGTTGACCGTTTCCTAGCAGCATACCAGAGTGTCAACAACGCGGCCGATGCAATTTCTACTCGGCCGTTAGCCTCTGGGTATCGCATAGGTGACGGTCAAGCATCAGCCATTTTTGTGATGGGAACGAAGAGGATCGAATGGCTAAATGTTTGGCGTGATACAAGAGCATTTGATTCCGACAACAAGTATGCACCACTGCAAACTCTGATGTCTTCTTTGCGATCTGTAGCAGGCAATCGGACCCAGACACCCAACACGGTGGCTGCGGTCGTACCCAACAGTATCAACGTAGACCCAGAAGCATACTGCAAGAGGTGCAAACATCGGCACAAGAATAAGTATTGTTATTGTCTACACCCAGAATTGGCACAGGGAAGCAATAACCGTTCTGGGGTAAACAGGGGCAATGACAAACAGGCCTCAGTCAATAGCGTAGGAGACAATAGTGAGTCAGACTCAGGAGGGGTGATAATTGCTGCATCATCTCGAATGAATGAATCCGTTACACTCTATGACACAGGTGCATCGCACCACTTTGTCCCACACCGTTCCATGTTTAGTGAAGTGAATTGCTCCCCTAAACCATTCAAGTTCGATCAGGCTGTCGGTACTAGAGAGCTATGTCAACAAGGAACAGCGACTCTTAAAATCGGGACATTTTCGCTCCAGCTCCATGAGACTTTTCTTTCACCTGAATCTTCGTGCAATATTGTGTCAGCCGGTAGGTTGGAGAGGCTCAGCAACATAGTACCGGATCCAGAAAAGTCTCTGCTGGTGCAGAAACGTGACAACGAGTCTAGTGTTCCCATAGCAAGACTGGTGCGCAAGAATGATGTATACTACATTTATCCCCTTGAAAAAACCGATACATCACGAAGTAATATAGCAGCTCCTGGTGTTGTAAGAATACCGCAGACCACAAGTGCACAACAATGGCACCAAAGACTCGGACACACGGGCCAGAAAATCTTAAAGAAAACCGCCCAACACACAAAGGGACTCGAAAATATAGACCTAAGTCAGCTCACAACATGCGAGACATGTCACCTCAGCAAAGCCCAAAGATTCGTATCTCGAGAACCTAGACCAATCCCATACGCACCTCTAGATGAAATATTTATAGATACAGTAGGCAAGATTACCACTGCAATTAACGGACTACAGTATGTTGTGATAATTACAGATTCTAAAACTCGCATGAGATGGTCATTATTAACCCAATCCAAAGACCAGATTGCCTCTTCTCTTGTGCAGTGGATTGAATTTCAACACCATCATCATGGAAAGAAAGTCCGCGCAATCTTTAGAGACGGAGGCACCGAATTTTTACGCATTAAATCACACTGTGAACAGCATGGTATTCGTACTGATGTATCCGCTCCAGATACACCTGAGCAAAATGGAGTATCTGAAGCAGCAAACAAAGTAGTTTTAAGACTCGCAAGGTCAATGCTGATTGATGCCCACATGCCTGCACTTTATTGGCCCTGGGCAGTTCGACATGCATGTTACATTGTTAATAGATTATACTGCTTACGCACTAAACAGATCCCATTACTTGATTTCATGCAAGGCCTTCATCAGCCGCACACTGGTCAAGTAGACCTTACGAACCTTCCAAGGTTTGGCTGTCGAGCATATAAACTAATACAACCAAAGCCAGGTAAATTCGAGCCCAGAGCAGCAAAAGGATGGTTTATGGGTTTCCAGGAAAATACTGACAAGAACTTCATCATTTATTATCCCCATTGGACAACATCACAGGGCTGGAAATGGATAGAAAATTTCACTCCCCATGCATCTTTCAATGAAGATATAATGTTTGGTGACGAGCTAAGTCCAATCAATCAGCAGAAAACAACGAACTACTGGGCCAGTGATAACTCATTATTTACAGAAACAATGAATTATCAACATAATCCTCCATTAACTCCAGAACTTCAAACTCCAGCATTGTTTGAGGGGGAGAGTTCATCACCCACCACGCTAGAATCCGACTCTATTACACAAGATGCAACCGAAGATTCCGCATCAGCCAATAACATAAACAATCGGCCCAAATCAATAGTTCAAGAAGTGACTTCACTCTCGTCATCAGAAGAACAATTACCACCAACAGACATCAGAAATGTGAGTTCCCAAAGTAGTGAGCAAGGTTCATTAAGTGAATCGTACCACTCGAAAGATATAGCAGACTCCCCCCCAGAATCATCCTTCCCTAGCCATTCACAGGAGCTTAGCCTGCAGCCAGAAGATGAGGGGGAGTCCAGTTCTGAAGAAGAAGCAGAGGAAACGCCATACAACAAGATCATGACTGGATGGGACCCTATACGCTCTATTGCTGGACAAAAACGAGCGCACTCACCAGAAAGGGAATACTCGCCGGAAAACGAGATCACAAGAACTAGGTATGGCAGAGAGGTTAAGAAACATGACTACAAACGTCTCCACTATGGCAAGGCAGCACAAATCTCCAACGATTCAAAAACCTGGAGCGAAGCCATGACTAGTCCGGAGGCCGTGCAATGGAAAAAGGCTACAGATGAGGAATTTCGCTCCCTCAAAGAAAAAGGAGCCATAAAAATCATTCGCCGCACAGAACTTCCACAAGGACGCAAACCTATGAAATGCAAATGGGTATTTAAGAAGAAATTTAGAGCAGATGGCAGCATCGAAAGGTGGAAGGCTCGTTGTACAGCGAAAGGCTTTACCCAGCGTCAAGGCATTGATTACCATGAAACTTTCGCTCCTACACCACGACCGGAAACTGGTAGAATCATGCTTGTGCTAGCCCACCAATTTGGCTGGCACCGTAGGCAAGGTGATGTTCCAACCGCTTTCTTAAACCCTGACATTGACATTGACCTTTACATGGAAATGCCCCAGGGCTATGAAAAAGAAGGATGCATAATTCTCCTTCACAAAGGACTCTACGGTCTCAAGCAGGCAGCAGCTCTGTGGTATGATGATGCCAAAGCAACCCTTGCTAGACTTGGTTTCCACCCAACTACATCAGACGTATGTCTATATACCAACGCCCACCAAGATGTATTCGTGGTTATGCATGTAGATGATTTCCAGGTGATGGGTCCTAACTTAGGCAAGATAGAAACGCTGATGCAAGCTTTACACAAGAGATATAAGATAAAATCGGTGAGCACAGACTTGTTTTTAGGCATCCATATCAGTTACCCCAGAAAAGACACCCTAGCATTATCACAGGGTCAATACACACGCACACTGATAGATCGACACGGCTTAAAAGACTGCAAACCTGCTTCAACACCCCTTGAGCATCTAATGCTTCCAAGCGATAAAGAAAGCACACCAGAAGAGATTACAAGATACAACTCCATTATAGGTGGCCTGCAGTTTCTCGCAAATAGCACTAGACCCGATATCGCATTTTCTGTCAACCACTTGGCGCGATTTTTGACAAACCCCTCAGGTGAACATCTGCATGCAGCTCACCGGGTGCTAAGGTATCTCTATAAAGAGCCGGATCGAGGAATCACCTTCAACAGATCAATAGGTAAACCCTCACTTAAAGCTTACACGGACGCAGATTTTGCAGCAGATCCATCAACAAGTAGATCTACTTCCGGATTGCTGATTATACTAACTTCAGGACCAATAAGTTGGCGATCCCATCTTCAGCAGGAAGTTGTTTTGTCTACAACTGAGGCTGAGTATCTTGCTGCCACCGAAACATGTTGTCAGCTACAGTGGACAAAATCGCTTCTGGAAGAGTTAAACATTACTGATCACATTGAGGGAGCAAAATGCACCAAGTTGTACGTGGACAATCAATCGGCAATTTCCCTTATCAAAAATCACGACAATCACAGAAGATCAAAGCATATCTCACTTAGGAACTTCTATTGTCGGAAGCAGCATCAAAAGGGATTGATTGATGTGTCCTACGTGCCTTCTTCTGATCAACTAGCTGACTCACTGACCAAGGTTAAATCATCAGTCGCTATTCAATAACTTAAGGAGTCGTTACCAACAGGGGGAGTGTTGTGCCTAGACCCACATAGCTACAGTGCACAGCTCCAGTTATGATGGTCACGCGACTGCATGCATTTGCTCTGTTTGCTCCTGCTTCGTTGAGTTAGTATAATTAGTAAGCAATAGTCTAGGGACTATAAGTAGAGAGCTTTCCTCCACAGTAGATAGAGCAAGCAATACAGTCTTTCCTCATTCTACAGAGATCATTCTCCACTCCTCTTCTTGACCTGTCCGGCCCAGCAGCATATCTGTGATCACTAGCAGCGAGCTCCCATAAATTGTATGTACACCTGAATCATAGACCTATCATAACAGTTTGTTTAATGTACGACAAAGTCTACTGATTTTTAATGGATAGTTAATTGTAAAGAAATTGCTATAATTCTATATACATGGCGAGAAGTCCCTCTATATACATGAAAGCGGGGTTTTCCGCACACTAGTGTGAACTCCAACATACTTCCTAATCTAACCTAAATGGGAAGTTTGTTGGAGATCCTGAAGCCAATGTATGCTGTCAGGCATCTATTGGCTAATTACTATTCATGCCAGTGAGTGATGATATGGGTTAATCATATCTCATGGCACCAGTGCATATTATTCTAATATGTACTATTTGTCTACTGCAGTCATGTTGCTGCCTTAATTACAACAACTGCAGGATAGCTAGTTTGCTATGCTGTGTGAGAGGTGCTGGAGCCCTGCTGAGCGGCAGAATGCTTAACGCATCCAGCTTCTGCTTGGCGGCGGATGCGCGCCTCAGAGAAGATCTTCCGGATGGCGACAACCTGTGATTTTGTCTTTGGAGGATTAGAGGATTGTGGCCGTGGCTCACAAGTTGGATCGTCTACTGGATGAGGGCCGTGACAGTGCACACATCGCGGAGGGCAGGTATGTCCAGCCGGTGCGGCGCAGAGGTTATTGTAGTCCTTCTCTGTGTGTTGGGTGGACCCACAAAGGCAGCATCTTGGGGCAGAGGAACAAGCGCGACTATTTTGCCAAAGCCAGCACGTCCTGCACTCTACTACCGACGAGCGTTTAGGAAGGATTCGGGTGACGGCGTGGCACCCAAAGAGATAAAGAATACGCGGAAGACGGCTATGCTCTTGAGGAAAGCGGACAATCCAGGTTGTGTCTGGGCTGTCTGGGTCTGTCTCATTATCCAGGGACGGGAGTACGGAGACGGAGGTAGCGCTAGCTGCTGTTGCTACAGCAGCTGTTACGGCTTCGGTCGTGACTGGTTCGAGGCAGTATTGCAAGTTTTGGTTTATTGTCCCGTAGAATCGAGGGTCATTCTTAATCCTGTACGACGTCCAGGGCGAGGCTTTCTCAATGGGATCAGTCCCAAATAGATCAACTATTTCCAATTTCTCGTTTAAGGCATCGGCATTACCAACGCTCGGGCGGAGAGCAAATCCTGTCTTTGTTGACACAACATTTGATAGAAGTTTACCTTGGCTGCCAAGCCTAGACTTTAAGTGCATCTGTATTGCAAAGCCCAATGCGTTGCGCAGAGAACTGTTGGATGGGAGGCAAACAAACAATCTGTTGTCTGGTTTAGCGTTTTCAGTTTGTACGTGAGCATTTAGCTTCTTTTTGGAGGGAGGGGTCTTCTGTGCGCCTCGATTGGCGGCACCCACGTAGCTTTGGGGGACGTTTACTTTAGCTGTCTTCACAGGGCTAGATTTCTCGATAGCTGAGGTACCGTGCATTTATGCGTTGAAGTGCTTAGCAACAATAGTTGTTAGTTCTGAGGTGCAGTTGCAGAGGGCTTGAGCTTGAGGCTCTGGTAAAATAGCGCGGGCGTGAGAAGAACAATGTTTGTCGAGAATTCGAGCTAATGAGCCAAACAAAGTTTCTGCTTCACAAGCTCTCGAGGCTGCTCATTGAGCGGCTTCAAGGAGAGACCGTTGGATGGGGCCGGAGTTTTGATTTTCAGAAACATCATTGTAAAAGAGATTTTGATTTGAAAGGGAGTTTTAGGGGACGTCGAGATCAATAGATGGGCCTAAGCAATATTCTTGGAAGGCCATAATTCATTCCTGCATATTGGGCTTTTGTTGTGATATACAATACGGATATTGTCTGATATGTCTAACTATTGTAGTGATGTGTGTTATGTATGTCTACCATGTTGCCAAGGTGTCAAGTTTGTAGTGGGACTTTGGCAGGGGTTTTAGCGTGCAAATTAACACTCCTTAGGCATAGTCACCTTCCATATTGGAGTTAGCGCCCGTATTTTTGCAAATTTTCGAAAAAAGTTGTATGGCAGTTTTTTATCTGGAAACCATAGTTTGCAGTGGGTCTTTCCTTCGTACTAAACCAAAATGGTATAATGATCGGCTGCATAACATTTGTGGATTTTTGCTACTTGATTTTATAACTTATTTCCAAGAGTTCAAAGGTTTTCGAATTACAATATAGAGCCACAGTCTTATCCTAACCTTGGATTTGAACTTGTGGCTGGAATATTTTCAGGCCTTAATATCTGGCTGTTCCCCAATCCGCATCTATCACAGCCTGACATCTTGCTGGCATACTCTGAATAAGTCTCACAAGATCTTCGGAAGACACGGAATTCCATGTCTCCTGTTACAGGCTAGCGCCTTGTTTAGTTATAACCGGAGTTTATCCGGTTCATTTATCGAGAATTCTTAGAGTACATGGCAGGGGGACTATTCTCAACACCTGTCAGTGGTGTCCCCTACGAACCTCCAGCTCTCACTGTAGAGTCTGCAGAGCCGAGATTGAGTAACAAAGTCCTCACTTCGAAGAGGATTCCCAATCGCTTTTGCGGTCTGTATTGTCTTCATCTCTCAACACATTCCCCTATCACCATTATCATGAAGCTAACCACGATCAGATCAGATGATAGGATCGAAGCCCTACTCGTCACCAACCCTTGATCATGGAGGAAAAGTCATCCGATGAGTTTCTGGAGCGTACCCAGCACCCGATACGGAGATGGTGGATTGGATCAAGTCGACCTCGAATGTTACAAAGAAGGGAGATATAGATGAATATGCGCACCTCATGTGGTCCTGGTGTCTAGGCCTCGCCTGGCTGGGGCTGCAGGTTTTTTGAGACTTTTTCCCGTGCACGCAGTTTCCATTGCTACCATTTTTATTTTTTTTGGGTAGAAGGTTCCGTGGAAAAGGTGGCTGAATTCCACGGGTAAACACTGAACTGAATGGCTATTCATCAAGGGGAATATATCAATGATCTTACAAGTAACAAAAGAGGATAGGAGCACTGTACAAGGTGTGGCCTGGGTCAGAGAGGAGCCCAATGTGCTAGATAGTCATAGACTCAAGTAGTAATATAAAACACACACACACACAATTTTTTGAAATTCGAATATCCGAATATTCACCCTTTCCCCCTCTTCCTCTCTCTCTCGATATCGTAATATTGTACGCCCTTAATTCAAAATTTGTGAGCGACTGGCAGGCTACCAATATGCCCCCAGTTTGCAGTAAGCCATCGTGGGCGAAAGACATTGTAGATAACCGCAAGCACCTCAAACACGTTGCTCGACAGAAAGCAAGCGTCAAGTTGGGCCCACTAACTGCCGTTCAAGAGATGAACATCGACCAATTAATCGACAAAAGTACCATAGATTGCGATATGATAGATGTTGGCAACTTTGACATTGACAAGATTCTTAAGAATCTGAAAAGACTACCTAACTCAATTCACTCCAAGCCAGATGCGACCGGAGCTGAAAATGCAGCAACGAGTCGCAACAATTTAGGGACGGCGACTACCGGACAGCATACACTTCCTCTCATTGAAGTCGCTGTGCCAGCTATGAGACGGGCTGCAATTGCAGATGCTAACAAGTCAAAAGGTGCAGCATCTACCCCAAACCCCCTGGAACATACACCAGGAACCACAGAAGAGAATCCTTCTCCTCACAGTGTAAATGAAGGCAGGCAGACGGAGGAATGCCCCCCCGAACTCAGAGCCTTGATTGAGGCTGAGGAACGCCGGGCCGCAAAAATTGCGGAAAATGTAAAAATTTGCACCGCTGCAATAAACGGTGTCGAGAATTATTGTAATAATGAGGTTATGAGAAGTCTAAGAATTGTCACAATGGGTGTAACAGTCAACTTGGGTTGATGTAGGATAGCACTTTAAGTCTAACGTGAAGAAGACAGATATATATTGTAGATCTGCTATATTGATGACTATTGAATATAAGAGTGGAAAAGGTTGATCATATACAGAGGTCTAGCAGCGAGTATTTATACACAAAGACAATACATACAATATACCATCAATAGCAATAACTGTCAACCATTCAGCCATTCAACAACTATGTCATTAGATATACCTGCGTCATATTATCATATAATCATGTATGGTTGAGATACTGGTGTTGTCATTGCTGTGTGCCGATGACGTATCATTGACGCAGGGTCGCTTGTCCTGTTGGTTCCCTTGCCCAGTACTAGCCATTCCAAGTTGTGTGATCTATAAGTGGGTCTGATCACAACACTCCCTCTGTTGGCAACAACCTTACAGTCCCATTGATCACTGGCTGGTATTCTCATCTCTACTTTTAATGCTGCCATACAGTGGTACTGTTGATTTAGGTTTGGTCAGACTATCAGCTAACTGTTCTGATGACTGAACGTAAATCACATTAACTTTTCCAGATTGGTACTGATCACAGCAAAAGAAGTTTCGGAGGGCAATGTGTTTCGAACGTCTGTGATTGTCATGATTCTTTATCAAAGAAATAGCTGATTGGTTATCGACATATAAATTTGTTAGCTTCAATCCTTCAATCATGCCAAGTAAATTCAATTCCTCAAGCAATGATTTTACCCACTGTAACTGGCGACAGGTTTCTGTTGCAGCGAGATACTCAGCTTCAGTTGTAGATAAGACAACTTCACGCTGTAAATGTGACCTCCAGCATACAGGTCCAGATCCAAGATTATCAGTGAGCCAGAAGTTGACCGGCTGCTAGATGGATCCGCTGCAAAGTCTGCATCTGAATAGGCTTCTAAAGTTGGCTTCATGTCATCCCATTTGGTAAAATTGATGCCCTTGTCAGGTGAATTTGAAATATATCGTAAAACACGTTTGGCTGCCTCGAAATGTTCTTCTGATGGATTTGGCAAGAAACGAGCTAAATGGTTAACCGCATGTGCTATGTCAGGTCTTGTATTGTTTGCTAAATACTGAAGACCACCAACCATTGAATTATATTCTTTTTGGAATCCTGGACTACAATCAGAGGTACTTGGCTCCATTAATCTCTCGAGGGGCGTTTTGGCCGGCTTGCAGTCTGTAAGTCCATGTCTATCAAGAATTAAGCGGGCATACTGTCCCTGCGAGAGCTCTAGGATATTTTTGCTTGGCTTGGAGATGTGTATTCCCAGGAAGAGGTCAGTATTTACCATTTTCAGCTTGTACTTTTTATATAGAGCTGACATTAGTTTTTCAATTTTGGTAAGATTCGGACCCATGACCTGGAAGTCATCAACATGTAGTAAGACAAACAAGTCTTTTTGCTTGGTTGTGTATAGACATACATCCGATGTTGTTGGAAATAAGCCTTGCGCTGCCAATGTAGCCTTGGCATCATTGCACCATAGCGCAGCTGCCTGTTTAAGTCCGTAGAGACCTTTTTGCAATAAGATGATATGGTTTTTCTTTTCAAATCCCTGGGGAATTTCCATATAAAGATCAATATTTAAGTCGGGATTAAGGAAAGCTGTGGGTACATCTCCTTGCCGTCGGTGCCAATTAAATTGATGAGCTAACACGAGCATGATCCTACCAGTCTCCGATCTTGGAGTTGGAGCAAATGTCTCTTGGTAATCGATTCCAAACCTTTGCGTAAAGCCTTTTGCTGTACATCTGGCCTTCCATTTATCTATAGTCCCATCTCCGAGAAATTTTTTCTTGAAAACCCATTTACATTTCATTGGATGTCGTCCCTTGGGTAATTTATTGCGGTTAATAATTTTTATAGCACCTTTCTCTTTCAAAGAGGAGAATTCTTCTTGAGCTGCCTTCATCCATTGTTTAGCTTCTGGGCCTGTCATAGCTTCTTGCCATGTTTTAGGATCTGATGATGTAATTGCAGACATTCCATGATGCATACGGTAGTAGTCGTGTTTTATAACCTTTCTACCTCTTTTCGTCTGCATAGTTTCAACTTCAGGAGAGTGAGCCCTTTTGTGTCCGGCTTTTGGAGCTACTGGATCCCAACCTGTCATTATAACATCATAGGGAGTTTCCTCATTGATTATTTCGTGATTATGTTGAGCAACTACTTTATTTTTACTCGGACCTTGATGAATATTAGAATCTGGAGAACGAGATCTTTTCTGTCCAGCGATGGGGGGTATTGGATCCCATCCAGTCATATTGAAGTCATATGCTACTTCTTCATTCTCATTTGCAAAATCATTGTAATTTTGGATTTCTTCCTGAAATTGACTCCGTTCTGTCATGTCTTGTCCTATCTGTGCTTGTTGATTGATCTCTTTCTGGTGTTGCAGATGCGGCTCTAAATTCTCTGCCAGCGTATACTCCCTCTGTTCTTCTTGACATTTCTCGCTCTGCTCCTGCGGATTAATTACTCTTTCTTGACGTGGAAAAAGCTTTGCCTGATCTTCTAGAGTTGGCTCCCTCTGTTCTTGGGGATGTATCTGTGACGGTACATACTCTTCATTGGAGGTATTATTTTTCATTTCTGAGTCTATTGATGGATCTTTTGGAGCAGTTGGAACTTGTGGTACATCATCTTCAGTCTCTGATGACTGACCAACTTCCTCTCGATAATGCTCCCTCTCGAACTGTTGATCAGTTTGGATATCTGGAGAGGTGCGAGATGAAGATTCTGATGGCTTCTCTGATCTATCAAAAAAGGATGAAGTTCCGTTACTCCAGAAGTCAGATGCTCTTTGCTGTGCAACTAGGTTAAGTCGATCTCCGAACATGACATCTTCATTGAATGTGACATGTGGAGAAAAGCTTTCTATCCATTTCCAACCTTGTATTGGAGTCCAGTGCGGGTGAAATATAATAAAGTTCTTGTTGGTATTTGCTTGAAAACCAATAAACCACCCCATCTCTGCTCTAGGAGAAAATTTACCAGGCTTTGGATCTATATATTTGTAGGCACGACATCCGAAGCGTGGCAAATTCGAGAAGTCTATCTTTTCTGGGGCTGGTTGATTTAATCCTTGAAGAAAGTCAATGAGGGGCACCATTTTTGTGCGTAGGCAGTAGAGCCGATTAACAATAAAGCACGCATGTTTAATTGCCCATGGCCAGTAACAAGATGGCATTCGAGCGTCAATAAGCAAAGACCCTGCCATTGTCAAGACGACTTTATTTGCGGCTTCTGATGCACCATTTTGTTCTGGTGTATCTGGAGCAGATATATCGGTTCTAATTCCGTGTTACTCGCAGTATGATTTAGTACGCATGAACTCGGAGCCCCCATCTCTAAAAATTATTTTCACACGTTTATCATACTGGTGCTTTTGATCTTCTATCCACTGTATTAAAAGTGATGCAATCTGGTCTTTTGAATGTGTAGTCAATGCCCATTGCATGCGAGTCTTTGCATCTGTTATGATGACCGCGTATTGTTCTCCATATACAGCGGCTGTTAGTTTTCCAATTGTATCAACAAATATTTCATCCAGGGGCTCGTTTGGTGTGAGTCTTTGATCTCTAGAGATAAATCGCTGAGCTTTACTTAGATGACATGTCTCGCAAGTGCTGAGATCACTAAAGTTTATTGATTGTAAGCCAACTGAACAATCTACTGTTTTCTTTAGGATTTTTTGACCAACATGCCCTAGACGTTCATGCCACCTCTGTGCGCCGGTAGTATTAGGTACTCTTGCTACACCTGGTGCAACAACGTTATTCTGTTCTTTTGGAGAATTGTTTTCATTAAGCGGACGAACATAATAAACATCATTCTTACGAACGAGGCGAGCTATTCTGATATCTGGCTTTCCTCTTTTCTTTTGAACTAACATTTTATTTTCAGGGTCAGGGACTATATTTGCCAGTCTCTGGAGCCTCCCAGCTGACAAAATAGTACATGCTGATCTTGGAGAGTATACTGCGTTATGAAGTTCGTACCTTTTATTCCCTATACTTAGGCATGCTGTGCCGTAGTGAGTCAGTGATGAGGAGCCGACTGCTTGATCAAATTTGAACGCTTTAGAGTACTTTTTCAAGTTGACAAATTTGTTTTTGTTTGGCACAAAATGATGCGAGGCACCAGTATCATATAGTATACGTTTTTCATTTGAATTTAGGATGCTGGCTACTATTGGTCTTTTATCAATTTCTTCCTCATCACTTGATTCTTCTTGAAATGCAGTCTTAGCCTTTCCATTCTTATCTTTCACCTTTCTATACCGCCGAAGTTCAGGATGTTGCTTAAAACAATCTTTGTTAAGATGTTTATGTCTACATCTCTGACAAGGATCATCTGGGCCTGGTTCCATTCTGCTCTTATTAGAGACTGAGGCTACAACTGGATTTGGCCTTAGAGATCTCTGCTCAGCTGCTACTCTAAGAGTAGACACCATATCCTCCAACCTAGTGTACTTTTTTCCGTCAGTGTACGCTCGTGTTTCTCTCCAATTGCTCAGCCACTTCACTTCCATGGTTCCTTCTACAAACATGGCGGCTGCATATCCTTTTAAGACAACAAATTCATTTTCAATCTTTTCAGCTGATGTTTGTGGGGTTTCTATCATTAACTCAGCCGCATTGTTCACATCATGTAGGTTCTTTATGAATTCGTTGCAGTAGGATTCAGCGTTATCCCCCATTTTGGTATTATGAAGGGCTCGGAGTGCTACTGAGTATGGGGTTGTAGCAGACTGCTGGTGTGTGTTTGCTACCTCATCGAACAGCTGCTTTGCTGTACAGTGCCGATAATGCCTTGGCCGGATCTTCTCATCTAAGCGTTGCAGTATTACATTTTGTGCCTCTATCTCTCCATACTTCCATATTGCCAACTTTTCCTCATAGTCATTCACCAAGTCGTGACTCTTCTCAGTCGATGGTTTTTGGCTTTCAAAGCTTATCGGGGGAGTTGGTTTTGAAATTGGTTTTATGCCTTTGATGTTATGAAAGACATGGCCTAATACTTTGCGTCGAGCTAGCTTGGCTTGTAAGTCGTTCTCCCAACTGACAAAGGAAACGCCTGGTGCCAAGACGATCTTGTTGTCCTTGTGACCCATGGTTATTCTGTACTGTTCCTTATGTGATGAGCCCGGGCTCATAACCTATTGTAATAATGAGGTTATGAGAAGTCTAAGAATTGTCACAATGGGTGTAACAGTCAACTTGGGTTGATGTAGGATAGCACTTTAAGTCTAACGTGAAGAAGACAGATATATATTGTAGATCTGCTATATTGATGACTATTGAATATAAGAGTGGAAAAGGTTGATCATATACAGAGGTCTAGCAGCGAGTATTTATACACAAAGACAATACATACAATATACCATCAATAGCAATAACTGTCAACCATTCAGCCATTCAACAACTATGTCATTAGATATACCTGCGTCATATTATCATATAATCATGTATGGTTGAGATACTGGTGTTGTCATTGCTGTGTGCCGATGACGTATCATTGACGCAGGGTCGCTTGTCCTGTTGGTTCCCTTGCCCAGTACTAGCCATTCCAAGTTGTGTGATCTATAAGTGGGTCTGATCACAACAAGAATGCTCTGTCCCCCCTTTCCAAAGGCTCGAGTGTTCAATTTATAGACTCTATGAAAGTCTACATTAGAGCTGCAATAGCTCAATTTATGATCGCGGGACCAGGTACAGTCCTCCCATCACTTCCCCCACGCCCCGAAAGCCAGGCTACTGGCAGCAAGATTATAGAACGTGCTGCCAAAAAGCAGGATGAGCCACAAAGTAAAGTGACTCATGACAAAGTCTCCCAGGCCAAAACCACTTGGGCGTCAATCACCCGCACCGGTATAAAGACTCCCCCGGCAGCTACAAAAGTCGCACAGGCTATGCCAAAGGCGGCAAACTCGACGCGGCCGTCAAAAAACCCGACCACCCCAACGCAATCAGCCATGAAAGATGAACGCTTGTTTCTTCGCCTTGGAAATGAACACCCTTGGAGAAAGCTATCACCGTTTGGTGTTAGAGAGGCTGTGGCAAAAGTGCTTGAAATTCCTCAAGCCAATATTGAGCACGTATACCGTGTTCCAACTGGCTTCGCAATTAGAGCCGAAAACCAAGAGGCACGCGCCATCATATTAAGCCTAGCTGGGTCCCTCATCCAGCAAGATGCCATACTGGAAGAAGCATCGGACCTGGGCTCACTTAGAATCGCAACAGTCCCAGTTGCCATTAATACAATAATGGGCAGAGTAATCGTCACTGAAGAGATGGTAACAGACGAGATAGTCAGGGTCACCAAGGCTGTCCCGGTAAAAGTTCGCCCACATGGGAAAAGCCGACTTGGAGCCCCATACCAGTCATGGGTAGCCCTTTTCGAAAAATCATCGATCCCTCGGCCAGGCTTCCGACTTTTCGACGACTCTGGGATTGCAGTCCGCCACCAGCCTCGTCAAAGCATCAACCAGTGCAAAAGATGCCTACAATTCCATGGCACCAGAGGCTGCTCGCGCGCCCCAGCCTGCTGGAATTGTACTTCAACTATGCATTCCATCGCGGAGTGCAAAGCACACACCAAGTGCCGCAACTGTGGAGGTCCACACAGGTCAGATAGTCGGGACTGTCTAGCTCGTCCAACAAAGTCTGGAATGGCCTCCAGGGAAAACCTTCAGAACATAAGGCAGGCTAGCCAACGCGAATTCGCAGCAGTCACTCGGGCCAAAGCAGCTGTCAAACGCGCAGAGGCAGCGATGACAGCAGCCGCAGAAGCGTCAAACACTAACCAGCCAGGTTTCAAATCGACCAACTGTTTTGAAGTTCTCATGTCCGACGCTACAGCAACTGTAGCCGAGGTCAATGAGGCATCAAATCAGCAAAAATCTTTGTGAAGGGCACCCCACGGGTCTCTTCGAGCCTCTCTCCTACTCTAAGCTTTATGTCAATAAATGTAGGTAGAGGGGGCTCAACGCAAAATATTGCGCTTGCCCGAGCATTTGAGCTGGGTATTGACGTGGTTCTTGTTCAAGAACCTCTGTGGAATAAACAAAAGAGCACAACAAAGGATCACCCAGGATATACCTATCATCTACCTAACGGCGGCGAAAATGTTAGGACGAGGGCTGTGACCTATACCCGAATAGACAATAAAAAGATATCGGCAACACAGGTCTTTCCGTATGTTGTGTCTACAGGAGACTATTGCTGGGTTGAAGTGAACGGCATTACTTTTCTCAACGTCTACAAGGCACCCAATGACTCGACAGCTATCCAGCCACTAATCAACTGGATTCCACCGCCAAACTCCGTCGCTGTTGGGGACTTTAACTCGGTATATTGGGCTTGGCAACCTGGCGTGGAACGTCCTCATGGACAAGGAGAAATGATCGAGAAATGGGCAGACAAACACCATTTGATCTGTCATATTATTGGGGAGCCCACTCACCGAGCTGGAAACACGCTAGATCTAGTTTGGAGTAATTTCGACGGCGCCCGTGCTTGGGTAGATCGTGGTGGATGTGTGTAAGGATTCCTCTTCCGATCCTTTCTTTAGGATATAATTTTACCTTTCTTCATATGTTGCTATGACAACAGGACAGTTCTTGGCACATGGTATCATGTTGATATTATGTTAAGGTTTATGTTAGGATGAGCTAGTGAAAGGAGGGCAGGTATATATACAATGGTTTGGTCTGTAGGCATAGAGTTCTTTACGCTTAGTCCTCTGTCATAACCACCACCTTCGGATCACCTCTGGTCACCTATAGTCGCCTCTAGTTACCTTTAGCACCTCTAGTCACCTCTAGTTACCTCTAGTACCTTTAGTTATCATTAGTACCCTCTCGAACCTTTAGACCTTTTAAATACTTAGATTAACCATCTTTCAACCCTCAATTTCCTCCATATTATCTCTAGTATACCTTCAGTCATCTTTCGCCGTACATTTAACATCTTCTAGCCCTTCGAATTCGCTCCAGCTCAAACGTCTAGACTCCAATCTGACATTACTAAGCGTCAAAATTACATGAGCTATAGAGTACCTGAGTCACCAGATACTCTGTCTCATTCAACAATCAGCGAAGGTTCCTTTTTTAGTATCACAGATTGTCAACTTGCCATTACAATGAACAGCAATATGCCCGATATCCAGATCACTCCGACTCCACCCGCACATGAAAATCACTCTGTGTCAAGTACAAGGCTTTTACCGCCACATCTCTGGAATCTGCCCTATATAACATATTCACCTGATATTCTAGAGGCAGCATCCCAAATCGATGGAGAACGAGTAAGCCAATTGTTTGCATCATCAGTCTCTTCCACTACACCGACTTCCTCCAAACCCACCGTATCACCTCAGCCCAGACTTCACCTTCCACTCCAGCCTATTACACCCTATGACGGGACGCCAGAGAACTTGCGCTCTTTCTGCTCTCAGCTTGTCAATCAGATCCAGACAGAGAGTTTTGTTGCCGAATCCGAAAAAGTTAGGTTTGGATACCAGTGTCTTGGGCCCGGAGCTCTAGTTAAGATGAGATCATCTTTCCGCTGTCTTGAAGACCCATCAATTCCGACTGAAATAACCACACTGGAAGGCTTTCTTCTGGCCTTAAGGCAGAGATGCGAAGACCCATCTTTGCAGGACCAAGCCACCACAAGGGTGGAGAAATTGTACCAAAATGACAGTAAATTCCATGACTTCATCACGGCTTTCGAAGACAACATGGTCGATTCGATTTACTCGGCTGTGGATAAAACCAGCTGGAAGTTAATGCTTGAAAGACGCCTGTCAGTTCAACTAAGAAGTCTGATCCTCTCATCTTCAGATGTCCCGGTAGAATACCACGCTTTTGTAGCTTACCTTCGACAAAAGGATGCTGGATTACAAGAAATTTTAGCTTCATCACGCGCAAGATCGTCCCGACCGATCCCATTAAATAGCTACACACCAGTACCAGCGCCTATGATATCTCGACCCCAGTTCCGACCCCACCACCACGAGATTCCAGTATCACAAGGGGGCTCAGCAATGGATCTTGACCTTATTTCCAGACAAAAGGACTCTAGCGGACGCCTAACTCAAAAGGCAAAGGATGCACGTCGCACTTTAGGTAGATGTGTATGGTGCAATAGAATTGGTCATATTGCAAGAGACTGCCCGTTAGGAACTCGAAGTGTTGCGGCCGCTAACATAGAGGAAATTCCTCAAGCTGTGGAAACGCTAAAAGATCAACTCCAATAGGAAGTCGCCTGTTGGAGTCAGTTTCGGTAGGACAAGTGAGTTTAAAGGAGTTATCATCATCTCGTCACATGTATATAAAGACAAATATAAGAAATATAACTTTAATCACTCTTGTTGACTCCGGCGCATCTGGCTTTGCATTTATATCGGAAAAACTATGCCATAAATTGAATATAACCTCTAGTGATCTCAAGACTCCTCTCGCCCTAGTAGGTTTTGAGGGCAAGCCCGGAGCCCAAATTACGAAAACAACCAGTTTTAATCTCGCCATTGGTACACACCAGGAAGAGATGTCCGCTTTTGTTACCCCAAATATCAAATATGACCTGGTCTTGGGACTGCCTTGGCTCGAAAAGCACAACCCTTTTATTAATTGGGCCGAGCATACACTGACCTTTGGCGAAAATTGTTTGGATAAGGCCTGTTGCAAATTCGAGACAACCATCCCATATGTCAACTCTACAGATTTAATCTCTACAGGTAAATGTAAGGCCCAACTCGCTCCTGAAACTACATCTAAAAGGGCATCTGAATTACAAGAAATCCGGCCAACTAAAGCATCTGCCCATGAGTTTTTTAACCTCAGCCAAAACCCCGGAAATCAATTTTTTGCGCTTAGCATAAGAGATCTAGACCTCCATCTTGATTCTAGTATGCAAAGACAACCCATAGTCCGAATAAATAACACCAACATTGCAATACCAAAAGACGCTGACCCCAAAAAATACCTTCCTGCCCAGTATCATTCGTTCCTTGATGTGTTCGATCGAAAACAAGCCAACCTCCTGCCCCCTCATCGCCCCTGGGATCATTCAATTGATCTTCAGCCCGGAAAACAACCCCCTGTCGCTCGTCCATACGCAATGAACCAAAAAGAGCTGGAGGCTCTACGAGATTATTTGGACAAAGAACTTTCGAAGGGATTTATCAGGATTTCCAAGTCACCAGCAGCAGCTCCAGTTTTGTTCGTCAAGAAATCAAATGGAGATCTCCGTTTCTGTATTGATTACAGAGGACTTAATGCAATCTCCGTTAGAAATCGGTGCTCTCTTCCTTTAATAACAGAAACCCTCTGCCAACTCTCTCGTGCCAAGTTCTACACTAAGCTTGATGTCATATCCGCCTTTAATAAGCTCCGCATCAAAGAAGGTGATGAGTGGAAAGCCGCATTTACTTGCCGGTACGGACTATTTGAACCCTTAGTTCTCCCTTTCGGTCTGTGTAATGGGCCTGCTTCGTTTCAGACTTACATCAACTATGCCCTTCGGGGTCTCTTGGACGATTTTTGCACAGCTTACATGGACGATATATTGATCTACTCAGAAAACCTTGTTGACCATCAAAACCATGTTAAAGCTGTCTTACAACGACTTCGCGAACATGGCTTGCAAGTCGATATATCTAAGTGTTCCTTCGAAACAACTAGTGTAACTTACCTCGGGCTCATAGTCTCAACCAAAGGTATTTCCATGGACCCTAAAAAGGTAGCCTGTGTTCAAGAATGGCCGACACCTCGCTCTGTCAGAGATATTCAAGGATTCTTAGGGTTTGCTAATTTCTACCGTCGCTTTATTCCTGAGTTCTCAAGGTTAGCCTCCCCTCTGACTCACTTGACAAAGAAAGATATCAAATTTACCTGGGATCACAAGTGTGAAGAGTCATTTACAAATATTAAGCGCGCCTTTAGAGACGGGGCCATGCTTGCCCATTTCGATCCTCGTAGAAAAACCGTGCTGGAAACCGATGCCTCAGATTATGTTACTGCAGCTATACTGTCGCAATATGATGATGAGAACGTCTTACGGCCAGTGGCATTTATGTCCAAGAAAATGTTACCAGCTGAGTGCAATTATGAGATATTTGATAAAGAATTGCTTGCTATTGTATATGCGTTCGAGACATGGAAAAGTGAGCTTGGCTCTGTTGAGAATCCAACTATAATCTTATCTGATCACAAGAACCTTGAATATTTCACCACCACCAAGAAGTTAAATCGGCGTCAGGCTAGATGGAACGAACTTCTCGCAGACTTTAATTTCAAGATTATCTTTAGACCTGGGAAACAAGGAGTAAAACCCGATGCCCTAACTAGAATTAGTGGGGATAAACCATCAAATGAAAACGATGAACGAACAAGGCACCAGCAGCAGATTTTACTCAAACCACAGCAGATTCTTCGACGTGTAGAAACATCAAAACAAATAGATCTTAGCCCGATGGAGCAGTTACATACCGATGAATTGCTGCCAGACGATTGGAGTAGACATTGTGAGGAGGATAAGTATTGTCAAGAAATTCGGGCAGCCTTGAAAAATTCAGAATCTAATCGTACCGATGTCGAATTAGCCAGCTGCACAACTACTAAACATTCATTTTGTCTCAATGGTAGGGAGTACGTACCTTTAACGCTCCGAGAGCAATTACTCAAACTACTTCATGAAAACCCACTATATGGCCATCGTGGAGCCGCTGCTCTGTATACCTTACTCAGTAGAACCTATTGGTGGCCTAAGTGTCATAAAGAGTGTATCAAGTATGCGAAAGGTTGCGAAGCCTGCCAGAGAAATAATCCATCAGTACTAAAGCCTTACGGATTCTTAAAACCCTTACCAGCACCCTCAGCCGCATTTCGCCACTTAACTCTTGATTTTGTAGGACCTTTACCAACTTGTAACATTAGGAATTTTAATTATCGATATATCTTGCAAGTCGTTGATCGACTGACAAAAAGGGTGTGGATTATAGCCTTGGAGCGACCCACAGCGCGAGACACCGCTGAAGCATTCTTAAATAATGTCGTTCGATTTGCGGGGTTGCCTGACTCATTAGTATCTGATCAAGGAAAGGCATTTGTTGATAGTACCTGGAAAGAGATTTGCGCAAGGCTGACAATAAATCACAAACTCTCCACCTCCTACCATCCAGAATCAGATGGCCAGACAGAAAGGGCCAACAAAACATTAGAAGTATATCTAAGGCACTATGTAAATTATCGACAAGATGATTGGGCTAAGCATCTAGCCTTGGCTGAATTTTGTTGCAATAACCACGTTAATGCATCCACAGGAATGTCGCCGTTCTTCGCTTCCTTTGGTCACCATCCTCGGCTTAACTTTCTTCCGGAATCAGAAATTAATGTAGCACGTGATACCCCCGAGTTTATTTCAAGAATGCAGAAAATTTCGCAAAAATGCCACGAAAACATCACTTTGGCTCAAGAATTTCAGGCCACATACGCAAATGAAAAACGCCTTCCTGCACCGAGATATAAGATCGGAGACCTGGTATATTTATCTCTGAAAAACATTCGTTTGTCTAGACCAACAAAAAAATTGGATCATGTCAGAGCTGGCCCTTGGCGGATCATTAAAATTAAATCACCTCTCGTCGTAAAACTAGACCTACCGCCTCAATGGAAAATTGATAACAACTTTCACGTAAATCTTTTAAAACCAGCATTTATTGGATTCAAGAGCCAGCAGCAAAGTCAACCCCCTGCAGTCGAACTATCAGACGAAAATTTAGATACATATGAAGTAGAGGCTATTTTGGACTCGAGAATTCGTCGGAAAAAAGTTCAATACTTGGTTCGATGGACAGGATATGATGATACTACATGGGAGCCTCTTAGCAATCTAACAGGCTGCGGAGATCTCTTAAAAGAATTTCACGGCCTTTACCCTAGCGCGGCTGGCTCGACGGAGCTCGCAGACTTAAAAACGGGAGGAGTAATGTAAGGATTCCTCTTCCGATCCTTTCTTTAGGATATAATTTTACCTTTCTTCATATGTTGCTATGACAACAGGACAGTTCTTGGCACATGGTATCATGTTGATATTATGTTAAGGTTTATGTTAGGATGAGCTAGTGAAAGGAGGGCAGGTATATATACAATGGTTTGGTCTGTAGGCATAGAGTTCTTTACGCTTAGTCCTCTGTCATAACCACCACCTTCGGATCACCTCTGGTCACCTATAGTCGCCTCTAGTTACCTTTAGCACCTCTAGTCACCTCTAGTTACCTCTAGTACCTTTAGTTATCATTAGTACCCTCTCGAACCTTTAGACCTTTTAAATACTTAGATTAACCATCTTTCAACCCTCAATTTCCTCCATATTATCTCTAGTATACCTTCAGTCATCTTTCGCCGTACATTTAACATCTTCTAGCCCTTCGAATTCGCTCCAGCTCAAACGTCTAGACTCCAATCTGACAATGTGTCACCAGCAATCACTTCCCTATCCGAGGACAAATTCCAGTTCGCAACTCAGTGATGAGACCCGAAAAGGCAAAACTCCGAGTAACAAAGGATAAGCTACCCAGATACGCCAAGGTCATTGCACAGTGGGTCCGACCACCACCAGTTCTTGACACAATCGAGAGGGTTGAAGAGTATGCCAAGGAAATTTGTTTCCATCTCACTAATGCTATCAATGCAGTAGGAACACGACCAAAAGCCCGCTACGGCAGATCTGCTCCGTGGTGGACCCCAGAGTGCAAGGCAGCCTTCGCCGAATACAAAAGCGCGATAACTCCCAGTCAACGGGCACTCAGCGCGAAAAAGCTCCGATCAGTTGTGAAGACCTCGAAAAAGGAGTTCAAAACCCAACAGGTCGAATCAATTACTACGCCGACTGATGTGTTCAAGCTAATGAGAATGGATAACCCCAGACAGGCTAGTATCCCTCCGCCACTGAATCAAAATGGGACGTTGATAACAGATCCATTAAAACGGGCCACGATCCTTTGCGACTCCCTCCTGGCACGATTTCAGGCATCAGACGACTTGTCACCATGTACAGTCGCGAGCAGTAGTCGGATACCATGGGAAGAGGACGTAACAGATGAAGAGGTCCGAGCCTGTACCATTGGCTGCGGAAATACGGCCCCAGGAGCAGACGGAGTCTCCGTAAACCTGCTGGAGGCGTGTTGGAATACAATCAGGCCTTGGATTTCCCAACTGTTCCGAGCTTGCATTCTGCTTGGCACCCATCCAAAGTGCTTCAAATTAGCCGAGGTGGTCCTCCTTCAAAAGAACGATAGAGACCCAACGACAATCAAGGGCTGGAGACCAATCGCTCTTCTCTCATGCTTGGGAAAAGGGTTAGAAAGGCTCTTAGCTAAGCGGATGGCACACCTTGCAGTAATCCATGATGTAGTCGGCCAGCAACAGTTTGGTGCACTGCCGAAGCGCTCAGCAACGGATCTAGTCTCATGTGTGGTCCACGACATCGAAGAGGCAAATTCACAAGGATGGGCAGCTACTTTTGTAACGTTGGACGTTCAAGGAGCATTCGACGCGGTACTCCATAATCGATTAGTGAGGAGGATGCAGGAGCAGGGATGGCCGGAGTCTATTCTCAAATGGACTAGCTCCTTCCTCGCCAATCGGATGGTTCAAGTGCGATACTCTGGGGGAGTCACTGCCAAGAGAGAGCTAGTGTGCGGAGTTCCACAGGGCTCACCGATCTCGCCACTTCTCTTCCTTCTCTATATGGCAGAGCCCATGCGAAGTGGAACCCCGGGTCTGAGGTTTAGCTACGCCGACGATATTGGTATCCTTGGATTTGGCCGGACGATTGGAGAGTCTGCAGCCGCAGCACAGGACGAGGTCAATAACCTACTAGACTGGGCTCGAAATAATGCCGTCGCTTCCGATACAGACAAGTCCGAAGTCGTACAATTTCCCGGACGATACCACAAAACATTGGTTGGAATTTATGTCAACGAAACCCTCATAGAGCCGTCGAAAAATGTCCGCTGGCTTGGTGTGTTCCTCGATCCTCGACTAAACTTCAAACACCACGTCACAACCTGGTGTGGCAAAGCGTTGAAAATTGCACAACACATGCGTCGCTTCAATACAGCCTACCGAGGAGCCGCTCCTGGGGCGTTGGTTAAAGCAATCGACACATGTATTGTCCCAATTGCAACGTACGGAGCTGACGTCTGGTGGCCTGGCCTTAGACGCCCAACAATACGAGGGATGGTGACACCGCCTACTGCTGGCCTACGTAGTATGATTGATAAGGCTGTCTTAATGGGTCTTAGATCAGCACTACCGGTAATGAGAACAACCCCCAACGCCGTACTACATAGGGAAGGAGGAATACCAACCGGGAAAGTCATTCTCGAAGGAAACCGACTTCGCCTCTCTGCCAGAATGCAAACACTTGACGACCGCCATCCGCTTAGGATCTGTGCTGCAGTTTGCCCAAATGTTGGTACGCGAAAATATAAGAAGCATAATCGAAAATCTGCGCGTCCTGAAATTCAAATGTCACGGGCTCAGCGTGCTTATAGACAGCTACCAGAGGCAGAGGCCGCGGAACCTCTTGCCCCACCATTTTATCAATTGCGGCCGGGTTCGAAGGTTGGTTCGAGAAAAGACCAAGTAGAAGCCTGTAAACTTTGGATCACTAATGTGCCAAAGTCAGAAATTTGTGCTTACTCGGACGGAGCATCGGAGGGAAAGGGACGCTCAGCTTGGGGGTTTGTCCTAAAGCTGGATGGGAAAACTTTTCAAAAAGGAAGAGGCATAAAGCACGGTGGAGAGGCTTTAGATGCAGAGATTATGGGGGCAAAGGAAGCTCTTAAAGCAGCGTTGGGTCATCTAAGAGGGAAGGAGTACCTGGCGAAGGGAACGACGCAGTGCATTAATGTGTTGATGGATAGTCGACATGCGATAAATGCACTGAGCACGGGCAGGTCCTCGACCAGCCACGAGGAAGTACGAAAGTTTCGCGAATTATCTGGGCTAGCTCAGGTAAGAATAACGTGGGTAGCAGGACACTCGGGGATACATGGAAATGAGGAAGCAGATGCAGCGGCCAAATCCGCCCTACGAACGCTTCCCAGCGTGGAAACTGAGCCAGGAACCACCACGACAGCATTTTTACACCAAAAATTGCATCGACAGCGACAGACTTTGCTTGACAGCTGGTGGAATGAAACTTGCCCGTCACGGTATCGTGAGCTAGATCTGCTCATGCGCCGTCGTAAACCACCAGAACTTGGGCTTTCCAGGCTACAGTTACGACATCTTATTGCAGCCCGTACGGGCCACGGCAATTTCGCGGCGTACCATTGTCGCTTCAACAATCCGCACGCTATTACAGAGTGCATCTGTGGGGAGGAAACCACCCCTACCCACTTCATACATTGTCGACTCAACGCAAATATCACGCGTCGAATCAGAGGGTCATTGTCACACAATGCCTTCTTACACAAGCTACTCGGGCCTAAGTGCTTCGAGAGCTTCAAACAATTTGCGCAGGATACCAATGGTTTTGGGTATTCTCCTGTGCATCCATCTCCTACTCTCAGTGGAGATTGAATATAACTCGTCAGGAAACTAAACCTGACAAAATGGGAATCGAGGCGAGGAGTATTGCTTCCCATTCTAAATTATTTGCAATTTATCTTTTTCTTTTGTCAATTTTGGGAAAAGGAGTTCGCGTCGGCGCATATTTTTAACTTACTGCTGATTTTGTGGTGGTTCATGCGGTGGAATCAAGCTGGGTATGTCTTAGATGTAGTTCTGGCTATGAACATCAGTCCTGTACTCATAGTGGATTTGGAGCTTTAGCTTAGGACTTGAATAAAACAACAACAACAACACACATTAGAGTACATGGCTTGGCTGGATTAAGGAATTTTGTAAAGGATAACTCCTGCATAAACCCATACGCAACGCGCGGTATCGAGTAGATAAGCATGTAGACTTCGTAGTACTTCTTTCGTTATACAGAATATGAACTAATTTACGGCACACTTTCATGCGAATAGCTAATGTGATTAGTCCCTTTACACCTCCTTTAAAATCTTACAAAGAATATTCTAAGTTTGCTGCTTTCCACAACCCAGATTCAGATGATGACGCTGGATGTAATCCTTCATCCTTTTCCAAACAGCTTCAACTGGGTTAAGATTAGGCGAGTTGGCCGGCCAGAAAATTGGTTGAGTGAGCCTCTGGCTTTGCCTTCCAAAGTATTTGCTGCTATGTGAGCAAAAGCATTATCCTGTATTACGGAAAGCCAAGGTCTCATTGAGACTTTGCCATTGGTAAGAGAAACTATTTTCTCACAATATTTTTGGGAGTTAATAGATCCCCAATTGGAGGGCAAGACTGAACACCTGTACTTGGTGTCCTCTACGAACCTGGAAGCGAAATATTCTCCCAGAGCCAAGTTCAGTCAAATTTCGCAATATCAAAGTGTTGAAACCTAGAATATACAATGTTAGTATAAGCTAAATAGCAAATGAGTCATACATTTACCTGGCTGTTAGTGTTTACCAGCTAGGTAGAACATTTGTGTGGTGTTAGGTTGAAAGAGATGTCAGTCACATGATGCTGACCTTCCGCCATTAAACGGGAGGCAGGAAGACAGATCACTCACTTCTACCAGGGTACCAGTAGAGGACACTTGCACCGTCGTTGAAGAACTAGATCACTCGTGGACTGCTAATTATGTATATAAGATAGTAATAGTTCGTTATAGTTTTCCTTATGCAATTTTACTCTAATTAATAGATCAATAATTATTTCATCTCAACAGATTATGAGACCAAACTCTGACCAGCTGAGACAACATTGATTTAAATTAGTAATCTTCCGAGTCGACAAAGATAGCATCCGTACCACTTGTGTCGTACAGCTTGAACACCAGTCCTGTTCATCCCACCTAGCCAAAACTGGAGCCGTAACCAGTTAGTTTTCAATTATGTCGACTGCCGAAATATTAAAAGGCATCAAAAACGCACCTGTCCTGAGCAAATCAACGTATGCCAGATGGAGCAGGTTATTCACGATGTGCTTGTACGGCCTTAACCTTGAGAAGTATGTCTCTGAAGATTTGTCCGAGTTAAATGATGAAAATGATCTGAAGACAACAAGAACTCCTCAAAAATCAGCAAAAACAACTGACAATAACATTCGAGCGGCCCTACTCCAAATTGTGCCCGAAGAGGTTTACTATATTCTAGAAAGCTTGTCTACGGCACGTAAGATGTGGATATTGCTGAAATTATACTATCAGCCACAAAGTGAGGCAGTGGTGGACACCATCCTAGAAGATTTTTGGAGTTTCTCAATGACCGAAGGGACAGATGTTGATGAGTATGCAAATGAACTCACCCAAAAGCAATCTCAAATAGCGTCACTTGATCCATTAAAACGTCCCTCCAATATGACAAAAAAGAATCGCCTATTACGACATTTCGAAACAGAATGTAACGGATACTATGGTGGTGTTGTTGCTTATCTACGATTAGACGCATCAATCTCTTTTAGTCAGACGGTTAACACTCTGAGGGAGACGCAATCAAGCTTTAATAGACAACATGAAGCGGCGACCGTAGCACACATAAACCAAGGAGTTAGAAATAACACTACCAGGGCAATAAGATATTGTGCTCACTGCAAGCGCGCCAATCACGTCCGTGAAAACTGTTTTGATTGGATCGAGACTCCTGATGGTACAAAGTGGGCTGCCAAAAATCCTTCTAAGGCTGCAAGTGTGATGAGACGCAAAGAAGCGTATAATAAAAAGAGGAAAGAAAGAGACAATGAAGGCTCATCAAATGAGGGTGCATGGATCTTAGAAGAACAATTTGATTTATACTACTCTAGTTCCAAAAACTCAGATGTGATACTCGATACCGGTGCTACTTGCCATGTGTTTCACGACAAATCCCTGTTCATCTCCATGTCCCCCACCGAAAAGAGTATTCAAACAGCCTCAGGACACTTGTCAACTGTATCAGGAATTGGGACTGTGGAGTTTCACGTCACGGGATATGAAGGTGGCAACAAGTATCGGACTATTAGAATTGATAACGTCTGGTACCTACCAACATGTACCAGAAACCTCGTTTCCGGCTCAAAGCTCATTCAAAAAGGATTCCAGATGAGGACAAATAAATACGGCATGGGAATTCACTCACCTGAGAATAGACTTCTCGCAAGTGCTCGAATGGAAAATGGCCTTTTTCGATTTAATACAATAAACCCGAAAGAAGGTGCCTCTAAAACACATTCTACTCCAAGCCAAATTTTGATCTCGCAGGATGAGAAGGCACTAACTTCAAAATTGATTCACAATCGTTTTGCCCATGTTGGTACAGGACTATTGAAAAAAATTTACTCCTCAGACCTTTGCTTACATAAAACTAAAGGAAATGATAAGTCAAAACTTAATGTAACATCAGATTTAATTAAAGATTGTCATACTTGTCACTCATGTAAGCAGGTTGAAAGAATAAATAGAGATCCTACACCAAGAGCAGCAAATCTTCTTGATCTTGTGCACTCGGATGTCTGGGGAAAATGTCGTGTCAGTGGGATCCTTGGAAGCAATTATTTCGTTTCTTTTACAGATGATGCTTCTCGCGAGAGTAAGATTTACCCCATAAAAACTACAAAAGATGTCCGAGATAAATTCCTGGAATATAAAAATGAAAAGGAACTTCAAACTGGTTTAAAGATAAAAGCTATGCGTTTCGACGGAGGAGCAGAGTACAAAAAGATTAATTTCAATGGTATCACAAAACAAATGAGTGCTCCCTACACACAACATCAGAACGGGGTTGCTGAAAGATTAAATCGTACTATCATTACTATGGCTAGATGCATGCTCGATCATTCTAAACTTCCAATGCGTTTTTGGGATCTTGCTGTTACCACTGCCTGCTATTTAAAGAATAGAATGCCAATTTTACCCGGTAACAGAACACCGTCCGAAACTATGCATGGAAAATTACCAATCATTTCGCATATTAAAGTATGGGGTTGTATATGTTACGTACTGATTGATAGCCAGAACCCACGGAGATATAAATTGCTTCCGACCTCTGACAAAGGCATTTTTATTGGATATTGTGAATCTCCAACCCAATATCGTGTTTACATTCCTTCAAGAACAGGGCCAAACAAAATAGTTGTATCCGCAAATGTTCGTTTTCTTGAAGATTCATTCTGGGATTGGAGTAAAACATCCAAGGATCAACTTGACCTTCAACAACTGGAGAATCCAACACATCAAAAGGATAGCAGTTCATCATCAGAAATAAGCAGCTTGTCTAACTCGGAATCTGATACAGACTCTACAGCAGAATCGGAATCAGAATCACTCCCTTCTCCTTTCCTTCGACCATATGAGCGATCAGTCGAGCATCCTACATATTTGCCAGTTGAAAGTACTGATATGGAAGTTGTCACATCACAACCCCCAGTCGATCAAGCCATCCCAGGTTCATTCAATAACGAAGTGGATTCACCGACTCAAGTTCCTAGAAGAAGCAACCGAGTACGAAAACCAATTGAACCAAGATCAGCATGGCAACCAAGAGCTCACTATATTGGAGGAGATAATAAAATTCCACAATCATATACAGACGCCATAAGCGGACTTGATAAATCGAAATGGGAGAGAGCTATTCATGATGAACTTGAGTCCCTCGGGTCAAAAAATGTTTTTAGTCCAGTAACTCATGTTCCTCATGGGAGGAGACCTATTGGATCGCGCTGGGTTTTTGCTATTAAGTCCGATGGTAGATACAAGGCTAGGCTAGTTGCGCAAGGATTCAGTCAAGTGCCAGGGATAGATTATTTTGATACATACTCACCAACACTTCATATGGACTCACTCAGGATATTACTAGCTATTTCGGCTTTCCGTGACTGGGAAATCCATCAAATTGATATCAAGACAGCATATCTAGAAGGAGATTTGTCTGAGGAAATATATATGAGGACACCAGAGGGGATTCCCGGATCAAAGTTTGTTAGAATTAATAAAGCGCTATACGGCTTAAAACAATCTGGAAAGGCTTGGAATGATAAACTCAGCAGCACACTATCTTCGTTTCAATTCAAGAAATCCATCAGCGATCAGTGCATCTATATTCACCAGATAAAACAATTGATTATTGGGGCTTATGTTGATGATCTCGTTATATGTGGAAAAGGCATTGAAGATATAATTGAAGCGAAAAGCTGGCTATCTTCATGTTTTCCCGTGAAAGACATTGGCCTTATTGACACGGTAATTGGATGGAAAATAACTCGTGATAGGCCAACTAGAACTCTGAGGATTTCTCAAGCTAGTTATATTGTCAGTAAAGTAGATTCTCTTGGGCTAAGTAATGCCAAAGTTTTCAAGTCTCCAATGGATGGATACGAGGCAATTTTACCTGCTAATGACGATGAGCCACTTGCGGACAACTCAGCATATCCTAGTGCAATTGGTAGTTTGGGGTATGCCTCTAATAGCACAAGGCCTGATATTACCTTTGCAACATCACAGCTAGCAAGGTTTAATGCATCACCTGTTACTCGTCATTGGAATGGCGTTTGCAGAGTTTACAAATATTTGAAAGGTTCCCATGATACCAGTCTTACATATAGCTTTGGAATACCTTCTTGCGAATTATCAGATGAATCAATGGCTACAATATATTCAGACTCCGATTATGCATCAGATGTTGTCACTCGTCGATCTGTTAGTGGGTACCTAATGATGCTGGGTGGAGGACCCGTCAGCTGGCAATCTAAAAGACAAAAGTCAATTGCCACTTCCACAACAGAAGCTGAGTATATAGCAATATTCGAGGCATCAAAGCATGCTATCTGGGCCACTAGACTTCTGGAGGAACTCAATGCTTCTAAGGAACTTATCGGAAATTCCGGGATGAAGGTTTACACAGATAACCAGAGTGCATTGGCCATAGTCAATGGTACTAATTCAACTAAAGCTAAACATATTGATGTAGCCTATCACTTCGCAAGAGACTGCGTCCAAAAAGGTACTATCAAAGTTGAGTTCATACCATCATGTGAAATGCTGGCAGATATACTTACAAAGCCCCTACCTCACTCAAAAGCTGTGCCAATTTGCAATAAAATATTTCATAAGTTTTAAGGCGAATTTTAAAAAGCTATGGCACACGCTGGAGAAGCCCTCAGAAAATTTTTAACAGACATATCAATTCAAAAACACTTGTAATTCGAGTTGTGGTCCCTAACAAGGCTACTAGACTTGTTAGTCAGGAGGAGTGTTGAAACCTAGAATATACAATGTTAGTATAAGCTAAATAGCAAATGAGTCATACATTTACCTGGCTGTTAGTGTTTACCAGCTAGGTAGAACATTTGTGTGGTGTTAGGTTGAAAGAGATGTCAGTCACATGATGCTGACCTTCCGCCATTAAACGGGAGGCAGGAAGACAGATCACTCACTTCTACCAGGGTACCAGTAGAGGACACTTGCACCGTCGTTGAAGAACTAGATCACTCGTGGACTGCTAATTATGTATATAAGATAGTAATAGTTCGTTATAGTTTTCCTTATGCAATTTTACTCTAATTAATAGATCAATAATTATTTCATCTCAACACAAAGAAGTTGGCCCACGAGGCAAAAATTCAAATTACTCCTCCACGTCGTTTTTTCGCTCCCAACAAGTTTGACTCCAACCTAAATCTGATCAAGTCTACAAGTACGACCAAGTACATCCTCATCCCAATGAATACACCTCTATTCGACCTTCTCTGGCCTCAGTTGACCACCAAATACACGCCCAAGCCGATATTCATACCCGACGGAGGAAGCAAAGCGTGGCGCACAAATCTGGGAGACAGTTCTTTGGAATGGACGTGAGGGATTAGGACAAGTTGACAAGATTGTGCAAAGGAAGGATATAACCTCGAAAGGCGTGAAATTCCGAATTTTGGCAAGGAGTTTTTCGAATTGAGCTTTGTGTGCGCCAAGACTTCGCTTGCGAGAGTGCAGCTGACACTCTAAAATCAAGCAAACGATGGAAGGTGTAGTGGTCCGCCTCCTGGTGTTGTTCTCCGGTATAGTCTGAGTAGCCTTGGCACCTACTCCACTTTGGAAGGAGACGCCTCAGACCATATTTCGCGCGGAGAAAAGTTGAAAGGTGATGGATGCATGTCTGGATAACTCAGGGTTTTTGAGACGTTCCTCTGGGTGGGTATTCACGGATGAGGGTTGACTTGGGGTGAAGAAAAAGCCACAATAACTTTGGGGTGGTACTTACAACTGAAATCTGAGGCATGAGTGCTCTTTCTTTACGTTGAATCATCCATTCTGTACTTTTCTTTGATATTGTGTCATAGCTAGATAGCTGCATACGCAATTAAAATCTGATGCAAAAAAAAAAAGATCTCCACTCCTTCTCTCAAAATAAACAGGGGCCTTTTTCTGGCCCTGCAAAGCAACCCCAGAACATCTGTCCGACCCTTTTCGATTTTTCTCCAACACAATCAGCGTTGTGTTCTTGGGAAGTCTAGCTCATAATGTTAGAGCGTAAAATTACTATCTTCTTGAAGAAGAATATACGAACACTTCTTGTCACCCATTCTCTAGAATATCTTCCATCCTCTACACAGGTTTCGTTTGTCCATTAAACTGACGTCTAGTCTTCATATGTCCAATTGAGATGAGTTTCGGGCCATTCTTTGCGTGTCTTCATAGTTTTTTGAGATACTGGAGGCTTTAGACGAGCCACATGCCGCTGATATCCTCTTTTTTTAAGTTCTCTTTGTATTACCAGCTCGCTAACACCAAGATGTCTAGGGGGCCAGAGGCGAGTTCCAGAATTTTTTTGCGGCGGTTTAAAGGTAATACTCAACGTGATATAATCTGATCAACATCATCTGCTTTCAGTCTTGAGGATGTTCTTTTTCCCTTTTTTGGGAGACAGTTCTGCGGCGCAGTGAATAGCTAACTTGTCCCCGAGAAATGCCTAGTTGCGCAGCAATCTGTGTCTGGTTTTTGCCAAATTCATGAAGCCCATAAATCTTAATTTTTCTTTTAATTTATATTTGTTCATATCTAATTTTTCTACTTACTAAAATGTTTTGATCTCTGGATAATTGTTTGATTCGAGGTGTTGAAGGTGGGGTTTGAGGTGGATTCATCTGTAAAATAAGGTTAGTATTGAGTAAAGCCATGTGTTTTCTGAATAAATAACTTTGTTTTCGAGAAATCTAATTCTTATTTTAACTCAAGCACAAGATGAGGAGTGCTGTATAGTTTTTTAGCGGTCAGCAGTCATCAAAGTGATGGCAAAGAACCAGAGAGCGGGTTGGATTTGCATAAAACTGAGGGTGGCATGAGATCAAATTTTGCTCTGGATTTAGGCCTGGAAATCCAGGACAATAATTATGCACGATGTCAAAATTGCCGCTAACAGGGGTATAGCCCCTGAAGCGAATATGCGCCCCATTTAAATCCACTGTAAACTTGAAGTCGTGGCACCATAGTACATGGTCATTGAACGTTAGCCGGACACTAACGTCAAGCTAGTCCTCGATCACGTGTTTAGAAGGCGTGCGACGATTCCTTAATTTCCTTAGTCATGATCCTGCTTCACCCGCTTGGTAATTCATGTCCCAAGTCTTCCAACTTTTTTACTTTTTTACATCTTGACAAAGATATGAAAATGTCAATTGCATCTTGGTAAAGCATAAGGAAGATACAGTACAGTGAGACACGAGTCTAGTGCACTCAAACTTTTCACATATAGAAGACTGGACTAATAAATATTGGATAACCTTGTATGTAGCAGGTATTAGAAGATGCAGTCCTCATGAAGTGGATATTCTTCAATAGTCTTAGACTTATGTAGGATGTAGATGAGTTAAAAAATATAGTACAGTAGCTTGGTCAAAAAGGTTTCCTGGAATGTGTTTCATTGTATATTTTTTCACTTGTTAGATTTCGGTGTTAATTCAGTGACTCAGATTTGAATATTCTTCTTGAGCTGTCAATTGCTATTGACATGATCTAGGCCATTGACCCTTATGTTAAACTAATCGAGAGTGTAGAAATGACCCATAGCCTGGCATTTTTATATTACAAGAAATAACTATCAGGGAGATCTATCGCCACATTGTGGATCCCAATTGATGGAAACCCGACCGTGCACATCGTGCGCTGTTGATTGGCTCACGTGGTGCAGGGGAATATTTAAGTAAATTGGCGATCCTGGATTATATAAATCAATTTTTGAATTTGAATTTGATTTCATTTAGCCCGATTTGGCGCCTTAAGGCCCATTCAGGTGTCTACAAACTCTAATATTAATATAGGAGGAAACCTTTGTGGTAAAAACCCCCTCAACTTCTCAGTTTATATAAATTTATATAAACTTCTCAATTTATAATCACACATAACATTGTTCATCAAACCTTCCAAACCATTGCATTACGCGCAGAATCAAGCAGCATCATGGCTGCGTTTAACCAGCCGTCGTCCTCGGCGTCGATCGACCCAGGCGACCACCTTCACCCGAGCCTTCTTGGGATTGCTGCTGCAATGGAGCAATCAGAACGCGAACGAAAGCAGCGAATGAGCGTAGCTCAAGATTTCCTGCATACTATTGACGCTTGGGCAAAATCCAAGGTGGGAACTGAAGGCGCGACCCTAGTTGCGCCACTTATAGAAAACATTTCACCTATTGTGATAGCATTTGCGATAGGCAACACCAATGCCAAAATTAACATAGGCAAGAAACCAGCACCCGAAACCACCCAAAAACCAATTCCTGGGCCTAGGGCGACAAAACCAGCCGAGAAACCCCGCCACAAACTTCCTCCAAAGCCACGCGAAAATGCTTCCCCGTGGGTCACTGTAGCGCGGAAGGCGGCCAAGCTCCCGGACCCGCCAGTTAATCTGGTCAAACATAGACCTGTCGTGCATATAAAGCCGAAAAAACAAGAACCACCCAAAGAAGACAAAAGACTGTTCCTCCGATTAGGTCAAGGACACCAGTGGCGGAAGTTGTCACCTGTCACAATAAAGAAGATTGTAACTGAAAAAGCTGGGGTCGCACCCTCAGCCATCATAGCAATGACACAAGTTAGGTCTGGCCTAGCAATTGAGTGTGCATCAGACGCACTCAGAGAAACAATCCTGAGTGTTGGCGCTTCTCTCCAAAAGGAGGACATAACAATTGAGCCTGCCTCAGACTGGACCTCTGTCATGGTCCCTCATGTACCGGTTAACATCCGGACATTGGACGGAAGAATAGCAGTCACCAGCGAAATGGTGAAGACCGAATGCCAGTCAGTGTGTGGTGTCGCGCCAATACAGGCGCGCCCAAATGACATAAAGCTGGGTCAGTACTCCACCAGTTGGATTGTACACTTCAAACAGGCACCAGCCAACCTAAAGTTCAGGCTGTTCGACGAGAGTGGACCAGCCATACCATTCTCTCGTAAACGGCCCATCGAGCAATGTCAACACTGCTGGGGTTATCACTCGACAAGGAACTGCGTCAAAGGACAGCGGTGCGTGAAATGCTCGGGCACGCATGAAGCAGCAGAATGCACAGCCGACATTCCCAAATGTTCAAACTGTACTGGACCACACGAGTCAACACATTTGGACTGCATGGCCTGTCCAAGGCGATACCATGGCCAAGTGACTTCACGATCACCGGCAGAGCTACGAATTATTCGAGAGCGAGGACATCGAGATTTTAAGGCCGCAATATTAAGATCTCAAGAAAAAGGTAAGGCCTGCGAGGTCATTAATATACCAGAAGAAACGATGGTTGATAATGAGTAATACACCAAATTCTCACAAGCACAACCGAAAATATAGCACCCTTCTATTTCACCAAGTGAACGTGGGAAAGGGCGAACCTAATATGGACATAGCGCTGCAACAGGCGTGGGACGCAGGAGCGCACGTTGTCATGGTACAAGAACCATGGACATTGCAAGAAGATGGGGAGTATAAAACGAAAAATCATCCTGGCTTTCACAGCCACAAGCCCATCGGAGATACAGGAGGTCGCCCAAGAGCAATCACCTTTACCCGGAAAGGTCTCGAAGCCTCACAAATACATACGGCTCCCACAAGACAAACTTTGGACTACTGCTTCGTTCAAGTATCTGGCCTGACTTTTGTAAACGTATACCGTGCACCCGGGCCAAGCGGTACCTTAGAACCCTTACTCCAATGGACGCTCCAAGGCCCCACGGTAGTCGGGGGAGACTTCAATGCGGTCTCGAAACACTGGCAACCCCAGGCACCAAGGCAATATGGCAGCGGCGACCAAATCATGGACTGGGCACTAGCGCGGGACATGCAGTTAATAACCTCAGCCGGCGTACCCACGCATCGAGATGGAAACGTGCTAGACTTAGTGTGGAGTAACACCTTTGCTGAGGCGTCGGTATCAAATAAATACAACTGTACATCGGATCATATGACTATCGTAGGATCTGTTCAGGTGACAAAAATGGCAGACCTCAACGCTGTCTCACAGGATCTGCGAGTCCGTGACCAAGACCTTGGTAAATTCGCCCAGTATGTCAAAGCCTGGGCCAAGCCTGGCCCCATACGCAACGAGTTGGAAATTGAAAGCCAAGTAGCGAACCTGCTGGAGGCTCTGGGGGATGCCCGCAAGGCAGTGGGACGGAAACCAGTGAGAATAGCCGGGAAATCAGCGCCATGGTGGAATGAGGAGTGCAAGAAAAAGCACCTCGAGTTCATGGAATCCAAAGACGACTCAGAAAAAGCAGCCCTGGCCCGGAAAAGGTTTAGAGCTACAGTCAAAGTGGCAAAAAGGGAACACTGGAGAAAACAGATCGAGAATGCCATCACGGACACCCAGGTATTCAAGATAATGCAATGGGCTAAACCCAAGCCATGTCGAGAACCTCCTCCTCTGAAGGCCGCGGAGGACAAATGGTTATCAGACCCACTCGAGAGGGCAGAAACCCTGAGGGACATCTTGATAACTAGATTCAACGCAGCCCACGATCTCTCCACATGGGAGACGGGACAACCAGAGACTATTCCGTGGAACCCAATATTGTCGACAGAGGATGTAAAATCGAGCACCATTGGAACAGGCGACAAGTCTCCAGGAGCGGACAGAATCACGGTTCGGCTGCTTAAGGCGTGCTGGGAGCAAATTGGCGAACAAGTGAAGAACCTCTTTCAAGCTTGTTTACAGCTTGGACATTTCCCCACTATGTTTCGAGTTGCAGAGGTCATCCTCCTCCCTAAGCCAGGACGGGACCTCGCAACAGCTAAAGGTTGGCGACCAATCTCTCTTCTATCCTGTCTTGGGAAAGGTTTGGAACGACTTGTAGCCAAGAAAATGGCCTGGCTAGCAATCGAGCACCGAGTCGTTCCTCAACAGCTGTTTGGTGCACTGCCTGGTCGCTCAGCAGTTGACTTGGTCTCCTGCGTCATACACGATGCAGAGGCGGCAATGCGATACAAGAAGGTAACGGCCATGGTTACTCTGGACGTACAAGGTGTTGTAATTCTAACAGTCCTGCATCTGTTACACTAGTCATGTACTATCTCGTTTTCGTTTCCGTTATTCGTATCATTTAATACTGCGCCACATCTATTTTCTGTAATATTAATTAGTCTTGGCGCTTAACACAAGATATGTTGGAAATTATGGTATATGCATGATTCTGTCTTACACTCAGCTAGCTTGGGGGTCTACTGGTGGTCAAGACATACCATCACCATGATAATGTCGCCATGCTGGGACATGGGCGCATATCCCGGCTTATTTCTAAATTCGTCTCAGTAGGACTAATTCCTGTATATATATGTAGTGTTCTTCTCCTTCAGAAATCCTCAGTTCATTACATTTACTGAATATCTCTGAAGGTCTATTCGTACCCTCTTCGTGTCACCCTACCAAGCTTCACCCTTAAGCTCTATTCAACTGCTTCGTTGTTCGGCATATATCCTTCACCTCCCTAAACCATTCCAGCATTCCTCTACGATCCATAACCTCACAATACAAGGAGCATTCGACGCGGTCCTGCACAAATGGCTCATCCATCGATTGCGGAATCAGGGATGGCCAAGGATACTTTGCCTGTGGATAGAATCATTTCTAACCCAACGAAGGATAAGGGTGCGACACCGTGATGGAACCACGCGGGACAAAGTTGCAGAGTGCGGAGTCCCACAAGGGTCGCCGCTATCACCCCTTCTGTTTTTATTATACATCGAAATTTTGATGCAAGACGGAAACAAGAGCACAAAATTCGGTTACGCTGACGACATCGCTATACTCAGCATAGGGAGCACCGCGTCTGAAGCAGTGGCCGAAGCCCAGAAAGAAGTCGACAAACTCGTCCAATTAGCGAGCGAAAACCAGATAGACTTTGACCCGGCAAAGTCTGAACTACTGTTAATTGGAGGTGGGCCAAGGAAAAAGCTGAACACCACGGGTCTAGCTGTCCATATCCAAGGCCACTGCATAGCCCCGTCCCCGTACGTGAGATGGCTGGGAGTATGGCTAGATTCTCAACTCAACTTCAAGCAACACGTTCAGGAATGGTGCGGGAAGGCGCAACGTATAACACAGTCTATACGACGGATAAATTCGGTCCAGCATGGCGCAGCTCCGGGACCGATGATTAAACAGTGCAGTCCTGTGTCCTAAGTACGGCACTATATGGAGCCGAAGCGTGATGGCCAGGTCTCACCCGAATCACAACCCAGCGGGACAAAATGGTTGGCACAGGAGTAGGCTGGCACACTGACCTCCTCGACAACACTATCTTGAAGTCAGTTCGAGCTGCGCTACCGGTGTGGCGAACTACACCAAAAACGGCGCTACACAGAGAGTCGGGTATTCCCCCATCTGCTATTACCTTACAGCAGAGAAAAATTCTAGCTGCCGCACGGATTCAAAGGCTGGACGCGTGGCATCCTTTAGCATTCAGGTCTACAGAGGAGCCAAAAGATACAGTAAGCCGCCTAGGTCTCCGCATAGGTCAGAGGAACCGGCCATTCAAGTGCCCAGAAAGGTACCTCACGCGACTTCAGATCAGCGCCAAAAATATGCCGATGGCCGAGGGCCCCGGCAAACTGTATTTCCCAAAAGCTGAGCCCATCAGACAGCTCACTGACGGTGACAAGCAGCAAGAAGCAGCTCACGCTAAGCAATGGATAGCAAGCCTGTCGGATGAGACAGTTTGCGCTTACTCAGACGGCTCATCATGTGGACCTGCTAGATCGGCGTGGGGATACATCTTATACAAAGGAGGCCAGATGATTGGGAGTGATGCCGGTCCTCTGCCAGGGGCGGAGGTGTACGATGCCGAAATTTTTGGCGCCCAAAAAGCCCTCGAAGGTGCGATAGGAAAAGCGGGCAGCTCTCCGATAAAAGTGCTCCTCGATAACTCCATAGCCGCAAGAGCTCTTCAAACCGGTCGAACGAAATCTTCTCAGGCGGTGGTAGACATATTCACAAGACTGGTACGACGAGCCAGATCAGTTGAAATCAGGTGGACACCAGCCCAGTCAGGGATCACTGGAAACGAGGAGGCAGACAGACTGGCGAAGGAAGCCCTCAGGAAACTCCCGGCTGAAACGACTACAGCTCCCTCAACAATTAAGGACGGACTCAAATACACCTTCGCAGCCCTCAGCCGGTTTGTCAGGCAAAGGTGTGAAGAAGCGGTGGAATCCTGGTGGCTAAAACATAGACCTAGCCGCTATGAGGGGTTGGATCTCCGAATGAAACGAAAACGTCCACCAGAGCTAGCACTTCCGAGGTGGGCGCATCACCACTTGGTCGCAGCGAGGACGGGACATGGTGATTTTAGGAACTACCATGAAAGGTTCGGCCACGAATGGGAAAACTGCAAATGCGTTTGCGGAAGAGAGAAACGTCCCTGGCATTTTACCGAATGTCGGATTGCTCTATGGCACTGGAGAGAAGAGAAGCATGAACCGCCACCGAGTGGACAGGAGATGCTGGCAGAAAAGGGAGGGGGTAAATTTCTCCAGTTCTTAACAGTAACTAAGTGTTACGAGATGCAGAGCGCAAACCGGGAGGATTAAGTCCTGCCGGAGGAAATTTTCCACAGGACTAAGGGCCACGAGGAAGGAGAAAAGGCGCAGGGCGTTTTTTTTTTCCGAAATTTAATTAATTATCTATGTTTTCTACAAATAGTTTCTGAGAAGCAAACTATGTACCTAGGTTGTAGTGTGGCCCCAGGGAGCACAGACCCGTATCACGCCTATTGGGTGTAGGGCATAAGCCTGATACGTAATGTATTCAATTCAATTCAATTTCCAACTTATATACACTTTAAGTTTGTGTTACCTTCACAAAGTGCACCAATACTGTTATATCCAGTGCGGATACCGTCCACTTCATTGCTACTGGCAGGAGATAATCTTTCCCCTGCTTTCCCCTCTCTCCCTTATCGTGGCCTCGACTTCAAGCGTCAGTCGAAACTGCTCTAGCCATCCTTCCTGCTGGATCCATTTTGTTATCCTTGCTATATCTTTTGGACTGTTCATCATGGCCTCAAATGACCGGTTCTCTGCCTTTCTTAGTATTTCTCCTCTTCCTTTGGCCCAGCTGGTGCAGGCCATGATCATATGCTTCACATTCTGGGACGGATATCCACATTGGCATCGTGGGTTATCTACTCCTGGAACTTTTCTTCTGTGCAGATAAGAATTGAACCCAATGTGTTCGCTTCTTATCTGCATGGCTATGCTGCTCTGGGCCCTGCTCAGGTGCATAGAAATCAATTCACGTATTATTAGTCTCAAGCTCTACTCACATTACATTGTTGATTAGTCGGAGCCACGAGACACCTGCGTGAAATCATTGTGATCATAAACTGATCGACCAGAAGCCACAATATTGCTAGCTTTATCTGAATAGTGTTAAATATACTTGTCTAAACAAGAGATAGAGCGAAGATTATCAACACAACCCTCTGTTGAACGAAGACTTAATGAGGAAATTGATAATTATTGTGTTTCATAAGATTAGGAAAGTATAGACTGGGCATTGGATTGATATGGGTTTTAGGCTTGATAGACTGAAGCCTTTGCACCTCCGTACTTTTTGTGAATCAAAGATTAAAACCAAATTTTTTGACTCTATATATTAGCTAGAATTGGTATGCTTCTCTGCCGGTAGTAATTTTTAACCTCCAACCTTGTTACTAAGTTCTGATGTAGTTGAATTTCCTCCAGAGTTAGAGTACAGAATATAAAAAAACCTTGAAGACTGATACAATAAATTTCTTTTACGACTTATGTGCCGAACTGGAGAAAGCCCGACTAACGGTTATATTCGGGATTACATAAAGTCCTCGACAAGATCAGAAGCCCATGCCTTAATTGCATCATAGTTACATTGGAGATATTCGATGCACTTGTGAGGTTACTGAGAGGTTAGCCAAATCAATGATAAACTCTTTTCCTGTTATTGTTCTTGTAATTTATTGTTATCAAATCTACCATCTTAGTTTACCTGTAATAATTTATTCGTCCCAGACGTAAATCGGATCCTGGGTCCTCGAAAGATATAGCCGGCGGAATTTGAGATTGTGTGACGACTGTCAGATCTAGCATAATCTACAAAGTCAGTCACTTTCCGTTAGTTCCTAGTTGAGAAGCATTGTATCTTATCGCTGGTACGATTTGCAAATCTCAGATATCACTAAATACAGGTGTAATTTTAGTTTTGTCAAAGTTTAAGAGCTAGGGGTATTTACTTTTTGACTCAATCTTGGTTTAGATTCAGACTTCATGCAAGCGTCTTTATTCATTTTATTCGTTTAGTTGTACGTAATTGGAGGGAAATAAACCGGTGTTGCCCTTGAGAGTGCCTTGCCACCAATCTTCATCCGGAAATTCCTATACTTGGTTAGCAGAAAGACCGTACCTAAAATGCCATGCATTTATTTTCGTTAGGGTGACAAACTAGATTTGTTATGATATCATCCTCTTCAAAGCTTAATTCATTGTCCTCGCCAGCTTCGTAGGCATAGAGTGCTGTAGCTGTTGGACCAGATGATACAGGCAGTGTCGACTTAGACGTCGGGATTGTTTCATCAACGTTTTGCGCCTCTCTTTCCATGAGCTCAACGTAGTTGCTAGGAAAAAGTCCATTTTCTCCCTTTGAGTTTGTACCCATCCACCAGTCATCGTCAACCATATCAATGTTAGTAACATACTCACCTTCAACAAGCTCTAATTCATTCTCCTCGGCTTTCTCGTAATCATAATGGATATATGCTATCATCCCGGTAATTGAAGGTGGAACGTTTGACGGAGTGTCAACTGGTTCGATAGAGTTATTTCCGATGGAAGGCCTAGACTCATCCAAAATTTCCTTTACTGGGTTACCCCTGTCACCGATCTCAAGGTCAGCCATATTTGGTGCTGATGATGGGTAAGGTTTTTCGAATGATTTCAGGTCAGCCTCTACAACCCTGGCTTTTGGCAAGGCAATTCTGATAGGAGATGTTTCTTTCTCTAAATTTTCGGGCGTTGGAGTACGCAATTGGGGTGGGGGCGAAGGTATTGTAATAATGGGGCGGTTAGAGATATTGATTGGTGGTAGATTAGATTCATTACTCAGCGTATTTTCTTGAATCTCTGATGCTTGGTGAGATGTCAAACTTTTGATACGATCCCGTAACGTCCCAACACTACTTGTTGAAGGTACAAAGCTTTCATCTTTTCGCCCATCATCCCCAGTGGACTGATGGCCAAGACTGCTTGCGCTAGATTTTCCAGTAGGATCTATTGAGACCGGAGCCCATGATTTTCCTGTATAGCCACTCTTCCATTCGCCACCTCTATTACTTTGATTTCCGGACGGAGATGCTTGACTGGACAGAGGATTACCAGCTCCACTGAATTTAGTCTCACGATCCTTTTTTTCTTGCCACACCTGAGCTGGAGTTTTACCTCCTTCATCTGCAAATTTCTTGCTCGTAGACCCAACGGAAGGTTGTACTGTAGTAGCTGAAGCAGACTTGAACCCAAAAGCTGATGGGGTCGGGGCTTTGGTACCGCTGAAATTAGATGTGGAAGATCCAAATTTATTGGCAACTTTAGGTTTTGGCAGCGTCGTGAGCCTTTCGGAATTCAGGGATGCAGTAGGTCTGTTGGCCGTAAGGGCTGATCTCGACCCTACACCTGCACTACTCACTGTGGGCGGTTCTGACGCATGTGAAGAGATTGGATTATCTTCATGTATTGGCTTTTGTGCTCTAGACCTGATGGCTGCAATGTCAACTTTTCCAACAGGTTCGTAAGCTCCTTTGATGATGGTCGGACGGTCATCTGTTTTACTCTGGGCTTGTGCACGTATTGCACTGATATCTACTTTTCCAACTGGCTGATAACCCCCTTTAACAATGTTACTTTTTTCGTCGTTTTTTGTGTTAGAGCGGGCTGGTAATGTTGTTTGTTTCTGGGAGATCAGCTCGGCCATATTTACCTTAGTTGGTTTATAAGAACTAGCAACGTTCTGCATCTTTGACTGGGTTATTTGCGGAGCATCAGCACCCCAGCCATCATCGTCGGCGTTAATTTCATTCTGGCCAGGTCTTTCATGTAAATTTGCAAATTGTCTTGTTTCTGAACCTCGTAATGCTTGGGTTGGGTTAAATACAGACCTTGTCGATACAGATGGAGCAGAGGATGAGGGGACACTTCTTCCCGAATATTTCGCGCCAGACGCGTCAGAAACCTTCTGAATAATTTGTTCAGGAGAAATATCTCTATCAGAACGAGCGTTAATTTGAATATGATATCCCTAGGTAGTCAGCAGATATTCGAACCACCTCTGTAAGAATAGAACACCAACATGGCAGATCTTGGATACAGTGGCTAGATGGCTGGTAAAATACCCTTTAGTTCTCTCTGGAACACCCTCCCCACACTTTAATAAGTCAGCTCTAACGAATTACTACAGAAAACATTAAACTTACCCATCCAATTAGGACAAATTTTGGCAGTTTTGTGTTGGGATCTCTAACCCTAACGAATGCAAACTGGATCCTTCCTTCGGAAAATTCTTCAATCAGGTCAAGTATTTCCCCCTCTGACATTATTTAGTGTGCTGAAGCTCTGGTCTCTAGCGAGACAGAACTCGTACCTCCAGTAGTCTGTACTTTTAGGGTGCTTTCTTTCCCACCTCTATCTGGTTGGAAGGCGTTCACAAGGGGTGATGATACAGAGAATAATACCCAGTATCCATAAGTTGAAGAGTTTTCCACTGCACTAGAGGATGTTGAGCCATTTATTACACTTTGATAAGAAGACTTAATGGATGGACCGTTGGTTGAGGTGTTTAGAGACGCCATTTTAAGCCACTCGAAGTTCAGGTGTTTCGAAAGTAATCGTAAATTATCAATTTTTAAGAAGAGTGAAGTTGCGACCAGGAGCAATTTTTACTTATATCCCATCTACTTCCTGCTTTAGTTGAGCAAGCAGTTATTGTTGATAGTGTCCCGCTAAAATTTAATAAGCTAGTTTGGCACAAGGTAGTATTATCCTTGAACACCATGAATGACGCCACGGATAAGCCAATTCCAATTCACGTATTAGACCTTCAAACTAGGGGTTGTAGGCTCGAATATTGTCACTATTTTCTCCATTGTGCTTCTAATTCTTCCTGAAAATTTCCTTCGCCAGGCTTCCTCCCAAAACTTGTTAGCACTAACCCGTCACTATGTCATTGTAACGGGCAGATGTCGCTGTAGTTGTTGGATTTAAAAATAGCGTACTTCTCCTACCGAAATAAACCAGCCAGTCCTCACACCTGAAGTTTAAGAAAGGTCTGCAAATAATTCCAGTACGTGTCATAAATCTCTACTGCCTGAAGCTCATCATAGCGCCGCTTTTCGTTACTTCTCTACAAATTTTAATTCATGTAAACTGTAACAATATTCAAGGTACTCAGTTCTTCGAAACATCTAATTTTTTTTGAACAATATAGCCACTATTCAACCAAAAAGCTACGGCAGGTTTCTTCTGTTAAACATTCCACGGCAAGACTTCCGGAGCTTAAATTGCAATAATGGATTCATCTAAATCCCTAGACTGCAATCTGTCACAAGTAGACAATCTGGAGGAAACCAAGATCCAGTGTCACATCACACCCAGTTGTCTGCCAAAGAGAGATAGCCCTTCGGAGGACTGCACCAAAAAACGCAAGTTTGAAATAAGGGATAATTCCGAATGCCCCTCTCAAGAACAAGGAGTAAAAGAGAAAAAACAATGCGTAGACTCCAAACCAGCTATCTATAAATACGAGGCATTACACAATGATAAATCTTTAATACCAGCCGAGATATGGCATTATATCTTCACACAATGTACAATCAAAGATTTGGGTGCACTACTCAAGGTCAATCAGTTGTTCAACTCTTATCTAGATGCCAACTCAGTATTCAAAAGAACTGTATACAGACAATCTCAGTCTTTTCTCAAAATATTAGAGCCCGACATAATCTGGAAGGCGTCGCGAAAGGTCACCAACTCGCCATGCCTTCCAACACCACCCGAAGATAAGACAGAGCTGGATATGTATAGGCTTGCTTATGGGTCTTTGTGTCAAGAATGCGGGAAGCAAGGAAAAATACAAGTGGTAGATGCTAATGATCCATGGCATCCTGGCCCAGGTGAAAATGGGGTTGTTCCGATTTGGTCATTTGGAGTTCGTCTCTGCGGGAAATGTCTGGAAACAAGCACATCTAAGGTAAATGTAGTTAAGAGGTAAGGCCATGAAAAATTGCTGACAACTTAACCAGGAAAGTGAAATGTTACTCTATTCAGAATTACGATCTACATTATTAACCGCCCTACCCTCCATTTTCCTATCAAATGAGCTACACATTGTTCCATCAGTAACGCTTAAAAATAAGCTGCAATGTAACAAAATTCACATTTCAAAACGATTTTCCAGGGCCCAAATCCAAGAAATTAAGAAAGAGTATGAAGAGGTTAGTGCGATGGGTGGAGCTACTGTAGAAGAATGGTTAAAAGGTTTAGATAGCCGCGGAAAAAGACGGCGGAACGATGCCCTTAGATGGGAAAGATGGCAGCAAAGTGGTGGTCTGGACCGCCTTAAACCCCATTGCACCGCCGGAAAGGCTAATTCTAGCAATATTTTCAGTCATTCCAAGACCCAAGAAAAAACAAAGGGAGATCTATTAGATAAATGTATAAGTGGTCCTCTAGGACTCTCTTCCGACAATAGAGATTTCAAATTAGTGGAGGAAATTAAATCTACTGACTGTAGGTTGGTTCTTAATTATTTAATTTATATTTTACACTTTGCTCATAGTTATTAGCAAACAGCCCAACAATCTTAGAACCAATCCAAAATGGATATAGCCACTTTACTTGGCCACAGCCCCAACCAAAGCATGACAGAACTAAGATAGAAATTGCTGAGATGAAGGCGGCCCGAAAAGCAGAAATAGAGAGAAGGTGTCTGACACTTAATCCGCCATTACCCGCTGAAGAACTTTTTTCAATGGCCTCATTTCAAGCTGCCATTCAGATAATTCAACCTTTCACTGATAACGCTTGGGAACTACTTAAACCTCGCTTGGTTTCTCAAAGGGAAGAAACTAAACATAGAGAACGAGAAACCTTTCTAGTTGAGCAAAAAACCATGACTCAGCCGTCCAAGAAGGAAGGCAAAAATCCAACAGGCCGAGTTAAAGAAGACTCTCCAACTCCACTCCTCACCAAGATTGGGGGCTTCGCCGACGACTTCATTAGAGATGAATGGAATGGGGGTGAAAGAGTATGGTTTGAGAATAGTCCTCTATTTGCTGCAAGAGTTTTGATACATGTCCGCAAACGTTTCTACACTGGTAAAACGGAAAAGGATGTCCATCCACACACTACACGTCAGATATCAGCAGGCTTGCCTCCCAATAAAAAATTAAGCTTGGAAAATATGAAATGGGTTTTTGATACTAAGGTTAAACCAATAACCGACAAATTTCGAAAGACCCTTTTCCTATGTAATGCCTGCGATCTAGCCACCAGATATTACGGGTTTGAAGCGGTTATCCAGCATTACGCAGCGAAACACACCACTCAACTCAGTTTGGGCAAACTAGTTGTTTGTTGGAAATCTGAGTGGCCCGAAGAATCACCATTTAAACCTAATCCTTCCTCTACGCCTCTCCATCCTATATACAATTTTGGTCCTTCAGCATCTACTGATCCCATACTTACTCGTGGGCATTCATCTGTTCCCGACTTTTCTCTTCTGGGCTCTTCAATTAAAAATTGCGCTAAAGAGACACATGGTGCATCTAATTCGATTTTACAACATAGGGATTCAGAAAAAAAATGTCGTAGTTCTCGAACTGGCATTACTGAACAAACCCAATATGGTACACAGGGAGTTACCTCATCAATTCGTTCAGATCATTGTTCAGAATCATCAACTCATCAAAGCTCTATCCCACCTACAATTTGTAAAAGGCAGGAAAATGTTGAAGACACGCCTTTTTCAACTAATCAACATGTTATTACTTTGCAGGAAGATAATGAATACAACAAGCAGCTCCAAAACTTCGCAGGTCATATTAGAGACATATGGGCATCTATAGGCAGCTTAAAAAAAATTCCTGGTACATTCAAGGCTTACACTCTGGTCTTTCATATTATCAAAAGGTTCAAGGATTGTTTTAAACAAAATCCACCGCTTATATTGTTAAAGGATGTTCTTCATCAAAAAGATATGCATCCAGTCAGGAATATTCACGGACTTCTATGTGAAGCTTGTTCCTCAGCTGCTATGCGAAAAACTGAAACGTCTAATCCTGAAAAAAACATGTTCTCTTTTTTTCAACTCGTAAAACATTTTCATTTGGTCCACGAGCAGAACGACTCTTTCAATCAGGCCAATCTCACCATAGATTGGACTCATGAAATGGTCAAACTCTCTGAGCTGGGCAAGATTTGTTCTATTATTGAATCACCTGGAATCGACAAGAATCGGCTTTCACTATTTGTGGAAGCAATACCTCAGCTTACTGCAAAGATGAAGTCAATTACCGAAAACGAAAAAAGAACTAATACCGATTCCGTGAATATTGTCACAAAAAATAATACACAGTCAATTTCCATTCAGGATGCCAGCCATGAGAGCTCAGTCACTTCTGTCAAAAAAAATTTAACAGGAACCAATAGTGCTGCAAATAATAATGGGGAAACTAATCTTTCAAACCCTATAGAAGCCAACCGCCGACCTGGGAAATCAGACATAAAATCTCAGCATCCTCCTCAACAAATTGAGGAATATCATAAAGCTTTATATTCAAAATCTTGTAATTTTCCTATGGATAAAAAGACTGCCATATCACATAAACCTAGCAAACGTGATCTGAACCACAGGGATGAAATAGCTACATTAAATATTCAAAAAAATATGTTGAATTATACTCGGGAAGGTGGCAAGTATTTTAATCAGCAAGAACCTAAGGCGAACCAAACTGGCTCCCGCAGTCTCGACCCTAGCCGGGAAATTAAGGAGCCAAATCCCCCTATCTTTATGACAGCTAAAGATGGTCGCAATAAGATGAAAAACGTTATAACCATAACTGACACGGCCGATAGAAGAAATGATCGAACTTTAAATGTAGTTGTACAGGTTTCTCAGCAACAGCAACCAAGTCAAGGACGAAGACTCGATGCTAGGGGAGAACTTTCCTATCCCGAATTTTCCACACAAAATAGAACTCAGAATATTAGAGGAGACAGGCTTCAAAAATATGAGTCTCGCACTTCTGACTTGGATGATAACTCTTTGTATTACTCAAGAATCGATCATGATGTTGGATATTCAACAAGCTTACCGGGTCCCCTCCATAAGCGATTCGACTATTATTCTCGATCACGGCATAATGAAGAAATCACACGGTCTAGAAATAACTATAGCCTTCCAGAGCCAAGCTGTCGCGACACGGGTGATATTGATGATGATTGTATTTATTTGGGGAGTAAAAGAATTGTAGATACTCTACCTAACAATATAACTGCTGTCGGACTTGGCCCTCTAGATCGAGATCTAACTCAAGGTAGACGACCATATGAACTCAAAAACATACCAATACCACATGACCACTCCATAAATCTTCAAAATTCTAGATATTCTTTAGAAAATAAAAATTTTCGTGAAGGCACGCATGATACTAGGGATAAGAATACTCACTCGAGTAATCCGTCAACTAACAATAGAAGGATTGAGAAAATTCGTCGCTCAAGATCTCCACCATACATAAGGACAGACCAACCACCGGGGTATCAACAAGACGCATCTGCCATGTATAGGGAAATATCTCGGCCTTCTATAGGGCGTGTCGTTTACGAGCGATCGCCATCGGAACAATACTATAACAGGCTTTATTCTGATGAGCCATCCTACATGCGCGAGCCTTGGCTTTCAGAGGAATATGAGCTAGTAAGAATCTCTGACCCATATAGAGACTATTCGATTCGTCGGCCTTCTCGTCATCGCATGCACGCTGTATCCGAAAGTGAACCATTGTTACAGCCTCCTTTCTATGAAACATGTATATCTGGACCTGAAGTAGAACGCAGGTTCAAACAAGAAAATGAGCTGCAAGACTCTGAACCTCCGCATGTCTATTCTCATCGGCGAGCTAGAAATGGGATATAAGAACTAGCTGGGTGCCATACATGAAAAGGGTTGTAGTGATTATTATGTGAATAGTAAACTAATAAGGTTATGGAGAGTATCCAAATAGTACTCTATGTGTTAGTAGTCTAACAACAATGTCTTCACAAATTTTTTTGTGCTCAAGCCAAATTCTACTATATCTGCTCTCATATTTTAGAACTCCATTTTAATTACATACTGACTAACTAAACCTATATTTTTAGGAGAGTCGCAGTAGGCATTCTTGTATTTCTCAATATCATTGTATAGGGCCGTACCTCAGCTTTGTTCACATTTTACTGTTGACTTACAAATGGTGTTCAGAATAGCGATCATCTTTTTGGGCTCTATAGAATTAGAACATTTTGGGTTACAGGTTTCATGACGTAATTATTCTTTCCATAAAATCTTATTCCGAAATAAGGAACTCCGTCCGATTTGTTATTTTAGTAACATGTAGTGGTCTATAGGTCTTTGTGTCTAGTGGCATAAGAATGACACACAGTGCAAATTATACATCTATGAATAAGTTTTTTAAAAATTTAATCACCCTGAGAACCTAGGGTTTTGCATCGATGGATTTCACAGATATAAATGAATGACAATTATGGATTAGACCATTTTTTTATTGAACCGGGAAAGGTGGGCAGTCATTTTGTGGCTTGTAAGACTTGATAGTAATAACAGCTTGTAGTTATAATAATACACCTAACACAGGTAAATGGATAGTAAGTCGGCTGCGAGCTATGTATAGCAGCTTATCCACATGTGCCTCAAGCTAATGAATGTATTCATTAACGAATGATAATTGAAGCAACAGCCTATCACATCGGATCTATAACGCTTTCTAATTATAATCAGGGTTATCCCTTTTATGATAATTCTTGAATCTCTAAGCCATCTGTTACTCGTACTACTTTGACAGCTACGACTTTTACCTGGTATTCATTTCATCTCAACGACTCTAAGATACCATGAGGCTCGGATATTTTCTCTCTTACGCTCTCTTCCTTCCATCCACCGTTGCTTTTACGGGGCTCTATCCAAATTTCCTCCAACCGAAACCAAGTCATGTGGAAGATCATACCATTGACACAAAATACTTTCATGAACCTGGCGGTAGCAATGAACTTGAACACTATGATATCCGATTTTTCATAAGTCCTCTATCTAGCCATGAGAGACTAAGAGCTCTGAAGCATCTGATTCAATCGTACCTTACGGTATTCAATGACCGAAAGATTGAGACGTGGATTGCCCATGGGACCCTTTTAGGCTGGTGGTGGAATGGGAAGATAATGCCCTGGGACTGGGATCTAGACACTCAAGTCACTGTAACAACGCTAAATTGGCTCGCTGAAAATTTAAACATGTCTACTCACCGTCACTACATGATTGATGATGAGGGAAACTCTATGGGTGGGAACTTTCTACTAGATGTTAATCCTAATCATATTGATCGCTTGCGAGGTAGCGGTAATAATGTAATTGATGCGCGTTGGATTGACGTTCATAGTGGTCTTTACATCGATATTACAGGAGTCGGCGATACAGAGGATGATTTAGATTCGGGTCTACTGGGCTGTAAGGATTTTCATCGTTACCACAGCCATGAATTATACCCGTTGCGTACATCTATTTTCGAAGGTGTTATTGCTAAGGTTCCATTTATGTTTGAAAGCATACTGATAAAGGAATATTCGGCGAAAGCACTATCAAACACTGTATATGCAGGGTACGTTAGAACCATATTTATCTCACCATGCTCAACCTTCCCATTCTTTACGATGAAGCAAAAAATGTACTAAATTTGGTTCTTGAACAGTCATCGTTGGGATCCAGAGAAGCAGGCCTGGATCAAACAAAGAGCCAAGACGGAAGAGATCACTTCTAATTCCACTGAACAAGCGTAGGTTAGAGTTGAGATTACTGCTACCATGTGGCATAAACGACGGAAAAGAGTGAGCTTTCTTTAAAAATAATTTAATGCGCGATCATCAACCTCATGTTGCGGCAGACGACAGATGATATATTGTGTGTTATGATTCAGATACTGGCCCATCAATTAATTTATAAATTTGCCAACTCCAGCATGTATATTTTACATATATTAGTTGCGCGGCCTTTCATAATTTTTTCATGTTAATTTAAGTGTATCATCTGTTCCCCTAGAAGTTTGGCACTTTGGAGGCAGTACTGGATCTGATATAATAACGTGACTATCGGAGATGTTCACTTCAGTGATCGGGACGCCTTTGGGACCACATATATATTGAGTCGTGAGAATCTAGGCCAAAACATGTCCGACTCTTTCGTACTACCATTATCTTGGATAATATCTGCCTTTCCTGTCTCTAGCAATTTCAAAACCTATGATCATATACCACTGTTAGGTTTATTTAATTGATGGGTGTGATCACCAAGGAGTTTTTATCCTCAGACTCCGCCATGTTAGGTTGTGATCCAGGATTAAGTGAGATGATTATGTATATAAAGGTTGTAGCTCCTACCTTTCCAGAAACTACACTTCGGGGAGGTTTGCAGAGCGCGTGGTGTATAGATGATTAACGTGCGATTGCTAGGACGGCTTAGGATTACATAGGCTTCGCATGATTTTAGGAGTGAATTATTCTCGGATTTTGCGCAAGCTAGACTCTAATAAACTACATATATCCGGAAAATTCTGCCATAACTTATAAAGTCTTTTTTATGGCTTAGCCCTAGCGCACTCTCAGCTTTCGTATTTGCATTTAACGAGAGACAGCCCTGATGATTTTCTAATGCTGTTACTTGGATTTTGATCGTTGACATAGGCGTGATGACAAACGTCATTTATTTAAATCCCAAAGCTGTAGCAAGATCGAGTTCATACTGTTGATGGCGAGGGGTGATTACTGGCACTTGGGCAAAAGCTTGTATGTTTGATTAGTACGTATCTACGTGACGTTAGTGAACCATATATTAGCGAGAGCCATATTGGTTAGAGCCCCCATATTAATGCTACTGCGTGCAAGTGTTTCATGTTGAAAGGCAGGAGCTGCGTGGTTGGGTGAAATTACAAGGCTAATCAGCTGACGTCCTTGATTGATATGTACGGGTTTCTGAATTCTCTCAACCAGCGCAATTTTTGAGTTACCTTGGGCTCTACGTGAGGTAATGGTAGCTCCTCAGCACAGCAAGTTGCAGCATGAATTGGCTCTGGAATATCCGGGTATAGAAGTATCTACTCCACTTTCAAATAGCTTCTGTGCAGCATGTCACAGGGATGGAGCGCATCATGTATTTGCCAGCCATCTCCCTGGGCCATTGAGGCCTGAAATAATCAGTATGTGTAAGAATTCACAGCAGAATTATGCGAAGGCCACGTGACTATATAGAACTGAGCCAGATCGAGAAGGCAATTAATCATCAAAAGAACTCACTATGTTATTCTTCTATACTACTACGAGAGTCTGATTTAATAGCTCTCTCTGTGATCCCTTGTCACCCCCAACTAGTGCATGAGGCTATTCTAGTACCTTCTTCAATGCCCCCCATATGCGCAATCAGTAAGTTCAATATCCCTGTTATAGATCTGCATCTTGCCTATGAACTGCACCCCCGTATAATAAACTTACGTCTGCTTACACGCCCTCTCAGTTCAAAGGCGAGATTTCATCTTTCATGCCTAAATGGTCAATGAACTGTTTAAAGGATTCGGCGACGAGCGGTTTGGTGAAACCATCAGCAGGATTTTCCTTCGATGCCACCTGGCAAATTTTTATGTTGCCTGCTCTTACCTCCTGTACAACATAATGATATTCAACGCGCACATGACGACGACCAGATGTCATAGCATCATCTGTGGCCCACTTGATTGCACCGGTGTTATCTTCTAAGATCGGTATAGGACCGGAAGGCATGTGGTCCAGCTCCGTGAGGAACGATCGAATCCATGAGCAGTCCTTTGCAGCCTCAAAAATCGCTGCATATTCTGACTCGCACGTCAATGTGGATACTGTTGATTGTAACTTAGATCTCCAAATGACCGGGCATCCCGCCATAAAGATGACAAATCCTGTTGTTGATTTTGCAGAATCAAAATCATCGGCAAAGCTCGAGTCCACAGCACAATGTAAGCCATATTTTCCGAATCTTTGGACATGTCGATGACTCTTTTCATATAGTAAACCCCTATCAGGATATGCTGAAATAAACTGGGGAATTCTTGAGGCATGTTTAATATGTTGAGAGGGATTACACATAAATCTAGCCATCTGCGACGTTGCTTGAATTGAAATTAGTTCCGGAGATTGGAAGAATTACACACTAGCCTCGAGTTTGATTAAGAGATACGATAAATGTGTTTACTATACGAAGAAGTTTACTGATGTTTAATGGATAGTTAATTGTGATTAAATTGCTATAATTCTATATGTGTGGCGAGAAGTCCCTCTATATACATGAAAGCGGGGTTTTCCGCACACTAGTGTGAACTCCAACATACTTCCTAATCTAACCTAAACGGGAAGTTTGTTGGAGATCCTGAAGCCAATGTATGCTGTCAGGCATCTATTGGCTAATTACTATTCATGCCAGTGAGTGATGATATGGGTTAATCATATCTCATGGCGCCAGTGCATATTATTCTAATATGTACTATTTGTCTACTGCAGTCATGTTGCTGCCTTAATTACAACAGCTTGTGCAGTGTCACATCTTACCATGCAAGAGGAAAAATTGTATTTACCAATGAGTCGCTGATAGTTGTACAGCTCAGCAGCAGTTGACTTTCCGGCGTACTTTCTCAAGTCTGGTTTGTAACTTGGTGTCATAGGTGTCTCAGGATGTTTCTTCTCAAGTACCAAATCCATCTCGTCGAAAGATCTTTTTAGGTACTGTTCTTGGTCTAGCATGATAGAACCCGTTGGTGAGGGTCTACGAATCCTAATGCCAAGGAACCAGCTGGCTTCTCCCAAATCGTTCAGAGGAACTTCCTTGTTCAAAGCACGGGTTAATTCTTGAAGATCACTCTCATTGGGTCCTATTAACAAAAAATCATCAACATAGGATGCGACAATTATGTTTCTGGCTCGATTTTGATAAATCGCATTGTCAGAGACTAGGTGGTTAAATCCATATTTCTTCATCACTGATCTGATTTTCATCTGCCAACAATTCACGGACTGCTTTAAACCATATAGGGGTTTGTCTAACTTGATTATGCTATCCTCGCTATAACCAAGTCTCTCTGCAAGCTCCTTATTTTCTTCGAAGAATTCTTTGAGCCGTGGAAACTGCTTCATGTAAATATTCTCTTTAAGTTCCCCTGCGAGGTATGCCGAAATAAAATCAGCTTGCAGAGTATACCAGCCGATCAATGCTGCAAGCGCCATGAGGGTTCTCCAACTTGCTGACCTCGCAGCTGTGGAAGATGTCTCGTTGAAATCAACACCTTGGGTTTGAGTGAAGCCTCTTGCCACGATTCTGGCTTTATGCTTATCAAATTCCATATTTGACTTACACTTTTTCTTCAACACCCATTTAGATGTAACCAACTTCCTATGGTCAGGAAGGGCGCGCACAAACTTGAAAGTGCCACGAGTAGACATCCTTGGATTTCTACATTTACAGCTTTCACCCAATTCTCTTTTTCTGGTCCGTTCATTGCCTGGTTGAATGTCGGTTCATCAGCTGTAGCTGAGAAAATATAACTTAGAGAGTTCTGATTACAGCATAGTAACCGAAACAGCTCTTCGCCATCATCATGTTGACTAAATTGATCTCGATCAATCGCTTTTCGTACAGCGCTCAGAGCAGAGATATCGAAACTATCATCAAGTTCACCTGGTAGTGTTCCGAAGTGACGTCCAGTAATTGCATCACAAAGGTCTTCAACCTTTATTTCTTCAGATACTTTACTTTGATTTGCTTCAGGCGACAAATGTAGTAATTCATTGTCCACCTCAAATGGAGCCTTCAGTACCTGCAGGGCATGATCATCATGGCGCTGAATTATTCTTTTTGGACGCCCTCGCCCTCTTGGTGCAACCATTGGTAGGTCTTCGCTATCCGGAGCATTTTAATCATGATTCCTTGCATAGTCCATCTTTCGTGATCTTAATCTATCCTGTACGTGTCTTGGCAGAGATCTGATTATTTCTCTAGGATCAACACCCCAACCAAGCTCCGAACTTATGTTCTCGTATGCGATGACATGCGGAGATATGAGAAAACGTCCCCCGTCCAAAAGCCAGACCAACTTGTTCTTGGTACCTCGATAGCCAAAAAACACGCTCCTTGTTCCATTGGCGTCAAGCTTCTCACCTGTTATTCTGTGACTGGCGTCCACATGGGTGATACACAGTGTTCCAGGTATCCACAGATGATCAATTTTAGGAGTCGATTTGTCAGGGTCAAATTGTGACCAATACACTTGCCATGGTGTTCTGTGACCGTCAACGGAGCTTTGAGATGTAAGGTTTAACGTGTAACAGGTCATTTCGAGTATATAGTTCCAGAAAACAGATGGTACCTTCATCTGTATTGCGCAGCAGCGTGCTGCATCTTGTACAAATCTGATTCCTCGCTCTGATACTCCATTCTAGTACTGATTATCTGGAGCCGATATAACCACATTTATCTCCTGCTGACTAGCGAACTCCTGGAAGGTGTTGAGCCCCCAATCCCTTCCACCATCAATTATGACCTGCTTCACCCTTAAATCAGAGAGCATTCTTAGATCAGAGTTAGCCTGAGATAGGATACGCTTGAGCTCCTCAGCAGCCTCGCTTTTCTTCTTTAAGGCGCGAAAGAATCGGAAACGAGAAACATCCTCTGTAGTTAAGCAGAAATATCCGTGACCCTCAATTGAAAATGAATTTAACGTGCCAACATCACAGTGCCACCCCTCTCCAACATTCTTCATTCTAGGCAACCTCTCCTTCGTTGTGAACTTCAGAGATTTACCCATATCACAAGCCTTGCAAGGTAGGTTTTCGATATCGGACACATTAAGGCCTATTCCAACGGTTTTCTTTATAGTCCAAATTAACCTTTCAGAGCTTGGGTGGCAAAGTCTCCGGTGCCAAAGTACAAGCATCCTCATTACTTTTTCAGACATGATAAAACAACCGTTAACCAGGCAAGATTGTATTCCCGAACAAATGTGGATTCATCGTCAGATAAATCCCTCTTTGATAGCTCTGAAATTGTAGAGGTAGCGCTAACGTTCTTCCTTCGCGTTAGTGGCTTGACTGGTTCGGGCTGGTTGTATAGCCACAAGAAGAATCCTCGGCGCTCTGCATCGATATAGGATAGGACTTCACCATTAGGGCTAACTATCTGATCACCCTTTAACCGTCCACCTTTTCGATAGAAACGCTCGCCACTAACAATGTTCAGCGGGAATTCCTTTATGTAAACGACGTATTTGAGTCTCATGATAGATTTACTACCATTGGGGCCAGTCAGTGGTAGCCAAACTTCACCAATACACTCAGCGTATACAATCCCATTCCCAGTCTGTATCGGAAACTGGTCAGGTTTAAGTTCAACGATCGTTCCAGGTCTGAAATTTTGTCGTTTGTTAGTAGCATCAACATCAGCCCCAGTATCAAATAACCAGCGATCAGAAGATGTATCGACACCAGCAGTACTCAAAATTTGTTGAGTAACATTAACATTGCCAAACCGAGGATTGGAGTCCAACTTATTGCCATAATCATTTTTGCAGAAATCACTGCAATTTTCACTGTCATTTTCAGTTATTTCAATGGCCTTATAGCATCTCCGCAACCTGATCATATATACCAGGCCTAGCTTGGGTGGCGAAATGATAACCCGATGACTGTTCTTTTATTTGACAGTACTCATCGGCAATAACTGGAGGAGGGTCTATGTCATTTTCATTTTTGCTTGCAAGAAATGATGTTTTGTTTCCACCATCATATCTTTTGTTAGGGCACTTGGTCTTCACATGACCATACTTCCCGCAGTTCCAACAGCGGAAACCTTTGCCCTTGCTCTTTCCCTTCGATTTTTGATTTTTGTAGGGGGTATTCCTCGGTTGATCTGGGTAATTGTTTCGAGTGTTTCCCGGCGTTCCTTGGACTTCGCTCTGGTTACTTTGAGCATTCCTTCCGATTTTTTCGTGGTGAGCCGCGATGAAATCTTGTAATAGTGGCTCAAACTTCCACTCGTTGAATCGGGCAAGTGTAGATACCATTCCATACCAGCGGCCAGCCTTTTCTTTGACTGCTTGTTTGAATAGGATCATGAGTTGTGTACTCGATGATTCACCACCGGCAGCTTGGAAATTTCTTGCTGCTGTCTTGAATTTGGTGACAAACTATACTGGACATCCTCCACTGTACTTGAGACCATTGAGCTTCTCCCACAACGCTTCCACTTGCATAATTCCAGCTCGCCTGAAGGTTGACTCAAACAGGCGCATCATCTCTGTGCCACTTCTCATTCCTGAAATCATTTCGGAGAGTTCCGGCGTGACAGTTGTCTGAATAACTGCCGCGAGTTTCAACTCGTCAAGCTGTGTCAACTTTAATCCAATCCGAAAACCAATGCACCCTAGTTGAAGCAGGATAGTCTCTCTGTATATAGAGTAATTGTCGATTCCTCTGAGAAAACTCTTTGGATCCGGCTTCCAATCAAATGAGGCCCAGTCCAACATCGTCCGAGTATCAGGGGCTTGCCGTCATGACATTGGTTCACCCCAACGTGGCTGAGACCTCTCTTCCCAGTCCATATCGTCTTCTTCCTCAAAATCTTCCTCTTCCATTGATCGAACCGATGCCTTCCCTTTAGTCTTCCTAGGAGTCTTTGACGTGCCTTTTTGTCGCTTTCCAGGGCTATACCCCACACTGAACTGGGGGATCTTTCCGAATGAGACAGTAGGTGCTCCACCAAGCCCGGATCCAGATGTTCCACCACCAAAAAGCTTTCTCTCTTTCGAAGATTTCTCCTCTTCTTTATTTGATGCTCCCTGAGATATGATCTCACGATCCGCCTTCGACATTCCCAACATTCCAGACATAGTCAATTTTGATTGCTGTTCACCTCTAATCGACACAATGGTTAATCTTCAGATGTAACAAGACTTGTAGGTCTAAATCAATGAAAAACCGTCGAAAGATACCGAGATAATGCTACCATGTAGGAATTCACAGCAGAATTATGCGAAGGCCACGTGACTATATAGAACTGAGCCAGATCGAGAAGGCAATTAATCATCAAAAGAACTCACTATGTTATTCTTCTATACTACTACGAGAGTCTGATTTAATAGCTCTCTCTGTGATCCCTTGTCACCCCCAACTAGTGCATGAGGCTATTCTAGTACCTTCTTCAATGCCCCCCATATGCGCAATCAGTAAGTTCAATATCCCTGTTATAGATCTGCATCTTGCCTATGAACTGCACCCCCGTATAATAAACTTACGTCTGCTTACAGTATGTGATAAATTTTAATCAAGGAAGCGAATCCTGATGGTCATACCCGACGGAGATGGAGATGGTACGAGACACGTCACAGCCCCTCTAGATATGCTTTTCCTAGCAACTACCCGCCCAGAGGATACACTCCTAGTATGGCCTAATCATCGACTTCGATAATAGATGAGACACCTTACCATAGTTGCAACCCATAATCTACATGCGGATTATGCAGTGCTAATGAGTTAGGTCCCTACGTAGTAAACTTCGTGGGCCTCACTAACCTTCACCTAACGTACCACACAGAGCATTAGGCTAGAAACCTAATAGATCGAACTTGCTCAGCAATCAAAGATGCGGCAATACTATCCGTCAGTGCCACAATTGACTTACTGCTCGAGTCAGGTTTCCAGCTATGTGGCATCATCGCTTGTTTGTGTAGTGTCGATGCTATCGATTATTTTTGTATCGCGTTGCGTGGTCTCTGAGGCGGAATGCAGGCTTTCCATGCGCATGCTTCTCAAGCAATATCTCATGTCTTGAATGCGCGATAATTGCTACGGCTTTTTTTGAAACACTTGAGCCAGCGACTACCCATCACACTGGCCACCTCTCTGTTCCCCGTCACACCTCTTCCAGCACTGCTGCGCTATTCTTTTTCGGAAAAATATCTCTAATATAATGCCCGTTATGCATAGCCATCTAACCCAGTATTTACTCGGAGAACTCAGCCTCCTTATCTTCAGAAAATTCTACCCAGAAGTATAACCTGACTCCCTTGGAATAGCATAACCAAACAATCCATCTATCCCAAAAAGAGATAGCTATGGAAACTGTGTATGTAGGAAAAATTCACAAAAAGCCTGGACCACCAACCGAGCGGGAGGACGGAGGCTGAACACCTGTCAGTGGTGCCCTCTACGAACCTGATAGTGAAATATTCTCCCAGAACCAAGATTCAGTCACGAAAAAGGGTGGGATAAATTTTATTTGATGGATTTTCGACCTGAAGGAGTTGCACTCGATATGTTGGTCGAAAAATCAGTCGGCAGAGATTTCACAGTCGGAACAAAGTCGAACAAAAACTCATCACCACCAACATACGATTCACAAATGGGCCTAGGTCTGTCTGGGAGTCGTATTCAAACACCCAACATCTCTCAAACTCCTTATATATTTGCGACGATCCATATCTCAGCCGATCCTACACCTGCGACCCACTCCCATACTCGTCCGATCACCTACCTACACACGCCCTAATGAGGAAAGTCATAATGGAAACAGGACGTGTGCAAAGGAGAAATAAAATGGAAGATACACCGAGGGGATTACACAAATCCCCAATGACGACAACAACCCAACAGTACCATATGAAGGTGCAAGGCTAGAGCAACGATAAGATCTTGGACGGCATTTATATTTCGGAGTCAATGAGGATGATAAGGGCTCGGGTGCGTGGTGGCCGAGGCAGAACGATTGAAGGGAGATTGTAAAAGTTTTTCTTTTTTGAAGGGGATTTCGCGTGGAAGTTTTCTTTTGTTTTGATTCTAGGCTGCTTTATTCGTCATGATTGAACGCATAGATGCGTTTTGGCATGGTTCCGGTCATTTAGGTGGGACGAGGCATATCTGTTCTTCACGGTAATTAACCTGATCCGGCCCGACCTTACTCGCGCTCAAGCCCCAGTAGGAGTGCGATAGGTTTCACTTTAGCTAGCACGTTAATAAACAAACAATCAAGTACAGGCTCTGTTCATGGTTTTACTAACGAGTCGTGAAAACTTTTATTAACATGAATGTGGTCAGGTAACTTGAAAATCACTGCGCCGTTATATACCTTGAGAAATCGATAAGGTCCGTCCCATTTTTTCTTTGACCAATTAGTCTTCAAGGTCTTCAAATTTATCATCACTTTATCTCTAGGTTGATAAATTGGCGATTCTTATCTTCGAGCATTTGCATTGTTTTCATAAGGGTCTCGTGATTGTCTAGTAAGAGCATGTAACTTTCCAAGTATACGATCAAGCCGCTCCGCTATTATACCAGCACGCAAGTATTCCTTTTTGATGCTCTCAGCTAGATTTTTGGGCCGAGGATCCGGAGACTCGATTCCAAGGCGAGGATTATATCTATAATTGGCGTAAAATGGTGAAACGCCCATGGTATCACTGGTCTGGTTGCTAGAGGCAAATTCTGCTAGGGGAAGCCAATCGACCCAATCATCCTGCGTAAAGTTTGTAAAGGCACGGAGGTATTGATTCATAGCTGAGTTTACGATTTCTGTCTGGCCGTCAGTCTGCGGATGAAATGTTGAGCTAGGTTTGAGTGCAACAGAGAGGCGTTTGTTTAGCCTGCGCCAAAATTCAGAAATAAAAGCGGAGCCACGATCAGAAATAATAGAGTCCGACACGCCATGAAGCTTATACACATTTTGGAAGAAGCAGTCAACGAGCTCACTTGCGTCCAGAGATGTCACAGGAATGAAATGTCACATTTTTGAGAGTCGGTCCACAATTACTAAAATATGTAGGAATGTCCGTCCATTGCGCTTACATGGTGGATGATCTACTACATGATCGATAGAAATATCGGCCCACATAAGAAGAGGGATTTTGAGAGGCTTCAAGAAGCCTGGTGGCGAATTGCGGGGAGTTTTGTGCGCAAACAGAGAGCATATCCTCTCATAAAATCAGCCTTAAATTGAGTCATCCGGAACCACCAGATCTAGCGTTTTAAGGCAACCATGGTGTCCTGCGGGACCTGATGAATGAGTACGTTACACAATCTCAAGACGTATATCTTCATGATCCGGGATAAAAATTCGATTACAAAGTAAATTAGCCCATCAACTAACTTTAACTCAACCTTATCTTTTCGAAGCATGCGGGAAATCGGAGCCGGCCAAGGCCTATTGGATAGAGATTTCAAAGAATTAATCATAGATAGGGCTGTCTGGTTAGTTCTATACGCTTGAATTATCAAGTCAGATAAAGATGGTTCAGAAGCTAATGCAGTAATAAAATCTACATTATTATGTTCGGAAATTTTATCCTCTGAGGGCGAATTATTTACTACACTTTCCTTGATTTTACTTAATGGTATTAACGGGCGAAATTGATTCTGAAGTTGTTCATCCGAGGCGTCCTTTGGCTTGAGACCTGGTAGGCGGCTTAATGTATTCCGGAGCAATGCCTTGGATCCAGGGCTTAATGTAATCTTAAAGTTATACTGTGACAGAAATTCTGACCACTAAACTTGACATTGGTCTAATTGCTTTGCTGTTAGGAACGTTTGTAGGTTTTTATGATCAGTAATTATCTCGAACGGTTCATGCGTACTTGATAATTCAGGGCGCCATCCATCAAGGGCTTTAACAATAGCAAAAAGCTCTTTATCATAGATGTCGTAATTCGATTCGGCAGGGTTATGCTTAGAGGAGAAAAAAGCTACAGGATGAGATATATTATCGATTCCTTTTTGGATAAGGACAGCACCAGATGCTCAATCAGAAGCGTCTGTCTCTACTGTAGTGAGTTTTTTATAATCAAAATGGGTCATTGTTGGCGCCTGAGTAAAAACATTCTTGAGACTTGTGAATGCATCTGTATGGTCTTTTTGCCAGACCCATGGCACATATTTTCGTAAGAGACAGGTGTTTTTATGGTATGAGCTTGCGGAAGTGAACTGGCAGTAGGTTTACGGATGATTACCGATGAATCAGTATGAAATGCTGATATTCTTGGTATTCAGAACTATGAGGATTTAGGAGGTAGAAAGCGCTAGTTATATACACATCTGAGGTAGGTAGACTCTCGCCTTATATTCCCAAAACAGTATCACGGAATATTCTAGTCTCCTCCATCTGGTTGTATAATGAAGAAACACTTTCCATACAGTGCTCCATTACTCTTCTATTCATCATGGAGCCACCTGGAAAGGTCTTCCTTCACCCTCAGTGATCATTACCCTTATGCATCGTAATCCTGGCCATGACCAGTACAACAACGGGTCAGAGGCTCGACTTCCCCTTAAAAATTTCTGATAAAATGTCTATAGAAGTTCGCGAACCCTAAAAATTGTTATAACTCCCTGACTGTTGTGGGTGCGTTCCAGGTGGCTATATATATAATTCATTTTACCTGATTTGGCGCCTTGAGGCCCATGCAGGTTTTATCGGAATATATTTACTTTAAGTAGGATGGCTCAATTTGACGATTAGAACACTCACTCTCAGATTTTATTTGCAGATACCACTCGAGGCTAACCCTTACGGCGTAAAACCTCTTCCGTGCATACCCACCACAGGGAAAAGCGTGAAAAACCTGTGGCTATCCGAGTGTGCTTTCATCATCCCACAAGTACGATATCAGCGCGAGAGAGTGTGGTTTGTGGGTCTGACTGGATTCGAACCAGCTTTCTCCTGTCTCGAATGGGGTAGTTGTTCAAGCTACCCAGTATCTACTTGAGAGAACGGCCCGGATGGTGTACCACTGCACCATCCAGCCCCCAGGTGACTATAGCTTTAATCTTTTCAGGATCCATACTAAGCTCCTCCATAGAGATTACTAGGCCCAGTTATTTTGTCTTTTTGGTATAAAACTCTGATTTATCGATATCAGTTTGTAATCTAGCTTCATCAAGCCGCCGAATTAATTCTCTGACATGTTCAGTATGTTATTCTCGGATCCTTGAGTATATTAGGACATCATCAAGGTACGCAGTGCAGTAATCATGGAGAGCATTATGAAGGACATGATTGATGTAATTCTGAAAGGTGGCAGAACAGTTACACAATCCAAATGGTATGAGGAGCATTTCGTAAAGTCCGAAACGAGAAGTAAATGCAATCATCCACTCGTGACCCTCTACAATTTGAACACGATTAAAAGCAGCAATTACATCAAGTTTAGTAAAGAATAGGGCGGCAGATCTTGAGTCTAATGTTTTACGAATCAAAGGAAGTGGGTACTGATTTTACTTATGACCATATAGAGGCCACAATAATCTTGGCATATGCGCACTCCGCCACTAGATTTGGGTACAAGAAGAAGGGAAGTGGCAGCTGGCGATGATGATCCGCGTATAAATTCCTTCTCTAACATTTCGTCAATCTATGTTTTTATGTACTGGAGTTCACCGGGTGAGAATGGCCTATTTCTATAGAATGGGGGTTGCTTTCCTGGTAAAAGCTCAATTTTATGGTCCCAAGGACGATGTGGTTGTAGAAATTTTGCAATCTTTGGTAAAAAATTTTCGATATATTGGAATAGTTCCGAAAGGAGACGATCTTTGATATCAGTTATTGAAGGTTCCTGCTATTCTTGAAGAAATCGATCCACATCAACTTGATCCACTTTTCTGTGTCATCATCTAAGACAGCTTCAATATCATGATCGGGGCAATCTTCTACAGTGGCTTGGTGTAATCTTTGTGCAATTGAAGGGGGTTTGGTCTGTATATTTAACGGGGCTTCATGGAGTACAGAGAGTTGTGGGGGCGGGCATAAGTCAGAATTTGAAATCCTCCATGGAAGACAATGACGTTGACAGAATCGTGAGCCGAAATTAACGGTCATGGCATTCTAATCACAAAGGAGATTATGAAGCTGAAGCCATGGCATACCTAGGATTATTGGGTTGCACCCACCCAGATTTGTTACTTAGAGCACAATTATCTCTGAGTGCTGGCCTAAGTGCATTCGAATAGTGAAATAATCGATAACGGTTTCTTGGGTACTACCATCAGCTAGACGGACATGACGGGGCTAGACAAGCTTCTTGGTTGAGATATTGAAGCGATTTACAACAGACTCCGCGTCTGCAACTTCGAAGGATGAACAGCCGCTATGCATTAAGCTAGATGTATGGAACGTTAAATGGTCATCAGTGCGCGGGTCTGGGAGTTGAGTTTGGAGCAGCATTGAATTTCTAGAGCTAGTAAAGCGCAGCTCTAAAGGCGAGTCATCGAACAACACTGCTCGGTTTAATTCTTCCTCTTCACCATACCAATCACACCTCGGATCGTGACTTTGATCAGTGGTTTGTCTTTTAGCTGATCCAAGTTTTCAGATGTATTTCGGCCTCTAACAGAGCTTACATGGCCAGAACTGGTATCAGATACATATCCGGAATTTTCACCAATAGCACGCAAGCGCGAATGTGCTGTTTGCTGCGGCGTTATTTGTTGGTACATGGGTGGATATTATGATATAGGAAATTGTGGAGGCTGCGTGAAGTACTGAGGATTTACAGAATGCCTGCGTGAATTAATGTTCTGAGGTCGAAAGTTCGAGCGTCTCTCCATAACTTGGTGATTTTGCCTATTGTAAGCTGATGTGATATTGGCACGTTTCGGCATCGGGATTGGGTCAAATTTCCGATGATGGTCTCGAGCAATATGACCGCTCTGACCACAGGCTAGAAAAATACTCTAGATACGCCGGCGCTGCCTTTCACTATCAGAAATCTGCAGCCGGCTAACGTCCATGAGGTCATCGTGAGGATGAGATCTGTAAGCAGCATTTCGTACATCTGGTGGAGATTGCGCTAGCTCGTTAGATTTCTCATTCCTACTCATACTGCTTGAATGATTTATAGAATCATAGTGAGCCTCCTGAAACTGATTGCGAGCGATGTTATCACATCTAGCGACCCATCCGACAAAATCATCATCGCTCGGGTTGACTACCTGTAACTGAAGTACCTTTTTGATATCAACACCAGTTAATCTACGCCATTTGTCGACTCATTCCTCTGGACCTAACTTTACGCGGTTAGAAAGCCTAATAAACTTAGCTTTCCATTCACCGTATAGTAGAGTGCCGTTTCTCGGGTTGTCTTGGGAACTATTATCCAGCGTATTTCTTGCAAGCGTTGCAGAATTACATAGGATATATCAGCTATGAAGATTAGTCCAGAGCGCATTCTCATTCTGCCACTGCCCTTGCGAGGGATCATTCATATTAGCAGTAATAGACTTGTGGCCATCACAAACTGCATCCAAAGCGTGGCCATCCATTAAGCCACATATGTATATTATTTTGGATGCCTCAGTTGGAAAGCATGCAGAGTCAATCGATATTACTCCTTGTACTTGTGTCTTGAAAGTGTCGTACTTCTTCTGGCGCTGGGCGGGGCTCTTTTCACTCATTTATACCGTAAACTTCGTTGGATCCTTTTGGATTTGATGGGCAGTTTGGGCTCTGGTAGCTGTACACTCGGCTGAGGCGTGGTTTTGGGCATTTTGAAGGATTGCAATTTGGAGCTGGATTTCGGCTGCAAGTTTTTTTTTTCTGCAAGCCTGCAAGCTCAACACGAATTCTTGTAAGTGTGGCTCTATATGCTCCAAGTTGTGCACGAAGAACACCTTTTTCATTTTCCGCAGTTACACGGGCATTACGCGCCCTAACATTCCGCGAGCGCTCTTCATTGTATGCCATCTCATTATCACTTGCTTTAAGGCTGAGCTTTTTAAATCTGTGTTTGAATACAAGAGGCATGGCGAAAATTTCCTTTGCATCGTCATGCATATTGTGATTTGGGATTTGTGAATACATTCAAGATTTCTGCTAGTTTTGAGGGTGAAAGGGGCCTGTTCGCAAGAGTGTGAGTAAAGTCGTGTTCAGTGAGAACTCTAGGCAAATTCGGGAATCAAGAAGTTAAAGATTCGCTCATTCTCTGATCAAATTCAGTATTTGTAGTAGTCATCTTGAAATTTTGCAGTGGGGAGGCTATATTCTATTTTTAATGTATTGCGGGGAGCTGAGAGCGAAAAATAAACTTAGAGATTTTCTGCTTGGAGGCTGCATCTAAGAAACCTTTCCCAAGGTTATGTAAAAATAAATTCTTATATCTTTTCACCGGGTCGCGAAGCAGGCGGGATTCAGGGGATAGAATTTTGCTGTATGATGAAGAAAGCGAAAATTTTAAGGCTGGGACATGCGACTTGGTGTAAAAAGAGATCTCATCAAATTTCACAGGACATGAATTCCAAGTGCGTGGTATAATAAAAGAAATGAGTTGTGCAATGACAAAGAGACAAACTAGGTACACGAAGGTCTTTAGAGGCTCAGTTATCGCTTAACCTCAAACCAAGCCAACTACTATCCTACCACCACAACACCATCTTTGTATCGGGTGCTGAGTACGCTCCGGAAACTCATCAGATGGCTCTTCTTCCGTGATCAAGTGTTGGTGACGAGGAGGGCTTCGACCTACCATCTGAGCTGATGGCGATTAGCTTCATGAAAATGATGTTAAGGGGTTGTATCTGTAAAGGGTTTAAAGAATTCAGAAGTACTTGAAAGACGTTAACTCAATAGGAATTGATAATTTTTCCTTGGGAAGCTAATCTGCCTACGACGGCTCCTGTCCTTTATGTCCTCCTCAGCGTCGCGTTTAAGCTCCCCTCCTAGCCTACCTGAGAATACTCCATTCTCCCCGGCTACCCTCTTTCCTGTGACATCCTCCCCCCCTTAGTACGTACTCCCTTGGGTCCTTCCTTATGCGCAACCTTGCAATTATCCTTATGCAACACTGAGACTCGTTCTTGTGCGCAACCTTGCATTAATCCTTATGCGACACTTAGATCCCTCTTTGTACGTATCCTTGCATTCTTCCCCATGCAACCTTTCGCGTCTCTGTAAGCGCTGCTTCATTGGCGCTTAAAGATCTAGCCGGGTTGGTCCTAGTGACCAGTCCCAATCCGGGCACAGCCCGTAACAGTATCAAAGATTAAGACGATACAGACCGCGAAAGCAATTGGGAATCTTCATCGAAGTGAGGACTTTTTTACTAATACTTGGCTCTGCAGACTCTAAAGTGAGAGCTCAAGGTTCGTATTATCGTTATCATTGATTTGATTTGTGTTCATTATCCTGATTTAGCGCCCTATGGGCCCATGTAGGTGGCTATAAGCCTATCTATATATTTACATAGGAGGAAACCTCCCGGTGAAAACCTCCCAAGCTTTCTGATTTAATTCTTATAGTTTGCAATTTATCCTTCAGGAAGCACAGTTACACTGTAACGCCGTCGATGTGTACCAATCACGTCCCTTCTATCGACCCCAACCTTCTTCATGTTCCGTCTCGTTCCCTGAGCTGCATATCGACTGCATTTGTCAAGCGGAATTGTTCTATCCAACCATGATTAAGAAGATATCGCGTGATTCTTTTCATATCGCTAGGATTGTTGGTCATTGCTTCAAAGGAGCGATTTCGGGCTCGTCTCCAGATTTCTCATCCACCAATTGACCACTTAGGGCAGGACATGATCATGTGCTTGGGATTTTGTGATTGGTAGCCACACGGACAATTTGGGTGATAAACTCCTGGTACTTTTCTTCTATGCAAATACGAATTGAGCCCAATATGCTCTCTTCGAATTTGGACTGCTAAGCTACTTTGGGCCCTCGTCAGGTTTTTGTGAAGAGAAAATGGCGACTCCCGGAAGCTTATTTTTGTACGTCCAGAATGGCGGCATTAGTAAAACTTTGCTGCTGCCCAAGTTTTAGGATCTGCTATAGCAAATCTTTTAGGCTGTCGAGTTCGCTTTGTGGCTGTCCAAGATTTCGCCCATTCCAGGTACGCTGCAACTCTTATCGCTTCTTTTTGTAAGTCCTTGGATTTCTCCTCTCCGCAAATCTCTTTCCAGTATGCAAGGTCTGCTCTTCTATTATGTGCTCTAATATCTTCTCTTCCTCTTCTGGGAAGTTTTATTTTAGCACATGCTGATTGAATAGTCTTTTGAACTGGTAGAGAATTTGAGCGGCCTACATACTGAGCCCTTTGTTGCTTCAAGTAGATTTCCATCGGAAGAGTAGCAGTTTCATGTTCCAGCACCCTGGTGCTTATCGATTTGTATGCTCCAGTTACTACTTTCAGGCAATTTCTTTGAGAGCTTCGAAGGGGTTTGACTATCCTTTCGGGTAATCTACCTCCTGGCCCGGCTTCAGCTCATATTGGCGACCCATACGTAAGGGCTGGTCTCACTGTAGCGCTATAAAGCAGCTTTGACTTGTGAAATGTGGCTCCACACGTGGACTGCGTCAGCCTACTTATGGCCTGGACCTGTATCTCAGCTTTCAGCTTTAGACTTTCGATGTGCGCCCCCCAGTTGAGCTTCGGATCAAAGTAAATTCCAAGGACGCGCAGGGAAGGCTGTGGCGCTATAGTGTGACTTTGGATCTGAACTGTTGCTTTAAGATCATGTCTCTTCCTAGCTCGTGAGAAATGCATTAGTTGATACTTCTCAGGCGCTAATCTGACTCCGTGCGTTTTTGTCCACTGCTCGCAGACCTTATGTTGCCTCTCCAGCTCTCGACAGTTTTCCTCCGTTGTATTGGACCAGGTTAGAATGTTGGTATCGTCAACAAATCCTACTGCTGATGTAGAGGAAGTGTTCAACATTGGAAGGAGTGTACTGACGAAAAATAGAAACAGTATAGGTGATATAGAGGAGCCTTGCGATATTCCTGTACTGGTAGATATCTTCTTTCCTCGGAATGATCCCAGTACCATGGACGTTGTTCTATCTTTGAGGAAAGATTTTATATATAGTCTAATCCACCCCTGAATTCTTTTCTCCCTCAGGTTATGTAGTAATCTTTGGTGGGACACGTTGTCAAAGGCTCCCGATATATGTAGACTTAACAGAAAGACCACTCGCTTCTTATCTTTAACCCAAATTGTATGAATCTGTTCCGTGAGAAGCTCTACTGCCGAGATGGTGGACCGTTGTGGTCGAGCACCCATCTGCTCTTCGGGAGAGAGATTGTAAGATTCGGCTGCCTTAGAGAGACGATTAGCTACCAGCTTTTCCAGGAGTTTGCCTAACGTGTTAAGAAGGGCAATAGGCCTATAAGCTTTTGGGGTGTCATAGTTTGGCTTCTGAGGCTTTCTCAAGACAATAGTGGTAGAATCCTTGAACTCTCTCGAATGATATCCCATTTTGAGACAGGAATTGAACAAGACTGTTAGCATTTTTCTTAGAGTCTTCCTACACTGCTTTAAAACTCGATTCGGTATCCCATCCGAACCTTGGGCTTTGTTGCTGGGTAGGGATTATGCTACTTCTTCGATTTTATCCTCGGCTATTCTGTTTGAGATTGTCTCTATTTCCGCGGGATAGACTGTGTTAGCTATGTCGCTGGTATCTGCCAGTGAGGGCTGTGGGAAAAAATGAGAGGCCATAATGTTGGCTTTCTCCTTGTTTTCTTTGACAGCATTTCCTTTGGCGTCCTTGAAGTCTGGTATCAGAGTGGACCTCCCTATTTCTCCGTCATTTTTCTTGGCCCACCTAGCTAGTTTCCATATTTTGATCGGGTCTTCTGTTATTTCCGAAACGAGTGCTCTCAAACCTAGCGTTTTGGCTTTCTTTATCTACCTTTTTTTTCTGGTTTGTGGCTTCTTGGTATCCAAACCAGCTTTCCTCGTTGCAGTCACGGGTCCATTTTCTTCTTGCTCTTCTTGCCCTTTTCACTGCGGCTGAATATTCTTTATTCCAGTACGGCTTTGCATATCGAGAAGGTTTCGAGTTAGGCACCATTTTTTCAGTTGTTTGTTGGATAGCACTAGTAATAACCATAACACTCTTGTCAATAGCTTGGCTGGAGTCTTGCTGACTATCATTCAGGTTCTGATACAGAATTGTGGCGAGTCGTTCGTTGAATGCTTCCAAATTTACATTCTTCCACTGGGGATAAGTTGTCTTTTCCACTTGAGAAATTGGCTGTATTTGTAGTTCAGTGCGTATGGGGATATGATTAGAAGATGCCTCAAGCTCGTTTGCTGGTTGGTACCTTAAGACGGTCTCCTCAAGTTTATTTGAGATGAACGATAGATCAAGAGTACTTTGCCTCCCTCAACTCTTCCAAGTGACGGTTCCTTCGGGCAGTATAAGTTCCATGTTAAGCCCTTGAAGCATTTCGATAAGAATTTCTGAGCCTTTGTGGTGTGACATGGCTGCCTGGCTTCCCCATTTTGGATGGTGGAGATTGAAGTCTCCAACCAATATGTGGAAGTCATCCTGGATTAGAATTTGAGGGATCCATTGAAGTGTCCCCAGCTCTGTGCTGCTATGGGATTTAGGTGGGGAATTATAAATATTATGAACCCTCACTTTTCCGTGTTTGGTCTGGAGGCTGATCGAAGTTATGTCTCCACCGACTTCTTCGGGGACATTTTCGACTCTCCATTTATCTGTGGCTAACCGCTTGCTGACGTATATGCAAGTTCGACTGTTCGGTCTGTCTGACGATACCAAATGATATCCTGGGTGCTTGAGGATTAAGTTATTCGATGGGTTTCGCCAAGGCTCTTGGACTGCTACTACATGGTGCTCCTCGGGGTTCAGCTCTTGGTGGAAGTGATACTGTACTTTATCTTTGCTTCTATCCACATTATTCTGTATGATATTCCACGTATTTGTGCCTTTCATTGGGTCGTATTTCACAGCGGTGCATCACTTCCTTCTGCCTGATTTTCCCGTGTCACAGTCCGGGGTTGGATTACGGTCGATGGAGTCGTCGTACCGAAGGTTATTGGCATTGTGGCCCATGTTGCTACATTATTCATAGCAGCAGGAGTCTTTCGTGGTCTTCCAGGGCCTCGGCGGGCGATTACTTCGCCATCTTCTCCGATCACCTGTGTACCTGGCATACCAGCTCTTCTTTTTCTAGACCCTACAGTCTGCCATTTGCTCTCTTGGTCTTTTTCCAAGATTTCCGTGCGTTGATATCTTCCTGGATCTTGGTTACGATTCAATACTGCTTTAGCTTTGGCAGCGCTCCTAACTAGGTAGCTCGGGTGCCATGACTCATGATTTCTGCTGCAATTGCAGCACCTTGTCTCTTGTCTTTCGCCACATTCTTTTGTGTTATGTGCCTTGGCACACTGGCCACACTTGGCTTCAGCGGTGCAAACCTTAGCAATATATCCATACCTCTGACAGTTGAAACATTGCATTGTACGGAAACCGGATCTGAAAATCTCTGTTGATTTAATCTCATAGCACCACATTATCCCTTTTGCGATCGCTTTATCTGCAGCTTTAGCTTCAGCCTCTTCAAATCACAGGATCATAGATCCTGATGACTTTCCTCCTTGTGACGATTTTCTAAGCCATGTGGCTCTTTGTAACTTTATACCTTGGAGATACATGGCATTTACTTGTTGAAGCAACTTCAGATATTCTATATTATGTGGCTCAAATGAGAGCGGCATATCGTGTACCAAGACTTGGTAAAAAGGGCTAGCTACTTGTGCTGTAGCTGCAAGCTTAGTGGTCCATTCCTTCTATCTTTCAATCTTCTCCTTTGATTCTTGACCTGCGAAGTACACCTTAACTTGTCTATTAGACATCTGTCTCGCTGCGATAATCTCATTTATACCTATCTTCTTTACGAGCTCTTCGCTCGAGAGCTTGGATATCTCCTTCTTTTCTTCATCATTATGTATCCTTATTGTGGTGCTCGTGATTTCAGGTTTGCCAGAAATTTGTGCCCAGGAGTGTTGTGTAACGGCTGGAGCTTTAGTCTGTGAAATAGACGCTTTAATTGTTTGAATTTCCTGCAATATCTTAGCTATAGATGGGTTTTCGTTGCTATTAGTGATTTGGGGGTGAACTTTCGCGTTATTGGGGCCCTCGATTATTAGAATCGCGTCCGATATTAGTTTCTTGTATGCTCTGCTTGAGAGCTCATCTCCTTCAACTGCTTTCTTGAACCTCTTTAAGGCTGTATCAGTGTCTTGGGGCGTTTTCGACGCGTCGATCCTGGCTTTCGGGGCCGTATGGGACTTTCTACTGTGAGAATCCTTCTTAGGATTACTCTCCATTACTGATAGAACTAGGCTGCAACTTCACGGGATTAAAATCGATGGGGGTAGATTTCTCAAAATGATGATGTATCCTTATCATGATTTGATTTGATTTGATTTGATTTGATTTGATTTGATTTGATTTGATTTGATTTGATTTGATTTGATTTGATTTGATTTGATTTGATTTGATTTGATTTGATTTGATTTGATTGATTTGATTTGATTTGATTTGATTTGATTTGATTTGATTTGATTTGATTTGATTTGATTTGATTTGATTTGATTTGATTTGATTTGATTTGATTTGATTTGATTTGATTTGATTTGATTTGATTTGATTTGATTTGATTTGATTTGATTTGATTTGATTTGATTTGATTTGATTTGATTTGATTTGATTTGATTGATTTGATTTGATTTGATTTGATTTGATTTGATTTGATTTGATTTGATTTGATTTGATTTGATTTGATTTGATTTGATTTGATTTGATTTGATTTGATTTGATTTGATTTGATTTGATTTGATTTGATTTGATTTGATTTGATTTGATTTGATTTGATTTGATTTGATTTGATTTGATTTGATTTGATTTGATTTGATTTGATTTGATTTGATTTGATTTGATTTGATTTGATTTGATTTGATTTGATTTGATTTGATTTGATTTGATTTGATTTGATTTGATTTGATTTGATTTGATTTGATTTGATTTGATTTGATTTGATTTGATTTGATTTGATTTGATTTGATTTGATTTGATTTGATTTGATTTGATTTGATTTGATTTGATTTGATTTGATTTGATTTGATTTGATTTGATTTGATTGATTGATTTGATTTGATTTGATTTGATTTGATTTGATTTGATTTGATTTGATTTGATTTGATTTGATTTGATTTGATTTGATTTGATTTGATTTGATTTGATTTGATTTGATTTGATTTGATTTGATTTGATTTGATTTGATTTGATTTGATTTGATTTGATTTGATTGATTTGATTTGATTTGATTTGATTTGATTTGATTTGATTTGATTTGATTTGATTTGATTGATTTGATTTGATTTGATTTGATTTGATTTGATTTGATTTGATTTGATTGATTTGATTTGATTTGATTGATTGATTTGATTTGATTTGATTTGATTTGATTTGATTTGATTTGATTTGATTTGATTTGATTTGATTTGATTTGATTTGATTTGATTTAAATATTTAACGTGACACGGGTAGATGAGCTCTGAGAGCTCATTGCTACCTACATGACCGGCATTAAAGCCAGAAGCAACAAAGGAAATTAAAAAGAAAGGAACAATAAATGTCTGAAATACAGTGCCCTGCGCCGCATCCCTATCCTCCAAGCACATCTCCTCTCGAGTTGGAATCTGTCTCAGCGTGGTCATCTCCCGCCCTGTTATCATTATCATTATTATTGTTTATTGTTTCATTTTATTGTCCTGTCTGAGTCTGTGACTATGCATCCCATACAGCTCCCCTCAAACAGTACCGCCCCTCACAAGTCCTCATTCGATCATACATTTAGAGGAGCCCTTTGCCCTTCATTTTCTCCCCTCTCCAGCCAACGAAACGATGGCTGTTTGCGGGTGTGTGGCAGCCGGGAAAAATGGTAAGAACCACTGGGTGCGGAGCTCTCCTGATACCGATATTAGGAATAAATCCGAAGACATAGTGATTCTTCCGAAGCGTTCGAAGAGGCCGGCCAGCTGGGCGCTGCAGACTTGTGTCTACCTTTGGAAATTCACCCTCTGCCTTTCTAGCCTCCTTCCAACTCCTTCCCGAAGGTGGTGCTGAATTTTCAGAAAAGTCTTGATAGAGCGTGATTGCTGTAAAGTGGCTTAGCCCAACTTCTTTTGTTCCGTCCAGGGCGCTAAAGAGTACAGCTGACTCATCGACAATAGAAGCCCTGGCTTATCAACCGAAATCTCTTATAAAATGAGGTCACCTAGGGGCTTAATACTGACTCTGCTATTCGTATGTAAATGGAGTATGGTCTATAGGTACTGCGCTTGTAAATAATTGATTGTAGATATTAGTAAAAATGTTTCTCACTCTATTTTGTGCTAGTAAATAGAAAGATGTACAGACAAAAGGTGGTTATGTGTTCCTCAGCTCAACATACTGCGGACCACACACACATAATCTCCCATGACCCTTGCAGGTTCACACCATACTCATCCCACCAATCATAGCGCGGCTATTCCTGTATATGCTGCAGTCTACAATAACATCCTTATGAAGCACCATAGCATAACGTTTATACAGGTATGCATAAACAATTCTGTGCTATTCCTAGATCACAACAAAATCTTGGTCTTGGCACCCACAAAAATCCAAAGTTGAAATCCCCTCGGAAATGTCGGTCCCAGTATAGTCTTCAGAGACAGTAAATTGTCTTGAATAAAAGTGGGAAGGGGGCATTCGTTTCATTCTATGGAGACAGAGAATCTAAGTACAGTATGGCGATCCACGGTCCACCCGGCAACCACCAGACCAACCCCTTAGGTCTGGCTCATTAACTACTCCCCCCCACAGGACGAAGCACCCGCGAAGACTACGTGCCCTTAGCTACTGAAACGCCATATCATCTCTGTCCATCTGCATCTCGTGATGACGAGCTCCGTTTAGTGTTGATCGTTTGTCCCTGCTAAAATGCCATAGCTCCTCACGGCTCAATCGTGCTGACATGCACTCCCAGAAGGTGACTCCACAACAGTAAATAGCTTTCTCATGCGTCATGAACACCACGGACCTTTTCGACATACTTTGGCAATTTAAAAGCCGCATTCCCTAACCGAAGGTTCTGATAGACCGGAATCTCCTCCTCCTCTTGAGTTATGAGATAGCCCTCTCGAAGTCGAAAAGGCTTGAGATGGTCTCCGTAGTAATGCCTTGGGATTCGTGACCCATCGACCTGTCTTAGTATGAATGAGCGCTCCATGTCACCTCCATAACCCACAACGACAAACGGCCCTCTCCATGCCGGTCTGAGCTTTTTCCCAGCGGCTTTGGCGTCCCATAACATCACTAGACTCCCTGGTACATAGACATGCCCAGCTCGTACGCCCAGATTATGTCGGTCTTTTGCACGATCTTTTTGCGAATCTGACCTGATCAGCGCAGTTCGCCTCGTCTCTTCACGGTTAAGGATAAAGTCTATAACTAGGTCTCCATGCACATCGTCATCTTCAGGAAACACATCTGGCGTTCCTGTACTCAATAATGACTTCAGACTCTCTCGATGGTTTGAGGGAAACACAGCTTCGAGATTCCCATCAGGTGCGAAGCCCTTAAGAATTTCGTGGGGAGAAAACCCAAGGTGTAGTATGTCCCTCCTGTTTACATCAAACGTGGATTTTGATAGGATCGTTGGCCATCTCGATGGATCACGAGCGTTCTTCTTCAAGGCTCGTTGTAGAATGTCGACGGCTTTCTCTACCATACCAGTAGCTTTCTTTGCTGCAACAGGTGACGTGCACCACATAACTCCACGGGATTCCGCAAACCGCTGTGTGTCCTTCCCAAAATGAGCGCCAGGATCCGAGTAGATACCTGTGGGAACTCCATTCTCCAAGAAAATTCGCTCCAGTGTAGAAATAACAGATTCTGAGTTGTCAGATTTTGTTGCTTGCGACCACACGAACCGGGAGAAATAGTCCACTACCACAAGGATGTAATACACTTCTACTCCCTCGAACTTCGGAAAAGGGCCTATGAAATCGATTCCAAGTAGTTCCATCGGGGTACTTATTGACACTCGCGCCATTTTCTGTGATCTCACTGCTGTTCCATGTTTGGCACACACCAGACATCCTGCAATGTAGTCACGAACATCTTTAACCATAGCAGGCCAATAATACTTCGATAGTTTGCGCATTGTGATGGATGAGGCGAAGTGTCCCCCATTGTCATGAGCTTGCAACAACAGTGATGAGACTTCCTTTTCGGTTATGCAGCGTTTAAGAACTCCCTGAACATCAAGATAGAGTACTCTTTCGGGTCCCTGTACTTGATACTTACTCGCCTTCTTGAGGAACGCCGCTTGGTGGACTTTCGTTTGGATCTTCTTGGGAGCTATTCCCGTCTTCAGATATATTGAGATCTCTTTATACCATATTGAGTCAGAGAACCTCGTGTGAGGCGCAATGGTTTTTGTCCTTATCACATTTTTGACCCATGGTGCACTGTTATACTGAGGCACTGTGGATGGGACTTGGCTGTCTGAGACGTTAGAAATGAGACAGTTACTCCCCCCCATAGCTTCCGCCCCTGCGGAAACCCAGGAAGATTTGTAGACTCCTGTGGATATTTCGGACAGCGAATTCAGGAGTTCAAATGCTACATGCGTAGGCACTGTCTCTCCCAATTCCTTTATAAGCAAGCTTATACTTGCCATCTTCGAATCAAGATCCTTCCTAGCCATATCACCCAGGAACAACGCCCTAAGATCCTCCTCTTTTAATGGTTCACCGATGGATTTCAGCAATGTTTCGTATCCATTTGTACCATCCTTCCAAATCCATTTAGGGTCTCCATTCTCGTTGACCAGATCACCAAATTCCGTTAATTCCTTCGTTTTTCCTATTTCACCCGGGAAGATAGTCCGAGAAAGAGCATCCGCGATTGGGTTCCGTGACCCAGGTATCCACGCAATTTCAATGTTCAGAAATCTAAGTTCGCTTGCCCACCTTGCATATATACCATCAAGACAAGATGATTTCAAGAAGTAGGTAAGCGGGTGATGATCGGTAAAGATTGTCCCCTGAATCGGCGACCTGAACATATAATCATATTTCCTGCAGAATTCCACGATAGCGCACAGCTCTCTTTTATACGTCCCGTAATTTCGTTGACATTTTGTGAATGTGAAAGCGTCATAAAGGATCGGAACTTCAGCTCGTTTACCCCCAATGATCCTTGACTGGGTTACAGCACAGCCAGCTCCAAAGTTGCTCGCATCTGAGTACATGACCGTTGACTCTTTGAAGTTCCAACCATGCATTTCAATTGCACCGGAGCATTTCTCCTGTAGTAATTGGAAGGAAACTTGCTCTGCCTCTCCCCACCGCCAGTCACCGTTACCGGTAAGTCTTGACAATGGAACCTTTATCTCAGCGAAGTTTTTAACCCATCGTCGAGTCATATTAATCGCCCCAAGAAAAGCACGAACCTCTGATGCATTTGTCGGGGTAGGCCATATCCGAATCTTGTCTCGTCTCTCAGGAGTTACACACACAATGCCGCCCTTCTTATGAAGCGTTCCTAGAGCCACAACTTCTTCCTTGAATAGCTCCATCTTTTTAAATGATAGTTTGAGACGTGACCACTCTAGTCGAGGAAACAATTCATCCGCCATAAAATCATAGGCATCCTTGAAGTTTTGAAAACCGGAAAACATGTCATCAATGTAGAATGAGGCTTTTGGAGGACTACTATTATCTTCGGGCACCAGTACAGACTTCATGCCCGGAAATTGATTTTGACCAGGTGGAATGTCACCAAGCACAATGTACATTAGCTCCGTGAAGGAGAATCCTGCGCTCATGGATCCTTGAGGCATCCGAGTCGGCTGAACTTGGCCAATGCCGGCTATGGTGAATGCAAAAAAATGTCGATCTTCGGGATGAACGAGGATATTCCAATAGCCGTGTTTCACATCAAACTTCAGAAAAAATTTGTGTGAGGGGTGAGACAAATGGTCGTGTACTTTGGCCATCAATTCCAGGTAGCATCCTGGCATGTCTTCCTTCACATTCTGGTAGTTAAACGTAATTCTCGGCTCATCCCAAGGTCCGGGATTGTCGCTCTTGTCCACTATGACGGCCTGCGCGTTCCAATCTGACAACTTTCCATTTGCTGCCATGGTCTTTTCGAACATTCCACACGATAGCCCCTCATTAACAATTTTTTGAAGCCAAAACTCCTTCCCTGGAGGCCACCTTTTCTGCTTGACTTTTGAAAATGGTTTAGTCCCCTCTCTGATCCTAACTCTATGAACATAGAGGTCTGTTGGGACTAGTTGCTCTAGCTCAACTCCATTGATATCGCGGTAAGTGAATAGAAGTCGTTTCACCATGTCTCGTTGAAAGTCATCGCCTACAGCTGTACCTATCTTTACTCCTACTTTCCCAAACCATTCATCGATCTCTTCTTTCGGAGCCTTACTTAAAGGTCTGCTTCTGGGTCTTCTGGATGTCGGAAATGTTCCGGCCAGGTCAAAACTTTCTCTAATTAGTCTAGTCGACGGTTCATTTGAATTGGAGTCGTTCTGGGAATTGAAGGCATTAACTGTACCATCAGTTAAGCAGTGTTTTCTATCAGAAACTCCCATAACGCTCATCAGCTGCTTAGTTAGTAGATCTCTGTTCTTCTTTAATATCCGCGGTGCTTTCTGGTCACTTGGTTCAAAGGCGGTCTCGTCAAACGTACATGACATCGACTCTAGTAAGACACGGTTGGAAGACAATATAGGTGACGAATTCGGATCATTAGGATGACCGTCCTTATTAAAATGAAAATTAGAAAATTGGACACAAGATTGAAGATCAGAGTCCTGAGGTTGTTGACAAAAAGGGTTTTCACTATCCTCTTTCGTAATTTCCTCACTGTGTATGACATTTTTGTACAGTTTACTGACATGTTTAGGTCTCTCTAGTTTTCCGACGACGAAGACGTAACAACTTTTGGGAGCTCATCATCAAAATCAGAGTCAGTATCGTCAGATTCATCTGTCGTATCAGTATCTGATTCTACAATATCTTTCGCGCGTGGTTCGCTCGGTTCTTCCCTATGTCCCTCGTCATCCAGGGCTTGTCTGGGATACAATACAAGTTTGTGCCCACTCGAAGACATAAACGTTGGGCCTACAATAGCGGCCTTCGCCTCATTCAATTTCGGATCTCCAAGAATTATTTTGGAGTCGCGAATAAAAATCCCTGCATTAACGTCGTGTAACCAAGGTATTCCTAGAAGTAAGTGAAGATCAAGTTCACCATTCTTCTTCACGACTGGGCGCACGAACGCATCTATTCGTCTCCAAATTCTGCAAACGCCGATGTCGAAACTAACAAAATGAGATAATTCCGTTGCACTGCCATCGGCTGTGTTCATCGTAAGACCACTGAACCCCTTGGTGCCCAAGCTGATCTTTTCAAGCCTCAGAGCTTTAACGAGGCCCTGCGAGATGATGTTCATCTCTGATCCTTGGTCTGCCTGCGAGATATGCTTTGGCAATGCAACTTTTATTATTTTCCCGTTTGCTTCTGCGCGCGCTACAACAGGAATTCGAAAAGCTTTTGTTTCCTGGCTCTTCTGGACCGACCGAGCCAGACCGTTATCGGCCGCACTTGAGAAAAATTGTGCTGGCACTTGCTTCCCTTTCTTCTTGTTCATCCTCGTTGAGAGTCTTCGGAATTCCTTTGCCGTATCTGGACTCACTTGCCAGAGCTCAAGAAGATTTAGAGGTATACATATTCTTCTCGCCAGTTCCACATAATCCATAGGGCCGCATCCCTCTCTGCCCACTATCTCCCTCAAATGCTTTAGAATCCGCTTTCCTTTTCTTGCCGGTTTTATAGGCCGACATATTCCAGGATTTTCATCCTCATTGACAGGCTCGTTGGGCGAATTATTGCTAAGGATATCTTCTATATCGATTCGTTGCCTCTTCCTACCTGGTCCAGAGCTGAATGATTGAACCTGTGTGCCTAGTTCGCAGGCCTTTGATTCAGTGTGTTGCCAATGATCATCTGGTATATCGATGTCGGCAAACTGACTGAGTGAACAGTCCGCATCTCTTTGATCCGCGAAATGAACTTTGGGCGGCGCTCTCCAAGATCCCTCAGGTTCATCTCTATGCGTCTCCTGACTCTCAGTCCTTGCTGGTGGGTGATTCCGGCTGTGTTGACTTGAACCGTAGTTTTCTGGCCTATATCCAAAAGCGGAGTTCAATTGAGGTTGGTCTGGGACATCCATATAGTTACCATTCATTCCTCGAGATCTAGAGGAATAATTTTCACTTAGATTGTGCAAATCAGAGTGAGGATTTAGTGGACGGTGAAAATCTTGACTCTCTTTCCACCTACCGTATCTATGACCGTAGTGTACCGAGTTTGATTCTCTCGGAGGTTGAGGGCGATCATATATTAAATTCTTGAGGTGAATTTGCTCCCAGTTCTGAAGTTGCAGATTCTGACATTTCGGTTTAATATGCCCTACATGGCCACATCCAAAACACAACGGTCCATCACTCGCCTTGTAGATAGCAGCTCCATTAACAAACGCATTCTTAGACACGTTCCCAGGATTATATGTGCTCTGACGATTAGTGGTGTTTCCTCTAAGAGTCTGATGGGCAGGAGGTGAGTCCTTATTGGCATGATTGAACCCGTTCCCAAACTGTTGTTGTTGATGATGCGGAGGCCGAGGTTGATAATATGAGGCTTCATTGCTGAAGCCCTGCCTTGGCTTAGGTACCATTATCCTCCCAGAACTTAAGTCTGCAAGCACAGATGAGACGGATTTCCCGTAATGAGATGAGCATAGATCTCGAATTTGCGCCATTTCGTTCCTCTCAGCGGCTCTTTCTCTAGCTTCCTTAGCCGCATCTAGACTTTGCTTAACCCCAAGGATTATTTCTTGACATCTCCACATTGAACCGCATGATAGCGCGGACCTGGAAAGCGCTTCACACCTGACATCTTCTTCACGAAGCCCATTGAGGAACGCAAGGATAATGGAGTTGAGCACTGTTTGCTCAATAGGAATCATTGGTCTGCCCAGAGCTGCTGTCCTTGGGGCATCCCTTCCGTGTGACCGACGAAGAATGTGTAGCGCACGCTGATAGTATGCTGTCAGTGGTTCAGCTTCCTTCTGCATAAAATCCTGGATATCATTCTGCAGGTTCCCTTCGACGTGATTTACCAACTTGGCGGGGAACATTTCAATTAGCTGTTGTTTAAACTCAGCCACCTGCTCATCTGTCGAATTCTGCCGGTCGTCAATGAAGGCCCTTAATTCCGGAGTTGAATCAAGCCATCCTGCCGCTTCGTCTTCAAAAAGGATATCAATCGCGAAGAAAAAATTTTCTGGTGAGACCGTCGTATGCCCCGCCGTCCTGAAATCATATTCGAGTCGTGACAGCCACCTTGCTCCGGAGTTTCCTTCTCCAACAAACCTTCCCGCCTGTTCAAACTTTGGGAGTGTTCGATTTGCCATTCCGAGTTCCTCTTCACCAATCCAGATTCTTTCCAACTCAGCACGCAATTCACTAAAATCAAAAGCCGTTTTTTTTTTTTTTTTTTTTTTTTTTTTTTTTTTTTCTTTGTAATCTTCCTTATTCTTCTGTTGTTATTTTTCCACCTTCTTCTACACCAATTCCAGATCACAGATGTTAGGCCGATAAGTTAACTTAATAATGGGGCCTTCGTAATTGATTCACACTTGAGGGTCAACACTTGAACGAAACGGGTTTCTTTAACAGGCACTGTGATGACGCGTTTCGATCCACGGTCCACCCGGCAACCACCAGACCAACCCCTTAGGTCTGGCTCATTAACTGAGACCTCATCCCCCTCTCTCTCCACATCTCAGGCGCCTGTTCTTCCACAAGTTTTTTATCCCATTAGAGTATTAGTCATCCATAAACTAAGACCCAAACTTTGTATATCATAACTTAATTTCCTCCTTGCGGGTATACGTAGCGTCGTAAATTTTTAGTGAGTGATGGCCGGTAGTCAATGAGGCAAGCTCCTGTTTGCAATTGGGGCGACGCCTTTATCGGTCGCCGAGGCGAAATGATGTGTAGTTAGATCGAGGTTGGGGACTTAGAAGATAATGGTGAGTGCTGCATGATTGAGAAGTCGTCAAATGGAGACATGCATGTGTTTGCTTACGACTTTGATTCGGTTGCGATTCTTCTTGGCTATCCCCGATATGCAGAGCATACTGAGCGATTACATAGGCACCACCGGAAGTTGAAGAATTCGTCTTCGCCAGCAGAAACTTGAATTAAATTCTAATGTACTCAAGTTGCATAACTCTCTAGGCTAGCGTGCGATCATCCACATCCCCACTCCACCCTCATCACTTACGCCACCAGACACGAACCTTCCTGTGGAACATAATTATTTCGCAAAGATCCAGTATCTAGCAGACTCAGCGTGCGCGCTACAGTATTACGAAGTATATACTCCAGCCGCAGCGGCCTCTAAGTGCAACCATTCTGCGCTTCGGAGCCAGCAAATGTTCGCACGCCGTAATAGGTGCGCTAAAGCCCATCAGATTCGACTAGCAGGGCCTTTATAAATACACCAACTAATCCCAAAAACTCCTATCAACGCTGACCAATAGACCGTTAGACCGTTAGGTTCTTGTCTCTCATATGCGACTGCTATGACGCATATTTTTGTGTCCTGTTCCAGCTGGATAGATAACATGGCTCGACCTAGAAGGGCTGAAACCCGCCTATGCCACCGTTACTTCGAGCGTCTATCAGTACTATAGAAGGTTACATGGCGCAATCCGCACGGCTCTGTGGGTAGCTTCCAATAATATCAGATCGCTGGTAGCTGAGGAAGCTAGCACTTTGATGAATGCCATTTCCCGAACGGTCTCGACTCGTATCTAGCTCCTTTTTGCTCAAGCAGCGAATTGCTGATCAGTCTACTGCTCTGAGAAGTCTGGCAACTACGTGAGAGCCTACCTCACCAGGGGCGTTCGACTAGACGTGCACAGGGCTTTGCCTTGGGGATTTTTAACGTTCTCCAGACACCTCCCGTTTTTTCTAGCCGTCGTCTGGTCCTCCACTAGAATGCTCGCAGGGATCGCAGACGGGCTACTGCAATAATAGTCCCCTTTTGTCTTGAAACCCGACTGTCCCCCTGGAATCTATGCTGCAACGTTGTGTATCTTGTTTCTTGCGATAGATCCATATATCATACTCTTGCTTTTATCCACCGACAGAATCTCATCCGGCCTTTATTCGATCATCGTACAGGGACTTTTTGCATGGATCTGCCCCTGCTAACTTGCTGTCCCACATTACAACACTGTTCCCTCTGGGGTCATGTCACACGGCCGCTCTAGTTTAGAGAGTCCCAAGCTATCATGTCAAGCAGAACCACGCTGGGATTAAATGCGGGCATCGATCCATAGGGAAAATACACTGCGTGTACAAGTGGTATTCCTGGGAACCAGCACCCCCCAACATCTTCACATTTGAGCTAATTGCAATCAAGTCCCCAGCGGTACTCGAATGTGACAAACATAAATAAATTGGCATCCTTGTATCTAGACACATCGCTTCCGAATCCTAATCATTGTGAGTTAAATTCTGATCTAACAATGCCAGTATTTCCATCGTAGCTCGCTGTCGCAAGGGATTTGGCTACCTCTTTTCCCGCTCTGCCTCATTGACCAGGGAACAAAAAATATCGGCGATTTTACACCACCTCGCTCGAAATTATAGCCGGGTTCTGCTAACTTTTCAAGCATGTGTGAATTAGAAGTAGCTCGGACGAGGTTCAAAATAATGACTCAATCTCACATCATGACTGAAATTAAAGCACAATATCATGGAAATAGTAACTCTATTTTGCGGACATGAGCTTGTACTGTCTCTTATGGGTGGCAAAGGTGAAATTGTCAAAATGACTGGGGTTAGATCCCTGTTCAAATTGCCTTAATTGGTATGATCTTCATACAGGCCCATGTCTAGTTACTCGACTAGTTATGCAAGCAAGGGGTACTATCCAATGACATTCCGTGAAAGTCTAAATTATGGGGATGGTTTTGAACTCAATAGGAAAAGTACAATAGTCCTCAGCTGAAATTCAAAATTGAAAAAAGTCAGTTGATATTCTCTAAAAATACACATCTATTTCAAAAATTATTGCTCTGTATTACAAAAGTCTACATCAAAGCCCTCAGTATGGCTCGCAACTAAAATGAAAGCGTACTACATGTTTTGTATGTCTTCTACATCCTAATACTTTGTGTACCCTCCATTTGCCTTTATCACTGCTACGCATCTTTCGTGCATGCTGCCAACTAGTGACAACAGCTCCTCTGAAGGTATAGAGTCCCAAGCATCCTATAGCAATGTCTTCAACGTGGCAGAGCGCACAAGCCTGACCCCATTTATCACAGGACTATTTACCTGAATGTGGTTTTTTAAGATATTCCACAATGTCTCGATCGGGTTCTGGTCCGGAGAGTAGGAAGGCCATCTAATAGGCGTTATTCCAACTTCACGCAGCGCCTCAATTGTTGAGTACGCTTTATGACATGGTGCGTTGCCGTGCATGTATAGAATTTCTGGATTTTCCGAGTGAAATTGATTCAAAAGTGGCAAAATCCTTTCACAAAAGGATGAGGCCCTCATTGATCCTCAATCCTTCTCCCAGACTAGGAATGGGCCTTTTTGTGATCCGTAAAATGATCCCCAAAACATCCAGCTGTTCCCATGAGTATGGCGAGCCACAATACAAGTCTCATCAAACTCATCATCAGGCTAAACTCTGCTGTTAATACAAGGAATATTTAGATAGAATTTAAATGTACTTTTCTTGTGACACGAGGTTTCATATGACAAGCACCCGATACCCAGGTTTCATAAGTCCATAATATGCGACTCCATTGTTCATCGCTCCAATCTAAATGTAATTGGGCGAACTTCAATCTTTTCTGCTTGTTCACCGCGCTTAACGGAGGCTTCTTCCGAGCAATGCATCTGCTGTAACCTCTTTTTTTGAGTGCATTAGAAGTTAGACGTTCACTGCATCCCCAGTGGCTGAAGGGCCCCATGGCTAGTTCCAAATAGCACATCTGTCGATTTTCTGGAGACTCCCGGACGAAAGCCTCGAGCTCATTAACTTGTTCCGCGCTTAATTTTGGTAAGGGTTCTTTGCGAGACATAGGATTCTCAGTCTCTCGAGCACAAGCAAGTTGTACTTGTCTTATTGTGAAGCCAAGTTTGTCGGATATATTTTGAAGTGTCAAGCCAAGTCTTCTTAATGCTCTTATTTCAATACATTGATCGCGAGTTAGATGCTTGCAAACTTTAGTTTCTGAAGCAGACTTTTCGAGAGACATTGTTTGCTAGAATAGAGGATGAATTGATAGTGATGAGAGGTTTCAGTGACTGTGTAGGCTTGGCAGCCAAAAATGTCGTTGAAAATGTGTTTTACTAAGCGATTATTAGAAGAAGACGATTGGACCATACTTCATGGCGAGCGGGGTAATAAGGAGAGACATACTAACCTATTACGAGCTAGCCCAACTGCGCCTACAGGGATAATCCCTTCAACGAACCAGTTTGAAGTTTTACCTTTTGGAACCTAGAGACACAGTATACAATAATTCACTCGGCTACGTCATCTACAAGGGAGTGAGTTATTCGAATGCGACAGGTGGTAGCGTATTAGGCTAATCCATAGCTATTTTATGATATTTATGCACACAATCTAGTTTCATCGTTAAAATTATGACTATGTTCCATGCATTAATCTTTACAGCGACAAGTAGAAAATTGAAACCGCTGGTTTTTCGGTGCAAAAAGTTATTTCTATTCAGTGGACGATTTCAGTTCCACCCTTCTCAGTATTCTGCGACATAATGAGGTGTGATTGTGAAGGTAATTGAAGGCCAATTCTTACAAACATTTAGAACCCTCGTCTTTTGGGTAGAATCATCCGTGAAAAAAAGTGGCTAAACTCTACGGGTAAATAGTGAGCTGAATGGCCATTCATCACGAGCACCTTGACAAAGATCTTTGAAGTACTAAAATATGATAGGTGTCGCTATCCACCATATCCAACTGTCGGCGGAACATTGGAGAGTAGTTGATCCGTTGGCTCACGTAAGCTAGACGCGCACGCGTGCTATTAGTTAGATATTGGCTTAGCAAACTAGAATAGAATAACAATGAATTTATACACACCCAGTTGTCTTTGCATTTACTTGTCACGTACGTGATACTTAACCCATCCAACGATAGGAATATTAAACAAGGTATGGCCTTGGTCGGAGAGGAGTCCAATGTGTTAGATAGTCATTGGCTCAAGTAGAACAATGAAACACACACTTTAACCCCCACGCTGTAAAATTCCAGGCGAGTTAGTGTGTGGCGCAGACAAACACTTGAATAACGCAAATGATTATAGATTCTCATTCATCTTTAAATAGTCCCATCATTATTTTTATATTGTAATCATAAAATAAGGCCCCACTTACTTCTTGTCGACCTCTTAGGCACAGTAGTATGATAACTTTCCCCTCACCTCCATCAAAGTCCTGAATAATAAGTGAACCTTGATAAACCTGCCACCGAAATGCATGAGATATTCAGTAAATTCTTCCTTACGCCGAGAATATCATTCAATTATAACCTCAAATTCCAACTTAAAATCGGACAAATAGTTCAAACCAAAAATATTATATGGACACCTCACAAATAGGGAAAACCAGAACACTTTAGAAGGTCCCAGACCTACCCTACCACCGAATCATTTATTTTAGCCAGCTAATACCATCAATAACTCTTCCAATATCTTTATCGACAGGTGCTATGTATTGTTCATCAAAATCAGTGCATGCACTTAGATTGATACTAGAACAGATTAATAGCTGGTCCAGTCTGATATATTTCCATCTTGGATAAGCCATTAAATTGTTTTCGGCATGGATTTCCGAGCCTCATTTAGGTAATATGATGAGGCTTCAGAAAGTTTATATGTTTAGGCAATAAGTTCTGCTCAGCTTGAAGGCATGAGAAGTGCGGAAACTATTAATACAAGTTTGGAATATTGGCGGGAAAATTACTGAAATATACTGAATCATTTTTTGTAATATAATCGCCAGAATCGTTAAAAGGGGTTTATTTTACTGTATTCGCTTCCTTTTTCTGTCGTCCTCTCGGATAGGCTCTTCATCTTCTTTTATTCGTTCAGTTGTTACTGTAGGATTCAATATATGTGCCATGCTACCTCTGCGTGTGGGGAGACCAGCTGGCTCCTTTAAAAGGCACCCAGACTTTTCTCTCCTAGATACGGTCCAGTTATTTGTTACATCATTAGATGAGTTATTGAAATTTGGTGGGGGGGTGGTTGGACAAATATTTTCAGGGCGGAGCTGTGAAGCAGAGGCCAAGGAGTAAGAGTTAAAACTATCTTGGATCTGCTGCTCTTCATTTAAGTTCGCTTGACCAGGCTTCGGGGATGACCAATGTGTCGAGCTTTGTCCAGCACCATAGGAGGATGAATGCGCCTGCCAACCATGAGGGTTGCGAATATCTGCAGAGGTATGACGACGCGGAAGGTTTGTAGGAGGTGTTGAGTTTGTAAGTGGGTGTGGTGGCTGATGACTAGGTTGATAGGGGGAAGTTTGCATCCTCAAGGAGTTAGGCGACAATTGTGTCGTATTAGTGCCCATAGGACTAAATCGGCGTGGACTCGGAAAGATATGAGACGGTAATGGTGGTCTATGATGACTGTTACGAGGAGCAACGCTTATCGTAGGAACCCGTCTAGGGTCATCGGGTGGTGTTTGGCGTGGTGATACTGGGCCATTATCAAGTGCTTGGTTGGAGAAAGGTCGGTTGTTCGCGAAGTGAGGTTCGGTAATTTCATCTAATGATCGTATAATCTCGATTTGTCTTTGAATCTCAGTTTGCATGTTGACCGCTTTCCCGATTAGTTAAATAGTCTATAAAAGAAGTCATAAGGATTTCATACCATCACGGTGAATGGGTATGTCAGAATTTGGAATCATAGAGAGTACAACCCGGGACATTTCATGGTTCAGCTTGAAAATTCAGCCAATATTTCACAATTTACCTGTTATGTTAAGGCCGAAACTCAACTCACCTGCAAAGACCGCGCCAAGGCCTCCATGATAGCCTGATTTCTGGCATGCATGACATTCAGATTTTCTTCATTTTTGTGAATAATGGCGTGCATTTCATATGTTGTATTCTCAAGATTAGTCAATCTTGATTCGGTGGATTCATGGGCCTGTAATTGATGTGTATGCATGGTGTCTGTAGATACACCTGATGGAGGGGGTGGGGGCTTTGGCCCAGAGTAAGAATCTCTGTGTACTAATGCATGTCTTGATGCCCGCCGCTTTATTTCTCGAAGTCCCACGAGATCGCCTCGTTTAAAATTACCATTTCCATGCTTGAATTCCCATAGCGGAGATTCTGGTGACCCTGTGTGGAATACATCGCTGACTGAGACTCGTCAATGATGCGATTAAGGGATTTAGTGATGAGCCACAAACCTTTGTGGAATCCATACATGTTTAATTGGCGTACAAATGACGAGATATTAGTGTGTTTGAAGTATTGACTAGTAAATGAGCTAGGAGCAACAACTGAGTCAAGAATACTATCAACTTACGATAGAACTTTGGAAAAATCATTTGATGGAGACATTACAAAACTTTCTGCAGAGTTGGACCAGGATATTAAATGCTGAATACTCTGGTCCTCAAGCATACTAGCAATTTTATCAGTGTCTCTATGCCGCAACAGAACTAGATGCTGATTACTTATAGAGCTTATGTATAAATGCCGTCTGCACAACCTTGGGCTGCTGACCGCTTGTTACCGCCGAAGCGTTCAGCCCAGGGGCACTATTGTTGTGTGAGTGTTCACCCATTGAGATTTGGTCATGTACACCGTTCGTTTCGTTTTCCGGACTCATCCGGACTGGAGGTGCTCTCATAATGTTTTGTTTGGGTGTTACAACTTCCATCCGTTCATCTGATGAGTGAGCAGAAGTATGTCTGTTTGGAGCTTGAAGAATAGGGATCGTTCGCGAATAAGATGGACTTCGTTCTACTTTTGGAAGAAAGTGATTTTGTTGGGCGCGGTTGTCGGTCAGGTCCATAATTTAGTCACCTTTAAGGTATCAGTTATTATCTTTAAAAGGGATTACAATTAAGGGAATATATTATTTATCTATCAAGGAGTATCTTACCTCATTGCATCAATATTCAAAGTTTCCAGAACTTGTGTATTTCTGAATTGACGAAGGAGGCTTTTCTTTGACCGACGCTGCTGCTGTTGATGCATGCATCCGTGGTAGTGTATCTCAAGCAGATCGACGACGTCAGCCTCGCTACGCTCAAGCGAATTGCGAGAACTAAGAAAGAGGATATACCGACTATGTCGTAAAGGTGTCAAGTGTGGGAAATAAACATCAATAGGCTGGTGGGAGAGCATCCAAGCAGGCTGAGGGTAAAGTAGGGAAGTCGCGTAAGCTTGTTTACGGGCGAATGCGTATTGTTAGAGGATACTCAGGTCGATATGACGATGTGATATCCCGGAATGAATTTTGAGTTATCTGCGGGATGGTTATTTAGCCTTCAATAATTGATTGAATTGGAAGTGTAAGTGGAAGTAGGATGAATATACGGTTGAGCAAGCAAGGAGGATGAGTGTCGTATCCAGATCGAGGTTGCGTCGACCTTTGGAATAGATACGCAAGCTTTACATGTACTCTTAGCTTATGTAGATTTTATCTTTAATACTCGACATCAAAGAGTTCTGCTGGTACTTAAAGTTGCCGGAGACTGGTTTGCGTGGTGCGACGTTCCGAATTGTGCTTTTAAATGCAGTTATGAATGAGTTTGGTGGATATGAGCGGATCAGAGTGACTGGAGGTTTCACTAGTCGATTGCAAGAATAAAAGCAGTTATAAGCTATAAATGGAAATCATATCAAAAATGTAATATCGAATTTACCTCAGCATTAAGATTGCTGATACGTATATTGGTGATGATTAGTCTTGGGAGAAGTTATTGAGATTAACATCACACGTGACCAGGAGGGATTTAAACAACCTCTCCAGAAGTGGTGTCGAATGAATGGATAGAAATGTTCACAGTCTTTAATGTCCAAAGCGGTGGGCCTTCTTATCAAGGGCGCTTCTTTACCCATATAGCGCCAAGGTTCAGTAGACAAGACCAAGCACTTTATTGTGTCTAGCACTTTTCTGTAGTAGTGCATTGTGCACTTTTCGGCGGTAACACTTCCCGGGCTAACCGTCAAAAGACTGGCTCACGTCCGTCACCTTTTAGTCGGATGTTAGTTGCTCAGAGAGAAACTCTCCGACATCCGCCAGGAGCGGACGGCACTAACTTCCCCAGTGCCTTGCTGGCGGGAATTGATGTTCGATGATGCATCAACATGGGAATGGCCCGAGCAAAGCATGAAAGTCCCATACCCCAAACCAGAAGGACTGGAGAAGATAATCTTCTACAATCGACTATAATCAAAACTTCCCGGATCCTCCGATCCGGACCATTTGGAGACGCTAAGCTAGCGGCTGAAGTTCGAGTGTGGTATTACCCCCACCAAACAGTCTTCTTGAATGTACTCAACGACCAAATTGTTCGTGAAACACAAGGAATTCTGTAGAGATACAGACCAGTTGTTGAGGCAAAGCGTCAAAGTGCCTACTTGTGGTCAAGCTAGTAGTTGCTAGCGGTACTTGTCCAAATTTTACTCTTAATGCTCCACTTTCTGGTCTAGGTTATAAGCTGCTCGTAGGTTTGCCTGAATCCGTTTTGAGCTCCACTTTTTAAAAAATTTAATAAACGTGAGATTCAGAAAGGTGTCCTGAAATTCTAAATAAACACAAACCATTTCGCTCGGGGCTTCGACAACAGTTCTCCCAAGGTAAAGCGCTGTGACTTTTGGATTGAGATCTTCAGAAATATATAAAAAAGAGGACTTCTGCGGCACCTAAAATTATTTGAGGACCTTAGTATTTTAAAAGCAAGAGGTGAGTAATTATGTATGGCGATTTAAAACCCACATTTAGATAAGGTTGTATTTTGTATAGGAGCACCGTAATATTTTCCAAGTATATTTGTAAATGACATCATCTGATGAATTTCTTACCCCAGGCTAGGAGGAAACTAAGGGCTTGAATACAGAGTTGGATTTGGATACTTCACCTTAAAAATAGTAACCAGTCCTACCCGAGTCATGATAGAAACTACTGTAAAAATTATTGGCAGTTTGTGAACCTCAGATCGATTAGTATCCAAGTATGACACTCTTGAAGGCGCTAGATTCTTTACGATTAGAAAACGGCCAACCTGACAAAGTCAAACGGCGTTCACAGTACGTGTGTTAACTTTTCTACGTTAAGTGAATACATTTGTCTGATGCAATTTAAAGAGTTTAATATAACGTCTGAGCTAGCTGACAAATTGGTATCCGACATTCAGGTTAAGTGAGATGGTAACAGTTTTATCCATAGAAGAAATTCGACATCTCAGGGCCAAGCTCGAATCATGTCTTTGCAGCAATGGGAATATCAAATTCCAACAATTACCACCGGAGATTTTTCTCATTATTGCGAATTATCTTGACATTGAAGACTTAATACGGATGAAAATAGTTTCTAGAACATGGAATAAGATATTTTCCGACAAGGAATTCTGTCTTCAAATGATTAAGAAAAAATTCCCACATGCCATGAATTGTCAAACTAAAGACTTAAAAACTGATAGCAATATAGAAATACCGATTGTTGATCCTACTGTATGGCTTCGACATGCAATCATTAACAGAGTTCGCCGGGAACGAGGCTTCTCATCAAATATGATGAGATGTGATTTGAGATGCAACTATCCTAAGCTAAACCTCAAATATTGCAATGGTCGGATAGCTTTCCAAAAAGATGGAATATTTGATGTTCGAAATCTTCGCACCCAAAATAGGTCTACTTTTACAACCCCAGATCGGCAGACGATTTACTCTTGGATACTCTCTGATCAGTATTTGATAGGTCTTATGCACGCGCCGTAAGTGACTGCATCCATTAAAATACTGATACAGAAAAATAAATGTAGGCGTTCAGAACAATGTAGAAAAGCCCGGCATTTGTGTAATATGGAATAGTTAAGACCTATTCACTACCCGAAAAATTTTTGTTATCCACCAATATATATGCCCGTATTCCGATCTGTTGTGCTAACTATCTAGAACCAAACTTTTTGCATGGAATCTATCATGTGAAGAAGAACATTTTCACAGCGTTCTCCTTCCTGCCAATCCATTTAGTTTCTCTGCCCACCACGATCAAGTCGGCATTGTGAGTGCAACATTTGAGTTACTGATGTGGTCCGTGGGAGGCCAGTTAAAGAACCTTCAGACAATCAAACCGAGGAAAGCTTTTGCGAATGAAAAGATTGTTGTCGCAGATATATTTTTTCATGCCATAGATCCAGGTCGCTTGCCCTGTATTTCATTCCACTCTACACTTTGATAGACTCAGTTTACTGATGTGAAACAATCAGTGCATTGATTTTATCTCTGTTGCACTGAACTATGAGAACCGAACTTGATGGTGCTAATCCTTCTTCAGATCGCTGTTTTTTTATTTACCACTCAAGGGTTCAATCTGGTCCGGGCACAACATGTGTGAACAGAATTACGGTAACCCCTCGCTGCTGCTTTGACTTGTCTTACCCTGAACGCGGACGAAACGATATTCTGGACATAAATAATTATTTTCTGAGACACTAACAAACTGGGTTTAGGTACAAAGCTTGTTAAAGGGTAAAATCAATAAGGTGCTTCGAACGGAATTAACGTCAAACTCTCCGCCCTCCGGTCAACGCAATTGCCTAATCTCCAACGATGGGCTTATCGGAATCGAAGTACAAGGCCACCTGGAGAGAGCTCAGGATGGAAATTATCAACTCTTGACGTTTGACATGAACAATGAAAGGTTTAAACATCATGAATTAAGACTACACCACAGTGTAAAGAATTCTTTAAATAATGGATACAATTTGATATGGCGGGACCAAATCTATCATCCTGTTTTTAGAGATGAAGGTGGGAATGGATTTCAAATAAAAGTTATCATGATACAGAAATTATTGTTGGATATCTGGGACTACCCCTCAGAAAATACTTGTGGGCTTGGTACTGAAAGCTCAAGTCTTCTTCGGGGAGAAACGAGTTTGAGTAGTATTCATACGACAGTAGAGGCCGAAACACCTGTGCGCGAAAGAAGGATCTGGGGCGATGATGACTACTTAGTGCTTTTAGCGAAGGATGGGCTACTCGTTTGGCAGTTTGATCTGAATAATCGTTAAGAAAACGGGTTAATAGCACACAGAAATCTCTTCATTCCTACAAATGTAAATTAAGTCTAGCTTGTATGAAGAAATCAATGATGATAGACTCGAACTGGTGATGAGGCGATGTATTTCGAGAGGGTCGAAGACTCAATACACGCACGCGATGCCACTTGCAAAACTTCAATTCTCATACATGGCTTTATTGCCAAAATTTAGTTCTAATCTAGCCAAAAGGATGTTTATCACTCTAGAGTTATCGGTATTTCCCGGAAGCCAAGATAGTACAGAATATGTCCGTTGGACAACTCTTCAGCATGCACACTCTGCCAGGACAAAACCTGAGCAGGGCCCATAGTGGCTCAGCAACGTAAACTTGAAGTGAGTACATAGGGCTCTAATCGTATTTAAATTGATTAGATTAGATTTTTTTATAGTCATTCCTGAGTCTATGACTATGAAGGACTTCTAGATTCTACTGTAACGGGAACTAGTGCACAAACTCCTTCGGTTCACTATAGGCGGCCCATGTGTAATGCTGGTTTCAGGGTCCGCTGAGTCTTTTTTTTGCATCAGATTTTAATTGCGTATGCAGCTATCTAGCTATGACACAATATCAAAGAAAAGTACAGAAAAGATGACTCAATTTACAAGAGGAGCACTCATGCCTCGGATTTCATTTGCAGGTACCACTGTGAAGTTGCCTAGGCCTCGATTGGCTAGAGCTGCTTGTTTTCGGGAAATTTTCCCATGCACACTGTTTTCATCCCCATCTCTTTTTTTATTGGGTAGAAGGTTCTATGGACAGGGTGGCCGAATTCCACGGGTAAATGCTGAGCTGAACGGCTATATGTCACAAGCATTATATCAGTGATCTTTTAAGTAACAAAAGAAGACAGGAGCACTTTACAAGGTTTTGCCTGAGTAAAGGAAGAGGTCGTTTTGCCAACTATTCATATACTCAAGTAACATAATCAGGCTAACCCAGCCCCCTTAGCAACTATCACTTAACGCAAGGCTACGTTAGTATTTACGTTATAGCCAAGCCTTGCGACTAACGATTAATAACTAAACTAATTGATATTATATCTTGAGGGTTATCAAAAGTAACAATCTGAGCAATCTTCTAAGTATCTTGAAAGATTCTTGGAAGTCAAATACGCACCCAATATTTAGCACCATTGCTCATCACAATGTCTGTGCCTCGACACCGACTACTCCAACTTTTGAAGGTAAAGATCCATCGCTGTCTGAGATCTGCTACAAGAAAAGTAATAAGTTAAGGTCCAATGCAGAATATTCAACACCACGTACAATCCTGATGGACTACGATTGGGAAATAAAGTCTTACGGCAACGATTGAGGGGTCCTTCAGTGATGGCTTACTACCCAAGGAAGGTTGCAACACTTCAGGATATGAATAGGTGTTTTCCAGAATGGGAGACCCCTAACGAAGAAGAAGAGGAACGGCTTGAACACCTGAGAATGTGAGTGCATTAAAATCCTACTTAATTCTGGCCACTGATGTGAGGATAGCGCCAAGGCTAGAGGAAAAGCTGCGCCTAAGAAGAAAAGAACTTTTGAAGGTATGATGACCCATTAATTTGAAATTGAAGCTTAAATTGGTATCTAGATTCAAAAAAATTTAAGGGAAAAAAAAAGTAACCTCTATTCTCTATTTTACACGATAGAAACATAAAAATAATTGCAAATAGTAAGTCATCAATATTCACATGCTAAAACTGATAAAAAATCGAGTATAAAAGTTGACAGATCATAACCAGCAACCTGAAGAGTGTCCTACCTACCCATATAAGTTGTATTGAATTACATGAACAAATGAACCCCCAAAAGACACTGTCATCCCTACCCTTATGGGCTAATAGATTTTGTAAAATATGATACGAAATTTTTCAAGAAAATAACTTGATTGATTCCTTCGAAATTATTCATAAACCTGTCTTTTAACCCAATACAGTTGCTAGCTCCTCTTGTGCAGCCATTATTGCGAGAATTGATAATTTTGTGGACTCTCATGAATTAATTAGCAACTTGGAATTTTTAAAAAAGAATTAATTTTACGCATTAGATTTTGTCGGGTAGTACAAAACGAGATCTATTCCCGTCGATAAAGACGCTTTTTATTTGAATCGAAGAGCTCCATCCACCTTCTTTCTGCACTTTATCTTGAATTGTTTCACATAACATCTATCTTACAACTCAGATGGAAAAGTTTCCATTTCATTTTTCTCTTCCTCTCAACATAGCACTTCTAAATTCAAATATGAGAGAAATTTAGGGATGGATCATTATATTTGTTGCAATGTGGTCTCTCTGAAAAGTTTACTTCCTGAAGATTCTTTCTGTATTGTTAAGTCCACAATATGATAGGGTATTCTGGCTCCTAGTGTAGAGTACTTCTATGAAACATGGTGTTGAACAATCTAGGGCTCAAATACTTAAAGGCTTATGGAATCTTTATCCTTGATTTGAATGGTGATTGATTTGAATCGATTGTTTGAAAGCAATATATGCGTTCAGGGGCATTACTTTGTAACAGTCTCGCACCTTCCCTATCGACCTATAATTTTAATTTGAAGGAAACTTGGAGCGTGCCTTCTTATCTTATATTGCAGCACTTATATGCTATCTTCCACCGTTCATTCTCGATCCGCACCTCCACTCTTACCCACGTTGTTTCGAGGAATTCTACCATCTCTCACTGACTACAGCGCATTTCTTTGTTAAATTACAGGCAATAATAGTCATACAGAGGCTTTTTAAAATAATGTCAGCAAACGAGTCCATGGAAACATCTCACCTCCATCAAGCTTCAAATAAGAACAATTTTAAGGAGCATGTGAGATTGACAGAGGACAACCTGCCAACGAGTCTGGTAAATTCTTTATCTTTCAATGCCTAGTAGCATTGTTTTCGTATGAGCCACTTAAAACTATTCCAAGTTGCATCTTAGATGTCAATGCTTCGTTTTTCTGTATCTCAAAATATTTCCTCCAAAATTATATCTGCTCGCTTTAACTTCGGTATACTGAAACATTCTTAGAAGAATGATAACTTAAATTCTTCCCAAGGGTCTACTGATGTCCGATCTTCGAGCAAGTTGGGTAATAATGCGGGGCACAAAGTCAGTCCAATTTTGTTTTGGACTCTATTCCAGATAAATCTAACATCTGAACTGAAGGCGGAAGTTAATAATGGAATATCATCGAATTTCGTCGAACTCAATCCCATGGATAAGCTGCTAGCTAAACTTTCGGAGCAACAAGCCACCCTAAGCAAGCAACACGAAACACTTATGTCATCTGATGATTCAAGCATATACTCCCACAAAATTGAATGCACAGCGGACTCGAAATCCTTGCCTATCACCCCAGCCCTCTCAGAAATATACAATGGCGTTACAACAAACAATTACTCTATTGGAGCTGGCGAAGATCAACAAGCACCAAACCTTGAAGAACTTTCCCGCCTCAAGTCAGAACTTGAAGTTGCAAAGGGTAAGATAGCTCGAATGGACCAGGAACTTGCTCAAAGTCGAATCACCAAGCATTCTCTTGACCAGATTATTGGTAGTACTTCGGAGACCTACTATCCGCTACATAACTCTCTTGAGAGCAGCCCAAGCAAATTTAAGCCTCCGACCACAGGACGTCCTTCTCTCCAGCGTGAAAATTCCTGGGCTGCGCAAGATGATTGTCGCTCTGACACTAGCGAGACACTATCTACAAACAGTTTCAACCGTTCTCGTAATATATGGGGCAACATCTCTAAGCCTACTAATGGTGTATCTCAAGTGGGATCACACCCCTTCCAGCAGTCTTTGACTTCCCATGATCACTCCCAATACGTGAACCGTGGTTTTGGCCGACCTTTTCTTGAATCCTCTGTCGATTATCCCAATTGTCAGATAAATGGATTTCGAATTGACAGAGTGCCATCAGAATCAAATATTTCAGCGGATCGTGCAGCAATTCGTCGTGCTCCAGTTGACGGACGCCTTAACAGCCGTAATAGTGCATTCTTTCAGTATAGTGGCGCTAATAACTCATTTGATGCTTTCTCGTCCAATACAGGTAATTATACTCCAGTCAGTAATATGGCAGGTCCCGTAGGATTAGGAGCGAGCATGAATATAAACTCAAGCATAAATTCAAATATGAATAGTGATATGGGCATTTATAGCAGCTATCAGCCGCAACCTATAGGGACACCCCTCTCACCTCATGCACCAGAGTTCACTTCATCTAACTCTTCGGGATGGAAGGCTGATGTGAGTAATTTTTATTTTGAGGTACTTGTTTGACGGAAAACTAGACAGTTGCAACTGAGGGTTCCACATATCTTCCTACGATAGAACCTCTTAACTATCGACGACTTCTTGATAGATCAGTCAACTGTAATTGGAAGTACATCGTTGATAAAATTGTCTGCAACAATGATCAACAAGCTTCAATATTTCTTCAGCAAAAATTAAAAGTTGGAACACCCGAGCAGAAATACGACATTGTTGAAGCCATTGTTTCTCAGGCATATCCGTTGATGGTAAATCGTTTTGGTAATTTCTTAGTCCAACGTTGTTTTGAGCACGGTACCCCAGCTCAAGTTATCAAAATTGCTGAAGCCATTCGCGGCCAAACGCTAAATTTATCTATGGACGCTTTTGGCTGTCATGTAGTACAGAAGGCTTTCGATTCAGTTCCTGAAGATTATAAAGCTGTTATGGTACATGAACTTCTCCGTCGTATTCCAGAGACCGTTATCCACCGCTATGCCTGTCATGTTTGGCAAAAATTATTTGAATTACGTTGGACAGAGTCTCCCCCTCAGATTATGAAGTATGTAAATGATGCACTACAGGGGATGTGGCACGAGGTTGCACTCGGTGAGACAGGCAGTTTGGTTGTTCAAAATATATTTGAGAACTGTCTTGAGCAGGACAAGGTATGCATTAAGTCTCTGATATTCTTTAAATTTCTGACAGTCACAGCGTCCTTGCATTGAAGAAGTTTTAGCTAGTATTGATATCATTTCTCATGGTCAATTTGGTAACTGGTGTATTCAGCACATCTGTGAGCACGGCGCGGCGGCCGACCGGAATCGTGCAATTGATCACGTTATTCGCTTTGCTTCGGAATATAGCATGGATCAATTTGCCTCAAAGGTTGTCGAAAAGTGTCTAAAAATAGGTGGTCCCGAATTTCTTGGTCGCTACCTTGATCGAGTTTGTGAAGGCCGTCTTGATCGCCCTCGCATCCCCTTAATCGACATTGCTAGTGATCAATATGGTAATTACTTGATCCAGTATATTCTTACTCATTCTAATCCGCAGCACCGGGAAATCGTTGCTCAGCATATACGGAAGCACATGGTATCACTTCGAGGGTCAAAATTTGGCTCTAGAGTTGGCATGTTGTGCACGAATCCCGCCATACAAACTCGTCCTGGCCCTGGTGTTGGTCCTAATGCCGGCGCTCCTCAAACACGCCCAGGTTTAGGCCCTCAGCAAAGCGCTCGCTATGCTGCTTCCTACCGCTAACCTTATATTTACTTTATTTTCGCAACGTAAATTGGTTTACTCTATGATCGTTAAATTAAGCTTGTGATTAAGCTGAAATTTTCTACACTCCTCGTTTATTTGCCTCTGGCCACTCGTATCTAGAAGGGTGAATCAGTTCGCTATGCATACATCAACTTGAATTCACCTTGGGCGTTGTTTTTGTCCAATTAGCAACAGATTGGTTCTTCCTAAAATTCGACCTGCGATATCTCATTCTTGTTCTCTACATCATCTTCTTTGTTGACCTATTTTAAGACTACTGATTATCCTACTGTCGGTGGTTTGGACACACCAGAATTATAATTTTGCGTTTCGTGATTGGCACTATGGCGGTTGTGCTTGTGACTGTTAATGACTATTCCAGCCTGATTCAAAATTAACTCAACTGATTCTGGATGGTCTACATTTTTGTTAGAAAAAAGGAGTTGCCTCATTTATGAAGTGAAGGGTAAAAGTTGATTTGGCTCGACGAGCAGTTGGCGGGTTAGGAAATTTAAGCCAAAAGTGTTTCTATTGACGAGTTTATTTTCACGACTCAAAAGGCCTCATCTAGTACAGTCTTTCCGATTCATACAAAAATAAAAATTACCAGAAAATTTTAATTTTATCTATCACTATTATATGATAAAATTTCTCCTGAATTGTTCGTTATAAGATCTTACCCCCAATTATTTTAACATTAGATTATCTCGCAACTGAGGACGATCAAAATGAATCCGTAGTAGGGACTGGCGGAGTACTTAGTTTAGCGTCTTCTGTAGATCATAATTTGATTATCACTCCCGACTCAATCTAGACACTGCAAATTCTACGATAAATACAAGTTTTAATAATAGTTTTTCTTATTCAGGGTAATGTCTGGTTTATTTAAAGACTTCGTCACCATCTGGGTACTCTTGAGTGATAATCTCATTTCTCCGATCTCCGAATGTCCCACCAGTAGTTAGCTCGGTAGACATTTTCTTCTGCCATGGTTTCATCCGTTTCGGAATAGTCGATAAGCTAGCTTGCTCTGGGACGACTGTAGATGGAATATCACGAATTCCTGGTATCGAGGCGCCACTCATTATGAGCGCAATTATCTCTTCAAATGTCGATGGGTATGGTGCTGACTCCATACTTGCTCTTTCATGAGATAAATCAGAATGATGTTGTGTCGGGAGATTCGTTGGTACTAAGCCGTCAGAGTTTTCAGCATCTATGCTGCTCAAGCATAATGAATCGGCAGGTTGAAGCTTGGGGTTATTATTGGCAGTAGATGACGGTACTGTATCACTCAAATCTCCCTCCTCCAAGAGGTATGATTTGTACTGGTCAAATGAAACAGGGATTGAGGTCTTGCGCGTGAAGTAAAAACATTGGGCTCGAAGGGTGAGGTCTTGTACCCGAGTAGATACAGTCTCCGAGCCAAGGATTGCTGAGAGCCCATCCTGCAGATGGGAAAAGACATTGATCAGTCTTACGTCTTACGCTGTATTTCATGGCAAATCTCATGATTCTGATGACTGCTTTAAATTGCGTCGAGGTTGCATACCTGGAATTCTCTATCTTTATCCCATTCATATTCTCTCAATTTCTGATAAACTTTAGCTTCGTTGGTAACTTTATCTATTTTAGAGGCCATGATCTGAATGATAATAGCTTTGTTGCATTGATTTCCTTCCATTTGAACAATGTCTAAATTCTAGTGCGGAATAGGTTTAGCGCCAAAAATTGCCAATAGCCGAATTTGCTTCAATCCCATCGAGCTTTCTTTCTTACCGCTTCCAATATGATCCCCATCGTTTATCCTATCCACAACTCATCCAAACCAACAACTGACTTAACTTTTAAAGTAAAGTCTGTGCTTCACATTGCACTGATCGAATAGAGTCTAAGCTGAATCATGGCAGAGTTTATTGGGTTCGTCTCGCAATATGCCTCTCACAAAAGCTCGATACTGATTGGAAGATAGTGCGAGAATTTCACTTATATCTAACAGTGATATTCGGTGAGTTGCACGAGGATGTAAGGATCAAAGTTTCCTGACTCCGAAATAGCTACGTTGGTACACTTCATGAGATTAACTCCGAAACTTCGACTGTTGCACTGGAAAATGTATCAATGTTAGGCACAGAAGGGCGACGGCCAGAAAATGAAGTTGCACCTCTAGACAGCGTATACGAATACATACTCTTCCGTGGCACAGATGTAAAAGATCTGCGAATCGAAGAGGCACCAATCAAAGAAATAAAACCACCACAAGTTCCCAACGACCCTGCTATTCTTGGAGTAAGTTACCCTTGGCAAATCACGCTTGTTCAAATAAATTCTCAAGCTTCATTATATGATGAAAAACTCCGGATGTTAACTCATTATATCTGAGAGCGCAAATACCGTGTGGATACTTCCGTTGCCTTCCTTCTGACTAGTTAATTTTCCATCTAAGATCTCACAAAACGAAGTATATAGAAAAACGCTAAAATTTAACAAACTAGAGTCGATCTCGTCCTACACCCCCTAATAGATCCGTCACCCATCACCATCAGCAGAATCTATCAATACAAGGCCAGGGCTTACAATCCCACCAAACTAAACAGGAGCATCAAGATTTATCTCAAAACGTTTTAAATTCAAGCCACTTCAACCAACAGCATCAGTACCCGCAATTTTATCCACAGGCCTCGGGTTGGAGTAGAGAAGTTCCTCCAGGAACTACTGGGTTTCCCTCTGTACCGTATGTCAACTCTGCAGGCTGGTTTGCGGGTCCACAGCAAGCATATCCTCCAGGACCTCCATTTCCGCCATTCGGATACTCAACCGGCCTTCCATTACAATACACGCAGCCTCAGAACGCTCTCAATGGTAAACCTCATCCTATCGGATCAGGTCCGTCGAAGCAAGAAATTTCACCTACGCTAAATCCAGTAAAGCAAAGCAGTAATTCGGTCGAACCTAAGAATGCTCCGAAAGCAGCAGAAATGCCCGCAGCCCCCGTCCGCAAAGTTTCATCATCTCAGGCGAACACAAAGGCTCCAAATGAAAAAAAACCTAGTAATGCTGAGGTTTCAAACACTGGTAATAACTCAGGTCCAAGAAATCATTATCGTGTGCAGCCAGCCTTACCTCTACCAAACACGATTTCTAAGAAAGAACCAACTCAATCAGTCACTACGAACAAGGTTACAAAGCCAAAAACCGACCTATCCGAGACTTTAAGAGATGCTACACAGGCAGCCTCAGCTGCTGTGGCAGCAGCCATGGCAAATCTCCCTCAAAACAACGAGACCAGTGGACCAGTCGATAATTTAACCAAGAAGGTCAATGAAATGAGGATTTCAGACCCAAATAAAGTTTCTCGAAATACAAACGGAACCAATTCTAATACTGGGAAACAGACACGAGGAAATAATAAGAATGGAAGCTCAAGAGGCGGTAACAGGGGCTCTGCACCAAAAATTGAAGTCCCAAAAGAAGATTTTGATTTTGAGTCATCAAACGCAAAATTTAGTAAACACGATTTATTAAAGGAAAATTCTATCAATCCTTCTTTTGGAGAGATCGTGCCCCCAGAAATGCCGATGGACCAAAAGCTACCCGTAATTTACAATAAAGCAACTTCTTTCTTTGATAATATTTCAAGTGAAGCTAAAGATCGTCAAGAATCAAACAACAATAAACAGGGAAGCCGAGAATGGCGAGGCGAAGAGCAGAAAAAAAACCTTGAAACATTTGGCCAAGAATCTATTGACAATAGCTACCGGGGTGGATATCGTGGCCGTGGAGGTAGTCGGGGGGGATACAGAGGTCGTGGATACTCCGGAAGTAACCATCCATCAAGAGGGCGCGAAGGACGATAAATCGAGAAAGTCATGTAATTATCAGCAAATGTCCGGAACGCAAAACTTCTGGCACCACAAACCTTTCTGTATGAAAGAGCTGAATTTCGACCAAAATTCCGGAAATCTCTAATCTATTGCCCCTAAAAACACTTGGGATAAGGAGGTATTTCAAACCCCATGTGTGTAAAGTGGGTCTCATCTAAACAGGTACTTGCTGTAAAGTCTCATAGCCTCAATATTTCCAACAATTGGTCGTGGTTCAGGCTCTACCTGATGAGGGTTACTAATATAGACCTCATGCATTGGATGGTATGACCAAAGATGATATTATGTATTATGGACATGGTTAGACACTGGGCTATAATCTACGCTGGTTAAATCATCTTTTGTGGGGCTAACTATCGGGAGGAATTACTTAGGGAGTTAGGATTTCTAGCAGATAGCACATCCCTTGCAGGCCAGTTTTTCCTGGGTGGCTGGGATAACGAATTATGGATTCAACAAAACAAACACTTCTAAGCCAAACTATACTCATGACTTCAATGGATAAAAGGGATTCGTTCATGGTGATTATAGAAGGCTTACAATATAATTAAGGTCTTGATGTCATCAAGCACCAAAGCCCGCCGACCTCTCAGCGACTGGCCATAGTTATGGATGGCTGATCACAATAGATGTTCAAGATAAAATAAACGATATGTAGTCTGTAAAGGAAAATTTCGCAGGCATCCCTCGGTTCTTCGAGTGACGGCTGAACTACTTAAATATGCCTTATTGGTACCTCTTCTCCCACATGACTCAGAACTCGAGAAATGAAATCATCAATTTGCGAGTAGCTTATCCTATGAACTGGGTTACAAAATAAATTTTTGACTTACTCTGGAACAGTTAACAAAGTTTCAGAACCTATTGTCATGCTAAATCTTCGTTCAGACAGACCGGGTGCTTCATTTACTATCAAAAATTATATTTTGTTAATGAGTAATAAGGATATCCGTGGGCATTTTCTTTCGATACCAATAAGTTGGGAAGGTTTAGTCTTCGTATTGACTCAGCATGTATGTTCATACTACGGAGCAAATAAAGATCTTAAAGGTTGATTATACAATAAATCTAGTAGCAAAAATTACAAGGATCTGAATTTTTAACTGCCGAAATTTAAATTATCTCCATGATTATGGCTATTGAAACCTGAGCCCCACTTCACACATGTAATTTGTATTTATCGTCCTTGTCAAAATGAATTATGTACCTGGAGTTATTTGGAGTCGGTGGTTTTTGCATTTCGTTGACTTGTTTTTTCTGATTTTAGGATAATACTTTATCCAAATGCAGATAGATAACAATTCTATAATATCAAGATAACAGAATGTCAGACCAGTATCAGAACCCGGTGGAATTCGTATTCCTGAATTAATGTTTCGTGATTCATGTAAATTCCATTCTTCTAACATGATCGTAACATTATTGTCAGAATAATATGCCAAGCTGGTACCTGACATAATTTGTGATTGCCTCAGGAAAACCTTGGCGTTTTGGGTAATTTTCAGCTAGAAAATGCTTGGCGTCCGTGTAACAGACGTGGTGGACTGGTATTGAGTCGGTTTAGGATTACATCTTGGCTACAACATGTTTGGATTGTATCCTGTGATGTAAGTAAGCTATTTCTAGATATTATCATCTTACGTCAGGTAGTAGATATGTGTAGATATATAAGCTGAGAGAAAGAGGAAGGAAGACAGACAGACAGACATTTACATCTTTTTATTTCACTTCAATTAAAAGCTCCTGTGCGAGCTATTCTTCCAGATACCTCTAGTCTCAATCATTACAGCTTCCGAACCAGCTCAAAAGGTTCGACACAGAATACGAGTCTTCATTGAACACACACCTTTTCTGAACGATTGTCCTTCTCACATACTATAGTAATTTAATCGGTTTAAATAAGATAATCAAGGGCGAATGGCTCCTCAGGTGTATGATCAAAAAAGGACTTGCGAAGGATAATACTGTTTGTGGGGAGTTACATGGGATGCATAGGAAGGGATATACTACTTGTTAAGGTGAACGAGACAATGGTTGTATTATTTTTTTTTTTATTGTCTACCGGGCGAAAGCGAACGCTATTGTGCATCCCAAGGGGGGTGCACGATGACTACTACAAAAGAAACTACATTTATTTACAGTTGGATGCTGAGAGGCCTTGAAATATAATTTCCCCTAAGATATTGTGAGCGCCATGCAGCTTATTCCTCACCTTACTAGATCACACGTTGCGGATAGGGCAGATTTCAGAAAGTTAGCCTTCTCCAGCATAGAGACGAATCGCTCAGCACCACAGGAGGTGCCGAACCGCACTGTATTATTGTTTTGTTTGTTTATTTGCTATTCGTATCAGGCATGTGCCCTACACCCAATAGGCGTGATGCGGGCATGTGATGTAAACAGATTCACTACTACCTACGTGCATGGCTTTACTTGCCAAAGAAACCATAAGAAATAAACATGAGAAAGCAATACAGTGTGTCCAAACAAAAGCGCCCTGCGTCCTGTCCTATTCTTCCTAGCAATTAACTACTAAAATAACCACTGAAAGCCCTAGGGGAGGTGTTATTTTATTTAGTGTTTAGTTTTATTAAGGAAATAATGACCCCTCAGTAATTGATGTTGTAGAGTGCAATGATTCAAGTAACTATCGAAGTGAAACTAAGTACATAATTTTTTGTCACTTGTGTACCAAAAATGTGGCCTACTTGATAGCCCTAATTATTCTAAAATCTAACAAGTCTATCATTTTACGTCGTGCCAGCGAGCAACACGCTTCCCAAGCTCACATGCCGGTTGGCTCAATCTAGAAGAAATACCCGATGTGCCGACGTTCCTAGGATCCCGGTATAAACTACCGGAGCCCTGGCCCTCCTGCCAGGTGCCCAAAACTAAAAAGACTTCAAAAGCACCCTTCCCCTGTGCCTTCTGTTTACTTTTTTTTCTTTATTTTTAAATCATTTAATGTGTATTCAGCTATCTAGCTATGACACATGACCGGTGCTTTGTATACATATAGGATGACTCTTTTGACGTTAGAGACACTCATACTCTGGATTTCATTTGCAAATACCACTATGAGGTATGCTTGCTTACACAAACTTTCGACCCTCCTCCGTAAGTGCCCACCAACGGGAATTCCAGACCCTTTATTTATCCAAGCATGCCTTCGTCATCCATGCATACCAGCGCCGCGATAAATGTGGTTGTATTTTGCCGGATTTGAACCGGCGATTAACTGTCTCAAGTGGAATATGTGTCCAAGCTATCCAAACTCTACTTGGTAGACCGGCCAAGACGATGTACCACCGCACCATCCAACCATGGCGGTGTTTACAGTGTCGCCTGCACTCTCGCAACCGAAGACTTGGCACGCACAAAGCTCAAATTGTAAAAACTCCTTGCCAAAATTCAGGATTCCAGGCCCGTCGAGACTGTATCCATCCTCTGCATCATCTTATCAACTTGTCCTGAATCCTATCACGTCCATCCCAAAGAACTGTCTCCCAAATTTGTGCGCCACGCTTTGCTTTCTCCTGCGTTTGTAAATATCGGCGTGGGCGTATATTTGGTGACCGGCTGAGGCCAGAGAAAGTCGACGAGAGATGTGATCATTGGAATAAGGATGTACTAGGTCGTACTTGTAGACTTGATGAGGCTTAGTTGAGAATCGGACTCTTTGGGAGTGAAGATTTGACGTGGTGGAGTAGTTTGAATCATTGCCTCGAGGGCCAACTTGTTCGGTATTGCGAAATTTGACTGAACCTTGGCTCTGGGAGAATATTTCACTCCCAGGTTCGTAGATGACACCGCGTACAGGTGTTCAGTCTTGCCCTCCCTTCTGTTTACTGTAACGCAGAGCCGGCGAAGATGAATTCTTTACCTTCAAGTGGTGCTGGTGCAATCGCTCAGTATGCTCTGCATATCTGGGATAGCCAAGAAGAATCGCAACCGAATCAAAGTCGTAAGCAAACACATGCATGTCTCCATTTGACGACTTCTCAATAATGCAGCACTCACCATTATCTTCTAAGCCCTCAACCTCGATCTAACTACATATCATCTCGCCTCAATATCCGAAAGAGGCGTCACCCCAATTGCGATCAGGAGTTGCCTCATTGACTACCGGCCATCACTCACTACAAATTTACGACGCTACGTACACCCGCGAGGAGGAAATTAAGTCATGATATACAAATTTGGGGTCTTGGTTTATGGGGGACTGATGCTCTAATGGGGTTATACATCTTGAGGAAGGACAGGTGACTGAGAAGAGGAGCGAGAGGGGAGAACAGTTATATGAAGACCATGCTGGGATCGACATTTTTGAGGGGTTTTCAACTTTGTATTTTTTGTGGACGCCAAGACCAATATTTCGGCTAATTAGCCAGGAGGACTTCAATTGTCGATGAGTCAATGGCACTCCCCAGCGCCCTGGACGGCACAAAAGAAGTTAGACTAAGCTACTATACAGCAATCACGCTCTGTCAAGACTTTTCTGACATTTCAGCACGATCCTCGGGAAGGAGGCTAGAAAAGCAGAGTGTGAATTCTCCGAGGTACACACAAGTCTGCAGCGCCCAGCTAGCCAGCCTCTTCGAACGCTTCGGAAGGATCACTATGTCTTCGGATTTATTCCTAATGTCGGTATCAGGAGAGCTCCGCACCCAGTGGTTCTTACGATTTTTCCCGGCTGCCACACACCCGCAAACAGCCATCGTTTCGTTGGCTGGAGAGGGGAGATAATGAAGGGCTAAGGCTCCTCTAGGTGTATGATCGAATGAGGACTTGTGAGGGGTCGAACTGTACGAAAGGAGCTGTATGGGAGGCATGGGATGGTAGATACTACTGGCATAGGTATCCTTGTCTTGTAGGCAAAGAGGACCTGCATGTCCTACATAGTCGTAGACTCAGACAGGACAATAAAATGAATTTAAAAAAAAAACTTCTAACATAGACAAATACGGCCTCCGGCATCAAGCATGGTGGTGAAGTGCTTGATGCAGAAATTGTAGGGGCAACAAAGGCCTTGGAAGCTGCGCTGGGATTGTTGGAGAGGGAGAACAGTGGAATTGACAGCAGGCGGCGGATCAACGTGTTGTCGGATAGTCAGTCTGCAGTGAAGGCACTGCTGATGGGAACTGCTACAACAAGTCTCGACGACGTGCGACGATTTAGAGCGTTATCAGAGAAGGCTCGAGTCTCGGTTCAGTGGATACCAGGCCACTCCGGGAGACAGGGAAACGAAGAGGCCGATAGAGCTGCACGCTCCGGCCTCCGACAACTGCCAAGTAAAGAGAGTCAGCCTGGCTCCGCCACGTTGGCGTACGTTCGTCGGTTCATGGACCGGAACAGGCAAACGCTTCTTGACGACTGGTGGGAAGAAGTATGTCCACCTAGATATCGAAATCTGGGTCTTCTCATGCGACGAAGCAAGCCACGCGAGCTGGCACTTTCTCGGCGACTACTTCGTAAACTGATTTCAGCTCGTACGGAACACGGAAACTTCGCTGCATGCCATCGTCGTTTCAATAACTTCGCCGCTTCAATGGAGTGTGCGTGTGGGGAGGAAACATCGCCTCTCCACTTTATTCACTGTCGACTGCACGCACGCCAAACGTGTCGACTTCGAGGGACAACGTCACATCACGACTTTGTCCAAAAGCTTCTCGGGCCTAGGTGCCTTGAGAATTTTACATATTTTGTGAAGAAAACTGGCTGCTTCGGAGGCCAGCCTGCGAGTCCGTCTCCAGGTCTCAGCGGAGAGGACATTAATTAGGTCATAGCACGAAGCATGGCAGGAAGGAAAACGAGGCGAGAAGTGTCGCTTTCCCACCTCAAATTGGAGTATTGCATTTGAAATTTTTTGTTAAAGGGAATTTATGGGTGTTTTTATTTTTAACTAGCTACTTGTTGTGTAGTGGTTCACGCGGTGAGACCGAGTTGGGCATGTGGGAAGCATGATCTCGGCCGTGTACGCCGGTCCTTGATTCCTAGGAGATATAGAGCTTAGCTTAGGACCATATAATCAAAATTAAAAAATTAAAAAATTACGACCTTGCCTCAACCTGGCCCTAGGTACAATAGCGTGAGTACATGTGGTACGTGCACGTTAGCATATAGTCCCTGTTCGCCTCTAGTAACTCCATCCTCATGGTCAATCTATTTCTTTCATCCCTACATTAGAGCTGCCTTCCTACCACTTCCTCCTCTCGTGATCCAGACAGAATGAATTTGTAAACCTACATGCTGGAGAGGAGAAACAATCTACCGCCGGTACAGACAGAGCTACTAGTAAGTGAATGAGTCCCGCTAACTAGGTAGTATGGAGCGAGAATGGGTCTCTTCCAAAAACTTAGTCTTATACCACATTGTATTATAGATGCGATTTAGCTAGATGTATGTAAGCAATGACACGTGGTCTATAGATTGCTCATTAAACTACTAGATATGTATATTTGGTCTGTAGACAGAAAGTACCTGCTTGTCGTATGAAGTCTTAGTGTGAATAGATGTCATCCGAGTAAATTGCTATCCGCACAAGTGTATCCAAAATGGGGTTATTTTGAGTCTAAACAGTCAATGCACGCGAACGTGGGATGACCCCCAAATTATTTGATCGCATATCGCTGATATGATCAACTCATAGGAGCAGGATAAACTCCGGATCTCATCTACGCGGTAATAGCCTGTAATACTTAAACTGAGAAGCGACAATAAAAGAACTTCATAATAATATGTTAGGCAAAGTTATACTAATATGAATCTTTCTCAGAGTTGACTGAATTGATTCTCGTCTACCATGAGGAATCTATCTAGGTACTATATACATCTTGAGTATCCCACTATTTCCAAATATAGACTGACTATTAGATTGCCCATGCGAACTGCTCAAATCTCCGTTCCATACATGGTTCTAAAATTGGCTGTTACATTGTCATGGACAATAGAAGGAGTGAAACAAAAAGGGAGTTGTGCGTAGGAAATTGGCCATCCGTCTTGTCTTGTTCATTTACGTGCTAGGTAGAGTGACTACCGCTCCACTCCTACTGGAGCTTAAGCACGGGTGGGGCCGGGCCGGATCAGGTTAACTACCATTAAGCACATCTACCTCGTCCCACCTAAATGACCGGACTACCTCAGAATTCACCCATGTGTTGAATCATGTCAAGCCCAACCGTCCAGAGAACCCTCTTTTGGCGCGCCGAAGCACAATTTCCTCCTCAGCCTCGGCCACCACGCGCCCGAGCCCTTGACTTGGCCATCCGTCTAGTCGCTAGTTGTAACATAATATATATGTAATTATTTAACGTCGTGCTAGCTCGCGCTGGTTGTAACAATTGCATGACTAAATTATTGCTCTTGATGCATCAGCCCCGGTTACTCGCTTGTAAACTACTCAACTTAAACATCATGATTCAATGTCTAAATTTAGGCTAATCTGTTTGTCATAATAATGGCCGCTTTAAGTATATATTATGACTTTAGTGCAAGAATTCAGTCATATCAACAGTTCTATTTAATCTATGACTACACAAGAACTTATGCTCGGATTAAGTTCAGGTCGGCAAGACCCAAGCTAACTGTGTCAAATCGCAGTGATCTAATATACTTGTAAGGTCTCAGTTGATGATGTGAAGAGTTACGGTTTGGTTCAGGTTATAAGGTTGATTCCTGAGCATATTGCATACCAAGCAGATATGTATCTGAGTTGACATGTCTCACGATAAAGTACATCTGCAGCTGTCATGTAATGTAGTAGCTAAAAAATACTGCTAATACGAAGCCATGATATAATTCAGTTTTCGCATTCTAGATCAAGTTGGACAGCGGATATGAAAAATATAGGAGTAAATATTTAGATAAATAAAGACACCGTAGCCCTCTAATTTTAAGGACAAGTCTTATAAAATGTAGTCTCGGAATCAATCTAGCCTCTCACCAAATAATTTCATACATGTTTTCTATGTCTATGACAATCGACACAGTTACAAAATTAACATGTCAAAGTCGATAAACTTACAAGTCCTTTCGGTCGACAGGCCGTATATATTAATGCCTCAGGTTATATACTCTACATGCCTTCTTCCCGGATTCTTTCATGCAGGGATACTCCTAAGGACTTCATTTGAATACGCACCTCGAGTGGTTCTATCGTTCAGGCCTCAAATGAATAGAGCTGCTAGTTTTTTGTGAAGTTTTTCCGCGCGCGCAGTTTTAATTGCTGCTATTTTATTTTTGTGGATGGAAGTTCCCGTTGAAGAAGAGGCTGAATTTCACGAGTAGATACTGACATGAATTGCTTTCTGCCATGGGCATAGCATTAGAAATATCTTCTTTCGTGACATAGAGGGCTTGGTGTGCAAGGTGTGGCCTGGGGTTAAGAACCCAAGGCGTTACCGTCGTTGGTTCAAGTCATACAATAAACATCAACCTAAATCAATTACCCACATAATCACTGGTTCACAAGAGATATTTTAAACCCCTATTTTACCTGGTAGATCTAGGGCCTACTTGTGGAGTAGGCTGGATCAAAGTCTACAGAAGAACAAACTGTTATCCCTGGCATTCTCAGTTATGATTGTATGTGAAAATCTCAAGAAGCGAGCATTAAATGTTGTGGTTTGATTCACCATATGGTTTTACTCTGGATTTTCTTACTTAGTTACTCATTTCAACCATCCACCGACAGATGATTGGCAATGCAAATGATTACCGCAGGCAAAACTTAACATTTGTTCTCAAAACAAGGGTTCTCAAATTATCGTGAGATGGTCTGATAGATAACATATCTCGATTCAATTAATATTTGGAAATCGCGATTACGTAAAGTGATTGAGGTGTTATTTAGACCATGTTTCATCAGGTAATGGAAGTCGAGTGATAGACGACAGATTCGGTAAAAATTCAAAATTAAGATTTCTAGTTATGTTGCCATCGTTTGGCTAGTTAAGAAAGTGTATGAAATGAAATAATTGGAAAGAATAGTACCCTGATAAAAAAGTATGTTAGTGTTGGGTATAACCTGGAAATGAACAGTATTAAATATAAAAGCAGCATTGAAGCATTTCTAATTTACAATCGTGCTATCATCTACCAACATTCTGCCTTTTGATTCTCTTCATTCCTAATCACAATTTTGAAATACACGCAGCTCTGTTAATTGAGACAAATTTGAACAAATGAAAACACTGTTGGGCATATTGCAGTTAGATTTTTTAGTTGAAACTTTTGGTAAATGTTGTTATGATGCTCTTCAACTTCGTCTCGAGATCTTTGCTCAGCGCACCCTCTTTGTCGATAGTAGCAAGAATTTCGGGCTCACTAGTCTTTAAATGAGAGATGAAGTCAGATTCCCATTGAAGAATCTTATTGACGGGAATAGTATCCAGATGACCGTTAACTCCTGCATATATTAAGGGTACCATTTCGTTGACAGCCATAGGTGAGTATTGCTTTTGTTTCAGAAGCTCGGTTAACTACGGCAAGGCTTAGTTAAAGAGTTACATTGGAAATCAAATACTTACCCGTTCACCGCGGTTAAGAGTTTGTTTGGTTGCAGCATCCAAGTCAGAACCAAATTGAGCGAAGGCAGCTACCTCGCGATATTGGGCTAAGAAAAGCTTGAGAGAGCCGGCAACTTGTTTCATAGCCTTTAACTGAGCTGCGGATCCGACACGGGACACAGAAAGACCGACGTTGATGGCTGGCCTGATGCCCTTGTAAAATAGTTCGGCTTCCAGGAAAATTTGACCATCAGTAATGGAAATGACATTAGTTGGAATGTAAGCTGACACATCTCCACCTTGCGTCTCGATGATTGGAAGAGCGGTCAAAGACCCTCCACCGTGTTTATTGCCCATTTTAGCTGCACGTTCAAGAAGTCGAGAATGGAGGTAGAAAACATCACCGGGGTAGGCCTCACGTCCAGGTGGACGACGTAGGAGAAGAGACATTTGTCGATATGCAACGGCCTGCTTTGATAAGTCATCAAATATGATGACAGCGTGTTTACCGTTATCGCGGAACCACTCTCCCATAGATGTCCCAGTGAAAGGTGCAATGTACTGAAGAGGTGCAGCTTCTGAGGCTGTAGCAGCTACTACAATCGAGTACTTCATAGCGTCATTTTCTTCAAGAGTCTTTACCAATTGAGCAACAGTTGACCTCTTTTGGCCGACGGCAACATACACACAGTAGAGTTTCTTTGACTCATCGTTTCCTACGTTCCATCGCTTCTGGTTTAGCATGGCATCAAGGGCTACAGCTGTTTTTCCGGTTTGGCGATCGCCGATAATCAACTCACGCTGACCTCTACCAATCGGTACCATAGCGTCAACTGACTTTAATCCAGTCTGTACCGGCTGATTGACCGATTGTCTTGGAAGAATACCAGGTGCTTTGAGTTGAGCACGGCGCTTCTCGCTTGTTTTTATCGGACCCTTTCCGTCGATAGGGTTACCCAAAGCATCTACTACACGACCGAGTAGCTCGATTCCGACAGGAACATCGACCTAATGAACTTGGTGAGTGGGGAGGCACTAGGATTTTGGGATTCATACAATTTCACCGGTACGCTTAACAGTTTCGCCTTCTTTCACCAATCTATCTGACCCGAAAAGTACAACTCCGACTTGCCCAGCCTCGAGATTCATGCACATTCCTTTAACACCAGACGCGAACCTATTGCAATTAGTAACAGTAAAACATTATCAAAAGTGATAGCGTACTCAACTAATTCTTCGGCTTGTACATTGGCCATACCGTGGACGCGAGCAATGCCATCTCTGGGCACAAAAATAAGTTAGCTTAAGACATTTTTTGACATTAAATTTCTAAAATTTTACGTACCCGACGGACAAGACGCGACCTGTTTCGGCAAGGCCTGCTTCTTCCTGTACACCTCGGATCTTCGCCTCAAGGATCGATGATACTTCTGTTGGGGTAGCTTTTGCTTCGACAGCATAGCATCGAGATGGGATTAGAGAATTTTTTATCGTTGAGGGTGCAGCAGATCGTTTCTAGTTGTACACAGATTAGTCGAAACCTTGGAAAGAAATCATGCTACGACGTCGAGCTTCTACATAACCAAATCTACCATAGGGATAATTCAGTGTGTTCTATAATCCTAGGTTGAATGAATTATTTATGGCAGGAGGCTAGTGGTAAGTGGATGGTGTTTTAGTAGATTAATCACATACCGCTGCAACTGTAGTAACTCGACCCGAGACAGAGATTGCGCCTACAGTCCTACCAGACTGTCGGATAGCGTTTCTGAACATCTTAATTGACGTCGAAAATTGAGATGGGTGCAAGCAGTCAAACTAGAGAACGGCTTGACACGTAAATATGAATAAACTGAGTTGGATGCGAGGTGGTCTGGTTAAGCTAGGATTGAAGAGGTCGGGGCATTTCTAGGTTCAATGATTAATTTAGGCCGATTACATAATGAATATAAATTAGCTCAGTCACATGATCATGGTCAAGATTATTTCAGCTGGAATTATGATTTCCTTGCTATTGTGTGGATTCAAAATAAATAATTTTCAACCTACATAGGCTGCCCATAACATGCTGCTGAATCTATCACCATGATTGACCATGTCGCTCTTCTCTGCCTACAGTCTAAGAGTATCTCTGCCTCGGGAAGTTTACTCCCTGTTATGCCTCCTAAACAATTGTCTAGCAATAGTGTCTCCACAAGTTTTCAATTAAATATCCATTCATGTGTGCCCTCGATATCTCCTCTACTCAGGTAACGAAAAGATGGCCATTCGCGGGTGTGTAACCGCTGGGAATTTTGTCAAAAACCACTTCGCGCGGGGCTCTGTTCCAACCGAAATCAGGGCTGAATCCGAAGAACTTGCTACCCTTTTGAAGCGTTACAGGAGCTCGGCCAACCTAAAGCAATAGACCTGTATATACCTAAGAGTATAACTCATACTTCCTAGCCTACCCCCTCCTCATCTGATATGTTACGCAGGAAAAACCAAAAGCTGTGGTGGACTTTCGGAAAATTATTGGTTGAGAGAAATTGCCTTGACGTAGCTGATCAGAGTACCCATAAGTCTCTATGGTCGTGAGGTTGTCAGGGAAATCATCTAGCTCGGATGTACAATCCGGATGGGCATCCGAGTTTTTATTGTTTTTTTAAATCCACTTACATCCTCTATAAGACTAAGACTTTGGGTATCCGAATTAATGGGTGGAAAGGTCGATATTTTTGACATATTGAAGACTACCTCAAATGATCGCTGATGCCTCCTTCATTTTCATTTCATGGGCCTCTATCTGGTCGCCGGCGAGCAGGATGTCTTGGGATATTAGTAGAGCTCCTCAGATTATTATTTTAACGTTTTCAACCGCCCTTTGTCTCCTCTTCCTCGACGTCATTATGGTCGTCGTGATCGGCGCATGAGTGATCTGAAGTTTGTTTTGAGGAAAAGGAAGATAACTCAGCTCACAACTGAAAAGATATGACTCAATCTTTGACCTGTAGTGAGAACTGTAGATTTGCAGGGCTAACTGCTGCAAGTTTTTTATATATTGTTCCCAAGTTAGAGAGAGAAATACTGAGCTACTGCTCATATACAGACCACAACAGTAAGGGCAACGACTGAACATCTAAACGCGGTGTCCTCTACGAACCTGGAAGTGAAATATTCTCCCAGAGCCAAATTCAGTCAAATTCCGCAACTCCCAAGAATTCGGACTACGATGCAATGATCCAAGGCTCTCTACGAAATCAATTCATCCGACCCAACGAGATCGATCTCCATCAACACCTCTTCGACTTTACAAGTACGACCTATTATATCCTCCTTTCAATGATCACATTTCTCATCGACTATTCTCTGGCCTCAGCCGGTCACCAAATACACTCCCACAACAATATTTATAATCGACGGAGGAAATAAAGCATGGTATATATATCTGAGAGACAGTTCTTTGGGATGGACGTGAGATGTATAAGGAAAAGTTGACAAGATGATGCGAATGAAGGATATAACCTCGAAGGGCGTGAATTTGGAATTTCGGCAAGAGTTTTACGAATTGAGCTTTTGGTGCGCCAAGACTTCGCTTGCGAGAGTGCAGCTGACACTACAGACACAAGTCAACGATGGAAGGTGTAGTAGTCCGCCTCCTGGTGGTGTTCTCCGGTATAGTCTGAGTAGCCTGGGCACCTACTCCACTTTGGAAGGAGACGCCTCAGACCATATTTCGCGCGGAGAAAAGTTGAAAGGTGATGGATGCATGTGTGGATAACTCAGGGGTTTTGAGACCTTTCCCTGGGTGGGTATTTACAGATGAGGGTTGACTTTGGGTGAAGGAAAAGCTTGTTGGAAATATCGCGCAATGAAGTAGGCGCAATATTAATGGAACGAAAGTAGAAGTTGACTAAAGGAGTGCCATATTTGGATTGCAGCTAAAAGTGTGGGAAGTGTGCGCTGTAAGTACAAGTGTAAGTGACACAGAGCCTAATCCACAGCATAAACGAGTGTGGCGCCATCTAGGCACAGAAAACCCCCCAATAACCTCCTTGTGACAACGCCATACAGCCGTTCATGTATCCAATAGGCAGCCTTAAGTGCTGCCCTATTACTCCTTCTAACCTCTTAACTACCGACATGATTTTGTCGGGAACCTAGACGAATTGGAGGGCCCGTGTGTCCACGACACTCTGTGTCTCCATTTCCAATAAAGCTACTATAACCTCGCAGTGGTACTTGCAAATGAAATCCGAGGCATGAGTGCTCTTCTTGTAAATTGAGTAATCCATTACACACTTCTCTGATATTTTGTCATAGCTAGATAGCTGCATACGCAATTATAATCCGATGCAAAAAAAAATGTCTTGCCCCCTAAAAATATCCCAAAGTTGAAGGCTCCTTGTATTGGCGAGACATTCTTGAACCAGATTCTAAGTAAAGAACCTGAGGATAAAGTTCACGGAACAGGTTTTCGGCTCACCCTCAACACTTGCACTTATATGGTGAGACCAGATAATGCACCAACTGAAATCGACATGGTTGAGGTCACAATTTGAGTTATGATGAGAAATTACTATAGTCTTAGTTGAATTGTGTTAGATAGTTATTTGTACTTAGGGAAGCTGGAGTTACAAAATAGTTCTCCAGCTCCACAATCTTATAATATAATTATAGCATTCCTCTCGCAACCCTGCTTCCTTCTCATCTTAGTACTTTGTCGACTTTCCGGCTCTCTCGTATTCACCACTGGGCATTTCTATACTCTCGGCGAACGGCGATCTTGATTTTGCCCACGGCACGCGGTAACACTCCTTGTAGTATCATAATCCCGGCATGCTAATGGATATCTTTTTTCTCTCGTTATAAGTGACAGCTTCATATACTCCCTCAAGTTGTAGAGCACCATTAAAACGACGGTTTCCCATAAGTCAAGACCCGAGTTTTGTATCTCATGAATTATTATCCTGCCTAAGTATGCATAGCATAGTAATCCGATAGTGAAAGATAACCCGTGATTGATGAGGAAGGTTTCTTTTCCATTCATAGCAGCTCCTCGATCGTTCATTATCACAAGATAGGTTGTAATAATATTGAATAATAGGACTCGCGTGAGAATAATTGGATTGATTTCGATAAGGGGTCGACAAATATGGATATGCTTGTGTTTCTGTTCATTTTTGACTTCGGCTTGGATAGAATTTTTCTTGGCTATATCGGATATGGAGAGCTTATTAATCTTTGACATCAGCATCGCCAAGACGGGAAGAAATCTTCTATGATGGTCGAGTGGCATCTATTGGTAAAAGATGAATTAATTTGGGGATAACCTTGATAAAACAGTGCCAGCTTTTATCATTCAGCTGAATAAGCAGCTTTAAATTCTGATGTTTTCAAACTTTGTTCTTTCTATCATCCCTGTTCGTAATCAAGCGGCGGCTAATTAGATCTAAGCCCTCAAGGAATTTAAAGTTGAATAATACCGTTCAGGAAGACATTGAATAGAGAGTCGGGAAGGGTTAACCTCCCTGGCGAGATAGAAAGGTGCTTGATAGCCCAATTATGATGAGCGATATCTCATAGCAGTAAAATCCAATGAATATTGAGTATAGAAGTAAATCGAGACAATTTACATTAAAAAGTCGAGGCTCTATAGTTACGTAGATTCGATCAAATTTTTTGATATTGGTAGAAAAAATATTTGACATAGCGTTCCTAATTACCACTATCTTCAAGTTCCCTCAACGCAGTTTTTTTGTCGGCATATATCTTAATTAAATTTTCATCTTCTAGCGCCATAGCAGCCGCTTTAACACCAGCTTCTTTCTTTCCATTCGCTTTCCCACTTCCTAGGAGTTTGTTGTTCTCCCCCCAACCATTTAAATAAACACCCATTGTAAATAAAGCTAATTTGGTTGCTGGATCCTTACTTGGAGGCATTAATTCCTTGTAAATAAGCTTCGCATTTCTGTGTCCTATAAGTTTTTGTAGCTTCTCTTTTGCGTTCAATTGTATAGGACGATTATTAAAAGCTTCGGCAACCTTTTCTGATGTTAGGTTTCCGCGCAATTGCCAAAGTGGACTGGATATAATTTTTTCAGATTTTTCTTCCTCTAGTATGGTATCCGCAATAGTAACGCCCCAAAGATCTTTGAGCCAATCGCAGGCTTTTAAAAGCCCATGGACTGGATCAGAAAGAATAATAGCAGCAACATATGCTTCAAAAACATCACCCAATACCTTAACTTTGGTGAGTGGAGTAGAATGAAGTAGTGCCCAATCCATTTTTAATCGCTTGTCAAAATTATAGTGCAGTGAATAGTTAGCTAGAGTAATATTTTTTATAAGCATTTCCCGAATTTGAGATTGCTTTCCAGGACTTAAATTTGGGAAAGTCTGTGATATAAGCAAGGTGGCAATTAACTCCATATAGGCATCTCCAATCAACTCTAGCTGCTCGTAATTTAATGCACCTTTGTGTCCAGCTCCGGCACTGCAGTGTATGAACGCCGCGGCTTCTAACGTAGGATCCATAATTTCAGGCAATAGAGGAAAATTTTTAAGTAAGCCTGTTGATTTCCAGGGACTAATTGAGAGAGGTGATATTATTTTGGGAAGTTTAGAATCTTCATTCAGTAGGAGTTGACGATTAAAATTGGTATTAGATTCATCGTCTGTTATTAGCTGTTTTTTGAGCAAACTAGAACGAAGCTGTGAACATTGGAATACAGAATCTTCTCCCAAAATATCGGTAGTTGTTTCTCGAGAGTTTTCATCTAAAATATCCTCAAGATCTCGCAGTAAATTTGCAATCTGGGATATCTTCCGTAATTTCGTAACATTCTCAAAAGGCGAATATGAATTTATTGACGTCTTCCGCCGCTTTTCAGTGCTACCTAGAAGGCTAGAGTCGCATGTCTGCTTTTGATTATTCTAGTTTTCTATTAGATTCGAGCATGACGAACTTTTTCTGTGGTTCTTACATTAAAATTATAAACTGGAGTATCTTTTTGTCCGTCGGTATTAACTGTATCCAGCTTTCTCTTGTTTCCTAAACTCATGGTGATTATGAAGAAAAGTGACTGATGGTTATTAAGGTTATGATATGAAGAGAAAAACTACAGGCGTGTTGATTCACGGTTAGACGAAGAAAATTAGAGTATGAAATATATTGATCTATTCTGATGATGACCAAATTAGAATCTACGTGCAAGAATGGTGAGAAACATCCTATTGTACACTAGTTTGACCTCTATTTGAATATTCTACTGAATTTGGGTGTGTTTCTATTGCACTGCTTGAGTCTATGACTGTCTGGCACATTGGGCTCCTCTGTGACCCAGACCACACCTTGTACAGTGCTCCTTGCCTCTCATGTTCCTTTAAAGATCATTGATATATTGCCCGTGATGAATGGCCATTCAACTATGTGTTTACAAGTGTAACTTGGCCACCTTATCCATGAAACCTTCTACCCCCAAAACAATGGTAACAATGGAAACTGCATGCGCGGGAAAAAGTCCCAAAAAACCTGCAGCCCCAGCCACGCAAGTTCTTGACACCGGGACCGCATGAGGTGTGCATATCCATATGTATCTCCCTTCTTTGTAACAGTCGAGGTCGACTTGATCCAATCCGTCGTCGCTGTATCGGGTGCTGGGTACGCTCCAGAAACTCATCGGACAGCTTCACCTCCATGATCAAGGGTTGGTGATGCGTAGGGCTCCGACCCTACCTTCTGATCTGATCGTGGTTAGCTTCGCGATAATGGTGATAGGGGGATGTGGTGAGAGATGAAGACGATACAGACCGCGAAAGCGATTGGGAATCCTCGTCGAAGTGAGGACTTGGTTACTCATCTCCGTTCTTCAGACTCTATTGTGAGAGCTGGATGTTCGGAGGGTACACCACTGACAGTTGTTGAGAATTGTCCCTCTCAGATACCAATAGGTCCAAGCATAATTAAATAGTACTAATCTAATAGTCTTATCTGAGATCATGACTATAGAGAACCTGTAAAATCTACATGAAAGAGACCTTTTACATATAGTATGTCCTGTAGTGTTCATATTATATTTTATTCTTCTAGAAAGTAAGGTATGGAAGTGTAAGAAACCGTTTGATTACAACAGCCGCCAAATATTTCGAATTTTCAGAAATCCCAGAAATCCCAGGAGGGCGAAACTCGACCCCTGTCAGTGGTATCCTCTACGAACCTCCAGCTCTCACTGTAGACTATGCAGAGCCGAGATTGAATAACACCTCATCATTTTTGAGCTGGGTTATCCCCCCCTCAGTCAAAGATAAGTTTCCGATAACACACGAGACGACCAAGACGATGATAATGATGCTGGGAATGAGCAAAGATAATGCGGTATCAAACGCTACAACGGTAGTCAGAGGAGACCTCGTTACATCACAACATGTGCTACCCAACGGCGAGCAAACAAAAAGCCCACGAAAGCAAAGTAAAAGACCCTTCCGCCCTCAAGAAAAGCAGATTTCGATTCGTCTACAATATCGTCCCTACTAATCTTAACTTCCGAATACACTAGCCAGGAGGGCATCTGAAATACATGAGTTACCCGACGACCCCACGTCCGTAACGACTTTTGGCTGCTAGGCTAGGCTCCTTCACGACGGTCACTCTCGACCAAGACTTTTCTGACATCCTTTCACGACCTTTGGTTTGTCCTGTGGCATGAATCAGGGGAAAAGGAAGGAGGAGATTAAAAAGGCTGAGAGTGGTTTCCCTGTTACACAAAAGCCTATATCGTTCAGCTAGCCAGCCTCTTTGAAAGATTCAGAGGGATAGCTTTGTCATCGGAATTAGTTCTTGTTATGCCCAGCTATGTAGTATGGTAGATCTAGTAGCTGTTACATAGGTAGTTTTTATGGTAGTATGGTATAATGGCGCATGAAGGAGATCCAGTCTCTACACAACGGCATTCTAGATAGTACTGTATGCAGTGTAGGAGATACGTTGTTGATGTTGGTCGAATGGAATAGCTGCTTAGTGGGAACATACTTTGGTGCGCTGCATACTGGTTACGTGATCGATCTGTGAGTGAACTAGCTAGGCGATAAGAGATGAGCTTCTCCCAGTTTGCATCAAATAATTCACATTAGAGCATGCATCTCCTCATGGACACATAACCCACTCGAGACAGTAGATCGCTGGTTCAAATCCGGCAAAATACAACCACATTTCTCGCGGCGCTGGTATGCATGGATGACGAAGGCATGCTTGGATAAATAAAGGGTCTGGAATTCCCGTTGGTGGGTACTTACGGAGGTGGGTCGAATGTTTGTGTAAGCAAGCATACCTTATAGTGGTATTTGCAAATGAAATCCAGAGTATGAGCGTCTCTAACGTCAAAAGAGTCATCCAAAATGCATACATAGCACCGGTCATGTGTCATAGCTAGATAGCTGAATACACATTAAATGATTTTAAAAAAAAAACTTCACCTCTTCAAAGCCAGTAAAGAAAGGCAAAACTGAACACCTATACCCGGTATCCTCTACGCATCTGGGAGTGAAATATTCTCCCAGAGCCAAGTTCAGTCAAATTTCGCAATATCAAAGAATTTGGCCCACGAGGCAATGATTCAAATTACTCCACCACGTCAAATTTTCACTCCCAACGAGTTTGACTTCTACCTGAATCTCATCAAGTCTACAAATACGACCAAGTACATCCTCATTCCAATGACCATACCACTCATCGACCCTCTCTGGCCTTAGCTGGTCACCAAATACACGCCCACGCCGATATTTACACCCGACGTAGGAAGCAAAGCATGGCGCACAAATCTGGGAGACAGTTCTTTGGGATGGACGTGAGATGTATAAGGAAAAGTTGACAAGATGATGCGAATGAAGGATATAACCTCGAAGGGCGTGAATTTGGAATTTCGGCAAGAGTTTTACGAATTGAGCTTTTGGTGCGCCAAGACTTCGCTTGCGAGAGTGCAGCTGACACTATAGAAACAAGTCAACGATGGAAGGTGTTGTGATCCGCCTCCTGGTGTTGTTCTCCGGTATAGTCTGAGTAGCCTGGGCACCTACTCCACTTGGGAAGGAGACATCTCAGATCATATTTCCCGCGGAGAAAAGTTGAAGATGATAGAGGCATGTGTGGATAACTCAGGGTTTTTGAGACGTTCCCCGGGGTGGGTATTCAGGGATTAGGGTTGACTTGGGGTGAAGAAACAGCCACCTTAACTTCGCAGTTGTACTTGCAAATGAAATCCGACGCATGAGTACTCTTGTAAATTTAATCGTCTATTCTGAACTTTTTCTTTGATATTAAGTGATCGCTGGATAGCTGCATACGCAATTAAAATCTGATGCAAAAAAAAGCCGATAAAGAAGAATTCTTCACATTTCAGTGGTGCCGGTGTAAACGCTCAGTATGCTCTGCACATCTGGGATAACCAAGAAGAATCTCATCCGAATCAAGGTCGGATTAACCTCAACCACATCCAAAGTCGACAACTTCTCGTCAACGTCGGACCTATCATTCTCACGCGAGTCCTCCACCTCAATCTTACTACATCACCTCGCCTCAAATATCGATAATGGCGTTACTCCAATTACAATCGGGCATTTGCCTCGTCAAAAACTGGCCATTTCCCACTACAAAATTACGATGCTATGTATACCCGCGAGGAGGAAATTAAGACATAATCTACATATCTCGTGTCTGGGTCTATGGGGGACCATTTCTCCAATGGGGCTTCACATCTTGAGGAAGGATAGGTAGCTGGGAAGTGGGGCGAACTAGTGATCAGGTCATAAATTGACTTGCTGGAACATATTTTTCGAGTATTTTCGACTTAATGGTGCCTGTGGGCGCAGAGGCAACGATGGAAGGTGTTTTGGTTCGCCTCCTGGTCGTCATCTCCCCGAATTAAAGTCTGGGTAGCCTGGACACCTACCTCCCTCGAGAAAAGGAGGACTGTGAGGTCATATCTCGCGCAGCGGCTATATACAAGATGACAAAGGCATGTTAGGGTAGCCAAAGGTTTTTCCTGTTTTCCCTTTGGTGGATACTAACGGTTGAGGGAAGGGTGAAGGTCCCTAGCAATAAGGTCTCGAGTGGTATTAGCGAATGCATCCATTACATGAGTAGCCCAAATGTCAAACTGAGTCATCGTCGTATATAGTCTTCGAGGAAGCTAGTCTTCTCCGTATCATGCTCTTTGAATGCTGGGATTTTGCCCGTCACGAGCAAACTTTCATTCATTCACCTCTGCATGTTAATGAAGATATCACTCCACGTACTATCTTAGCTGTTCCAGCGCAAATATACATTTCCAAATCATATTTCAATCATTATGGCTCTGATGCCAATTTCAGGAGGGCCCTACATCCAGTGAGTTTTACGATCACTCCAACTGATATGCGCTCGCAAATGAGATGTAATTTTTCGATTGGGAAACAAGAACTATGTGTTCTGACCCTAGTCTGTGCAAGGAAGCAGTGGCTTCATAGACAAGACTCAGTAATTATATTGCATGGAAATATTGGTGCAAGCTCATATCAATGCATGACTCTACTGTGTCATCCTAATGAATGGGGCCTAAAGAATTAAATATTATCAGCGCACATTACAATAGCACATAAGCACCCGTTGGGCATGGCAGTAGAAAAAATTCGACATGTATAAAATTAGGCGTATTTACTATATACAGTAAGGTCCCTGTTAAGACGATGTAATCGGGGCCATAAAAAATATCGGCATATAGAGGACATCGCTGTAAAGGATATGATTATCTAATCCAGCTATCTATGCTACTTTTTACCTTTGATGCCTCTTTAATACTCCCAATTGCCTTCTTCAATCGCTCTAATACTCTCAAGGTCAGGCCAGTTTCCAGCTTGCTGTCGTAGGGCAGTAGTACTTAAGACTTCGTCGAGTTTCGCAAAGTTATTGCTCAAGGACTCGGAGACTGTGGACTGGCTTAGTCGATGGCCGTACTCAGCGAAGAACCACTCAATCCACTGTTTTTGTGTTGGTTTTGGGACCTGGCGGTGCGCCCTTCGTCGCAGAGCACGTCGTTTCTTTACAGAAATTCCCTTTTTTGGGGGCATTATTAGAATCAATCTAACCAAAGAAACTTAGTTAAGACGATATTCAGAGGTTAAAGAACGATAATCGAGTAATCGGTAAATGTATGGGAATGAAGTTCGTTCCATAAATAAATCGTATAAACGGCAATATCGGCTTAACCATGATCGTCTTAACAGGAGTCTTCCCGTAAGTAGGCTATGCATTCATCTTTAAATGCCTATTTATGCTCAGATAGCTTAAATTCATCCACCTGAGTAACTACACGAAGATTCCCATCTATCGAACATCGTATTCACAACAATTTGGAGAGAAAAAACCCTCTGGGTCTTAGACCGAATAAACACTTGTTAAGGGTGGTGATATTAGATTGAAGTTGTAATCGCGATAGAAGACAAACCAAATTAATCAAGTCATAGGTATTCTTCGCCTGTAAACAGAGAATGCAACTTTTCGTTTATGTTATGCTTGGAAGAGACAAAAAAATATTTTTTCCAACTGCTCGATTTCAAAAATCGAGACGCCAGTGGATGCGGGGCTCTCCTAGAATTGACATCAGAACTAATTCCGAAGACAGAGCTACCCTTCTGGATCTTTCAAAGAGGCCAGCTAGCTGAGCGCTGCAGGCTTTTGCGTACCCAGGGAAACCACTCCCAGCTTTTCTAGCCTTTTTTCAACTCTTTCCGAAGGTTGTGATGAAATATCTGAAAGTCTTGACAGAGTTTGTTTGCTGTCTAGCAGCTGAGCCCAACTTCTTCGTGTAGTCTTGGATACTAGATAGTGCCATAGACTCGTTGACAATAGATGTCCTCCCGGTTAGTGTAAGATTCAAATTCGACTCAATAAACGCGCAAGTGAGCGACTGGGACTTGCAAGAGACAACGCTCATAAATTCCAAGTTAGCCTTCCTGACTACTATAAATCTGCATAGCCAACTAACTTAGTGATAATTATTAGGTTCATGTTTTAAATTATTTTTTATTATCATAAACTCGGTTCTTAATTCTTCTGTTCTCATCATAATTACCATTGTCTTCTAGTTACATTTCTAAAGCAAAGGGATAGCTATGATGGACCTGGTGATAAGAATAGCGAGACTTTAGTAAGGTAAGGTAAAAGTTGGAGATGTCCACATTTCAACTTCTTCCGTGATATTGAAAGCTTGTGCAAAGAAGCTAAATAGGAAGGACTTAGCATAAATTTAGGGGAGCTTTGGTTTGAATTTTTCTCACCATCTCTCCATTTATGTTATTATTTTAGTAAGGGGTGTCTAATATTTTGCAAATCTTTCCTGAACAACTAAATCTGCAGATTTTATTAGGTATTCGTCGTGCATGAGCTCGGCAAAAGAACGGGATGAAGCTAACATGTTGAGCACTAATTATTTGTCAGAATGGTAACAGGAACGAAACCTGCAGTTAGACTAGGTGTGCAACCATCTATGCTGTGGTAATTAGGAGTTTGCCTCTTAAACCTCTGTCAAATTTGAAAATAATGGATCGATCCCTACATCTACGTGGGTGTAATCGAAATGTGCTAGGAGGCTTACAGTGGAGTGCGTTCTGCAGTTGTCTTATGTAGCTCTACTAATTTGGACTTGAGATTTATCATATATCTAAATAGCAAAGTCGATCTTGCACACTTCAACCCCTCAATTGGCGATTTCTGTGAGCAGTAACTTTCTCTAAGGCAACTAAGCCAGATCGATATCGTAAAGATGTGAACTATGGTTAGCGACGCCCTTAAATGGACGTACGACTCCACCTCAAAAATGTCGGTACGTAATGCACAGGTAGAAGCCTGGTTGATCACCAGTGGCAGATTTGAACTGGGATTGTTGAGAATTTGATCCACGGTGTAAGCTTTAAACACAAGCAGAAATAATTTGTGCCAAGGATAACGACGGCAATTTAGTGATACGACCTATCGCGATCAACCGGCTTAGCTGTACAAGGCTAACTATATTGCGAGCGAGCAAATGGTGCGCTTGAATTTACAGGCAGAATTCAATGCTCTAATTATTTTCATCGAGGGCAAGAGTTACATACAGGTTCCGCTATGTTGAAGCTAAAATTTTCGCAAACCAGACAAGATATCTTTACAGCAATTTCTACAACGCGAATGACTTTGTCACGCCTTACTTTGAGGTCATGCCTATTGATGCGTTGTCCACAACCCAGTTCCTAGCATCTTCACTGCCCGGTGGACTAGGGATCCTGACTTAAAAAGGAGAGCATGCACATCTCGATGAGTCCATCATTCACAACCCAACTATCCACTGGCCCAAAGCCATTGTACAAAGCAGATTTGATGAGTCTGCGTATGGAAGAGTGTGACCAGTTATCTTTAGTCCCCATGCGACAGCGTGACAATGTTATTAGCATCACCTAAAGGTTGTCTCGACGACATGGCGATATTACTTTGGATCCCAATTACATTGAGTTTTGACCCATAGAGACGTTAATACCGGGGGTAATAGGTCAGCGTTAAAGGTACATATGTGATTGATAAAGGAGCTGAATTTTATTCATCGATTGTAAGCGACTTAAGTGCGCGGCTGATAGATTACCGTAAGCGTCTCGGCAGAAATATCTTCTGTTGCTCTTCCATGGGCCGTTGTGGAGGAAGCAACTGGAGCACCCCAGATCTTCGGGATCGAGGAGGAATACCGGATATAGTTTGTTATCCGGCGTATTATGTCCCTCAAAGGATGCAGGAGATGGCAACATAAGCTGGACTACGGGTTTGGGTCTCCTTTGTTCACCATTTCTGTCCCTTCCTAGACCAGAGACTTTCTTTTGCTCTCGGCAGAAAGCATCGCGGATGATATGACCAATGATGTCAACGAAGGCAGCAATGAGGCCGGCTATGTTCAAGGGGATTAATACCTTGCATTCAATTATCTGAACCCCAGGGTGCCAGGTAGGCTGATCAAAGTGGGCCTATGGAAACGCGATGCTTGCCAATTGGAATTTTACGTCCAGGGCACTCTAGCTTATCTTATGCTGGGGAAAGTTTCCGGAAAGATGTGGGATTAGTGTGGTTGCGGTCCGCTGCACATCTGAAGCCGTCTATCTGCAGCTTACCCACGATCTATGAACGAACTTCCTACGATTCTAACCTCAAACCCGTCGGAAGAGCCCAGCGTACCTTCGAATTCTAAACATCCTCAGTGTCATCCTACAGGCAACTTGCAGAAAGCTGAACTATTGCGCCCCGGCAACATCGAGAGCTAAATCGGCTTCCGATATAGTACTGGAGTTGGTGGCAAGAATAACAAAAAACTATATCTGTTCCACAGATGTCTGCATCAATCCTTGATTCTCGATATCTACCAAAATTTTTGACGCTAGAACTAATCTTATAGACCTTTCAAAGTCTTGTCTGCTGTAAATTGGTGAAGAGAATCCACATGCCTTGATAAATTCGGCTCTACATACACCCATCTATCTTGAATAAAGATAAATATTTTAGTTGCACAGAGTCCTGGTTATTTGGACTCAAATCAATTGGCTTGGAATCTCGTTTTCGAGTCTTTGTTAAGAAAAACTTTCCACCCTGCAAAAAACGCCAGACGCGTTGCCATAAAGTCGCGTCCCCTGTGTCAATTCGAAAATTCTACTAAATCCACAACTATTCACCCAATTTTTTGTCAGCCCGAAAATATTCGTCATCTCATCATCAGAAAACAAGTCACATCAGAGGCGGGTCAAGTTCTTAGTAGCTCAACTTGAAGCAGAATTTGACGACTCGTCCGTAGTGTTTAAAAAATTGTACATCTAAAGAATAAGTTGCATCAGATTTAAAATCACGTCGAGCTTGTCGAGGTCACTATAATTGCAGTTTCGATACGAATCAAAAAATTTGGTTTGCAAAACACCGCTTAGGTGATCTCAGGACAACGCAGTGTTTGAAGCCTTCATCTTATACCAATCATCACCTCGTGGAAGCATATAGCAGATCTAGAAACTTTATCTCACATAAACACCCAAAGTACAAAGTCATGGTGTCAATTATGACGCCACAAAATTGTAACGTTACCTCTAGGTTGGACCCAGAACAGGCTCAAATTCCACTCAAAATGAAAAAATCATCTAGCGCTGGCCTATTTCGACTCTTCAGTAAAGGAACAAGTAGCGAACCAAAGTATAATTTATCTCCTCCTCAGCAAGAAGATCAGAAACTGTCAGTTTCAGCAGAACTACGCGGATTAGGCCTAGAAGTTATACCATGCAATTACATTCGACCTCGTGGCTTGAAACTTGAGCCAAGAAAAGAATCTACTCCCACACCGCGAAACTCAACGTATAGGTCCCATAGACCACCTCCTATAGTGACGACCAGCGGCGTAAGCCTTGAGTTTACTAATGAGTGCAATCAATCAATTTTACCGGCCACCAAGGAAAAGAGTGAGCTAGGTCTCCGTCGTGCCTCCAATAACCCTTTTCCAAACGGCCATCTAGCGGTTGACCCGCAATTGGCCAATAAAATGTGTACTGGATCAGCACTCAAGTCCCCAAACTCACCTCTAATGTCGCCTGTATCACTCATACATGAGACAGGTCTCCCTGCATTTGCTAGCTTACGTGTCCAGTTTGTTGTCGGAAGAATTGCTATGGACTTTGGATCGTCAGCTCGATGGACTGATTGGTTAAACTCGTATTCAAACGTGAGTAAAACTCTGAATACAATTGCCCGCAGCTTAAAAAAATTCGGCGTGAGTTGAATACTTCAGCTAACCTAGTAGATAGGGGGAGTTTAATATTCAAAACCCACCCGCACCCCCACCTCTGAGTCCAACATTTTCCCACCTCCCCGCTGCCTACCCGCGTGATGAAGAACAGAGATGCCTGTGCAGTAAAAAATTCGATCTTGTTTGGCGAGAATCTATGCAAGAGCGAGTTGGAGCACATGTGAGAGCTGCATTAAAGAAATTTGGAACTCGTTACGGATCCATGAGTTTTTTTGATGAAGAGTACGAACTTTTTATAGCTGAAAATGGATACAACGTATCACGTATTCAAAGAAGCAACAGTATCGCAGCACACGCCCTATATTCTACTGAAGTCCTTTCCGTCATAGATACCCAAAAAGTATGTTAAATCAGCAACAAGTTCTCTGCTAACCCTTGATAGGACTGGCGCTTTCAAAGCAGTCCAATTACCATTGGCAAACCATACATTAGGTTCTTTGCAGCTGCTCCCTTGGTGACTCCTAAGGGTGATATAATTGGCGTTCTCTCTATATTCTCACGAACCCCTCGCAAGTCATTTACTCACGATCAACGTCGGCAGCTAGCTGAATGTAGTGCGGCCTTGATGGCCGATATCAGTACCCAATTAGACAACCCAAAAGGCACCCAATCTCTACGCTTATCACAACCGTCGATTCTATCCGAAATAGCTCGAAATTCCAATGTAAATGCGACGTCAATCCAACAAGTAAATTCACTAATCATGCAAGATCCGTTAAATCAGACAAATACTGGAGATAATGTTGACGCTAATCTCATATCGACAAAAAAACTTGAAAATAAAAAAACCAATTCACCAGCTCTTAGATACCACCAACCTGACTCGACGGAAAACTTAACAGGTCTAATTTTCAGTACCAAACCGTTACAGGGATGTTCACAAGTCCCAGGCGAGCAAACACCTCCATCTTCTGCAAAATCAAATTCTGGTCTTGGTTTCGAAGTCATTAGAACTACGGCTATAAAGATTGACCCCCTTACTTCCAACAAGAGGGAGTATAGTGTGCGTGGTGATAGCATTTCATCATGTAACGCGGCTATCGTTCCTCACAACTCTTGCCATGCTCGCTTACTTGGCAATCCGAGTGAACTAGCTACCAACAAAAATGGAGAGTTAATTAGCGGTGGAATTGGAGGCTCGCTAGGAGAAGGCCATCCGAAATTGTCACTATTACCTCACACACCTGTAAATTCGGATCCTGTCGGTAATTCTATCCCCTCAACACATGAGAAAACAACCTCATCGGATCTACGTTTACGCAACTTTACTCGCCCACTCTCTCCACTAACCACATCTTTACAACTCACTGCTCATGACTCAACCAATAATTTTCACCGCCCGGACTCACCACCTCAACCTAAAAATGAGGTCAGTGTCGAAGACTTTATGTTACTCAGTGATGGTGATATAATTGAATTTTCTGACGATCTTGTACCGGTCGAATCAAAACTACCAGAGAAAAACGAAATCCCTTTAATGCCAAACAGCTGCGTTAATACAGACTCAAATTTTCAGAAAGAAACGACTGGGGACCCGATTAGCTATCCATATCAAAATTGTGGAAAAGAAATTTGGATTTCAGATGACACTTGTCCTCCAGTCAATTCTCAAACGGAATGCAAAGATGTGACGAGAAAAAACGAAAATCGCTCATCTTGGCAATTTCCTAGACCGAGAACTGACACTATAGAAACCTATTGTACAGGCTCGTCTTTTCCTACGAGTGGAGATGAAAATTATAGTCCAAAATCACCTTCATCTTCTGTATGTTATCCACCGATCCCACTTAATTGTGACCCATCATTTCAAAAAAATCCTTTTTGCGACGTCAGTAAAACAAAGTTGGAGTCTACTCAATTTGAGACTTTCGAAACTGGATCATCCAAAAATAACTGTCAGGCTGTAAGCAATTTTTCCCAACTACCATTCGATGAAAGTTCTCGATGTCATCCATCACCATCACTCCACGATAGTCGATGTCCTTCTCTGTCCCTCTCGATGAATAGTGCTGCTGTGCACAAAAGGCCTACGCAAGAAGCCGTTAGCCAGTCCGCAATATCTCTTGCTTCTCACTGCAAATTAATGGGCTATAGTCTAATGTACATTGCCAAGGTGTATCCATACCGCAGTAGTCGATACAATACAAACGAGCCTGAGATAAATGCCCAAAAGCTTGACGATATCAAAGTACAACTTCTGACCGCCCATGGCCTGACTGATACTATCCAACTATGTCCACTAATACACCTTAGAGTCCTGCGAAGTCGAGGGCCCACTACTTGGGAAGATCAGAGTGAACATAATGAATTCAAAAAAGGGATATTAATGGTAATTAAATCCGAAGGGGGGCCTCTTAGACAACGCAGCCGAGGGCTAATATTGGGAGCTTTTCGTGAAGCTCAAGCAAGCTCTGATCTCAAACCTCAGGATACGGCTATGGAAATGAAAGCTCTTGTTGCTTTGGCGCAAAATCTGAAGCTAATACTCACGACATCGTCGAGCTCGCAATCCTCACAAATTTCGAACATGTCTCCTGAACCAAGCGCTTGGCTCCCAAACGATAAGGTACAGAGTCCCTGTATAGTGTGAATCTTTCAGCTCAATGGAATGCGAAGTCAAAAACTTTGCTGGGAACAAATCTTGTTATTGACCTGCATGTAAAGCATATCATTGCATCATAACACACCTGTACGAAAGAACAAGCAAAGAGCGATAATAAACAAGAGTAATTGAAGCCTTTTACTTACTATTCATGTAGATTTGCAGGTTTACTCAAAAAATCTCAATCATCGCAAACTTGCTCAGATAAAATTTAAGATTCGGAACTACCTGTAGGCTTTAAAGGGTAAAACTAATGAAAAATATTCGGATAAATTATTAACCTAGTAACTCATTAAGATGCAGTCCTAAAATTAAGGATGTCATACTTGGTCGACTAATGAGGAATCTTACTCACGTTACCACAGTAATTTAACATAGGACTGGAAGAATTTATTCACATGTATGATAATCTTTCATTGGACGGCTTGGCAAAAGACGCCTATGTTGCTATGAGACGAGGTCTATTGCGAGGGCAAATATTAATGTAAATTTAGTGTAGGTTTCGGTTGGGAACTTCAATGATAGCTAGAAAGGTCAGTCTTATGTATAAAATTGTTAAATTTTATTGCCAGAATTTCATGCTCTCACTTTGTAGCTACCTTTGTAGATCATCTATCAGTTCGTAGTCGAGATCGTTACAGCAGCTGCATCTCTCTAAACTACATTTGAGAGTTCTTTCAGAAACTACTCTCAACGTAGCGGGTGAAAGTCGCAAGAGATAGTTGTTACTCATACTAACTTTACGATGCAAATGGGACGGAAACCTACCAGCTCAAGCCTAACTTTTCTTATTTTCTCATCCATTAGATTTTAATTGGGTGTATAGCTATCTAGCAATGACACAATATCAGAGGTAAAGTACAGAATAGATGAATCAACACACAATCAGAGCACTCACGCCCCAAGTTTCATTTTAAAGTATCACTTCGAAGTTGTGGTGGCTTTTTCTTCACCCCAAGTCAACTTTCATCCGTGAATAGGGAGACTTTTCTCAACACATATCAGAAGTGTCCCCTACGAACCTCCAGCTCCAACTGTAGAGTCTACAGAGCCAAGATTGAGTAACAAAGTCCTCACTTCGATGAGGATTCCCAATCGCTTACGCAATCAGATGGTAGGGTCGGAGCCCTATTTGTCACCAACCCTTGATCATGGAGGTGAAGCTGTCCGATGAGTTTCTGGAGCGTACCCAGCACCCGATACAGCGACGACGGATTGGATCAAGTCGACCTCGACTGTTACAAAGAAGGGAGATACATATGGATATGCACACCTCATGCGGTCCCGGTGTCAAGAACTTGCGTGGCTGGGGCTGCAGGTTTTTTGGGACTTTTTCCCGCGCATGCAGTTTCCATTGCTACCATTTTTACCCTTTTTGGGTAGAAGGTTCCGTGGAAAAGGTGGCTGAATTCCACGGGTAAATACTGAGCTGAACGACTATTCATCACGGGCAGTATATCAATGATCTTTCAAGGAACATGAGAGGCAAGGAGCACTGTACAAGGTGTGGCCTGGGTCAGAGGAGAAGCCCAATGTGCTAGATAGTCATAGACTCAAGTAGTACAATAAATATCCCCCACTCACTCTCTGCTACAAGAAGCTTGGACACTTTGATGTAAATCTAGACTTAGTACGAATGGGGGTTCAGATTCCTAGGTGTGATCATCAAGATCAATTAGATTGATCCGATTGCATATTATTCAGCTTAGTTAGGCGACATGAGGTATAGTGGTATCCCAAATGCAGTGGCTAGGAAAAACTACCTTGCGATAATTGAGTGACTGGCTGTTGCCAGATAACTGGGAGTTTGGGATCACTAAAGCCTTGGGAGTCTATGTTTAAAGATAAACTTATTTGTAAATGTTAAATGAAGTTGACAGAATATTATACACTAACTCACATTTAGAAGAGAGTTCGATATCCCATACAACTTTCAATAAAATCTTGTCGGAAATTGTACACTTGTTCTTCGAGATATTTCCTCCTAGAAATCCTTGACAATGCCAACACACTTCGATACAGATTCATAAGTTTGAGATGTAGATGCCTATCTAACCTTTACTCAAGGTCGAGACTAAGCTGCAGAAACCGAACTTCCTTTATGAGAATCATCAGGTATTGCAGAATATTTTAACTTTGCCTTCATTTTCCTTCGTAGTTAAAGGAATAGTGAGCGCTTCCGCTCTGGCGGGCCGAGTTGTTTGTATTTATGGAAATTCTAAATGCTCTCTCGTTGCTGTACATGGGCTGTCCAAGTCCTTCCGATGCCCGTTTGATGTTGTGGGAAGGTTGTAGGTTGGGGCAGGGCCGCTAAAAATAGTCAAATATGCTCTCACTTTTATTAGTCCTAGTATCCCAGACTTTTAAAACAATTCTATAAATATGTTATGCTTAAGATCAAAGCTATCGTCATCACCTGTGATAGGCTACGATAACTCGATGAAGCAAGGGTATGAAGTCCGAATATTGTCTATTTTTAACACACAAGAGAAAATGAGTAATCCTGGGGGAAAGGTACTGTTATACTGCGCGTTCGTGTGTAGGGGTTGCGAAGTGGCTTACGGTGACTTGGAACTCAAAGCACGCCTGTGATAAGTATCACGGGATGCCACTGGAGTTCGTTAAGTCAGATGTAAATTGTTCGTTCATAATCCGAACAGGAAACTCCTAATGTTACAAGCAAGCTAATACATGATTACATAATAAGTTACCACTAATCTTCTGAACCCAATATCCCGTGACCTGGACACACAATACCTCTTAACTATCGGTAAAGTCTATACGCTTGATGTCCGACGACCCCGGTAGAAGATCATGAGGTTAGCTCCTCAAGGAGTCTGCGCTCAATTAGCATGGGTACTAATTCCTTGCCTGGACCTTGTAGACTAGGGCAAGAAGTCATTAGTCTACTATAAATCCAGCCTTCTCCTTACAAGGATTAGGCGCAGCTTGTAACATCAATATGGTACTCTGAGTCTGGGATAAACATTTTGGAATGCTTTGAAAACTCTCTCGAGGAATTGGTGGGAGGGAGAGATGCTGTGGGAAGCATGGCACAATGAGCCTTTTTTGAGTTTGTGTCGGTGGTCACTATTGATGAAGGGTTCGCTCTCTCTTTTAGGGAAAAATCGCCTTGTTTAGAGGTAATGTCTTTCATAAGATGCAGTATTTTGATCGAATTAAAAGTTTCGTTGGAGTTCGAAACTTCTTCAAATATCCATATTGTGGGTGTTTTTTCTAGCAACGTATTGTGTAAAGATTGGGATATGGTTGATTTCCTATTACCATCCCATTCTACCCAAAATCCATTCGCTCTCGAGTGAAGTCGGAGTCCACGTGGGGCTAAGATGGACGCAGACTTCAAATCTGCTTCAGAGAAGTATGACAATTTGTCTTTAAAAGTTTTCCAAAAATTATCATCCTTAAAATTAAATTCCGAGAATTCAGTTTAATTTTTCCTTCAAGTAGCTGTTTTCCGATCTTTGTCGATCCTCATGTGCAGATGATAAAGCGTTATTTTAGCATTTAATTCTGCCATTTTTATTTTATATTTTTTAAATCAATTAATGTGTATGCAGCTATTAAGCTATGACACATAACCGTTACTATGTATACATGTTAGATGACTTTTTTGACGTTAGAGACACTCATACTCTGGATTTCATTCGCAAATACTACTACGAGATACGTTCGCATACACAAACAGTCGACTCTCCTCCGTGAGTACCCACCAACGGGAATTTCAAAACCTTTGGTTATCCAAGCATGCCATCGTCATCCATCCATACCAGCGCCGCGAGAAGTGTGACTGTATTTTGCCAGATTTGAACCAGCGATAAACTGTCCCAGGTGGGATATGTGTCCAAGCTATCCAGACTCTACCTGGCAGACCAGCCAAGACGATTTACCCCCACACCATCCAACAATGGCGGTGTTTACAGTGTCGCCTGAACTCTCGCAACCGAAGTCTTGGCACGCACAAAGCTCAAATTGTAAAAACTCCTTGCCAAAATTCAAGATTCCAGGCCCGTCGAGACTGTATCCATCCTCTGCATCATCTTATCAACTTGTCCTGAATCCTATCACGTCCATCCCAAAGAACTGTCTCCCAAATTTGTGCGCCACGCTTTGCTTTCTCCTGCGTTTGTAAATATCGGCGTGGGCGTATATTTGGTGACCGGCTGAGGCCAGAGAAAGTCGACGAGAGATGTGATCATTGAAATAAGGATGTACTAGGTCGTACTTGTAGACTTGACGAGGCTTAGGTAGGAATCGATTTCGTTGGAAGTGAAAGATTGACATGGTGGAGTATTTTGAATCAATGCCTCGTGGGCCCACTTGTTCGATAATGCGTAATTTGACTGAACTTAACTTTGGGAGAGAATCTCAGTCCCGGGTCCGTAGAGGACACCGCATACAGGTGTTCAGTCTTTACCCTCCTGAGCGGTACTCAGTGCGAGGGTTCCCGTACAAGTAGCTTATCCTAACTACTTTGTGCCGTCTGGGGTGCTGGGGAATCCCGTAGACTTATCGACAATAGAAATTCTGGCTAATTAGCCGAAACCTTTGTCTTGGCGCCAGAGAGGAGCTAAATGTGCTAGATGGTCACAGACTCAAGCAGTAAAAACTAAAGAGGCCTACATGCTGCGCAGAACGGTTCTTTTGAATAGGTTGAATGCATATCCAATACAGAATGGTTGTGGAGCAGACTTGGAACTTGTACAGATACGCCACCCGGCCTCTGTACAAAGCGGGATTCACAAAAACTTGTATTATATATTTATTTATGCATCAGATTTTAATTGCGTATGCAGCTATCTAGGTGTGACACAATATCAAAGAAAAGTACAAAACAGATGATTCAACGTAAGGGAAGAGCACTCATGCTTCGGATTTCATTTGCAAGTACCACTACGAAGTTATGGCGGCTTTTTCTTGACCCCAAGTCAACCCTCATCCGTGAATACCCACCCAGGGAAACGTCTCAAAAACCCTGAGTTATCCAGACATGCATCCATCACCTTTCAACTTTTCTCCGCGCGAAATATGGTCTGAGGCGTCTCCTTCCAAAGTGGAGTAGGTGCCCAGGCTACTCAGACTATACCGGAGAACAACACCAGGAGGCGGACCACTACACCTTCCATCGTTTGCTTGTTTTTATAGTGTTAGCTGCACTCTCGCAAGCGAAGTCTTGACGCGCAAATTGGTGAATTCGTAAAACTCCTTGCCAAAATTCGAAATTTCAGGCCCTTCGAGGTTATATCCTTCCTTTGCATCACCTTGTAAACTTGTCCTGATCCCTCTCACGTCCATCCCAAAGAACTGTCTCTCAGATATATATACCATGCTTTATTTCCTCCGTCGATTATAAATATTGTTGTGGGAGTGTATTTGGTGACCGGCTGATGCCAAAGAATAGTCGATGAGAAATGTGATCATTGAAAGGAGGATATAATAGGTCGTAATTGTAAAGTCGAAGAGGTGTTGATGGAGATCGATCTCGTTGGGTCGGATGAATTGATTTCGTAGAGAGTCTTGGATCATTGCATCGTAGTCCGAATTCTTGGGAGTTGCGGAATTTGACTGAATTTGGCTCTGGGAGAATATTTTACTTCCAGGTTCGTAGAGGACACCGGGTGTAGGTGTTCAGTCTTGCCCTCCGACAAATTATTATGCCACACTTAGCCGAACTCGGCTGGTGGATTCACCGTACCAATATTTTTTAACCCATAGTCTATTCATAGTAAAACACATTATCAATTGCAAGCTCTGAACTGACGAACCTGTGTATCTTTCTGTTCTCACGCTGAAGTATATTCACACCCATCATTTTGCATTCACTATAGCAAACTACTGTGGGGTCTGAAATAGAAATCTTCCATATTTCTTGAAAGGTGTTGTAGGAAGTGAAGTGTAACGGTAGAAAATAAGCTTGTCATGTGGGAAAGCAGAGACTAGAATAGTTTTTTTAGGCCATTTGTTTCAATTTGGCGCATCAGTCAGTCCGTGTAATACTGAGGATCGAGTCAAATGATTTGGTTGTGTTATAAATTTTGGATCTACCGAGCTGTTACCTTTTAAACACCCAGACTATCTACAAATCTGCTAAGTCTTATGAGCCTTGACTACCGGTATTCCATTTCTTCACATTGATCAGACTCGCCTCGCACTAATTGAAGGATAATTCTAGTGAGATCCATTCATCTCTTATGCAGGCATTCAGCTAGGCGTAACCCGTAGCAAGAAAATTTGTATTCAAAAATAGTCACATGTCTCATGTCTATTATATTTATAAAAAATCTCCTAATTGTGACGCTGTGTAATTTCATTACACCCATTCTGCAAGACGTGAATGTAAAGCAGGAATCTGTCCCATAACTTCGTGAGGGCAGCTAATTAGCAACTACTATTGATGCTACCACTTGCAACTCGGCAGGCTCGTTTCTACTTCGAGTAGTGATCCAGAGGGTTTATTTAAATCTAGAGGTCCGTTACCTCATAAACCTCATTTTAAACTAGCAATTACATTATTTTTTCGATAAAAGTCGGGCCATGCTTCCTAGCCACAAAAAATGATGCTCAAAACATTTTCGAGAAGAGATGCTAGATCTGATATGTAGTATTGAATTTCGCGCCTAGCCATCGGCTTGATAGCCCACAGGTAGTACGGTGTCTTTGTGTATCTTAACCATCACAGCTCATTTCGAGTATGAGACTATCTCTGGTGGAGAATACCGGTGTGAAAGATTCTTCTAGAGGGAATAACTCATCTGTTTGATATTAATAGAAATGTTAGGGCCACGCTGATCCTACAAGAAAGAAACAAGATTCGGCCACTGTTTTCGTGGACCAGATTATTCCGAATAGCGGTGATTAATTTCGGTGAACATACGCTGAAAATTGATTTTAATATAAGAAACGGGATCGAGTGAGGCTTTTCGGGGTTGAGCGCTGCTCAGCTATGGGTAATTAATCGAGCGGCGGAGGTCCTGATGGTAATGATTCCTGGATGGAAGTACATGTTAATGTTTCTTTTAATGACATCGTATATGTCCTTAGCCTTTGTATGCTCTCTTGAATTAAATTAGGAGCTCGGTCGGTACTCAGATTTGAGTTTGCTGTGTTCCTGGGATTCACCTCGACGGCATAATTTGCCGCACAAATTCGAGTCCAATTTTAAGTCCTTCTTTAATCAGATTTTGAAGTCTTCTATCTTTTCTAGTCCGCATCCACAATAGAAGCATACCAAGGATTACGACATCCACAAATATGTGTCTCACGGCTACCCACCAAAGCCAGGCGAGCCAGTTGGTGAGGTCTTTTCTCTTGGTCCTCTTCCCTTGGTGATCCCATACATTTGAAGTTTGTTCTTTTAGTGCTGCGACCTCTGCTGTCATCTTCATCAGGGCCTGTTCTACTTTCCTTCGCCATTCAATCGTCTCCCTGCCCTTGTCATTTTTTTCACCCCCATATATACCTTCACTGTGTTCACTGTACCATATTCTTCGCTCTCCTTTTCTTTCTAATTCATCATCCTGACTTTCTGGACTTAATACTCGCATATTCTCATCAGCGTTAGGTGGAGGATATCTCGAGTGTCTTGGAGTACAGTAATCGGTTACCTCCATACCACTTGTTGCTCTCCTTGGAGATGAGCCGTTCGATGTTATGGAGTTGTTTTTGATTTGATCCCAGACAAATTCCAATTCGTCCACCAATGCCCTTGCGTCCCTAAAATTGTGACGGATGGTTAGTTTCTTCATAAAAGTAACCATTCCTTTCAGGTGTTACATACGCTGTGGTACTAGCGTAACGATGCATTGTTTCAATTAGAGCTTCCACATATCTCCTCTTGGCTTCAGTCCGGCTTAATCCTCGCTGCGCATCCCATGAGTCGTACTTTTGGCGATCTTTCCTGGTATCTTCAGGTTCATCTTGATTACTGCCAACGCTTGCTGGTCGTTCCATTACCCCGTCAACGTCACCCTCCATAGCTTGCTTGTAGAGCCCGTATAGCCGTAATCTTTCTGTGGACGGCGGGCGCATAGCACCGGTCTTGGGAACTTTCTTCACCGTATTTAGCGCGTGCACGAACACTCGATCTACAGATAGGTAAGCTCCTCTTCTCTCGCCGACGTAGACTCATAGTAGATGTTCGAAGGGCTGTGAGTTCTCACCAACAGAATCTGCCATCCTGGTGATTTCCTACTGCTCTTTCTCGAGCGCCTTCACGTTTAGGCCCTGAGATAATTGGTGAGAATGAATTAGACCAGTATGTCATAGATTCGAAGTTGCGGAGTTTACAAAGTATTCCCCTAGCACGCACGGTGCGTGAAGGGGGCTCTTCAACGAGGAATAAGGCGCGTGCCTCGGTTATTTTGATTGAGTATTTGAATGAAGAGGCGGGGTTTGGTAGGGGAGGTGACAAATAAGCTTGAGCTATCAATGTTTTTTGATTTATGAGTGTGGATGTTAGAAAGGATTGGATGGAGGCTGATTGACCCAAGTGACAACGCGGGCAATTTTCGACCACAGCGAGGCCATATCTGCCCCTTTTCTCTTCTTTGACCCCTGAAATCTCGTTCCATTTCATTCACTTCTCCTTCTCTCCTATTTACGGGTGCGCCTGCTGAAATTGTGGTTGGCACCTCTACGACCGCTCAGTGGGTCAGACAGAGCACAGGATTCTCAGCATCGGAATAGCTGCCCCTGGCCGGCTTGTCGTCGGCTCTCTCGATTTGTATTCTCGGGTATCCAATCAAAATTCGCAAGCGCTGCGCGTCCAACCTACCGGAGGACGAGGGTTTGCCGACTCCTGGGACTGATGCCTTAACGATGTTCGAATTGTAGCGTCCGTCGTTACATCTTTCAGATAAATGAATCATGCAGTACAAATTTGCATCAGTTCTCGGATCAAAATACCATCCAAACTTGAATTTTAGAACCCGAATTTGTTAATTTTCAAAACAGATTGCGTAGCTTCTTTCAACTACAATGCCAGGATCAATGAGGCATAAGAAATCTACATCTATAGACATCACTTCTTTCGATTCAGCATGTGTTGTTGATACAAGTTCCGGGCAGACAAGATACTCAAATATAGTCACAAGTTACTGGAGAATTTCCTGGCATTACAGAGGTGCATGGATATCAATTTGCGAGAGCCAAATTTAACCACAAGATGTAGACCTGCCATATAGGGCAATCGTTTGAGGAAAGTAAGAGATAGATTAAAAGAAGACTCCTAAACCAAGGCATCGTCAGCTCGAACGGTTACTACATGATTTGGAAGACCGATTCTTAGTCTGACCTCCCCCTCAATAAATAAAAGTTAGGCTTTGGATTGAGCTTTCCAGAACTTTAATCAAGCATGTGACCTGTTCGTTATGCTGAATGGCTCAAGCGTACGAAATTGGCGGTGAATTAAGTAGCTGTGGATGAAAAAGACGTAACAAAGAGATAATGACCCGAAAAGTGCTTTTTTAACCGAAAGAATAAATTTCTGCGAGAAATCGGTACAAAGTAGTACTAGGTAGTGATTCCCCAAAAATGTTAGTATGATAATATAGGAAAAAAAGTCTGCGTAAGCCACTGCTTTCGGTTCTATTCCGTCCATCTTCACAATATCTGCAAACTACAGCCGTAAGTTATCGAGTTGAAATCCGATAGTCAACCGAGTAGAATGTTGGTATTAGACAGGGGCCCTTTACACAAACGTTCCATGTACAAGTTTGGAGTCGCAGTCATTGCTGGTGAATCCCGCCTCTGCAACCGAGGATCCAGCAGGATCGAGGCCAAGGAAACGATCTCGCAGTCAGGTTGCGCAGAGATCTACGGTCTTCCATAGCGAAGGAGGTAGACTATGGAGGAGTTCTGTAACGGGAAATTAAACCCTGAATAAAACATACAAGCCCACATGTACACTACAGTTATAGGATGAGAGAACAATAAACAGTTAATTGTGCAATTTACAAGCCCCTAGTATGAAGCCTCGGCCAATGCGAGAGAATTGAAGATCGTATTCAGCATTAATATCAGTGTGTTGCGGATTCAAGTAACTGCCTTCGATTCGGATTTAGACCGGCTTCAAGTTGCACAAAAAGATGACCCTAGAACCATTGATAACAACATTCTCTATCAATTCCTATGATCCGCAAAGACTAGGTATTAATCTACTTGAGGTCACATCTCATCCACTGTTACCACTTATTCTGCTGCCTGAACAATTTTCCTCTGGGCTGGATGGCCTAGCGGTAAGCCGTCCGGGCCGGTCCTCTAAATTGAGCCCCTGTGGCTTGAGCATCTCCAAAAGCAATATGGCGGCCGCTGGTCCGAGCCCAACAGATCCTTTTGATCTATCATTGAACGATGGCGTACCAGATCTAATATATAAGGGTACGCTTGGTCTTTTATTACTTTTCCCCTAGTAGGATAATAACGGTTGAGACTGGGATGCAAGTCCCCGCTTACCTAGGTTCTGGTATCACGAATGTGATCTATTGTATGAGCGTTCCAGCCTAGATAGATATACTTAAATTACTTAATGTTACAGCAATTCATTTACGCGCAAGCCTTGAGCATAGCACGATTCGAACCCAACAAAAGGATATTGCACTTTTGAATTAAATTTCAATATCCTGATTTGGCGCTCTGTTGGCTCATACAGGTGTCTATCAACTGTAATATTTACATGGGGGGGGGATATCTTCCGATGGAAACCACCCAAATCTTTCTATTAATGTCTTGATTATATTCAAATTTTCCTTCAGAAAGTGCAATTACGCTACAGTGCCACTCGTGCAACCAATCACTTCGTCTCTATCGATCCCAAGAATTGCTTGACCTGTTCCTTTCTCCTGGCAGCATTTCGACCGTCTTTGTCATCTGAAATTGCTCTATACAGTCATGATTTAGGATCCACTGTGTTATCCTTTTTATTATCGCCACGATAATTTATCACAGTTTCGTAGGACAGATCTTTAGCGTATTCTCAAATCTCTCCTGTATCATTTGATCATCGAGGGCAGGACACAATCATATGCTTGAGGTTCAGTGATTGGCAGCCACATGGACAACTTGTACTTTAAACACTGGTTACTCTTCTTTTGTATAAATACGAGTTAAGCCTCATGTGCTCACTTCGAATTTACATCGCCAGACTACTTTGGGCCCCTGTCAGGTTTCGGTGGAGTAGAAATGGCAATTCCTGGATACTTATTTTCCATCGATCCGAATTTCGGTTCTGATAGAACTGAACTACTGTCCAGGCTTCGGGGTCGTCAATGGCTAGTCTTCGAGGCTGTTGGATCTGCCTTCAAATTATCTAGGATCTAGCCCAGTCGTGGTATGCTGCGAATTTTCCTCTATCTTTCTACAGTCTTTTAGACTAATAAACCCCCCGAATATACACTTAATTCGCCAAACACAACCTCTTGTTATTTTCTCGAATGGCTTCTCTCCCTCGTTTGGGCAGCTTGATATAACTACAGGCAAATCGTAGGACCTTTTGAACTAGTAGATATTTTTAGCGGTTAACGATTGGAGCCTTTGCTGCTTCAACTATATTTGTATTGGTAGCCTAACAGTTTCATGTTCGAGTATTCTCGTGCTGGTCAATTCAAAAGCCCCTGTGACTATTTCTAAGCAGTTTATTTAGTTTTTTTCGAAGGGAGATTGCCCTTTAGATAGCCTAATTGAGCCTTTCGCAGAGTTTATATCTGCGTCTTCAGTGTAAATCATTAGAATGTTGTAATTTACAGAGACTAATTGCTTCTGCCGTACTTGAGTTTACGTTCCGCCACGTCAATCTCTTCCTCTGGTTGACCAGGGCCTAGCACCTGCCAGTAATATCCTCTTCGAATCTTGAGGCGAAATATTCCCTCGTAGCTGCGATTCGGTGACCAACAAGGATGGAATGAGTTATATTTTGTGGGTTGTCGGCTTGAAGAAGTTGAACTCAATATTTTGGTCGAAAAATCAATCGAAATAGGTTTCACAACCGCAATAAGTTTAGTAAAAACTCACCGCCAATATACGATTCGCGAGTGAGTCTCATTCTATTTTTTTGTATCAGAGTTTAATTGTGTATGCTACTAGCTATCTATGACACAACATCAGAGACAACGTACAGAATAGATGACTCAACATAAAAGAACACTCGTGCCTCGGATTTTATTTGCAAGTACCACTGCGAAGTTATGGCGGCTTTTTCTTCACCCCAAGTCAACCCTCATCCGTGAATACCCACCCAGGGAAACGTCTCAAAAACCCTGAGTTATCCAGACATGCCTCCATCACCTTTCAACTTTTCTCTGCGCGAAATATGGGCTGAGGCGTCTCCTTCCAAAGTGGAGTAGGTGCCCAGGCTACTCAGACTATACCGGAGAACAACACCAGGAGGCGGACCACTACACCTTCCATCGTTTGCTTGTTTTTATAGTGTTAGCTGCACTCTCGCAAGCGAAGTCTTGACGCGCAAATTGGTGAATTCGTAAAACTCCTTGCCAAAATTCGAAATTTCAGGCCCTTCGAGGTTATATCCTTCCTTTGCATCACCTTGTAAACTTGTCCTGATCCCTCTCACGTCCATCCCAAAGAGCTGTCTCCCAGATTTGTGCGCCACGCTTTGCTTCCTCCGTCGGGTATAAATATCGGCGTGGGCGTGTATTTGGCGGTCAACTGAGGCCAAAGAGGGTCGATGAGTGGTATGGTCATTGGAATGAGGATGTACTTGGTCGTACATGTATACTTGACGAGCCATCGGCAGGGGTCGGTCTCCCAAGGAATGAAAATTTGACATGGTAGAGTTTTTTGAATCATTACCTCTTGGGCTGACTTCTTTAGTACTGCGAAATTTGACTTAACTTGGCTCTGGGAGAATCTTTCACTCCCAGGTTCGTGAGGACGCTGCATATATGTGTTCAGTCTTTTTCTTCCATATAGCGCCTCACACTGCTCAGTATTGACGGTTCTCATGTTGTTGTTTTTGCTAAAGAAGATAAAATCGAACCATTATGTGTGCGGTTGAAAACTTAATATTGCCATTAATCAACTTTTGTATGAATTGAGCATGACATTGCAGACTTTAGAGTGAGAGCTGGAGATCTGTAGAAACTGCAATGGCAGGTGTTATTATTTTCTCGTACAACGCTTCACTCAATTGGCTTTGTCTCACATATATACTTCGGGTCTTGGCCGGCTTGGACTGCTGCAAGGGAATGGATTCCGTTTCAAAAAGCGGGGTTTGCTGGAGAGATATCCACTTACCTTCTGGAATGCTAGATTCATCAACACTCAGTGCAAAGGCAGGTTGTTGGCACAGTTGGTCGGGTGCTGGATGTGCTTTCTAGAAGTGGTAGGTTGGATTCCTACACGGCCTGTTGAAGGGAGGGAATACGGCTGCTCGTTGTGAAAGAGTACAGGAGGAATTATTGAGATTTTCCCACGAAGGTTTTCCCTCAATAAATGGTCTTAGGATCATGGTGAATGCGTTCCTACCTATTCGACCCGATGTAACTAGCGTGAGGCACGTATTTGGAAAAGTCAGGCACCGGAGGGTCTTTGCTGGAGAATGGAGGAACTTGTATTCTAGATGTCCTCCATGCGTGTCATGTCCATTGGATGGAGGGTGTAAGCCTGGCACGATAAATATAATCATAATCATCATCATAGATACGGTTGGGCAAGGTTCACCCAATTTAGATGGCCCGAAACAACTGTACTTTTCCAATGATTGGCCTGATCCGGCCAGGCCCCACTCGTTCTGAAGATCCGCTGGGAAGAGGGTATTTTTAAGGTTTCTATAAAGTGAACAAATAAACCAAATCGCATTCCTGTCTTTTTCCAAATAACGTTGTGCACCTTATTTCCTCGTTGATTGATTCAAATTAATCATTTAGTCGAAGACGAGCCTCATTATTTCAGTCAGACACTGTCTGACATCCTATTCGTATCGAACAGAGCTATTGGAGAGAGCTGCCTCATTCAGTCATAATTCTCCTGCATAATCAAATTGCTGCATGGCCTACAGTGGCGGCGACTTCTATCACGTCCTGGCCCACCGACAAAGCTATCATTATCTTCTCTGCCTAACCGCATGCTGATTGGTTCGGCTTAGAGGATCCGATGAGCCTCGCGCAAGAATGCTTCTTGCACGTCTCCACAAATAAGACAGCCATCAATACATTCAATTACATCGTCAGCAGCACATGTTTATCCGCAGCCCCTGAAAACGCGCTTCTAAGCACAGGATACTTCGAAAAGGTAAGCTTTCATGCTCACTTATATGGAAGTCGGACCAACAAATCAAGTTGCGAGCTATAGCAGCGTCCATGGCCGTGCAGAAGAAGCGTACCAGCACCTCAGGGGCGACGGTCGAGGTATGTTTCTCCATACGCATCTCCTGGTCGACGAGGCCGTAGGAGGATGGTTGCTCACCATCTATCGCTCGCAGAATCTTGATAGCTGCCTGGCAGCCGCAGTCTTTGTCCCATTTGTCGGCTTTGAATCCTTAACTGAACCGCCATCTCAATCCGCTCCGCCAAAGCCCAGGCAGCCTGCTGTAAAAAGTGCTCGCGCGCTTCAGCGTATACAGGCACACCAAGATGTGGTGCGCGGTCAAATGATGGCTACCATCCTCCAGCAGGCGGAACGCTTAAAGGTCGCAGCGAAGCAAGAAATTGAAGGAAGCCACGGCTACAAGGTCCAATTAGAAGATGGCGAGGTCAGTGAGACCAGCGACATCGGTGAGAGTCCAGAGATAGAGGAGATGTTTCGCCGGCTGACGGTGCCACTGCAGCCGGGGAAGAACTACGAGCTCACCAGTTCCACGCCGTTTCTTGATAGCCCTATCATTGCCGCCGTCACATCACCGGAGCCCCCAAGTGATCCCGCTGCCCTAGAACGCCAAATTCGTCAGCGGTTGGCACAGCAGCTTCAGATTCTACTGCACGAAGGCATACAGCGGCTCGAACAGTATGATCTCCACTGCTGTAGCGTACAGGAGCAGTGCGAGGCGAGCCTGGCTAGCAGCTACAAGGCATCATGCTCTGAGAGCCCGCGTCGTGCCAGTCTCCCGTCATCAAATGCCTCGCGCCGTACGTCTGTTGAAGTGGCACGGCTCAGCAACGGTATGCCGGTTAGCATGGAACGTGCGCCTGTACGCAAACTAGAAAGCCTCGGCGAACTCACGCGTCGCAGTAAATAGCTATGAGAAGGTGTGGAGGGACATTATATTGCAATCTATTCTCATGACATGAGTCCAAGCTACTCCTGTCCCAATGTCTCTTCCCGCACCCGTGCTTCATTTCCCTAAGCTCCACTCTAGAGTGTATTGTTCAGCTATCCTGCCCCCCTCATGGCCATAAAGCCGTGCTGTAGCGCAAAATTTCTTGCCACTTGCCCCGAGCTATATCATACGCTTAATACCTCGGGGTATCAGGGCAGGAGTATGGCAATCTCTGTAAACTCGAGTAAGCTCCTCTCCAGCTTCCCGCTCGCCGTCGAATTTCGGTGGCTAGATGCTATCAAGTGTTCAGCCTTTAGTGGCTTATCGGGAAACATTGGGCGGACGGGCTTAATGTGAAGGAGCCTAGATAGGAATCAAGAATCTCACGCCCAAAGGCGCACAAATGTACAAGGACTGGTCTTTGCCCGAGTCCAAAGGCGATGAGACGTGCTCCCCAGCAAACTTTTCCCATTGTCATGGCCGTGCCCGTTTCTCCGTCAAAGGGGAAGCTTGACAACGTGCATCGCTCTAAATGAATTGGAGGCCCAGTCATCAATCATAAGTCATATATTCATAATAAGTATCTAAGTGATAATACGAAAAAATGTAGGCATCAGTTCAACTAAGCTGGAGACCGCCCCGATTGGTCGCCGTCCGAAAATTGTACCACCTCATAGGAATTACCAGTAGCTAACGAGAAAAACAAAGGAAATTTAAAGCGTACGCCTGTATACCCTGTAAGCGTAATGTAGCCAATTATTCACCGATTTTTCCATGGTTGAATGAGTCCACCCAAACACCATTTCTCCTGTATACCAAATTTGAAACACTCAACATCGCGCAGTTGCGATATTTCGAGGTTGATTCTTACCTATATCTCGTAGTTCATGACCATGTCACGAATATTCCATCTCCAGCTCTCATTCTCCCGATCTAGGGGTGTTTCTGCTTGGATCCACTTCTCAACTTTTCGCTTCCATCGCTGTTCTTCTTCTCGTTGACGCCGTATAAATTCTGGTCCTACGTCGAATTCTTCACCAACGATGAAGTCTTCTTTGAGCCCATCACTCATAGCACCGCCTACCGAGGACTCTCCTGGATGACTATCCTCGAGGTCTGGCACGTCTTTAAAAACATCATCCTCATCGTCCTCATCAAAGGGTTCAAAGCAATTTAGGGCTCTATCCTGACAATGTGGGACCTTCCTACGTTGGGACGGAACTTTAAGCCAGCACATGCGTTGGGGATCAAAAATCATTCCTCCAACAATTTGGACATTCTGCGATAGCTGGACGTGTTGAATAAGGGCTGGCCGAGGGGTTGTCGTTTCCTTTTCTCGATAAATCTGGAAAGACTCTTTTTGTGGAAATGATGGAATTGACGCAGATGAGGGAGATGAAGGTGCATCAAAAGGAGATAGATCAAATTCGTTACCCTCCCATTTGTAGGTGCGCGGGTTGTAGAGCATTCCTTTAACGGCTGAACGCATGTCAGTATCAGTTAAATCAATTGTAAATTCATCACATACATTTTGAATTATTAGAGTTTCCAATTGGCTTGATTAATTGAGGTTTCTGTGGACAGCATTTGTTTTTCTTGGGTTTTGCGGGCTGGGATTTGGTTGGGTTCAGAGCCGATGATGCTTGAGACTTTGCTTTCCAATGATTTGTAAGGGTTGTTAGAGGCGTTCGTTGAGCAAGTGTGTTTTCCCTGGCCATTCGGCTTGCGTTTGTGTCCCGGGCAAATCTTGGTAAATCATCTCTTGATCTCGTTGATGTTGGATGATCCGGTAGACTTACAACGGAAGCTGAATTATGGTGCTCTACCTTTTTCCGCATGCTTGCTAGTTTGGGTGGTCCGCGGCCTACAGGATCTTTAACGTACTTTTGTTCCGATTCCCTAGACGTGGGAAGATCATCAAAAGCGTCCAATTCACCTCCATTTCCAAAATTCCTACGTCGAACTGGTTTTGTCAGAAGCCGTTTTGTTGCAGCTTCTCGGGCCAGATCTTCGACACCGCGTCTGCGCGGGCTAGGTGATCGTAGAGTTGAACGAGAGACTGTACGGGATGAAAGGCCTCGTTCAAGGCTCTGACACGAGGACTCAGAGTCTTGTCTGTGGAACCTGCGTAGATTTTTAGATAAAACATGATGAGATTGAGAATTGATGGCTCCAGCAGGTAGAAATGGTAAGGGTTGGGTCCTAGACGAATTCAATGAATTTTCAGCAATACAGCCACGCTCGATTGGTGTTTTAGGTCGGATGACTGGATTTGTTCTATTGCTGTCAGAATGACCCGAGTATCTTTCGCTTCGCATTGTATTATTTGAGACAGTAGCACTCTGAAAAGATCGAATTATTGGCATTGATCGTTTTAATTTTAACATATGTGCACTGTTAGTTGTAGTGGATTCTTTTCGAAGTGTCACACACGAGGGCTTTGACAACAGGTCTCGTTGATGTGGTGTCGAGGGAAGACCTAAGCCATTATTGGATAATGTATTTGAGTTAACGATAGTATTTATTGATGCATGTGTCATATGGGAACCAAGCCTTGATCGAGATCTTCGAGCTAGGTTTGTTAACGGACCGCCACTCTCAGAGACAGGCTCAAGTGAGGAGGGCACCCTATCGTGGTTTCCGAGTGGACGTGGTAGCCGTGATATATTTGTCGCAGATGGCTTATTGGTGAACTTCAAGGACACAGCAGCTTTTGGCTTTGCTGGACTCACTGTAGGGGCTCTCTTCACCTTGATATTACGATTAAGAGTTAGTTTTTTAGTGTCAAATACATCACCATGCCCGATGTCTAAATCCGATAAGAAGTCATCTTGAGGTTTTGTGGGAAGGGAATAATTTCTCTCGCGACTGAGGTATTCTTGTGATCGATATTGTTGGCGTCTCTTTAAAATTTCCTGAAAGGGAATCGGACCGTGGGGGAGGACAAGCCCTTCCATTGCTTCATCTTCACTATCATTAGTGAGCGAGCTAGAAGCACTGGGACTGAGAGCAGCTGTGGAAGAGCTGTGGTTAGATATTCGATTTCTCTTCCCCCCATGCCGTGTTCCCAGGCTACCACCCTCCCCCCACTCATCAGACTCATCATGGAGACTTATTGGAGTTTTTGGAATATCTTTTCGGGTACTGAGTTTTAATGGACCGTCATTACTTTGGAACTGAAAGTCCTGATCGTAGTCGTTCTCAGCGAGCTCGGGCTCCATCTCTTTCAAAGGAGTGGGCGGTGTTATGAAGGGGACTATCTTAGAAGCTTGTCGACTTTTAGGAACTTTAATGGTATCTCCATCCCAAAATTGTCCATCTTCCGGATCTTCAGGGGATCTATGAATTGTTAACTCTGATGAAGGGTTCGATTTGCGGTCTGATTGTGTTTTAGAAAACCGCTTTGTCGCGCGTTCTGATGAAATTTTTGGGCTATTTGGGGCAGATTCAACGCTGCTTTCTAGACCAAAGGCATCTGGAAAGTTTGAACTATCAATTTTTTTGATCTTAAATATACCCTCACTAGGGAATTCGATATCTCCATCATCCCAATCATCTTGTATAAATTTTTTAATTTTTCTAGCACCGAGTCTCTTGATCGTGCCGCCTAAAAGGGCTGATGTCGGAATGCCTTGTGGCAAGGGTATTCCAGCTCTTTTTGCGGTGGCAATGGCATCATTTATTGATCTTTCGTCATCTCCAGGTAGAAGAACCTGCCTTTCTTCGTCGCCATGGTTTGATTCGACGTCGGATCGAATCGATCTGCGCGACGAAATCGAGTCCCGCCGTTGAGTAGCTGCAGTTGTTGCGATTGACGCGCTTCTAAATGTGAAGTCGTCTCCTTGGATGTCCAAGTCGTCATCGTCCCAGCTCTCAATGCGCTCCTCTGCTTGTACATTTGTTGTATGCATCTTGACTTTAGTTGCAGGGCTAGGTGCTAGTGTGTAATGTGTTTGAAGGATGATAGCGCAATGATGTGGATAATTCGCGACTGTATTAAATTATGGGTCAAGCTTTTGATCGCAGTACTATTTGTGGCGGACGCGCATGTCTTTTTATTGCAAGTCTCTAATGCTATCCGATAGTTCAATATTGTGAATAGTGAGGGCCGATTGGTGTTTGTGTATTAACCTGTTTAATTTAGTTTGCAAATAGCTGGAGACTATCAAATTTGTTTCGCATAGTTTTTCACCCTCTCCCTGAAGTCATGTTATCTTAACACTAATGCGATATTTGTTTAGATGGTGGTGGATAGAAGTCAGATTTGATATTCGAGTGAACTAAGGGCACTATGTTTTGGTACCAGCTTGTTCGGATTAAACGGAGGCAGTTGAGCGGAAGGGGAGCGGAGACGCCCAGTACTATGGGCGGTTGATTTACTTGTCTTCCTGATTAGGTTTAGTTTATCAGGTGACATTCGACCGGCAGGGGAATCTTATGCTAGGTCGATGTCTCTGACACGATCCCTGGGCTAATCTCATTTCTTTATGCCAAACCACGATGACAAGTTAGTTTCCAGATGGGAATAATTCATATGATGATAGATGACTACAAATTCCGTGCTCGATGAGTATGGCAAAGCCTGAGCTACGAAGACAAAGCTAATATGTAACGAACCGGTTTCTAAAGTGGTGTTCCACCAAGAGTACTTCGCGCCACCAACTTAATAAAAATGGCAAAGCCCAAAATACCTCAGCGGCGTGTTAATATTAATAAAAAATTACTTGTGTGCCTTCTGACGTGCATGCGATGATTAATCTTCTCGCTTAGACCAGGAGGTGAATTAAGTCGGATGCCTGGACAACGCGCTCCAGCCCCCAGTGTCAAGGGACTTCATACTTTCTAACTGGATGTCGATCTCGGTAAGATTGAGCAAGTAAGACAATCAAAGTGAAAAGGTGAAAGTTCGATAAGCTGGTTATTGTCATCCAGGATAGGCTCGAGTGAGGCCTTTAATTGTGAGACTCATTTGAATCGCGCGCTGATAGGCTTGACATTAAATTAAGTTCGGTACATGCTACAACATCTATATCATGGAAAACTCCAAAGGACAACGCCCATTTTCGACATCAAGTAATCGCGAGTAGACACAATGATGAGGACTGTGAAACGGTAGACAGAGATACAAGCTACAAACTTTATGGAACTCAAAAAGTATTGGTAGATCCGTCGGGAAAAGATCTGCGAGTCTGTTCGCCGAATATAATGACCGTCTGAGTGCGACTGCCTGAATTGCGGCGTTAATGATGTATTTTCTTCGTGGTGGGCTGTACGAACCAACAGAACCCTGTATTCACATAGGCATATAGCGTCTGAAGACCATGCCTGCTTCTGCTACCATTTGTAGGAGATAACTCGCATGTGTATGTGTGTTTTATTGTACTACTTGAGTCTATGACTATCTAGCACATTGGGCTCCTCTCTGACCCAGGCCACACCTTGTACAGTGCTCCTATCCTCTTTTGTTACTTGAAAGATCATTGATATATTTCCCTTGATGAATAGCCATTCAGCTCAGTATTTACCCGTGGAATTCTGCCACCTTTTCCACGGAACCTTCTACCCAAAAAAAAAAAAAAATGGTAGCAATGGAAACTGCGTGCGCGGGAAAAAGTCTCAAAAAACCTGCAGCCCCAGCCAGGCGAGGCCTAGACACCGGGACCACATGAGGTGCGCATATTCATCTATATCTCCCTTCTTTGTAACAGTCGAGGCCGACTTGATCCAATCCACCATCTCCGTATCGGGTGCTGGGTACGCTCCGGAAACTCATCGGATGGCTTTTCCTCCATGATCAAGGGTGGGTGACGAGTAGGGCTCCGACCCTACCATCTGATCTGATCGTGGTTAGCTTCATGATAATGGTGATAGGGGAATGTGTTGAGAGATGAAGACGATACAGACCGCGAAAGCGATTGGGAATCCTCTTCGAAGTGAGGACTTTGTTACTCAATCTCGGCTCTGCAGACTCTACAGTGAGAGCTGGAGGTTCGTAGGGGACACCACTGACAGGTGTTGAGAATAGTCCCCCGAGATAACTCGCATGGTAGTGCCTAAACTGAATGAAAAAAGATGATTGTATAAACTCAGCTTTCATATGCGACTCGAAGCTTCACTTCAATCGCATACACATATCATTCAGAGAACAAAAGATTCTCTCAGTTTCTTCTACGCTCCACGCAATCATCTCTGCCAAAGGGCCGCAGGAATACATTGACAAGTCGGGAGCTAAGACCGAACACTTGTCAACGGCGCCTCCCACTAACCACCAGTTCCCACCGCAAAGTCTAAAGGGCTGAGAATTAGTCCGTCACTCGCTAGGATCGCTTCCGATGTTGGTGAGCTAGCTGCTTCTCCATTTCCCACGACGGCACAACAAAATTGGGCCTGGCTTCCATGCAGCACAACCCGTCTGTGAAGATATTTCTAGCATTCCTTCACAGCATGCTATTTTTCACGAGGCACAAATGACGGAAGGAATCGAGATAAGGCTAGGAAGAAGCGGTGTGCTTCATTCATGTCAACTCCAGTCCACATCGCCCATCCACCCGGCTAGCCCCTCTAAACCTTAAAAGGGTGGCTAAGTTATAAGTATTAGTCCTAATTTTGGCACTAGCGCAGCCATGTATTCAGTTTTTTGCATGTTTTCACGCTTGCCATGTTCTCCGAAGTGGCCTGCCTTATTTTAAATCGAATTAGGCAAACGCTGAAGAGCAAAAGGTACTGCAAGGTGTAAGTTGGAACGAAAATATGTGGGGAGCGGGACTGCAGTGAGGAAGCTTTAGGGGAGTAATAGAGAAAATATACCGTCAGCGGCACAGGTAGAATGGGTTCTTATGTACTTTTCCCTGAAATTATGACATAGCTAGACAGCTGCATTCGCAATTAAAATCTGTTTCAATTAAAAGGTAGAATGGGTCTCAATCTCTGATAAAATTATGTCCTGGAATTAACAATAAAAATACATGTGTCACGGGCGAGACTTCGTGTTTAAAATAACAGTCACATATCTTGCCGAGGTATTTATCTGAGCGCTAGCATGGACGACATACCAAAGAGCCAACTGACCGTGAGCTTCCCTGTTGACATACAAATTTTTCTAAATTTCCATAGTGATCGAGGCAGATGTACGTGATTGTAAGGCAGCCACGGAACGAGGCAGGACCCTTATTTTATAAAGGTCTGATCGCATCCTTTCCAATTTTTCCTTTTGACGAGACTCAGAATTCCATGCTCGACACTGATACCCCTCGTCTTCCGTGCCCATGCAATGTGCTAGGTTGGGCTTAACCTACAACCTCACTGCATGGGTGGAGGCAGGTCCTACAATAACCCCCACTAGATCTACTATCACTGATGTAAATTCATGATACGATGCATTTTTTATGAAAGGATTAGATTCGAATACAAATGTACGCATATCATGGTTGCAGGCGAGAATCGGAATCGCAGCTAGTACGGTGATCGATATCCTAGTCAATGAAGACGGCTTTTATTGCTCCGTTCTGAATGGATAGGCGGGAATATTATTACAGTTCTTTCCTAACAACTGCGGCTCGATCGAGTGACTTTGCAAGCGCGCTGCCTTTGCCATGTAGAATGAGGTTTCCGAAAGCACTTGATGTGTTGCCACTACTTCGTTAGTGGCTCAGGATGGGGTAAACATGACAATTCCTAGCAGTCAGTCATCCGATCTTGGACTATGTGTGGCTGGGTCATGAATCCATTGAAAGGCGACAGGGAGAATGTAGTTGCTCGTAAGACTATAGCTGTCCCGCACCAGTAATACATAAAGTGGAATGGACCATCTAGACTTCCTACAACATACAACTCCAAACGCCGCTAGAAGACGTGGAATACCTTGTGAAGTATATCACTGTAGCCATGACCAATGACACGTTGGGCCGGTGCGTACGAAGGGAATACTGGATCGAATTCAGACATCGAGTCACCACGCAAGTACAAGGAAATGCTCGAGAAATTAGGGTCGAGGTTGTATTGACTATACAGATTTGCAAGCCCTCAGGCTAGGATTAAAGTGCGGTTGAAGGTATTCCACGGTAGTAGTGGTCGGGAGTATGTCGGACCTTCATTAATGTTTTTACCGCTAGGCCTTTGACACTTATTTGGCACTCAGGGGAAAAATTGACAACAGGCCTCCCGTTGAGCAAGGCCTTTTGGTAACCACTGAGACTAGACAGGCTAGCAGTGTGTGTTGAGGCGATCCGGTCGGGCGCCAGGGAAGATACGTAGGGCTCTCCTTTTGTTCAGTTGACCTGGGAACTTCAGCTTGGAATGAACTATGATCCGGAAGCTGCCGTCGATAGGTGTAGCTCGCTTTATTTCTCTATCTGAACAGAACTTGGTGTAGCTTCTGTTTTCTATGATCATGGGGCCTCAACGCTATACGAAATTTGGTCCGACATTTCACGGCCGGTGCGATAATTCCTGCCCCGCGAGCAATCGAGGGACAAAACATGCGCATTTCTGGTAAAGCTGAAAGTTAACAAGCATCGACTGAGCTGGGAATCCGGTAGTCATGTAGCCCCTGTCGTAACAGTCGCAAGCCCCTGCCTGATGGCTTTGAATATGAAGGAATCTGTGGCTGGCGGAGAAAGTATCCGCCACCCCATCGTTAGTTTATTAAGGTGCTGGATAAAATCACACCTATCGCCCACTAGCGGAGTTTAAGTACGAGCGGGGCCGGGCAGGACCAGGTTAAGTGCCGTAGAAGCATACGAAGTGCCTCGTCCCGCTTCTGTGGCAGAGACTGTGCCGAACCGCTTCGAGGACTTTGTCCATGACGAGAGCGGCAGCCCGTGATTGATGAAATAACTTTTCCCAGGAAACTCTCTCATTTCATAGATCTGCCTGGTACACTGTATGCCTTAGCCCTGAAATATTTTCATTGTTTTTGTTTAAACGTAGCCCATGTCGACCTTTCATGCCCTGCCTGCCGTTCCCTGAGTTTCCACCACGCATATCTCGATCTTATAGTCATACTCCCTATATTTTAGCCAGTATCGATACCAGTGCCGGCGCCCTCCGCCTTTCAAATGCTTGCCCCCACATGGAACAATGCTTGATCACACTGAACGAGGTTGCTCTGATTGCTTTCTGCCGTTGCCGCTGTCCACGGTAACTGTTGCAGGACAGAAGCATAGGAGGTTAGCCGCAAATTCTCAGAGCTCAGGTAGAACCACACACCATGCACTTGGCAACACTAGTTCGGGTAAAAGGAGCTACGCCTTCTACGGCTAGTTCCATGATAGCTACGAGCCTCCATTTCTACCAAATTTAGAGTTGTGCTGTGCGGAATGGCTGGCCAACCCCGACATAAAGGCAACTAGTCACCACTACGCAACAGGCGACACTCTAAGCCTGCCCTATCCTTCGGACCCCTGTGGACGCTCCGAATGACGAGCCCACACCAATTGCTGGGCAACGGCCATTAATTACATTCTGGAGGCCAAGCAACCGATCTATGTTTTATGAATCCATTACTTACATCGTGCTACATACAAAGCTCTAACAGACTAATCTTCTGGCACTGAGAGGCAACTCTAACTCACGTCATACCAATCTTAATGTCAAAAAAGTCTGCGATCCACCCCAAAAGAGGTCTCGCAAAGATACCCTTCTGGTAATACGCACGACGGTAGTGACTTTAGAGAGCAGGAGGGATACAGTAGTATCAAGAGTCCAAGAATCAGTTGGAGAAGCCCTAGTCATATTCCAATATGTACTTCCCACTTGCGGGCAAATAAACTCTCACAAAAGTGAAGTTAAGTCTCACTCCGATTCGACGAACATCTTACCCCTACCAATCTCAACTTTCGAACATACTAGCCAGGAGGGATCCCAACGTTTACACGTTCCTCGGCACGCCCACTCGCATAACGATTTTGATTGCCGAGCCAGGCCATTTGTTACAAAAATTATTTACCATATCAAATTGATTTAGAACGAGGGAGTAAAATCACCATGTTGTTTGAACCATATACCTGAAGCCGCGGCCACGTCAGGCAAATTACCCCGAGCCACATGAGGCGGGCACGTACGTATATGTATCTCGTAGTAATAATAGAGGCCAACTGTGGAGGGCAAGACTGAACACCTGTACGCGGTGTCCTCTACGAACCTGGGAGTGAAATATTCTCCCAGAGCCAAGTTCAGTCAAATTTCGCAATATCAAAGAAGTTGGCCCACGAGGCAAAAATTCAAATTACTCCACCATGTCAATCTTTCACTCCCAAAGAGTCCGATTCTCAACTAAGCTTCATCAAGTCTACAAGTACGACCTAGTACATCCTCGTTTCAATGACCACACCTCTCGTCGACTTTCTCTGGCCTCAGCCGGTCACCAAATACACGCCCACGCCGATATTTATACCCGACGGAGGAAGCAAAGCGTGGAGCACAAATCTGGGAGATAGCTCTTTGGGATGGACGTGAGAGGGATCAGGACAAGTTCACAAGATGATGCAGAAGAGGGATACGTTTTCGAGGGGCGTGGAATTTTGAATTTTGGCAAGAGTTTTACGAATTGGGCTATGTGCGCGCCAAGACTTCGCTTGCGAGAGTGCAGTTGACACTATAAAAACAAGCAAACGATGGAAGGTGTTGTGGTCCGCCACCTGGTGGTGTTCTCTGGTATAGTTTGAGTAGCCTGGGCACCTACTCCACTTGGGAAGGAGACACCTCAGATCACATATCGCGCGGAGAAAAGTTGAAAGATGATGGAGGCATGCCTGGATAACCCAGGGTTTTTGAGATGTTCCCCTGGGTGGGTATTCACGGATGAGGGTTGACTTGGGGTGAAGAAAAAGCCACCATAACTTCGCAGTGGTACTTGCAAATGAAATCCGAGGCATGAGTGCTCTTCTTGTAAATTGAGTCATCTATCATACACTTCTCTGATATTGTGTCATAGCTAGATAGCTGCATACGCAATTAAAATCTGATGCAAAAAAAAAAAAAAAAAAAAAAAAGAGGCCAACTGTAGATAGAAAAGTCGAGGAATTTTATCGCATACGATGGCTACTTCGAAACGATATCATAAAGTCATCATTCTGCTGGAACTTCAAATGAGTGTATTTTCCGCGAAAGCAGTCTAATCCACCAGATTCGACCTCGTCAATCTCCACTTCTCAACCCATATAATTTACCATGATCCAATCCACCGCCGCATCGTGTGCTGGATATGCTCCGGAAGCTCATCGGATAGCATCTACTCAACGACCAGGGGTGTGTGATTAGGAGGGCTTCGAACCTATCATCTAATCTGATCGTGGTTAGCTTCATAATAATGGTGCTAAGGGGATGTGCTGAGATATGAAGATGATACAGGCCGCAAGAACGATTGGGAATCATTATCAAAGCGAGCACGAAGATGCACAATCTCGGCTCTGTAGAATCACCGGTGAGAGCTGGAGGTTCGTAGGCTACACCGCCGATAGGTGTTGAGTCTTCGTTCCTCCCAGCAATGAGCATCAGGTCAGAGTGAGCACTCCAAGGCTAGTAGAAGGTACCACGCACAATTGGTCGGTCATGGTGTTCTCATCATGCTCAGGTCTGTCTGCACATTCAACGTCGCGCTTGCCCACCAAACTCTGCCAAGGTTTCGTATAGGCGATCCTAGTCGAAATGAACGAGCCTACGTCCCAAATATTCACCACAAACCACAACTAATGTCGAAGCTGCGTCCCCACCAAGACTTTCACTCATAACAATATATTAAACTATGGATAGTTTGGAGGCGATTAATGTCAGATATAAAGTTTAAGGAGTTAGGTTTACAAAGCCAGGAATTAATTGACACTTTTTACTTTTTACTTCATACATTTTTCAATTGACTCGTAGAGTCTAACATGGTAGCATTATCATAAAAAGATCTTTGAATTCCACCGGCTCAAATTTTCCCTTACAAAGGAAAACCACTGAAGCTATCTCACAAAGGAGTCACTAACATCTACGAACTACTTATTCGTTACCCTGAGACACTCACAAACTCTCTGTTTTAAAGGTGACAGATTATCAAGATGAACTCGACAATAATTCTAACCAATAGCTCCGACTGGAGGCCATGGCTATTTGTTATCAAGACTATGGCAGTAAGTGGTAGAGGGTGGAGATATATCAATCCTGACCTTATATCACAAATTCTAGAACAAACTCGCCCAGTTGCACCTTCTCCAGCTGAAGCTAGTTCTATAGCTGGACATACAACATTCGCAACCATTCCTCGGATGAGAGAGAAATTTTCAAGCTTCTCTATAGCGAATACAAAGAAAGCCTTTTGATAGCAAGACAGGAGATTGAAATTCTTAGAACTATCAGAAATCACCTGGTATCTTCAGTTAGCAAAGACAATGTAGTCTACATCGAAACCAAAGATACAATTTACGATATGTCAGTAGCCCTAAAAAAGCGATTAGCTCCAACAGACGAAGCTAGAAAACTGGAGGTGATTGATAAGTATCGGAGGCTTCGGCAGTATGACAGAAAAACTGATGTGGAGGAATGGTACAAGGAATGGGAGACAACTTATGCAGATGCTGTAGCCCTTGGACTGCCAGAAGTATCGGAGTATCGTTCACAGAACGACTTTGCCGTCGCCTTGAGCACCATTGACGAGGCTTATGCAACCGCCCAGCAATTTTGGTTAAGAAAACTCACCAGAGAAGAATCGGGTAAGAGTATTCCTTCGCTGTATGATATGATCGAAGACTTCAGGAATAACTATCGTCGAAACCAAGTACTTAAGTCCAGTGTCAAAATGGGAGCGTTTTCGGCATCTTCGGAACAAAGGACAAGATTAGGCGATAGAGATTCAGACCAGAAATTATTGAAGCCTTGCTTGTGTGGAAGTCAGCATAGGTATAAAAATTGCTTTTATATCACACCGTCAGAACGTCCACATGGATGGAAAGGGAATGAGAGTGTCTTCAGAGAAATTAACACAAAGATAGGGTCTCTCAGGAATAAAACTGGAAAGCCACTAAAAAATTGGTTTCTGAAGACATTTAAGTATGATGGTTTCGAGAACCCACCAATTCTAATCGAATCAGATACATTTAAGCACCCGGCGAGGTCAAGTCAGCTCGGAGTTTTTACGACGTCTTCATCTTTTGAAACATATTCTGGTGAGGACTATAAGTTGTATCACTCATGGACTTTGGACGGTGCGTCAGATACTCACGTCTGTAATGATCCGACAATAAGTGACTGGACCACGACAAAAAATGCAACTCCAGACGATATTATTTTCGCAGGAAAAACTTCTTACTCAATCGAGGCGTTTGGAACAGTGACAGTCGTAGATCGGGGTAGATTTGAACATGCAGCTGAGATTAACAGTTCACGTGATTACAACATAATCGATACAGAACCTAAATCGCCTGGATTAACTGCAGAACCGGTCCCGACAAAATTATATGCAGGTACTTCTACACAATAGAATGATATCGACACTCGAAGCTTGTCTGGCATTAATTCATCTTACTTAACATGTGGAAAACAGTGCCCAAATAGCTCTTACTATGCTCTGCAAACGTCAAAGCTATGTGTCTATTACTACACATTTTATACAGCCACTCGACTTTTAGGCAGAATTCGACTACATCGACCCCACGCGCGAGATAAAACTTGATGACCAACACATGGATAAGACTAGCTCTATGTTTCCATGAAAACTATTAATTTCATTTACTCTAATTTTCCAGGAATAACTTCAATTCTTACTGATTTCAGATATCCCTGGGGGGGATGTATCAAACTGTGGATAGTTTGGAGGCGATTAATGTCAGATAAAGTTTAAGGAGTTAGGTTTACAAAGCCAGGAATTAATTGACACTTTTTACTTTTACTTCATACATTTTTCAATTGACTCGTAGAGTCTAACACAATAATACCAAAGAAATATATTCAAATTAAGCTAAAATTTATCCCTCACCTAGGCCAGTACCTTACTGAGCTGGACTCTACTAAGAGTCAACCAAAGGTCAAGAGGTTAGGATGCAGACATGCGTCGATGCTGAACTCCTTTGGAACAACGGGTATCACGAAGCCATTTACTGATGAAAAGAGCCCCTGTATAGCAACTCAGCCACCCTCGAGCACAGGTCTGTAGAGTCTCTGTGACCTCAGCGAGTGGCAACTAGGCGTTCAAGGACATAACAAATGAGGTTTCCAAGCTCGATGGGGCTAACAGTATCGGCACTGATTTGTAGCCATTGGTTACTATTGGATGCAAACTAGTGCTTTAGAGACTCGTATTTAGTTTCATATTCTATGTCCATCCAGTACAAACCATGAGTAGGACACATGACGCCAAATCTTACTGCTTTGGGTGCCAGTGACCTTCAACTGTCCAAACCTTAATATTTAAGGCCTTTAGTTTTTATCTGCGAAGACCTGGAGGAGTCATGTCGCTCCAAAAAATATAAATACAACGACAACAAAGCTCCTTGGGCATGAAATGCTTGGATGGATAGGTATATAGATTTTTGAGTAGAGCGAAAGGATAAGACTTTTAATTCTTGTTTAAAAATCTACGGACAGCATAATTGCTATGGGATTCTGCTCGATCTTGAAGACAGATTTTTGCAATGCATTGGTGCCTTACAGCCATAGTATCAATTTTTCGCCCCAGCTCGGCTACCAAATAGATACCTAACATCATCGCTTTAGCTCCATGGGGCTCTAGGTAGTCTCACCGAGGAAATGTGGCAGCATAGGAGATGCTCTGGTATTTTGGGAGCCCCGCAATTGTATATTTTGTATACGTCGGTATTCTTGAGCTGTTTGTGGTTGCCGGCAAAGTCACTGTGCCCTGAGCGGGCAGCATAAAGTTGGGCCGCAAGAGAACGAGTTTTGAAGAGTTTGCGCGGACATGGTACGATGGTGTCAATATCTAGTGCCCACGGTGAAGTTGGGACTTCGAGTGTCCAGAATTCCTTAAGTAGGGAATCTGTTAACTACTTTGTGTTACGGGTTTCACCCGGTGTTAGTTGGCTGGGCTGACTTACTGGCCCAGCCTTGCATGTAAGTGGGATGTGGCAAATAGGCCTGTCTATTGCAACAGGTTAGACGCTTAGTAAGTGCTTATGTAAGGTGGTCATCAGCACACACCTTACATTGGCTCTATCCCACAAACGTGTTCTCTTCATAGAAAATACAGATTATTTTGTGACAGCCTATGCGTGCAGCGTCCGTGATTCTCTTCCTCTTACACTTTGACTAATTTTTAGCAGAAGCAAAAGTAATAGGTGTGGTTGGAGCCGCTTTGACAGCGGCAATTGCCTGTTCTTTGCCTATAACCTCGGCGTGATCTGGTATCCAGAAGGCCAATATTTCGTCCGTAAGGGTGTGGAGGGGGCGGAGCTAGCTCTAGAAGTAGGGAGACTCCGACATCGATTGAAAAAATAACTGCAGTAACCTCCGTATCAATTACAGCTACTAAGTACAATGCTATTGAGAGGGACTATCCTCAACACCTGCCAGTGGTGTCCACTACGAACCTCCAGCTCTCACAATAGAGTCTACAGAGCCGAGATTGAGTAACAAAGTCCTCATTTCGAAGAGGATTCCCAATAGCTCTCGCGGTCTGTATCGTATTCATCTCCCACCACACCCCCTATCAATATTATCGCGAAGCTAACCGCGATCAGATCAGAAGGTAGGGTCGGAGCCCTACGCATCACCAATCCTTGATCATGCAGGAAAAGCCATCCGATGAGTTTCTGGAGCGTACCCAGCATCCGATACAGCGACGACGGATTGGGTCAAGTCGACCTCAACTGTTACAAAGAAGGGAGATACATATGGATATGCACACCTCATGCTGTCTCGGTGTCAAGAACTCGCGTGGCTGGGGCTGCAGGTTTTTTGAGCCTTTTTCTCGCGAAGGCAGCTTCCATTGCTACCATTTTTTTTGGGGTAGAAGGTTCCATGGAAAAAGTGGCCGAATTCCACGGGTAAATACTTAGCTGAATGGCCATTCATCACGGGCAATATATCAATGATCTTTAAAGGAACATGAGAGGCAAGGAGCACTGTACAAGGTGTGGTCTGGGTCACAGAGGAGAACCCAATGTGCTAGTTAGTCTATGACTCAATTATTACAATAAATACACACACTACTACTGGATTTGAACCAGCTTTCTCCTGTCTCGGATGGGGTAGGTGTGCAAGCTACCCAGTATCTACTTGGGAGAACCCTTAATATCTATTGGTAAACATTGAATATATCAACAAACAAATTTCATTTTAAAATCTAGATCTATTCTATAGTTTTAGCAGTCCTTCATAGTCACAGACTCAGCAGGACTTAAATTAAATTCTATTCTATTCGATTCTACTTGGGAGAACGGCCCAGATGATGTACCACTGCACCATCCAGCCCCTGGGATATATTACTAGCTCGAAGAACCGCTGCGATTGCTTCTTCCCATGTTAGGGGAGAACTGAAAGCTGTAAATTTGACGTCGTAGGACTATTTTATCAGTAATTTGCTCAGTAAAACTTTCCTTTCTTCGTCTGTCGACGATGTATGGCAGCTAATTGGTTGCTGGAGGCCTCTGAGGTGGGCTGATCAAAAGGCCCTCCACGATCCGTGAAATTTTACGATTTTATCCACATCTCTGCATGAGCTAGCTTTCTCAATACAGGCCTGAAAGAAAAGACTCTTGGCTTTCCATAATCACCTTGCAATCTTTTTTGTTAGCCACCCTGAGTTTCAACTCGATATAGGGGGGGGGGGAAGAGCGGGCAAACTATTGTGGGTGAGAGAGTGTTTATTGTCCTAAAAAGCCTATAACTATGTAAGGACATGTAGGTCCTTTGTGCCTACAGGCCGGGAGTATCTATGCCTCGGGTAGTGTACTCCCTCCTTTGCCTCCTTCACGACATCTTTCCAGCAGTAATAACCCCACAGGTCTTCATTTGAGTACACACTAAGAGGAGCTGCTATCCTGTCATTATCTTGCCTCTCCAGCCAACGAAACGATGGCCATTTGCGGGTGTGTAGCTGCAGGGAAAAGTTTCAAATACCAATGGAAGCAGGGCTCTCCTATGACGAAGAGGCCGGCCAGCCTGGCGCAGCAGACCCGTGTATACCTAAGAGCGTTTCTCAACCTTCCTAGCCTCCTCTTTTCTCCTCCCCTGATTCATGCCGCAGGACAAACCAAAGGTCGTGAAAGGATGTCAGAAAAGTCTTGGTCGAGAGTGACCGTCGTGAAGGAGCCTAGCCTAGCAGCCAAAAGTCGTTACGGACGTGGGGTCGTCGGGTAACTCATGTATTTCAGATGCCCTCCTGGATAGTGTATTCGGAAGTTAAGATTAGTAGGGACGATATTGTGGACGAATCGAAATCTGCTTTTCTTGAGGGCGGAAGGGTCTTTTACTTTGCTTTCGTGGGCTTTTTGTTCGCCCGCCGGTGGGTAGCACATGTTGTGATATAACAAGGGCTTCTCTGACTACCGTTGTAGCGCTTGGTACCGCATTATCATTCCTCATTCCCAGCATCATTACCGTCGTCTTTGTCGTCTTATGTATTATCGGAAGCTTATCTTTGACGGAGGGGGAGATAACTCAGCTCAAAGTTGATGAGGTGTTACTCAACCTCGGCTCTGCAGACTCTACGGTGAGAGCTGGAGGTTCGTAGGGGACACCACTGTCAGGTGTTGAGAATAGTCCCTCTGGGCAAACTATTTATAATATGTGCGAGCGGACCTACACACACCTTTGTTGTGAAACTGAGTGTAGCCAAAGGCGTGCACGGAAAACATCATCACATAGAGCAGTTGCACTTTCCCCCAAAAGTCAAGGGAGATCAGTTGGGAAACGAAGATACTCAGGGTCATGTATATTAGGATGTGTATTCTCTCTCTTCTATTGAGGCTTTGTCATTTAGTGATGGAGATGAGGTAGAGGTTTATGGGTCACGATGTATGAGATAAGTGGGATGTGGGTGTTTTAATTCCTTACTACAGTGCGGACTCGTTATTAAGATACTCGCCTTCTAACGATATCTTCTTCGCGCATGCGTGACGTTCTCATAGTAAATATAACAAAGCAACGATACTCGATATACGATTCACCGATGTTGCCCGGGCCATTCTATCGTTATATCGAATAACTGTCACACGATGTAACCACTGTCGTTGGCTGAAGCCTAATCATATTTAGTTATGTGCCTAATAGTCAAGGCATATATAAGTGTTTCCTAGATTAATTCCAAGCATGTCATGCACTTCCCCACACAACCCATTAGGCCTGGTAGAAGTCTGGATCCACCTCCTGTAAATCTATTCTTAAATAGCGACTAGGATTACAGACACGACGACGAGAATAGAATAGAATAGAATTAAATTTAAGTCCCTACTGAGTCTAAGACTATGAAGGACTGCTAAAAGTAGACATTAAACCACCAAAATTCACTTGTTTTGATAAATACTGTTTTTTCAATCTTTTCCAATAGACAATGAGGGTTTAACCCTGAGTTTAGATAGTTGTTATCCCTCCTCTTTCTTAAATCTTCATTTGATGCATCTATTTATGCCGTGTCTCCACCTTCCACCCTCTCCAAGTGCCATCTCCTTGTTGATATGTTTGTTTTCTTAATATATTCCAGGGTTTTTTCAATCCCAATCTTTGTGCTCATTGATAGTTTAAGGCTAAGTTGGTTCCCATTAAGGCTCCTTTTGAGTTCCATTCTCTCATGCCTATAGTTGCTACAGCTTAGGAGAAGATGCTCAGGTGTTTCTCGTCCCCCACATGTACACCTATCACTGCTTCTTTGCCCTTGCCTATAGAGATAGGAGTTGCTATACCCATGACCAGTTTTAAGTTGAAAAAACGTACTGGCCACTTTTCTTTCTACTCCTGATGGTAGGCCAATTTTATTGCTTATTTTCCAACTGAATACTTTTCTATATGACAGTGGATTTTGTTGCCTTTTTTGATCATTGTTTTGAAGATATTCCAGCCATTATTGCTGGAACCTTTTTTCAATTGTATTTCTTGCCATAGCAAAGCTAGTGTCATTAATTTCTGTTGAAATTTTTGATGCTTCCTTGGCCAATTTATCTGCCACTTCATTTCCTGGGATTTCCGAGTGTCCTGGTATCCAGTGAAGCTGTATTGATGATTGTTTCTGTTGGACATATAGTCCTGATTTTATTGCCCTTAGCTGACAAGCCTGTCCAGGATTGTCTGAGGGTGTTTGGAGTCTTTGGAGAGCTGCTTGATTATCACTAAAGATATGGAAACTCAACCCAGGCTGAGCATGTAGGCTTGCATACTCCATAGCTAGAGTAATTGCCTCCAGTTCTCCATTGTAAACCAGAGCTCCTGGTCCTATGTTGGTTTTGTGTTGATGTTGGATTCTGCCACAGCTCCCAGTAGCTGCAAAGCTTACTCCAACACCAGTGCTTTCTGCCATCCATGAGGCATCGGTGTAGATATAAATATTCGAAGACCAGTCAGTTTGTTGAAGCAAAGATTTGTGTCTCTCTGCTGCTTCATCCTTGGGGATCCTCTCAATTGTTACTGAATAAGGGAGGGCCGGCCTCCATGGTTTGAAATGAAATTGTCTAATTTGCTCCACAGTATCAAAATCAACCAGATTCTGAATGGATTCCATGATCCTACCAAGCTGTGTTGGCTTTGGCAGTTCAAGTTCCTTGTTGGCTTCCATATTTACAGGATGGAGTTTCGAGAGTTTTGCTAGGCGTAATGCATACTGCCTCATGTTTCTACAGAGCCTGACCCTTGGTGGTACTAGGGCAGCTTCTACCTCCATGGGCAGAATTGGAGCTGTCTTGAATACTCCCAGTATCTTTCTTAAGGCCAGGTTCTGTATTTTCTGAAGTGATTTTGCTATATATTCTTGACCCTTCCACCAGATGACAGATCCATAATCTGCTATGCTGGTGACACAGGCAAGGTAAATTTGTCGAAGAGCAGCTGGTGACAAGCCCCTCTCTGTGTTGGCAAGTCTTGCCATCCTGTAGAATGATTGTACAGCCTGAGATGATCTGACCTGGACATGTTTCTTGAATGTCAAGCCAGGGTCAAACCAGATGCCAAGCCATTGCACTGACTCCACAGGCTTAACAATATTGCCATTAGTTAATTTGATTGCAAAATTTTGTGCATTTTTCTTTCTTGTGAAATGCATCAGTTCTGTCTTTGAAAGATCAAACTGGACTGCATTCTTGGTATCCAGCTCAAAGATCTGGGCTGCTTCCCTTTCAAGGATTTTTATATTTTTCTTTAGGCTGGTTGAGGCTGTTGTCAAGGTGATATCATCCATGTAGGAGATAACTTTGACAGCATTTCTTCTGAATAAGCCCTGAATATAGATAAGGAATAGTATTGGTGATACAGGACTCCCCTGAGGAATACCTGTATTGATCTCACTGAATTCCTCCTTTGCTCCATCAAATGACAGCTGTAGGCTTCTTCCCTCTAAGAAAGAACCGACCCAAGCTATAAGATTGACTGGTAATTTTAGTTTCTGCAGTATTTGCAGTAGTTGATTGCGAGCAACATGATCAAATGCCCCCTTGACATCCAGGAATAGGGTTGATGTGATCTTATTAATTTGCTTATTTATTTCTACTTCATTAGTGAGAAGCAGTGCTGCATCTATGGCCGACTTCTTCAATCGGCCTCCAATCTGTGATGGATCCAGCAAGTCTGATTTCTCTGCCAGATACCCTAGCCTCTTGGCCATAATTCTCTCCATGACCTTGCCAAGGCAATTGAGAAGAGAGATGACCCTGTATGCCTTGGGCTGGGAGTAGTCTGGCTTTGATTGCTTTCGAAGTATGATCCCAGTAGCTTGCTTCCAACATTGAGGATGATATCCCAATTTGAAAAGACTGGAATATAGTTGGAAGAAGATATGTGGGATAGCTTGATAAGCTTGGATTATTATTTGATGGCTTATACCATCTGGTCCAGGAGTAGTTCCTTTGATGTTGGTTGAACAAGCTCTTTCTAGCTCTGACCATTCCAATATTGGCCAAGTCCATCTACCTGGCTGGTAGTTATTCCATTCCACTTGATCAGCATGGGGAGGAGGGGGGAAAAGTGCATTTCGAAAAGCCTTGCACTTTCCCTCAAAAGACTCCTTTAACTGGTTATCTGCTGACCTGATGGATGGAACACTGCTTTTTTGTCTGTCCTTGGTGTAGGACATGGTCTTGAATATGGATTTTGCATCCTCTTTTTTGAGGAATTTATTCCAATGACCTTGCTTGGCTACTTTGATTGCAGAGAAGTTATTATTCCTGGCCTCTAAATAAGAAATTTTGGCAAGCAAATCATCCTTATTACACTTAAATATTTTATGTCTTCTTGTCATATCTTTCCTCATCACCTTCAAGTTCTTATTCCACCAGGGCTTTGCTGTATGTTAAAATGATCTTGGAGGCATACATGCCCTTGCAGCCTCACTGATGCAGCTGGTAAGTTCACTTGCTGCCTGGTCTAGCTGATCAATAGTAAAATGAGAGTCTGTCCTTAGGTATTCAATTCCATCAGTATCAGAGAGCGGACTGATGTCATCAAGGGCCAGGAGAACAGTGTTGTTCTTTGTTATTTCTTGTAGAATGGTGGCAAATTTACCCCAGTCTGCTTGATTAATATTAAGTCTTGGTTGACATTGACTTCTGGGCTGGAAACTTGAAAGGGACTCAAGGGTGAACAGGATCCCATAATGATCAGATCCAATGTCAGCCATGATTTGCCAATCCTTGATTCTACTTGCAACATTTGGAGATGCAAAAGGACGACGAGAATATTGAGGTGGAGGAGGTCACGCCTGTGGATATTGTTGGTATGAAATAACATTTGTTATACTAATAAAGACTTGACAAAATTACAATACACATTTCCTTTCATATATACACCATTCAAAGTCCACGAGTGATCCAACCCTGTAGAGCCAACACTAAGGTCTTCTACTCGTGTCCTGAACGGAGCGAGTGATCAGTCTTTCTGCCTCTTCAATATTCGAGGGCCACTATCACGTGACCTGTATCTTCCTCAACACAACATGTCACGCAGACTTCCGGCCCAACTGGTGACCACTAACGGTCAGGTAAATATGTGACCCATACGTTATTTACCCCGTCATAATATTGTAATTGTTAGGTCCCAACACGACGTATGCTATTTTATAATTGGTAGAATGTATGTATTCCAAGGTGAATTGCCCAGATTATTGATGAGAACCGTATTTTCAGATTGATGGTGCTTGTGGTACAGAGGATCGGGCTTGCTCGGGCAGCTTTCAAGTCTCGATGGAAAGCAGCATGCATCACGTGAACATGCACGAGAGGCAGAGCGACCTTTGTCCAACACTTTCTATTGCAAAGAACGAGCGAGCATCACCACATCATAGTGTACGCATCGGTGCACATATTTCCACGAATCTAGAAGCCCATGATTACTGTCCTCTAACTGCGCTTAGCTTCCCATTCATTTCCGTCATGCTGACGTCGAGACTTCCTACAGAGGCGTCGGCGCCGCCAGTCCTCTACGTGCCGGCATCTCACGCCCTCTTCCACGCCCAGTATCCCGCAATAACGCCAGCTGCCCTGGAGGCGCTGCGTACGCGTTGTGCCGCCGCACGGTCCCGCGCTTACTGTCGCTACTCGCACTTCCGCGTCGGCGCTACACTCTTGAGCGCGGCCGGTAACTACTTTGACGGTGCCAACATTGAAAATGCCTCCTTCCCGCTCGGTATTTGTGCCGAACGCGTCGCTCTTTACACTGCAGTCTTTGCCACACGCGGATCCGATGGCAATGGCCCGGCCCGGTTTATCGCCCTCGCCTTGGCGGCGGATTGCGAGACGCCAGTGAGTCCATGTGGTCTGTGCCGGCAAAGGTACGAGCTTCTTCCCTGCCCCCTCACTAGCGCCGGCCTCCTCCCGCAACAGTCTTGGCTAATCTGATGGCCGTGTGCTGCTGGACCCATAGTCTCCGGGAATTTTGCAGCCTCGATATGCCTATTCTCATGTTCAATAAAGATGGCCATTTTATGGTGCAATCTTTGGAACAGGTACGTGTCTCTAATGACGCTTGGATATCCCCTTCACCAACTCGCCATGCGCGAGTACAGCAAAAGGGTCGGGAAGTTGGAGTCAGCATGAAGCTAACTGGCTGCGCCATGTATCTAGCTATTGCCTTTCTCCTTTGGGCCAGAAGCACTCGACCCACGCTCTGCGTCTCGAGCCGGAGAGTCATCGCACATATGATCGATCAGAAGATAGTACTAGTCAAGCTCGTAGCTGTGAATCCTTACTTCATCTCGCATCTCGAGTCATGAGCCTGCATACATCTGTAAAAATCTGTCCCCACAGCCTTAGTGATCCAACATCATCTCCCCAATATAGTAGGGGATCCAAATATATAAATTATTCAATTGTCCTGATTTAGTATCTTAATGCCTGTGCAGGTATTCTCGGAAGATTTGTATTTAAAATAGAATGATATAATTTGACGTTTCGGACACTCACACATAGATTTCATTTGCATGTACTGCTTGAAGTTACCACTTACAGCGTATAACTTCTTCCATGCGCGCTTACCATAGATAAAAGTGTGAAACTAGTGGTTACCGGAGTGTACTTTCGTCAACAAACAAATAAGATAACACCGCGAGAGAACATGGTGTATGGGGCAAGCTGGATATGAATCAGTTTTCTTCTGTCAAATGGGGTTGGGTTTTTACGGAGGGAGAGAGCATACAGTTTAGAAGTCGCGGAACAAGATGTGAAAGATAGAATGTGAACAATAGACATCCTGCAAACCGACGCCCGCCCTTAATCAACGTGGACGAGGACTACTCAAAATGTCTGCCCGGACTAGCTCGACGCTAGTGTCAATAGTAATACCAACCCTCTCCATTCTACCAACATATGCACGTCTGTAGAGCTAGAAAGAGACATAGCATGCAAGCCGCCGTCCCTCCGTGTTCTACGAATACATCTCGATCCGAAGCTCAATTGTGATGCTCACATCAAAAGCATATAGCTCAAAGTCGAACCACAGATACAAGCCTTAGATTGATTGGCACAATCAACTTGGGGTGCAACGGTTCACAAGGCGAAACTTGTGTAGAATGCAGTGGTGAGACCAGCTGTCACCTAGAGATCCCCCATTTGCGCCGAGCCCGGAATGGCCGGCAAAACACCCGAAAAACTAATCAAGCCACTCCGAAGGATACCAAAAAGATGCCTAAAGATCGTGACGGGAGCGTGAAACTCGACCAGCAGCAAGGTACTTGAGCATGAGACCTCTAACTTGGCGATGGAGATTCATCTAAAACCAAAGAGGGTCCAACACGCCGGACTATCGCAAAGCCTACCTGTGCAAGGTATTTAAACTCGACGACATGTAGGATGATTGAGCAACCCCGAGCAGGGAGACAAGGTGCACGAGCTGTCACGAGGACCTTGGACATTTCTGAGTGGAGTCAAATATATGGGGGTATCGATCCCAAGGAACGAAAGAAAGCGGCTGGGAAGGTCGCAGCTTTTCGAGAATGAGAAGGATCCTGGACGAGACTAACGGCCGGGCAGTCCACGAGCCACCACACCACAGCGGATCCTAGGAGGACGAAGGCTGAAAACCTGTCAGTGGTGTCTCCTACGAACCTGGCAGTGAAATATTCTCCCAGAGCCGAGATTCAGTCACGAAAAAGGGTGAATTTGAGAGTTTTCGTCGATCGGGAGGAGTGGTATTGGCTCATTTTTGGTCGAAAATCTGACTAGCAGAGATTTCACGACTGCACAACTCAACGAAATCAATCATCTACACCCCAGATACGAGCCGTAGACAGGCTATAATCTGTTTGATGTTCGTATTACAACAACCGACACCTTCAACATCTTATTTTCTTTTTCTCTGGAAAATCATTCCCAGCCAAGCTCATCTCGCGGCCCTCTCAACAATCATCTCACCACCTACCTAAGCAATCCCGTACCTCCAAAAGCCAAATCGCTAACAAAGAAGCAAGAGGATATCCGACCCTACGCAACTGCCAGTCGCTGTGAAGGTACGGTCGAAATACCGGCCTTAAATGCATCCTCACCTCGGCCAAGGGCACCAACAACTCGACCTGCGACGAATTGCCACCAACGAAATACTTACGACATTTCGCCGGCACACCAACTAGAGCATTCGACAAAGGCTGGGGCACCGGTGCCTCGGTCTTGAGCTCTCAGTCGCGTTTTCGACCTACACGGTTAGGAGTACGGCAGCGACGGGGCAAGGCCGGAGGGGTGGACATTCTACAAAGTTTCTGAAATGACGATATCGGCTGAAGGATAGAGGAATGCTACATGAAGGAACCAAAAGGGAATACAAACTGAGGAGGCCTTAGTGGGCGACTGCATGAGGCCTCTAGTGAAGAAAACGACCCCTAGATGAGATGAGGAGGTACTGAGATGAGCCAAAGCTGGGAATGAAGCGAAGGGAAAAGTTACAGACCGCGGAGGTGTCAAGGGCTCGGGCGCGTGGTGGCCAAGGCTGAGGAGGAATTTGCGCTTCGGCGCGCGAAAAGGGGGTTATCTGGACGGTTGTGCTTGACATGATTCAACACATGGGTGAAGTCTGAGGTAGTCCGGTCATTTAGGTGGGACGAGGTAGATGTACTTAACGGTAGTTAACCTGATCCAACCCGGCCCCACCCGTGCTTAAGCTCCAGGAGGAGTGCATCGGGAATCACTATACCTAGCACGTAAATGAACAAAACAAAACAGCAGATCCTAAAAGCTGGAACACAGCAAATCTCTATGCAGATGAAAAGACGGGAAGAACAATAATGACCTCTCATGGAAAACCCATCAGTATCCACAAAATTCTTAGCAGGGCCCAAAGTAGCATAGCTATGCAGATAAGAAGTGGGCACATTGAGTTCAACTCTTATCTGCACAGAAGACATGTTTCCGGAGTAGACAGCTCACGATGCCAATGTGGATATCAGTCCCAGGATGCCAAGCACATGATCATAGCCTGCCCCAACTGCGCCAAAGGGAGAGGGGAGATTGTTCGGATTAGGTCCTGGTCAACGATGTCTAGCCTAATTGTGCTATGTTGCAGGCTACTGTTACAATTATTCATGAGGTCATCATCAGGGTTGTGAGTAGTTTCGGTTTTGGTGTGGGCTATTAGATTGATACCTGAGCGTGTCACATAGTAGTCAGACATGCGACTCGAGTAGCATATGCACGGTAAACCTCAACCCCAAAATGATGATACGAATCAGGTTTTACATGCTATGTCCTGTATGGCTAGCGTGGTTGGAATATGGGGAATTTACCTGAAGATAGATAAAGACGTTGTAGCCCTTTGATAGTTGGGACAAGTCTTCTACAATATTATATCGGAATCAAATCTAGCCACTCATTAAGCAATCTCTTGAATTATTTCCAATGTCTATGATAACAAACATACATATACAATATCGATAACAAGTTTTAGTGTCGATAAGAGATACTGAGAAAAGCAGAGAGCCGGTAATTCGAAGCGATGCTGAATCTTCCGAAAGATGTGGCTAGAATTACAAAGTGGATACAAAAGGAAGAAAGGTTGGAGCAGTTTCAACTGTAGCTTGAATTCGGAGCCACGATGAGGGAGAGAGAGGTGGGTAGGGAAAATGTGATTTCCTGCCGGTAGCAAGGAAATGGACGGTATCCGCACTGGACATAACAGTATTAGTGCACTTCGTGAAGGTAACACAATATCAAAGTATTAACAAAATTAGAAAATTGAGGAATCCTTACCACATAGGTTTCCTATGTAAATATAAGAGTCCGTTGACACCTGCATGGGCCCAAACGGCGCCAAATCGGGCTAGATGAAATCAAATTCTAAAAAACCCTCTCCATTTCTGGACAGTTGTGTTACTATGACAACTAGACCCCCCACCACTGCTTAGACAAGCTTTCATCCTTTTATTGTGAGACATAAATTAGTCCATGACTCACGTATTCGAGCATCCCAAAATCTACTTAGGAGAACGGCCCGGGTGAGCACTACTGCACCATCCAATCTAGAGAACCTAGATAGTACAGTAGACAAGCAACCACAAGACTGTAAGCTAAGTAGATTTGAAGAATCTTGATCCCATAAATTTACGAACATCAATCCTGTCGCCGTAAGGCTATGCACTGAGAGACTTTGATAGTATCTTGACTGTATCATGCGAATTTTAATGGGCTACCTGTACTGTTAGTCATTTGCCAAGTTACAAAACGATCTAGAACAAGCGTGGCTCGCTGGTATCAATGGCATGACGAAATTTTAAGGATAAATAGTTACATTAACGAGAGGTAGATTTATCACCACAATCATCCCATTAATTTTAACGTCCCAAGAATTTCTGCCTCTACACGATAATTTATTCGCTTTACCCCAAGACAAGTTGCGTCTTGACTATCCCCAAGATTAGTATCACTATTTCTATTTTATACAGCCCCGCTTGCTCAGCTCGCCCCTTAAATCTTTCTTTGCTTGCTCGATAAATGCCACATAAAAAAACACCATCCAAAACAGGTTAAAGTTCGTCATCACTATCATCACCCAACAATTCACCTTCATCGTCATCCACGATAGCATAAGTACCATGACCACGTGAAAAGCTATCTCGAGTGGTAAAGCGAGCACTACGGTTCGCACCCAAAGCTGTACTAGCGCTGCGCCAGAGGCTAGATATGAGGAGAGGAGTAGCTTGGGCAGCAGCAAATACAGCAGAAACTGCAAGAATAGGATACTTCAGATAAGAGTCATCTCTATCAAAGGCTATTTATAACATCAGCTTGAAAGAATATAATTGGATGAAGGGCAAGAAGAATGACTTACATGATTCTCCCAAACGAATAGGGCCTAATTTATGGGCCCAATTCTTCCATACCCACCAGCCTGCTGCACCGGCAATTGCAAACGAAGCTATAACCGCAAAGAAGATACCAACACCTGAGGCACTATGCTTCTTTCTGAACTCTTCTTCCTTTCCGGGACATGGATGCAGTGTACTTTCATCCATTCCTGGATAACCGTTAGTGGTGCATGTATCACCAGGAATTTTGCGATATCCAGTAGGTTCAGAATATTCAATGACCCCTTCTGTAGCGCAAGCAAGTGAATGATCCGGTGGGGTAAAACCTGGAACGAGAGCACAGCTGCCATCTGGTTGGCGTTGATGGTTAAAATCGCTATTAATATTAGTATTGAGGGTGACTGGGAATAACGTAGCGCTCACCATTCATAGTCTTGCCTTGTACAAGTGCAGTTACGGGCAATATCATGAAGATGTGCAATCATTCGACCATTGTAACAGTTTGCACTTGGAGATTTACGGTAGTACTGCGAAACATGACCAAATAAGCAATCGCTACCTTGCATGGGGTGCTTTGGTGTCCATAATTGGTAATCACCCTTGCTAATATTTTGCTCATCTAACTTGCATTGAACGTCTGTTAAGCCGGAGAAATCGATATTAATCGCCATTAACCTGTCATCTTTTGACTTGGCCCATATTAGAAAGTTTCGTGAATTATCGCTTGGGACTGAGGTCAAGTCTAGAACGTCGACTTCGAATTGAGAAAATTCGTAATCAATCCAGCTATCACCATTATCCAGAGAATACAGAACACTTTTAGTCGAGTGGTCGTTGGGGACAATAACAACAATTGACCCTTGATCACCAAACTCCCACAAATGAGATCCCTTTCTCACTGATTTCCAAGTTACGCCTGCGTCTGCCGACATAAATGTATCTGCTTCTTTCCCGAGGAACTCGCCTACATTTCCTGTTCCAAGCATCAAGCCAACAGCGGAAGCAGATGAATAGGTGTGAGATTTATCGAGGCGTTCAGTGTACCCATGAATATTGAGGGAGCATTTTTCTAGTTTTCCCTTGCAAGAGAACTTCTTCTTGTCTGCATCAAGAGCTGGAGGTGACAGATAGGACCACTCCCCACCATCATTATGAGTGATCATTGTTTTGAGCTGCTTACCCTCTTTTTCATAATTTTTGTGTTCAGCGTTCTCGACGACGTTAACCATAGCTACGCCCTCGATACCACTCATCTTTTCGAAGTCTACGTAACCCTTGGTATCTCGATTAACTGCATTTAAAATTAGGAAATAAAAGGTACCATTCGAGTTACTCTTGATTATTGTCCCATGCTCTAGCCCGGGAGAATTATTCACGGTTACATGTAAGAAAGCCGAGTGAGTTGAACTTTCCAGAACGGTGTAGCCGCGTTGATGGTCAACAATAAAGCCATGCGGAAATTGCGCATCAGCAAAATTGTATCCATCAATACTTGCATGTGCGCTCATAGTATTATTTTCTTCGTTTTTTGTTGCAACAATTGTGAATTCCGACATTGTTGCAAAGTCCACAACAGAACTGTAGTGAACTTGCCCGCCTTCGTCGAAAAATTGGTCGCTGGATTTGAGCAACCATGGATTATTCCGGCTGTCTTTCCTCTCTTGCTTGCGAACTTGGCAGTGTATAAGCTTTTCCCTTTTACTGACCTCGTCTTTTGTCGGTGGCTTGGCACGTAGTCGCGTAGAAAATTCTCTCACGAAATCACATTTTCGCACGTAGCGTTGGATGGTGGCCCATTCGTCACCCCGATGGGTTGTCACGGATGCCACAGTGTGACAACTTGTCTCGAATTCGCAATCCTTAGCTCCTAACCATATTATCCAATCTTTATGCTTGGAATGGAAGTTCATAGGCGGATGCCCCTCAGTGTTAGGAGGATATGGTGCCTGGAAACTTCGAATATTTTTGCCACGTTCGGTTGAAAAGTAGACAGTAGTACTTGGTGTAAGGAAAAAAACCATGTCAGTGAAATGAGGATGTTTGATAATTGCAATTATGGGTTCGCCCTGTAATATCTTATTCCATGCCTTCCCATGATCGTGGGAGATCCAGACTCCATCTTCCGTGCGGATGAGTACAGTCTCATCTAGCCCAGAGCTGGTCATGCTGCGTTCCAGATAGACCTGATTAGTAAAAATCTTGCCCGAGAATTCCTTCAAGGTATTACTGATTTTACCCGACGCTCGAGATCCGGAGTATTCGGAACACTTCAAGTCAACCAGATCATCTTTCTGGGGTCCAGTTGCTCGTTGACAATCATTTCCGGGTATCAAACGCCAGCCTGAGGATCCCTTAAACATTTCATCTGGATTTGAGGAATTGCAAGCGCCTTGCGGGAGCATCAAAGCACCGACAAGTTCACACTTATCTCGGTCAAGGCTTCTTACAAAGTTATAGTCGCACTCGAAGTCGGCAACTGTACATTCGCAAGTCTCAAAAAAAGGCTCAGGGTCTTTAAACTCTGACTTGATGAAGCAGTCTGCATCTTTTTTCCGACGCATAAAATATTGTTTATGACCCATTAAGCAAGTAGGCTCCCCTTTTTCGTTTACTCTGGCATACCACTTCTCCATATCACTTTCTCTGCATTTTCCTTCGTGCATATCATTAAAATCAACGGCGACTAGATATCCATGTTCTGCAGGCTGTTTTTCTTCAACGCCCTCGAGCAAGAATTTAAGGCTTGTAGAGTCTCGTGAGGTTGTTAGCTGAATAGGGCGGATCTTCATTTTGTCGGGTAGGGATACAGAGTGCCATTTATTGCCATGATTTAAGGAGTAATGAAGTTCGTCCGCAACGCCCTCTTTGACAGCAACAAGAATAGATCCTTGATCTCCAAACTCGTATTTGTAGGGTCCATCAAGACCTAGTTTCCAGCTTACACCAGCATCGTCAGAGATATAGAGACTACCTTCCATGTAATGCTTTAAATAATTTCCTGTATTTCCAATGCCCATGACTAGCCCAGGCGCGGGACTAGTGAAAACTCTCCCGGAATTTGAGATGTCTGTCACAGAATGAAGATGGAGAGGATGACCGTCGCAGTTTAGATCCATGAAATCTCGACCATCGTCAAAACTCATCTTCGATCTAATGTGCTTTTCCTCATTTGACTTCTCGACAGCTTCAAAATTTTCAACAATATTGAGCATTACTATTCCTTGTATTCCCATGACTTTCTCGAAGTCGACTACACCCCATTCGTTTCGGTTAGTATGCTCAATATTTCGTACAAAGTAGGTGCCATTAGAATTACTTGTAAGGAATACTCCCATTGGTTTCATAGGCCGACCAGAGTTCTGAATGTCGATTTGTATGCTATAATTTGTCCCCTCCAGTACAGTATAAGACTCCTGACGCAGCTTGTGTTCATGTGGAAATACAGCTTTGTGCCACTTTATGGAGTCGTCCGAGACGTAAAGCGACATCTCGTCTGTATTATCAGAAGCTGCTGCTGCAATTAAGTATTTAGTGACTGAGGCCACGTTTATGATACCCTTCACTGTACGTCCAAGCTCAAGTTCCGGCTCCAGTTCATCACCTCCGCTAAAGAAATTATCTGATATAAGGAGCCGATAATCTGTCCTCCAAGGAGAAAACCGACCTCTAGTTACACATATAATTCGGTTGAGATCCATCTTTTTATCTCCAGTAGAGAAGACAGGGTCTGATTTTGCCCAATAGCATCCATCAGTGTCGTCTCGTAAGTATTTTGTGTGCTTGAAATTGTCCGTCGTGTACATAGTCTAAGAATTTATCAGTCTTGCTTTGCACAGTAAGTCATTCACTACGCACTAGTTCGTCACAGAAAATGCCTGAACAGTCCATTCCATTCCAAATTATTCTGTCAGGATCACCTGCATGGAAAGTTAAGGGATCTCGGTATAAACTTGGGAATTTTTCGACGACAAATTTTTGCCACGTCTCCCCACGATCATCAGTTTTCCAATGAAGCTCTTCTGATGTCATCATAAAAGCTCGAGTAGATTTCCACGGATGTAATGTTAGTGATAGAGCAGCACCACGTGGTAAATCTTTCGGCATCTCCCAACTTTCGCCGGCGTTTGTCGAGCGGTACACATTGCTAGAAATAGGGTCGATAAACATGACCACATCTGAATCATCAAAATAGTTAACATTGTAAGGAAGGAACTCAAATTTAGAAGCCGTGAGTCGGGGCTTATCTTTCTTGCCGCATACTGCTGAAAAATTGCTACTTAAAAGCAATGTGGGTAACAGAAGATACCGCCATATACTGTGTGTGTACATTATGTGAGAGCTGAATTGGAGTTTGGTGGCTTCGCCCAAATTAAAGGAGACGTGTGCTCATCAAGTAGCTTCCGTCTTGGATACAGTTTAGTTGTAGATTTGGATAGGAATAGATTTTCAAAACTGGATAAAATGAAGATGCCGCTAATTTCGTTCTAAGCAATGTTGCTTTTAGTTGTTGTCATTGTTGTGCAAGCCCAGATGTAGCTGAAGCAATTGTGAAATTAGTCGAAAGTCGACGTTAGATACCCACAGCATGTAAGGGTGTACAGGCATCCGTATATTTTACCTGCGCAAAAAATGAGCCACCTGTCCCCATGGAATGGATCCCAAGCGAAGATCATACGGAACCTTACACGGCTGTGTCGTACACGTGCACGCCGTTGCAAAGTGTCGTGCCTGCCTCTACATTGAAGTATCTAACCGCATTACAGCGAAGAATATATTAACTTGTGAATTGCGACTACCTTCTAGAAAGTATGATTCATTTTAGCCGATAGCTGGACTTTTAATGCACATGCTGCGCACAAAGGATCGTTCCTTCTCCCTAACAAATAGTTTTAAGATACTCTATTGACAACAATACTGAACTTCTTTTGTATAAATAAGTCTTTCGAAATTTTGTATTTTGTAAATCCTAAAGGTTGGCTAAAATTTAACTAATCGTTTTAGACTACTCAAGGGTACTAGGTTCTATCTTGCGTGCAGTTGACAATGGATAACTATTCTCCAATTGTATAGTACAGAGGAATGATGTAATAAATGTTGCTATGTGGAGTGTTTTCCAGCATGAGTAAGTGCTTCCCAGATTCATGTACAGGGTACTGCATCTTTCATCTATCGTGTCCTCTCGCTCAGAGGAACACTCTCACGCGTGTTCACCAAGTGAACCTGATTCATACTTTATATGCATGCGAAGCGCGACAGTACGCATGCTTACTAGGGTCGAATCAAAGGTAGGCTTTTCCATGTAGAATGGTTGATTAGATTACTTAAGATCTTCTGAGAAGCTTAGACCGCATGGCGTACCATAGCACCTTCATTTGTGGTGGTAATGATGACTTGTGGTCATCCACCCGTATAGCTATTTCCACAGTATGTGTACGTCTGTGTATTTGTCTATTGTGATACTTGAGTACGTGATTATCTAACACATTGGGCTCCTCTGACCTAGGCCATAACTTATACAGTGTTCATATCCGAAGGGCAAGACTGGACACCTGTACGCGGTGTCCTCTACGAACCTGGTAGTGAAATATTTTTCCAGAGCCGAGTTTAGTCAAATTTCGCAATGCCGAGCAAGTTGGCCCACGAAGTAATAATCCAAATACTCCACGTCAATTTTTCACTCACTACGAGATCGACTCATACCTAAGCCTCATCGAGTCTACAAGTACGACCTAGTACATCCTCGTTCCAGTAACCACGCCTCTCGTCGACTATTTTCTGGCCTCAATTGACCACCAAATACAGGCCCACGCCGATGTTTACACCCGACGGAGGAAGCGAAGCGTGGCGCACAACTCTGGGAGACAGTTCTTTGGGATGGACGTGAGATGTATAAGGAAAAGTTGACGAGATGATGCGAAGGAAGGATATAACCTCGAAGGGCATGAATTTGGAATTTCGGCAAGAGTTTTACGAATTGAGCTTTTGGTGCGCCAAGACTTCGCTTGCGAGAGTGCAGCTGACACTATAGACACAAGTCAACGATGGAAGGTGTAGTGGTCTGCCTCCAGGTGGTGTTCTCTGGTATAGTTTGAGTAGCCTGGGTACCTACTCCACTTTGGAAGGAGACGCCTCAGACCATATTTCGCGCGGAGAAAGGTTGAAAGATGATGGAGGCATGTCTGGATAAATCAGGGTTTTTAAGACGTTCCCCTGGGTGGGTATTCACGGATGAGGGTTGACTTTGGGCGAAGAAAAAGCCGCTATAACTTCGCAGTAGTACTTGCAAATGATATCTGAAGCATGAGTGCCCTTGCTTTATGTTAAGTCATCTATCATGTACTTTTTTTTGACATTGTGTCATAGCCAGATAGCTGCATACGCAATAAAATTCTGACGCAAAAAAAAGGAGAAGTCTTGGCACGTATAGTGCTCCTCAAGAATTAGATAGTGAGAGTGTAACAAGGGTGAGGAGAAAATTGCTCTTCGACGTGTTAATTTTGATTTTCTGCACGGTAGGGCTTGACTTGCTCAAAACACAGGTGAGAGACCGAGTGTGTTTCTATTGCACTACTTGAGTCTATGACTGTCTAGCACATTGGGCCCCTTTCTGACTCAGGCCACACCTTGTACAATGCTCCTTGCCTCTCATGTTTCTTCAAAACATGGGTAAATATTAGGCAAGTCCAGTCGTTGAGCTTGGTCGAGGTTGATGTACTTAATGGTAGCCAATCTGATCCAGCCCGGTACCACTCGAGATTAAGCTCCCATAAGATTGCGGAGGTTGCCAAACTCATATCGCATGGATGTTTAAACATACAAATTTAAACGTTCATGGTTTCAATCATTTCTGCTATCTGAATTGGAACATCTTATCTTATCTCCGGAATTCTTCACGCTGCGCTTCGGTCAGGCGGGTTGAAGGGCTAGGAGGGAAAACTTTACGTATGGAGAATCTTTCACAGAACAACCAAAATCACTAATGGATAGTAGAAAAGCCACAATTATGGTTGCAGAATCTCTCGCGACTTCTGCAGGCACTAACATGGAAGACCTTAAGATAATAGGGTTTTATTTGAATATAGTTCGAGACAAACAGGTGATACCAGAATCTAATATTGCTGCGACACAAATGGCAGATGTAGATGAGGCCATCGACGCCCTCAAGTCGCACGCATCTTCACTACGATTGACAATGAGACCGATGGAAGAAAGTTCCCAGACTCCTATTCGAGCGCCTCTGCGCTTACAGCGATGGTCTCAGGGCGTCCAAGAAAGTTTCATGAGCTTTCACGACCTTTTTCAATGACATCGGCACCATTATTGAACAAGTGGCTCGGGCAAGATTGTGAATGCTGATGACTACGACCCGGAGCTTCATCGAGCCGTGGCTGCTCTTGATGCAATCACAGCTATGAACCGTAACCGAGATTGAGAGCAATTTGTCTCCTGCTCGACAATTCCGCAACAGACCAAGCGCCACTGAACGATATATTAGTTTCACTGTTCAAGTGAAATCAAAGTTCTGGAATTTAGCTGTATGAGTAGCTATACCAGTAAGAGTAGGATTGATCCCGAGCCATGTAGGGTTGGCAGGAAATTAAATGGTCGATGATCTTGAACGAAGAGAGCTTGACTCGTTCGCAATCGTGAGTACGACAAATGATTGAATGACCCTAGCCTCTTCTAGACGGAAAGCTAGCGAGCTGTCCAGGCAAATTTTTACGGATTGGTGACAATCGAACCGCCCCAAACACTACGCCGACTTTAACCTAGAGATACGGCACAAGAAATTGCCAGAAATACTGCTCCTGAGAGTGAGCTATCCTCGCCTGATCGCCGCTCGAACTGGACATTGAGACTTTGCGGTATAACATCGCCGCTTCAATCACATCACAGCCGCACTCCATTGCGGTCATGACAGGAAAGACTCAGTTAGTCACGTAGCCCAGTGTAGAAAATAACAGGCAACATGACGGCTAAAAAGCGAAAAGCCTATGGCGACGACTTTGAAAATATGCTCGGGTCAAGCGGATGGCTACTATTCAAGGAGTACCTCCAGGGTGGTAGAATATACGAGGTGTAAAAGTCGAGGCAATGGAGGGGTAATAATGCAAAGAATTTTATGAGATGGGAGCTATTAGTTATGGCAATATAAGTAAAATCTATACGAGTTGAAGCTCAGGCGCGCGGTGGCCGAGGTACAAGGATGAGAGGAAAACGGTTATGTTTTTCTTTTGTAATGCAGGATTTCGCGTGCAAGTGTTTTTTTATCCTTGGCCACTGGACTTATCATGATCCAACACATAGTTAAGTTTCAGCACGGCTCTGATCATTTAGGTGGGACGAGGCATTTGTACTTTCTGGCTGTTAAACTTATCCGACCCAACTCCACTCGTACTTAAGCTCTAGTAGGAGTGTGATGGATGTCACTTTACCTAGCACTTTACTGTACAAACAAACAAACAAACAAACAGATAGAAGATAAGATGTCAGACTCAGAAGGCAATAAAGGAGAGTCTTGACGAGCCAGTCCACAAGACAGCTTCACAATTGATACAAAGAATTAGAAGACTGTCCACACACGCTTCAGTCATAGCACCGCTAGCGACTAAATCAGCGGCTCGAGCACTAGTACAAAGAGTAAATGAATTGCGGCCGACAGAGCTGATCAATAAGTTAAAACTACACATTGATGTGTCATACGCTTTTAGGAAATTACAAAGTCATGATATTGAGGTGATTGTGCAGTCAGTTTTCCAAAGAGACGATGACTTGATGTTTAGGTTGGACCAGAGCTATGAATACGCAGAGGAGCTCGGTTATATTCCATGCAACTATTTTTCCTTTAAAGTATAATTCGCAGGCTGTGTGAAGCAAGGTGAAAACTTTTTGATTCTGTTGAGGCTCAAAATTTAGAAAATATCTTTCAGCCAGAATCATAAGAAAGAAAGAAAGAAAGAAAGAAAGGAAGGAAGGAAGGAAGGAAGAAATAAGACCAATTGCCCATACGGAATTTTGTTTCATTCGATAGATAAGCATTATCTTTTGAATGTTGAGGCAAGGCCGAGAGATTGGAAAGACTGACAAAACTCTTATTTAAAAAAGAAGCTACGTCACATGTTAATGAATACTACAAAAAGGAAGAATATAGAAGATGGAACTGAACATAATATATCTCACAATATTTCAGATAATGTAGCTCATCAATCGTCGTCGGCATTGTCAATTGAAGATCATACCGACATACACAAAAATTATATTAGCGAATCATCAATATCACTAGATCAATACGCGCAGTCGCCCTACATGCTCGCCCTTGCAACTTCACAGTCATTTCTACCACATAGAAATTGACCGTTATTCGATTCAGCCTATGATGATGATTATATTTATCGTGCCAGGCTTACACCCTCCATCCAATGGACATGACACGCATGGAGGACATCTAGTATACAAGTTCCTCCATTCTCCAGCAAAGCCCATCCGGTGCCTGACTTTTCCAAATACGTGCCTCACGCTAGTTACATCGGGTCGAATAGGTAAGAACGCATTCACCATGATCCTAAGACCATGTATTGAGGGAAAACCTTCGTGGGAAAATCTCAATAATTCCTCCTGTACTCTTTCACGACGAGCAGCCGTATTCCCTCCCTTCAACAGGCCGTGTAGGAATCCAACCTACCACTTCTAGAAAGCACATCCAGCACCCGACCAACTGTGCCAGCAGCCTGTTGAAAATCACATATCGTTCTTCCCAAATTCTCCCCTGCATTGCGCTCAACCCCCATTTGAGAGGGCGGAAATTCCAAAATCGAGAGCTCAAAACCGAGGCATCGGTGCACCAGCTTTTGTCGTACATTGTTCGTTGTCTGAGTGAGGCTTCTTCGTTCGCGCCGTCTTTGGAATGTGTCGAAAAGTTGATAATGTTGATGTCGCGGTCGAGGTGCTTGTCTAAATGAGGCCGAGCAATTGCCCAGGCCTGCACACAATGTTAGTAAGGTTGAAAGCGAAAGAAATACTACCTTTGATTTTGGAGGGTTGTTGGTGAGTCGTAAAGTCTTCCCAGTCAAACTCAATCGGGAAGTTGTTAGAAGACTAAATAGAAGAGACCCAAACTTCAACTTTCGATCTATTGTGCCGGGAACGGAACCTAGCCCAGGTGTCAATAGAAATCGACTGGGCCACGCTCAGCAAGCTACCATTGCAAAGGATGCGATTCTTCTTGGCTATCCCAGATATGCAGAGCATACTGAGCGATTACACCGGCACCACTGGAAGGTGAAGAATTCGTCTTTGCCGGCGATTCAGCCTATGGATGTCATAATAAATAATTATTTCATATTTTGAAGGTTTTGAATTCAAACCAAATTATAACGACAGGGACTAGAGATTTTAAGGGTAGTGGTATCGGGTCAACTGTCTTTAAGGTCACAACTCCTACAGGACCAGAGACTTTAAAAGTCGATGGAGTTTTGTATGTTCCAGACTTTATAGTTAACATCATCTCAATGGACAGGTTAAAGGAACAGATATTGATTTGGGATCATTCTAAGAATTGTTTGACTCAATGGGATGCAACAAGGACCCCAGAAGTTAAAATATGGAACCAATTTAACCAGAACTTTATAGCTAAAGATGCATGTTATCCGGTTCAAAGAAAAAGGGTCACTGATATACCAGAAAGTATATCAGTCGATTTAATTCTTCAAAATCCTTCTTTAGCAACTAAAATTTCTTCGGTTCAGAAATTTTCTTCAGCAGATGTTGTTATCTGGCACCGTCGATTCGAACATCCAGATCCAAATGCTGTTGTAAAGCTTGATGCTTCTGTTGTTGGTGCTAAGATTATTGGTTCATATGATGGACAATGCGAAAGTTGTCAACTCAATAAGCCGAAAAGAATTGTCTCGAGAATACCTTCAGATAAAGTTAAAGATCCCTGGACAAAAATGCACGTCGATCTATATTCGACTTTAGTTATCTAAATATTCAGACATATAATGAATATGGTCTGTTTGTCGATTATGATGTGGCTGCGATTGCAGTTGGATGTAAATAATGTAAAGGTCTTTATCAAGTATCTTTAATATATATATTTATTATGGAAATACCCTCCCGTGAAGTCTACTCTAGTATGTGTTGTAATTAAGGCAGCAACATGACTGCAGTAAACAAATAGTACATATTAGAATAATATGCACTGGCGCCATGAGATATGATTAACCCATATCATCACTCACTGGCATGAATAGTAATTAGCCAATAGATGCCTAACAGTATACATTGGCTTCAGGATCTCTAACAACCTTCCCGTTTAGGTTAGATTAGGGAGTATGTTGGAGTTCACACTAGTGTGCGGAAAACCCCGCTTTCATGTATATAGAGGGACTTCTTGCCACACATATAGAATTATAGCAATTTAATCACAATTAACTATCCATTAAACATCAGTAAACTTCTTCGTATAGTAAACACATTTATCGTATCTCTTAATCAAACTCGAGGCTAGTGTGTAATTCTTCCAATCTCCGGAACTAATTTCAATTGTATGTACATGTAAATGCCTTCTTTTATAGATATTCCCAAAGTCAAATATAGAGCACCTATATCCCCTGAGATATATGTTCGATACAGAGTTGTGACCTGCCTCCCATATTATGCGCAAGTCCAAAACTACGTTCTACCATGTCCGTCAGTTCTGTATTAAGTTTTCCAGCCTTCATTTCCGTGCACATATCCTAAAGTGTAATTTGCCCGTAGATGTATGATCAGCGGCGGAAACCTGCAGTCTAATAAACACAGTTTAGACACCATGGGACTAGAGTCTAACTCTAACAATCTATTAGTATTTTCGGAAGCATGGAACGGAGAAAGATACGCTTTGCACGCACATGATGCCAAGGGCCATGGAAATTTAGTCGAAACTCTACCAAATAAAGATCAGTATTCGTTAACTAGATCTATTTTCAATATGATACGAACTTTACAAAAGGATAGAAGAAGTATCCAGTACTTAAGAACTGATAATGACAAATGGTTTGGTTCAAGTTTTCGAAAATTGCTCGAAAAAGAAGGTATTCAGCTCGATACATGTGTGGCATATACACCAGAGCAATATAGGTTTGCAGACTCTTCTGGAAATAGGATTTGCACGGTTGCAAGAGCTATCAGGATACATTCTGGGCTACCCCAAGAGCTATGGCCTGAATTGGTAAATACTGCGGTTTATTTGCTGAATAGGACACCTACTAGAGGTCTAAACTGGACCACACCATTTGAAGTCTACAATGGTCACAAACCTGATGTGTCAAATTTAAAGATTGTTGGCTGTTGCGCATACGTTCATATTCCTAAAGAGAAGCGTATGGATTTGGCAAAGCTTGCTGAGCGTGCCTGGATCGGGTACCTTATAGGATTTGAATCTCACAACATATGGCGTATATGGTGTAACGGCTACAAAGCCGATATTTCCTGTAGCCAGTACTGGCAAGTACTGGCGTACAACCACCGGAGAACGGGCAGGCGCATAAGCCACGTAAAAGATACTAGAATCTCCTAAGAAGGGACTAGAAAAGTCTCCATGTGAGTAAGACTGATACTGAACCTTGGAGAAGCTGCTAGAAATGATACCCTTAGAGTAGCAACTGGAATCATCTAGAAATGAGCTGACCATGGAGGGAAGAACTTAGAATGTAATAAATCTGTATATATACCTGGATTAGTATGTAGAACTTAGGTCTTCATAGTTGAATTATAAAATACCATCATCCATACAAATGCTCCTTGCTTTCTATAGTTGATCTGTGACATATGGCATCCCAAATCGCGACAAGTTTTAAGGGTTCGCGATATAAGTTTTCGAGAAGACTGCCTATACAAAGATGACATCAGCCAAGTTGATATTCCTGCAGACATAGATGAATTTTCTAGTATGGTAGGTTCATCTGATGGCCATATCTTCCAACCTCATCTAAACAAGTGGAACCTTTCCCAAGATTTTTCAAACGTGAAAATAAGAGATTCAGATGAAACCAAGACAACAAAGTTTTCAGTTTTAGACGGACAATGGAGAGCGGATGTTTACCAAGAAGAAGATACAAATTTTAAAGTCCCAGGAAACTTTACAGATCCAGAACCGCAAATTAGGAAGTACGTGAGGGCTCTAAGAGAGAATGAACTTTCGACCGATATTAATCCAGATAATATTATTCATGGAAAACGCACTAGGAGAACCAATCCATCAGCAGCAGTTCATATTGAGCCTATCGAAGATTTTGGAGTTAACTGTGGAAACCCATTTTTTCCATGTCTCGTGAATGCAATCACTACAGATGGACTTGATGGAAAAGTTAATCGGTTTAATAATTATGAATCTTGCAGTGATCAAACTATCCGTGAAAAGGCATCTAAATAGAACAATCCGTCTTCTTGGAAACAAATGGTTAAACACCCAGACAACGCTCAATTTATTAAAGCGACAGAGATAGAGTTTCAGGGACTTTAAGATGGTGCAACCTGGGAAGTTATTAACATGACAGGTGTTCCTGAAGGATCAAAGATCTTCCCTATGAGATGGATATTTGTGATCAAAAAAGATGGAGATTTAGTCAAGCATAAAGCTCGAATTGTTGTTCGGGGTGATTTAGATGAAACACCTTATTTGAGGGATGAGATTTACTCGCATACATTGAGCCTTCAGAATTTCAGAGCTCTAATGTCGTTCATAAATCGAAATAACATGGAAACTTTGAGTTTTTATGAAATACAGGCATTTGTAAATGCAAAAAGAGACAAGCCAATTTATCGTTATCTGCAGGAAGGTTTTAGACAGAGAGGAAAAGTACTCCGTGTGCATCAAGCTCTCTATGGACATCGAAAATCTCCAAAAGACTAGTTTAATTGCTATACAGCAGCTTTAGAATCACCAGGTTTCAAATCAGCTTGGGATGAAAAATGTTTCTGGCTTCATGAAAACGGTACCATACTTTTCTTCTATGTTGATGACCCAATTATGGCATTTAATAAAATGTTTGAAAAATTTGCATTCTCCCTACAAGAACTGCTCTACAACATATTCCCGATAAAGAAACCTGGGGAAGCGACTTCCTTCTTAGGTATAAAGATAATCCGCGATAGCGAAAAAAGGAAAATGTGGCTCCTGCAGCAAAGCTATATGGCCAAAATCGGAAAAACTCATTACCTTAAACCAGACGGCCGCTCACTAACCCCACTTGCACCAGATTTTGACGTGAGTCACAATACTGGGGAAAGGTTGAGTGCAGAGTTAATTCAAACATATCAAAAGAAGGATGGCTCAGCAATATATACATCAATATGCACTAGGCCTGATATTGCCTTGGCAGTTTCAATGTGTGCTGACCATCTAGTGAATCCAGCTACAAGACATCTACATGCAATCACACACATACTTCAATACCAAATGAATACTGAAAAATACGCTGTCAAATATGATTTTGGACTCTCCGAACCAAATGGACCGAAATCCTATATGATACTAATGGCTTCAGACGCTTCTTTCGGTGATAATTAAGGACGCAAGTCATCTCAAGGATTCGTTGCTTTTCTTTATGGTGGACCTGTTTTGTGGCATTCAAACAAACAGCGATCTGTAACAACTTCCACAACGGAAGCAGAATTGGTCACTTTGTCTGCTGCTGCCCGAGAACTCCTTGCCTTGAAAATATTTGAGCGTCACATGTATAAAAGAAACACAATATCAACAAAACTGATTTGTTTAGCTTAGGACTTTATTATTAAAAAAGAAACTGATTGTGATAACCAACAGGCAATCAAAATTCCTACCCAAATGGCTCCACTGTTAACAACTAAGCTCCGCCATATTGACACTCATCAACATTGGCTTCGTCAGATATTACAAAGCAGTGATGAGAATGATATCGAGTTCTCCTGGATTCCAACATTACAGATGCCAGCAGATAGCCTCACCAAACGTTTGCACGTTGCGAAAAATATTATTTTTATGAATCTAATAGGACTAGAGGACATATCAAAATGTGTCATTTAAACTCAATTAGTACACCTGAAGGGGTGTGTTTGGATTATACTAGGGCTAGGAATACGCAGAGATGCTTGGATTTATTTCAAGCTGCTCTTTCTCCTTGGAGTATAATGCGAAGGTCTATGATTTAAAGTGTGAGAGGTTTAGTTTTGATACATGTGTGTTAAACTGTTACATCAGTACATGTTAAACAGTTACACAGCTCAGGGGTGTAGATGCATGGAATATGTTTTGCATAGGAAAACACCACCATCGTGAACATCAATGTAAATTTCTGTAAACGGGACTGTAACTAGATCTAGCTTGAAGATTTAGTCTTGAAGTGTAGCTCAGTGGATGGATGACGTATGATGCTTTGGATAGATAGTTTATAAGTGACCTGGATCGGAAGTGAGGACGGGCATGTTTTATAGGAAGCATATATTTTAATATAATCAATTATCTTTCATCGACATCTACATTTACATCTACACTTATTTTATATTTTCTTTGCAACACTCAACGTTTATTTACACATCGACATCTGACAATCCATAATTATTTTATGCCTATTGTCCGAGATTACAAAGTCGATAAGATTGGCTATCTGCAGGCTTGGTCCCAAACAATAAGAAAAACAGGCTGTAACCGCTAAGTCCAGGAGTCTTGTCGTGAATGTAGACCGACCTAGCTAGTAGTTTACGGCCGTCCCCATTCCACTCTTGATTCTGAGCTTCCCGAAGCATTGGTCGCTTAATATCTCCAATCGTTTTCTCAACCTTGCCGTTCCCACGAGGGCGTGATGGTATAACAGGTTTCAATGCACATCCTCGTTTTCGATGCCATTATATGGCAGCTAAACTAGCAAAACAAGCTGCATTATTGCTGATACATTCATTTTGACAGCCATATCTATCGCATATTTTGTCCATTAGTGGTACAGCAACCTCGAATCTTAATGATGGGACTGCCTCTGCTTCAACCCATCCTGTAGCATATTTGACTGTCACCAGAATGTTTGTTCCAAAAATCGAAGTGTGGTCAATTGCCAATCGAGTTAATGGCGGTGGCGGGATGATTGGTCGAAGATCTGGAAGTGCTGGATTGGGTCGTCGCATAAGTTGGCATAAGTTGGCATTGTGGACATTCAGCTATAGCTTTCTGGGCCATTAATGTTGATTCTGGATGCCAGCAAATTCTACAAAACTGTCGGCAAAGTGTACCAACGGTACAGTGTGCTAAGTCTAAATGAAGTTGAGGGACTTTGTTTATCGTTTCACTGAATTCCAGAACAGGAAGCAGAACTACTTGTTCCGATGCCATTCCAGCCAGATGTGGTGGGTCTCCTGGAACTCTTGAGTAGTTGAAAATCTTTTGCAAGGCACCTTTGTGAGAGGTGAAGTGATCATTGACCCATTGAGATTGAATACGTAGCGGAAGAGGTATCTGCAGTGTTAAGTGCTCATATATTACTTGTAGATCAAGACGATTCAACTGGAATGGTTCTGTGATGAAGTCAAATATCCCTTTCTCCTTCGAACCATAATCTACAATGATTGGCTGCTGCTGCGAGACGCCAGTATTGTGTTTTACGATAAGAGGTAAAGCTTCTATACTTTCATCACCATCCCAAATTGTTGGAAGTGCCAGCTTAATCCAAAAAACTACTGTTGCAGGTCGAGAGAGGTAGCCGGCCAATAAATTAGCCTTGCCAGGCCTGTAAATAATCCGAACGCCAAAGTGCTGGATTATATCTAGGAATCGAAGAATTCTTGGAGGTTGTTCAGCTTTCGTCTTGAGCGCATCCAGGGTCTCATGGTCTGTAACAACTGTGTCGTCGCTGCCCTCGACACAATGTCTCCAATGCTGTAACGCCAGCATAAATGCTAGCAACTCACGTTCTTGTAACGAATAACTAACCTGTTTATCTGTCAACTTCTTTGAAAAATAGGCAGTAGGGTGGAGAATTGATTTATCGCCGTGAAGATGTGGTTGAAGCAAAGCAGCGCCGACGTAATATTTGCTTGCATCAGACTCTAGGATATAAGGAAGCTCCCAATTAAAGGTTCAAACAACAGGCATAGTTGTGATTGCATTGCGGATTTTGAAGTACGATTTTCTTGCTTCCTCTGTGAGCTCAACCTTCGCGTTCTTCGGTCCACCGCTGAGGCTTGTGAGCGGTCCCAATAACTTCGCATAGTCCTTAATTAAATGCCGAAAGTACCCTGCTGCGTTGACAAAGGCTCGGGTTTGCGTAGTCGTTGGTATGGGGCGGTTGTGAACAGCAGAAACCTTGTCAAGGTCTGCTGTAACGCCATCTTCTGAAATCAAAAATCCTAGGAAGATACTTTTCTGGACAAGGAGCACAGTCTTGCTGATGTTTAAAAGTATGCCAGATTCTTGCAACCTTACAAATACCAGAAGCAATCGCCTATGAAGCTCCTCCCTGGTGTCTACCCAAACACAAATATCATTCAAAAGTCCTGCCAGAAAATTGTAATATGGCACAAGTATTTCTTCGATAAAAGCTTGGAAAGTGGCGGGCGCATTGCAAAGATCGAATGGCATTACATTCCATTCATAAATCTCGAATTGTGTGATGAAAGCTGTCTTCTCTCGGTCCTTTACTGCCATTTGGATGTTCCAAAATCCATCCTTGAGATCAATGAAAGCGTACCATTTATGACCCGCAGCGCGTTGGATTTAATCCATCGTGTTTGGCAAAAGATGTGCGTGCTTCTTGGTGATATCATTGAACTGTCGGTAGTCGACGCAGATTCGGCAAATCGTCTTATCGTCAATGATCGGCTTGATATGCGAGCCAGCAGCTTTCTTGGGAACTAGGTGTATAGGAGATCCCAAAATGCCTTTACTCTTTCTGGGAGTCTTATTGAAGTTTCCCTTTAACAAAGGCTCGCATTGCCTTGTTCCGCGCTAGACTATATCGGCGAGGCTTGAGTATGATTGGTGCTGCATCGCCAGTGTCAATGGAATGTTCAACTTCCGATAGAATATCCATTTTACGCCTGCTAGAATCGAAAAGACCTGCATAATTCTTGATATACTCATTGATGAAAAGCTGAGCCTGAGTTTCGCCTGTCGGCGTTCCTTTTCCCCAAGAATAGAAAAAAGCTTTCGATTCTTGCCAAGAAGAGTAAACAGATTCAGTCACCAAATGTGACTTGCAAAGCTCGATTGGAAAGTTTTCGGGTTTGCCATTGAAAGCTGTTAAAGTTATTGACCCTTTACTATCGCAAAGCATACCCCAGGCATGGAAAATTGTGGGGCAAAGGGTAATATGTCCAGGAAACGTTCTGTTCGGAACTACACCATAAGAAACATCGGTATCAGATGTCAAACCAGACAAGGTATTGAATGGAAACCGAACTGTAACATATTGAGTGATACGAGGTCCCTTGCCACTCTTATTTTTCCAATTCTTATATTTTTCAAGCAATCTGGGCTTGGTATCAAATAGAATAGAATAGAATTAAATTCAAGTCCCTATTAATTCTATGACTATGAAGAACTGCTAAAATCAGATAATATGCTACCAAAATTTTCTTGTTCAAATACATGGCTTATTTCGTTGAAAGTCGGAAGTGACATCATTTACCTACAAGAAATGAATTCCGTAATAGCTTGTACCACTCCGTCTTGGTATCAAAAGTTAACTGTCCTTTCAAGGTGACATCTTTTGTACGACTGCTAGTATAATTAGAATTATTTCGGTACTGAGTGATGCGACCACAGTAGGGACAATCGCGCTTAAAGTGGCTGGTTCTGCCGTGTCCGAAACATTTATTGAAGCTCTCGTCATTAGGAAATGCACAGTCAGACTGTATATCACCACATACAAACTCACTGGCATTGAAGACATCCCGATTCTCACTACTCGGGTCGGAAATTGTGGGAGTGTCTGTCGTAGGTGAATTTATTAGGCTTCGACTAGGCTTGCCGGAAGTTCCTTCTCCAATTTTGAGGTTGTAGAGTGGGGCTGAGCATCCTGCAAGTGGAATAGTAGTAGAAGAGGTTGCAAAAATATTGTCTTCTGCTATAGAGCGAGAACCATTCTCAACACGTTGGACCGTCCATTCGATCAAGGCAGCAGTAGTGTGTTGGAAATCTAGACTTAGTATATATGAAGGTTTAGGTTTCTAAGTATGATCATCAAGATCAATTCAATTGATCTGATTGCATATGGTTAGGCTTGGCTGGGCAATATTAGCTTCAGTGGTGTCAGAAATGCAGCGGCTAGGAAATGCTAGCTTGCGATAATTAAGTGGCAGGTCGTTGCTAGATCACTTGGAGTTTGGGATCACTAAAGCCTCGGGAATCTGTATTTAAGGGTAGACTTGTTTGTATATGTTAAACTAAGTTAATGGAATGTTAGATATCAACAATTTATATTGAGAAGAGAGTTCGATATCCTATATAATTATTAATAAATTCTTGTCCGAAATTGTACACTTGTCCTTCGAGATATTTCCTCCTAGAAATCCTTTACAATTTCTAACATAGTGTAAAAGTGGTGCACATCTTGTATGGAAGACTAGACACGAGGCAAGTATTGATGGATTTCGCTGATAAGGATGCTGCGGATCGAAGATGTGTCTTGCTGAAATGGTGGCAATCGATAGAATGCTTGACGAAGCCTCCAAGCAAATCCGATGTAAGACTCTTCTTTTACTGGCAACATTGAAGAGAATAACGTTATTGTATCATCTAGTTTGTTGTAAGACCGAAGGACAGTAATTATTGCTTCAGCGAAAAGGACCCAAGATGGTAAATGAGCCTGAGCCGAAATTGCTACGTGCTTGAAATCTCCATCGAGTATCTCTCGAACTTGAGCCGCCCAAAAGTGGTACGAAACAAGAGCTGTCAAAAGTTTTATCTGAATGGCCTCAAGCTTCTCAAATACCTTCTCGTCGGCTCTATGTATCCGAAGTGCTTGTGGGATGACGACCTTATTTTTGACTGAGTGCTCGGCTCTTTCGTCGGTCTGAGAGGGTAGTACCACGGCTGATTAAATTCCATGGATAGCTTTCTCACGGTCGTCAGCGTAGCGGACGCGGCGAATCTTGTGAGGATTAAGTTGACCGTCAAAATAACGGAGTGGGTCAGCAGGTTGATTCTCAGAATGAGGTGGCTTGGCAAGGAATGGGGGTAAAACCACCTGTGCTGTAGGAGGAGTTGTCGATATCTTTTCTTCCTCCACAGCGACCTCAAAGTCCTTTAACTTTGCTAGCTGTACCACCTGTTTAATCAAATTGACAATCAAAGCCTTTATCTCATCATGATTGTCGTTTACCCTCTTGCTGAGGACCTTATAATTTTCATCTATCTTCTCCATCGACGCGCGAACTTTTTAAAAGAGTCGCGTTCTCCGTTAGGAGTAGAGTACTCGCTGCCGCCGTGACTTGCCATATCGCATGCTTTGCAATTTGTATAGCTTGACAATATACAAATAGTAGAATAATAATGAGGTACATGACGTTCTGTCTGCAAAAATTATTATTGGTGCGTCTTGAATACCAATATCACTAGGCCCTTATCGTACATGTATATCTTTATTTAAAGGTCTATTGTGATCTGTATGGTGTATATTCTCTATATCTAATAGCTACTACTCTTTTTTCTTTGCATCAGATTTTAATTGCGTATGCAGCTATCTGTGAGAGTTAGACTCTATTCCCATGGTGTCTAAACTGTGTTTAATAGACTGCAGGTTTCCGCCGCTGATCATACATCTATGGGCAAATTACACTTTAGGATATATGCACGGAAATAAAGGCTGGAAAACTTAATATAGAACTGACGGACATGGTAGAACATAGTTTCAGACTTGCGCATAATATTGGAGGCAGATCACAACTTTGTATCGAACATATATCTCATGGGATATAGGTGTCCTATCTTTGACTTCGGGAATATCCATAAAGCAAGGCATTTACATGTACATATTAGGATAGAGGGTTGGATAGTGCAGTGGTACACCATCCGGGCCGTTCACTCAAATAGATACTGGGTAGCTTGAACAGCTACCCCATTCGAGACAGGAGAAAGCTGGTTCGAATCCAGTCAGACCCACACACCGCTCTCTCTCGCGGTGATATCGTACTTGTGGGATGATGAAAGCACACTCGGATAGCCACAGGTTTTTCACGCTTTTCCCTGTGGTGGGTATGCACGGAAGAGGTTATACGCCGTAAGGGTTAACCTCGAGTGGTATCTGCAAATGAAATCTGAGTGTGAGTGTTCTAATCGTCAAATTAAGTCATCCTACTTGAAGTACATATCTTCCGATAAAACCTGCATGGGCCTCAAGGCGCCAAATCAGGTAAAATGAATTATACATATATATATATATATTAGGGTAGACTTCACGGGAGGGTATTTCCATAATAAATATATTTAATAAAGATACTTGATAAAGACCTTTACATTATTTACATCCAACTGCAATCGCAGCCACATCATAATCGACAAACAGATCATATTCATTATATGTCTGAATATCTATATATCTAAATTCGAATACTATCTAGCTATGACACAATATCAAAGAAAAGTACAGAATAGATGATTCAACGTAAGGGAAGAGCACTCATGCCTCGGATTTTATTTGCAAGCACCACTGCGAATTTATGGTGGCTTTTTCTTCACCCCAAGTCAACCCTCATCCGTGAATACCCACCCAGGGGAACGTCTCAAAAATCCTGAGTTATCTAGACATGCCTCCATCATCTTTCAACTTTTCTCCGCGCGAAATATGGTCTGAGATGTCTCCTTCCAAAGTGGAGTAGGTACCCAGGCTACTCAAACTATACCAGAGAACACCACCTGGAGGCAGACCACTACACCTTCCATCGTTGACTTGTGTCTATAGTGTCAGCTGCACTCTCGCAAGCGAAGTCTTGGCGCACCAAAAGCTCGATTCGTAAAACTTTTGCCAAAAATCTAAATTCACGCCTTACGAGGTTATATCCTTCCTTCGCATCATCTTGTCAACTTTTCCTAATCTCTCTCACGTCCATCCCAAAGAACTGTCTCCCAGGTTTGTGCGCCACGCTTTGCTTCCTCCGTGGGGTATAAATATCGGCGTGGGCGTGTATTTGGTGACCGGCTGAGGCCAGAGAAAGTCGACGAGAGGCGTGGTCATTGAAACGAGGATTTACTAGGTAGTACTTGTAGACTTGATGAAGCTTAGTTGAGAATCGGACTCTTTGGGAGTGAAAGATTGACATGGAGGAGTAATTTGAATTTTTTGCCTCGTAGGCCAAGTTCTTTGATATTGCGAAATTTGACTGAACTTGGCTCTGGGAAAATATTTCCCTCCCAGGTTCGAAGAGGACACTGCGTACAGGTGTTCAGTCTTGCCCTCGGATCCTCAGTCATTGCGATTGAAGTGCTCATTTTTTTAAAATAGTACAAACGTGAAAACAGGAACATTATTTGAGGTCACACATGTAATAACCATGTGACCAAATTGATAGCCCCAATTATTCTTAGTTATGGCACCAATCCGCAATTCTATTTATTCCACTCGGTTTATTGATCTATTAAAAACTCCCTATACCTGTCAGAATATTCTTCACAAGGTAAAGTCTCCCGCTCCATCAATAAGTCGTCAGCCTTGGCTCGTCGCTCAAACTAGATCGATCATTATACTAAACCGCCACAAGATATGCCTACCTCAGTCACCATCAACGATATAAAGGTCAGCCTTCCAACCCTTCTCGGGGCTTCAAACTTTCACCGATGGTATAACACTTGGCACGTCTCTCTACGTGGTGCTGGACTTTGGTCAGTAGTCGATGATGGGGATAAGAAAGAATCACGTCCCTTAAAAGTTAAACATCAAAGTATGGAGACCACAGAAACTCTACAGACCAATTATGACAAAAGAAATGATGCAGCACACGCTCTTATTATCTCTGGAGTATCTGAAGAACTCCAAGACCTTGTCGCCTCTGTTGTTGACGAGCAAGAATCAGCCCGCGTCGCTATGCGCCTGCTGAAAATAAAGTTCGATCATGAGACAAGAAAATCAGCCCTGAATATATTCACAAGTTTTCTCGACCTGAAGATGAATGACGGAGATGACCTTTCTGTTTATCTATCTAACTTTGATAACTCCATCCAACATATTGTCTCGAGATGTGCCCGATCCAAACGTCCGGAATGCAAAGCACTGAAAGATTTCCTGTCTATAGAAGAAGTCCGTACAATGTGTCTTTTTAGATCCCTCCCATCTTCTATGAAAAACATTGTCGACGATCTCTCAATTAAAGATGGCCTCAAGTACGCCGAAACCAGTGCCAACTTGTTAGACATCATCCCAGAGAGAACTTTGGTCAATATTCCTTCATCTAAGGCTTACTTCCCAACAAGCAAGCCCAATGTGCTAGATAGTCTAAGACTCAAGTAGTACAATAAACAAATCTCTCCCAACAAGCAACTCCGGTAAGGGATGGAATAAATTGTGTAAGGATTCTGGAGAAATGCCTAAGGCATGGTTCCCGGGTGCCTTCTTTAATCCCACTAGGCTTTATTGCCTAGCGAGGACAACTACATAGTTGTTATTTTCTAAACTGAAATAAACAAGCTCAGATTTTTATCCACAGAAATAGTTACATAATTCTAATCACACATCACTCTCGTCCCCTACCACCCTCTGCGACCTACCGTCATTTCCGGCTATTCTATATAGAACGACTCCCGCGTTCCCATTTACCACTTCTCTAAAATCCCTTCACGTTCCTACGAGCCGTCCTTCCTCAGTAATTCGCAAACCACGCTCCCTATTACGCCTCGAGCCTTACGCGTAGTGAACCCGCGCCTGGAAAAGTGATTAAAGAGTGCAACTGGTGTATGAAAACCGAATTTATCTACAAGGGCCACGAATATAGAGAATGCCGCCAGTTCAAGGCACGAAGAGAAATCTTCGAGAGGTGAAACTTCAGACAAATTGAAACAGAATAACCTAACAAATGCTGCTGACATTCCCTCGATCACCAATGACTACTACTTTATAAGCCATATTGTCGGTGAGAAAGCCATTGACGCATCATCCTCTCCAATACCTTCACACTGGATACTTTACTATGGATGCTCAACTTATATGAGTTCATGTAATGACTATTTTCTTTAATTTCTAGAGAAAAAGGGACTGTAACAGCTTTTAGTGGTGCGGTAATCTCTGGTATAGGCCGTATAATCATACATCTTAAATTAACAACGACTTTCGACGAGAGAATATCCGCAAATATCGATGATTGCATTGTTAGGATGAATCATCTATTGTGAGATACTTCAACAGTACATACTAATTAGCTAGTCATCATACAATGAAATCTCATCACAGAAGTCCCCCATTTACCCCATACACGCACATCATTATACTTATCCCGGTTTCTAAACCCTGTAAAATCAAGCAGCACCATGGCTGCGTACAATCAGCCGTCGTCCACGGCGTCAATCGACCCAGGCGACCAATTACACCCGAGCCTTGTTGGGATTTCTGCTGCGATGGAGCAATCAGAGCGCGAACGAAAGCAGAGAATCAGCCTAGCTCAAGAGCTTTTGCAAAATATCGATGCCTGGGCGAAATCCAAGGCAGGAACTGAAGGCGCGGTTCTAGTCGCGCCATTTATCGAAAAAATATCACCTATTGTGACAGCGTTTGCAAAAAGAAAAGCCGATGCCACAGTCCCCACAGGGAAGGCCCCACATCCTGAAATCACGGAGATGACAATCTCTGCGCCTAGGGCGACAAAAACAAACAATAAGTCGCACCATCAACTGCCCCAATAGCCACAGGAGACTGCGAACCCGTGGGTTACAGTAGCTCGGAAAGTGGCTAAGCTTCTAGATCCACCCGCGCTCCCCACCCCTCGAAGGCCTACTATAGATATAAAGCCTAATACAAAAAATCCCCAAAAAGAAGACAAGCGTTTCTTTGTCAAGTTGGGGCAAGAACATGGCTAGCGCAAATGTTCCCAGTCACAATAAAGAGTTTGATCACCGAGAAAGCTGGAGCTGCAGGAATATTTTATCAAGAAAACATCTGCATCGAAGCACCGTCGGATTGGACGTCAATGATAGTGTAAGGGTTTAATGAATTTAGATGTACTTGAAAGACAATAACTCGATAGGAATTAATAACTTGTTCCTTGAGAAGACTATCTACCACGTACTCTCCCAGACGTTATATGCTCTGTGTAGACTAGTCTTAACTCCCTCCATTGGCCACTTGAGAATAATCCTTTCTCCCCGGCACAACTCTTCTCCTGTATCATACTCCCCATCTGGTGCGTACCCCCTTAGCGCCCCTTTCGTCTATCCAGGAGCGTTGCCCTGCCACTACCTTACCTCGGAGACGGAGGGGTCCTTGTGACCAGTCCCAATCCGGGCAAAGCCCGTCATAGATAGTGCCACAAGTACCACTATATATCAGAAGAATCGAAGAAAATATTTTGGTTACTGACAAAATGATTACAACGGAATTTCAAGCTAGATGTGGGGTCACACCCGTGCAGGTGCGACCGAACCCAGCTAGGCTCGGATAATACTCCACGAGTTGGATTATTCACTTCATACAGAAACTGGCAAACTGTAAGTTCAGGCTCTTCGACGAGAGCGGACCAGCAACTCTGTTTGTTCGCCAACGTCCTGTGGAACAGTGTCAGAGATGTTAGGGATTTCGCAGCGTACGGTCATGCACCAAAGGATAAAGATGTGGAAGATGCACCGGAGCACACGAGACAAATGAATGTCAATTCAAGGTACGTAAATGTGCAAATTACGCAGGTCCTCACGAATCGACCAATCTGAACTGTATGACGCGACCTAGGAGCCAGAACGGAATATTCCAACCCCGCACACCAGCGTAATTAAGAGTTATTCGAGAACATGGACATAATGACTTTCAGGCTGCATTAGCAGATTCGGAGAAAAAGGGTAAGGTCCCAGAGGTCGTGTTCACCCCGGAAGACACAATGCAAAATTAATGAGTTGTACAACCACAACTCATAACCATACCAAAAAACAACACGCCCTTCTATTTCACCAAGCTAACGTGGGAAATGGCGGAGAGAATATGGATATAGCACTTCAGCAGGCATGGGAGGCCGGAGCTCACATTATCATGGTACAGGAACCATGGACAATGAAGACAAATGGAGGACTTATCACAAAAAGTTACCCGGGCTTCAACAGTTACAAGCCTACGGAAGCAGCTTGGGCCCGCCCGAGGGCAATTAGCTTCGCCCGTAAATGTTTATCGGCAAAGCAAATATTCCCTTTATCCCAGGACCAAACCGGCGATCATAGCTTTGTGAAAGCATTCGGGGTGACGTTTGTTAATGTATATAGTGCACCAGGACTTAATGATACTCTTGATCCCTTGCTTAGATGGCGCCCCTCAGGTCCTGCAATTGGAAAGGCGGATTTCAACTCAGTCTCAAGGCAATGGCAACCACAGGTTACTCGTCAGTACGGTAATGGTGACCAAATAATGGAATGGGCTACAGCTCAGGATATGCATTTACTTACCACAATCGGAACACCTACGCACAGGGATGGAAATTTGTTGGATCTGGTATGGAGCAACGTCACATCAGAGGCATTGGTATCACACGAGTACAACTGCACTTCAGACCAAATGACTATTGTTGGATCCGTTGAAGCAAGACGAAAGCCCGATATTTCTAGAATAAGCCAGGAACTGCAGTTACACGATCAAGATCTTGCCAAGTTTGCCCAATATGCCAAAGCGTGGGTTAGAACATATCCTTTGAACAGCGTAACCGACATTGAATGTCAGCTATCAAGCTTAATCAAGGCCTTAGGTGACTCACGCAAGACAGTAGGTCACAAACCTGCAAGAGCGCGCGGAAGCACAGCTCCATGATGGAATGAGGATTGCAAACTTAAGTACCGCGAGTACCATGAAGCCAGAAGCTGCCCGGACAGCGAGGCAGATGCCCAGAAAAGGTTTAAGCATGCAGTAAGAGCGGCAAAAAGAGATCACTGGAGGAAGCAGGTTGAGAATGCTATGACAGACTCACAAATCTTCTAATTGATGCCTTGGGCCAAGCCCAAGATAGGCCGAGATCTTTCCCCCCTCAAAGATGCGGAGGATACGTGGACATCAGACCCACTCAAACGAGCAGAAGCCCTAAGGGACTCTCTTCTCACTAAATTCTACGCAGCCCACGATCTCCCTATTCTGAGGTTATGGTTCGTAGAGGAATGCTGGAATGGTATAGGGAGGTGAAGGATATCTGCAGAACAACGAAGCAGTTGAATAGAGCTTAAGGGTGAAGCTTGGTAGGGTGACACGAAGAGGGTATAAATAGACCTTCAGAGATATTCAGTGAATGTAATGAACTGAAGATTTCTGAAGGAGAAGAATACTACATATATATACAGGAATTAGTCCTAGTGAGACGAATTTAGAAATAAGCCAGGATATGCGCCCATATCCCAGTATGGCGACGTTATCATGGTGAAGGTATGTCTTGACCACCAGTTGATCCCCAAGCTAGCTGAGTGTTGTCACAGTAGGGAGTGAGGTGGATGGAGACCGACGATGTCTGATCTGGTGAATTAGATTGTCTGCAAAGACGAAAGAATCTAGTACTATGAAATTAATAATTATTTACGGACGCGTTAGCGTGCATTTGGACATGTTCATATATCATGTGACTGTTTTGCCTGAATGCCTTGTTTCCTTGACAAGTGTAAAAAAGAATCATGCATATACCATAATTTCCAAAATATCTTGTGTTAAGCGCCGAGAGTAATTAAAATTATAGAAAATAGATGTGGCGCAGTATTAAATGATACAAATAACGGAAATGAAAACGAGATAGTACATGACCAGTGTAACAGATGCAGGACTGTTAGAATTACAACACTCCCCACGTGGAAATCCGAACAAACGAAGTCGATCCCGTGAAATGCGACACTATCACCAGAGGATGTAACGACAAGCACAATTGGCTCAGACAAGATAACAGTGCGACTGCTAAGAGCTTGCTGGCCAGCCATTGGCCGGCAGGTAAAGAACATCCTCCAAGCGTATTTAGAGCATGTGTTAGAATTTAGAATAATTGGGGCTATCAAGTAGGCCACGTTGTTGGTACACACGTGACTACAAATTCTGTACTTATTTTCACTTCGGTAGTTACTTGTATCAATGCGCTCTACAACCTCAATGACTGAGGGGTCATTATTTCCTTAATAGCATGGGTATTTTCCTACCATATTCTGAGTAGCAGAAACAATCGTGCTTCCAAAACCAGGACAGGACCTAGCAACAGATAAAGGATGGCGACCGATCTCCCTTCTATCTTGCTTGGGTAAAAGGCTAGAACGAATAGTAGCCGAAAGAATGGCGTGGCTAGCAATCGAACATGGTGTTGTTCCTCAACAGCTTTTCGGCGCACTCCGAGGATGCTCAGCGGTCGACCTTGTTTCATCTGTCATACACGATGCAGAGGCGGCAATGCGGAACAACAAAGTCACAGCAATAATTACCCTAGATGCGCCGGGCGGATTTGACGCAGTTCTTCACAAACGGCAGTTACCCCCGATGAGAAACTAAGGGTGGCCCAGGCTACTATGCCTATAGGTTAAGTCATTTTTGACCTGACGAAGGATACGTGTTCGACACCAGGATGGAATGACCCGAGACAAAGTTGTGGAGTGTGGGGACCCGCTAGGCTCACCATTGTCACCACTTCTATTTCTCCTGTACATTTCTATTCTATTCTGTTTGACATAGTTATGGTATCGTATGATGACGAAGATGTTATTTGTTATCTAAGTCGTGTTCGTAACGGCTAGTGAGCCGATAATTGACCTGTATCACGTGATGTTAGCCACGTGTCTCAACAATTCTGTGAAAGGCGAAACTTCACTCTAGATTATTCTGAACATGACTAGAGGATTCTAGCAACTGGCATTGAGACTGTGAACTGGTATCAGGGAAACATAACAGAGGCTAGTATCAGACAGGAAGGAATATTCTAGATAGCCTAATAAGTGTATAAATAGTTGAGTTAGGACACACTTATTGTGGTATAGAAAATAATAAACAACCTTTGTATATTTGATTGCCCCGGCATCAATAACTCAAACTGTGACAGTGTTAAAGATATGACTTCTATAAGTGAATATATTTAAGTTTTTATATAGAATAAGGTACAAATTATCTAGAAGATGATCGAGTAAAACTAGTTGTTATGTGCTCCGTCTGATCCCTTTTCCAATCATCCAGATCATGTCCATATATAACCATTTCCATACCCGTTCCTTGGTCATTTAACTATATTTCTACTAGCCCTAGTTTCCATATACAGGCTTAGATCAAATCACACATGACACTAGAAAGTTACATATATCTCCTTAATTACAGTGTGCGTATGACCAAACGTCCTGTACACGTTTCTTCCCTTGACAGTTGTATATTCGCGAGACACGCGATAAGTCACGACATTACCCTGTAATAATTATTGACATAGAACCTCTTCGGGTGTCTCAGCGAAAGCATCAGATATTCCTTAGGACCAAAATAGTAGCCTGGAATATATATTCAAAGATGGGAGCGAGGTCAAAAAGTTTGGGTACGCAGACGACATCGCCATTCTCACCACTGGAAGCACAGCAGCCGAGGCGGTTGTCGAACCTTTTCAGCTGGCTCGGAAACTTATGTGATTGAGACTAGAGTTATCTGGAAGAATAGCTCGTACAGGAGCTTTCAATTGAAGTAAATAAAAAGATGTAATTGTCTGTCTGTCTTCCTTCTTCTTTCTCTCAGCTTATATAATTATTGATATCTTAAAGCGAGCAATCCATCCGCATTAGTGTAGGGGTTAACATACTCCGCTTTCATCTGAATCTACCGGAGAGCCCCGGGTTCGATTCCCGGATGCGGAAAAGCAACCAATAGTATTTTAAACTTTATAGCTAGCTGGCTCAACACAACATGAATAAAAAAAAATACCCGATAGAAGATGATAACATCTAATAATAGTTTCTTTACATCACAAGACACAATCCAAACAAGATGTAGCCAAGATATAATACTAAAACGGCTCAATACCAGTCCGCCACGTTTGTTACACAGACGCCAAGTATGTTCGAGCTGAAAATTACCCAAAACGCCAAGGGAGAGCGAAGGCTGAACACCTATCAGTAGTGCCCTCTACGAACCTGGGAGCGAAATATTCTTCCAGAGCCGAGATTCAGTCACGAAAAAAGGTGGGAAGAATTTTATCTGATGAATTTCCGACTTGAAGGAGTTGCACTTGATATTTTGGTCGAAAAATCAGTAGGCAAAGATTTCACAGCCGGAACAAAGTGGGACCAAAACTCATCACCACTGACATATGATTCACGAATGGATTTAGGTCTGTCTGGGGGTCGTATTTAAACATTCGTTATCTCTCAAACTCCTTTTATATTTGCAACGAAGCATTTCTCAGTCGATCCTATACCTGTGACCTACCTCCATACTCGTCCGATCACATACCTACACACGCCCTAATGAGGAAAGTCATGATGGAAACGGGACGTGTACAAAGGAGGAAGAAGAGGGAAGATACACCGAGGGGATTACACAAATCCCCAATGACGAGAACAACCCAACGGTACGATATGAAGACGCAAGGCTAGAGCAGAGATGAGATATTGGACGGCATTTATATTTCAGAATCAGTGAGGATGTCAAGGGCTTGGGCGCGTGGTGGCCGAGGTTGAGGAGGAAATTGCGCTACGGCGTGTATACGGCAGGTTTCTGGACGGTTAGGCTTGGTATGATTCAACACATAGGTGAAGTCTAAGGTGGTCCGGTCATTTAGGAGGGACAAGGTATATCTACACTTCACGGTGTTGTAATCTAACGCTTTTCATCCTCGGACTTCATAGAGAGCAGTAGTTGTATAGCACGTGATGCAATGCGGGGGAGAAAGAAGAGGATGGCGAAAGCCGCTAGCCAGATCTAAACGATCTGGCCCACTTGTAGATGGAGAAATCCTTTTTGTATGTAGACAATACAACCCTAACTAGTACAACAACAATAGTAAGGAACTCATACATCCGCACCTCAGTTATCTCATACATCGTGACCCATAAACCTCACTCTCGTATCTATCACTCCACGATAAAGCTTCAACATCTCTGACACAAGCTTGTGATACAGGTGCCATAATCTCAGCTAATCTTATATGCTCTCGGAGGGTCGTGTAATGTAACGTCTGGTAAGCCGGTTGGTTCCTGTAGCTTATGCTGTCCAATATTGGCTCGGGACGATGTAGAGGGCGCACGATCGATCGATGCAACATCTGAGCATCGTAGTATGCATGGCATCGAATTCGGGAGTGTGTCAGGAAATGCTGCTTAGTCAGCTAGTTGGTCAATTGAAGGTGTCCACATCCTTAGAACGTAACACATCTTTATCAGTCCAGACTTCTAGTACCATATTATACATTCTCCATGTATCGCATAATACCATCCGTGTTATATTACTCTCGTGCCTATACTTTCTCAATATCCCAACACAGTGCAACTCAACATTGCGTCACGTGTTGGCGAGAGGCCATCGGTTGGGAGTATAAGAGATCGGTCATAAACCCTCCAACTAATAGTGCATTGGCGTTGTATTACAAGAGGCCCTTATGCATCTATACAAATATAGATAGATCCTGTAGTAGTTCTCTCCTTAGAATTATTATCTGCTACCATCAAACACATAGTTGCTCCAGCACCTGTCCTTTGTCCTGTGCCGTGTAAAGAGTTTCAAGTGTAGTAGCAGGGTTGACAAATGTTGCAACATGGGTCTGGTAGCGTTGAGTGGATGCCCATCGAGGGTGTTCTTGAGAAACTGCATGGATAAAAACTACACAGTAGACAAGTGGGGGAAGAGGGTTGCCGAGGGATAGAAGACTGGAGACCATTGATTTATGAGCCAGAATACAAGCTTGTCTGGAAGAATACTTCTCGAAGTTCTCTGTGGGGTCCAGAAAATTGGTGATGCCTGTTTCAACAGCAGCAATGCAGCTACATGGGAGAAGCGACAGAGCTTTTTATTACTATCGCAGACTAAATTTTCGGCCATAAAAATTTGAATAAATTCTGGATCAGCATTGATTACCTGTTTCCATTTGACAAGCTCATTTTGACTGGTCTAATCTTTAAAGTCAGTTTCCTTTCTAGACTTGTATATCGCTTCAGTCTTGGTTGGATCGATCCAATCTGAGAGTGTGTTTTCGTGCACGGTCGATTCAATGAGAAGCATCCAGTCTTCCAGGTTAGCGATGCCGTGAAGTTTCAAGGCTGGAGGAAGCGCCATGCCGTCGGCGCGAAGATTAGATTGTGCCACTTGAAAGAGGAATCAAAGAATCAGGATGTTGGAGTAGCGATCCAGAGATACCTGTTCGATATAAAATGAAAGGTAGAAACGCAGATGCAGATTCAAATCAGGGACATCGTAGTACTAGAAACTGAGTAGTGAATAGAGTCCTAAACAGAATAACAACGGAAGAATAAACCGTAATTCTATAGGAAGTGTGAGGCTCATTACCTCTTCAAATAGATACGTGAGACACGGCTTATCACTGTAATTATCGATTAGTGGACCCTTCTTATATAAAGTAATTAACGTCGTGCCCGTGCACAGCGCATGAGCTCCTCACGTACCGAATAGCCCAGTCTCAATAAAACTACCCGAAGTAGTTTATATAGACTGAGCTGGGTGTTGGAAATTCTGACTCTCGAATTCAGGACTCAACCACTACCTGTTTCGTCTCAGGTTCCCGACAAGATCGACTCTCTCTACACATGTCACGAGTGTGCTAATCGCGCCTACTATTGCATATACGTTTGGATATTTACGTAGTACAGTGTATCTTGGCTCATCATGGTAGATGAGAGGTGGTTGATCATCACTAGGTTTGACAGGCATATGAGACTAGAGGGAATTTCTCCCCTATGATGTATATATAAGTCCAATGTTCAGATAGTTGTAAAATATCAAGTCCTCTTTACTTCATCATATTTATCCATATGATATCGTACAGAGTATATTTCCCAATACTGGGCAACACGAAACCTTACGGTTGTGTTGTGAGCTAGCACGGCGTTAAATAAAAAACAAACAACAAAACTACCCAACGTTTTGACGCCCACATAGACCCAACAAAGCAATGAAAGCCAGGGTCTTATCATGCTTTGCTCAAAGATTCAAACACATCTAAATTTCGGCCGGGCAACGAACTCCATGACTTATAAATGATGTTTAGAGAAAAATATGTAAAAAAAACAATCATTTCAATCTGAGGCTCTCTAGCTTTCTGTTCTGCGGTTCAAGTCTAATCAGACCCACTGTTATATCTTTTGAAAGAGACACGTCTTACGCGCTGAGCTAGCAAAGGCGTGAAATCCTCCACTGAAGTCAGGGCCCAAGATATTTGGGAGTGAAACTGTCAGACCCCGAGGGTCAAATGAAAAATACAAAGTAAAATTGTATTGATGAAATCTCTGCTCCTCAACTCCTCTCCAGCCTTGATGCTATATACCCATCTGAAGCTATTTCCGGTAGAGATTATCTACTCTTAGTTTCCCAAAACTACGTGGGAAAAATATTACATGTGTTTTGTTATGAGACGCTGATTGTGGCAAGCAAGAACTCAAGGTTTAAGGGGAATTAAAGCTGAAGAGCAAAGCTTTTTCTATAAATTACATATAATGAGATTTAAGCGAGTAGTAGCGAAAATGTCTTTGGTGCTTTCATAACGCCAAGCCTCCGTGGGTATGCTAATACAACGCCATATCTCTATATCAGATCACTCGTCACTTGACATGTTGGAGCTTTGAACATCCTGAACATCTTGAACACTCTGATCACCATGTCCCTAGTGAGATATCAAAGCTTGAGTGAGTTAATCCGAGATGTCTCATCCCATTATCCAATGATTCTCATTACTATATTCAGCAGGTTCCAGACTATCAGAAGTTTGACAGAAACTTTGAGTATTCTGTAGCCGATCCTGGTACTACGTTAAATGGTAGAAGATGAAATGGTTAGGGGATCTCTCCCGTCCATATTGACAAGTAAGAATGGCGTTTTCGTGCTGAAATCGTCGATGGTTTTCCGCAAAGTCTTCATGTCCAGATCTTGTAGCTAGCAGATATTTGAGTATATGTCGTCTAAGATGGATGAGCTTATAAGTGATATTGGTACTAGACCTAATACTTAGCTCTCTATACCGAGACGGTGATTTTACAGCCCGATATAGTACGATAGAGGCCTCTTTTTCAACTGGAGAGCCCTACTGCTAAGTATGAAACCTATCTAATGCAAGAAAGTTTATCTGACCTGACTGGTTTAGTTGACATGAGTAGGTGCTTCACTACTCCTGGACACACCAAACGCTTTCTAGAGGACTTGGAGGCCGAGTTTATCATGTGTGCTTTTTCGAGGTTAAATGATTATGAATAAAATAAATATTGCCCTAGACAACAGATTATTTCCGAGATTTAATGCATTTAATACATTTGATAGGGTTGAATTTGCTATTCTTAGGAGCTATTGAAATACCCAGAAGGCAAAACAATTTTTCCAAAACGGAGCATTAAAGTCAAATATACCCGAAAGCTAGTTGGTCGATAGTTTATGCCATGCCAGTCATGCCATAGCCTAGGTCTATTGGGTGTTGATTTAGTTTAGTGCAAAAAGTTTGAAGTCTTTCGAATGATTCTTTATAGTTAAACATAGTTTTACGGAATGTGACACCATGTAGGCAGGTGAATTTAATCCATCTACAACGCGAAGGGTGTGAGGTGTGGCGAGGGATGTAAGTGGAAGGGAATTTTTGTACAAAAATGCAGCGTCAATAAAGGCATAAGTTCTAATTGTTTTCGATTTAAAAAGAATATGACGTTGCAAAAAGAGTGAATTTATTCTTGATTTTGAATAAGAAGAATTGATAGGCTTAATAGGTTTATTGAGCTACTAGGTGGACCATAATCATGACAGTGATTATAGCCTAATCTTTGAACTCCTCTTAAAAGTTATCGTTGAAACAATCCTCCCATAACTCTACTCGGTTGGTTGCCTTATATCTAGCCCTGTTCTCCTCTAACGCATACAGTTATGGGCTCTGTGTGCAGCTTTTCTGCATCGCATGCAGAGCTTCAATTTAAACCTTCGTTCTCTTTCTTCAGGGGTCAACCCAATATTTTGCCTTAGGCAGTATATTTTGGCTATGTCAAGAATCATAGGATCCCCTCCTAGCGGACTTATGTTCGGACCGGTAGCCTCTACCACATGGAAGGGATGGAGATTTATACTCTAGAGAGTCGGGTAACGATTGTGGGGCACCAGACGCTCTAAATCCTATCAGATCACACAATCTTTGCAAAGATCTACAAATTCATCGAATGAATGTGTTTTGTAGATATCTTGGTGTTGCTCGATGCATGTACGTATCTCGTTGGAAAAGCCTTTTCGCATGCGAGGAATCAACGTTTAATTGTCTAAAATACTGGATAAATTATGGAGTAGTTGAAATTCGGCGAGAAAGATATCAAAAGGTCCAGAACCCTGTCTAAGTTGGTCAAGGGCGTCACGAGTGTCCTACTTATTAGCATTTCTGTAGGAGACATCCATAGCTTTCCAAAGTTATTTCAAGAATGCCAAATCGAGTAGGCCTTCTTTGGTCAAGTACAGGTCTAAAATAGACTTTGGTTCCGGGCGAAGATTTTGGTAAATTAATGAAATTTGTGACCTCGCACATAACTATCAGAGCCTTGTGTAAAAGCAACCTAGGCCCGGCGTTGGGTAGACAGATACAGCTTTTTATCTCTACCTCTAGATTTCTCGCTGATTTTGAATATTTCTGACCTCACATGCCCCCGACTGCATACGCAGGATCGGCAAAGTCAGTAGACTGAATTTTCGGATTTTCGATCAAATTTTCTGCGTCGGACAGACGGCAGTGATCGGTATGGCCCAAGATTTCAAAAATTTGATGTTTTCTCCCTGGGTGTTGGATAAGTCAAGACTAAGCTTACTATTGATTGCGCGTTTCTCAGTAAGGTCGCGCGGAGAATTGGTTATTTCAGGTCGTAGTTTCTCATTTCAATTCTGCAAGGTTCGCCTCGATGTGAAGACGTTGATTACTAAGGCTTGACTACATCGTCATCCAGCTAGTGAGTTTGTTGGAAAAACTCTGAGGTGATGTTGAGTTGGCGACAGAAACCATTAAGATATTGTGGGTAGTAGGTCGTGCAACCTATTACTACAAGTGAGGCTGATTGAAATGGGGTAACTAGTAAATTATATACAGGCATAGATGGAGGACATATAACAATATATGTAAAACTTTGTATAAATTATTCTTGGGTGCATCTAACCAGTGATTTATAAGAAGCACTGTAAGCGAGAACCTTTTGGACCGTGACACGTAGGATTAGACTCGGGTCCAGTGGTTATTATTGCCGTTGGATTGACCGGCTTTGTCCTCTTCAAACTACCTCGGCCCTAGATCTTTCAGTGGTTAGGCCTGTGGTCTGGGTGAGACTTGGCATTGGGTTCATAGTCGGCGAGTTGACTGTTGCCGGTCTGATGATTTCTCTAGCGAAAATCCGCATTAGACGTTGTATACTCGCCGTTATCTTTTAACTCTAGGCTATAACCTGCATCAAAATCGGTATGATTGCGTAGCCACTCGTAGCCTGTAGCGGCGCGGTAGCTTGAGGTTGTGTTGAGGGGCTCGATTAGCTTTCAATAATTTTGTCCTGGAGGGCTACTTTTTTATCACTAAATTATATTCAGCTATATAGCTTTAACAAATTATCAGTACTACATGTGCCTGAGGGGCTAGTATATCCTGATCGATGACTTAACGAAACCCTTTCTGAGGACGAGCTCTGCTTCTATCGAAAGCTAAGAATAACCACTGAAGGAGTTGGACAGAGAAATGTCTCGGGTCAAAAACAGGGGCTGTCTATACGTACGTGGGTTATTTACTTCGATCAGTGCTTGTATTCTGTATTTAGAACTGCAGGTTATATATTCCTAGCGCATGTCTATACTTAGAGATCAAGTCAATCATGATCGGTGGATATAATCCTAGAATTTTGGGAGAAATAGGAATTTAGTCGTTTTTGACGAGGTATCTTTTCTTTTAATTACATACACTTCGCCAGTCACAGGTCAGGCTCCCAGTTACCTGACAGTTTCCTCGCAGCACATCTGAAATTTCCTAGTCCGTTTGGCGAGCAAGTTATTCGCGGTGATAACTTTTGGCTCTATTACTTTCCATGGTGAGCCATCAAAGCTCACTGAGCAGGCCGGCTCTGTGATTAAGTATGTGTTTATTAGTAATTATTGTTGTGGCCCACTGCGGATTGGAAGGGGCGTGAGGACCAAGAGCTAGCTTCGGCGGAGGATAGGGTCGGCAACACAGTCAGATAGATGTAAGAAATATTTTATTAGTAGATCGTCGTTGGTAGTAATCCGATACACAATCATGGCAAGTGATGAGCTTTGTAATGTCGAGTGTCAGGTGTCACGTCGAGTCCGAGCTTTCAAGCTATCGAAAGGCTATTTGCAGCTGGAATCGCTTACATTCCGAATGTGGGTATCTAGGCCTATTGAGATGTCGTCGATAGAAATAAGGTTTGTAAATTGATTCTCATATGATAGATTCTGGGAATGAAGTTCGACCCCCCAGTCTTTTCGAGTTGGCGGATAGTGTAGAGATTGTAATTGTCGAGTGGTACTACTTGAGCTCCTCAGATGGGAGATAAGCCCCTTTGTGTTCAGAAAAGAGGGGGTTTTCCGCGCGCGCGTTAGTGTGTGCTCCAACATATTTTCTAGTCTAACCGAGACAGGAAAAATGGAGATCCAAGATCCAATAGATTCCTGTCTGGATTTGTTGATAGTACTTGGTCATACCAGCGACTGTTGTTATTAGGAGATCATGTTTCATTGCGCACGCGCAGATTTTCTATCTGCGAATAAATATATTGTTACGCAGGCACGTTACTCCTTTCAATGAGGTGGGTGCTACGAGCCTAGATTATGGCCATCACAGAGCTAAAAAGTCTGCCATACTATGTGAACTGATCAGCGAAGGTATGGGTAGAGTTGTTTCAACATTATTAAGAATAGTAATAAGATATGATAGTAGTATTAGTAATCGTAACAATATTCCGTGTTGCAACGGCGCAACCAACGGGCGGATAAGGACATATCGCTAGCCATTCCCACCCATTTTATCATCTCACATCAAACATTCCCGACCCAATAGTCCAACAGACAAGTATTTGCGAAGCACTATACGCTACCGGGTATCCAACAGAGAGCACAACGAAGTAAGCGCCGATTTTCCGAAAACATTGATATACATCTTTTCTGCGTCATAACGCCGAGCTAAAAAACCACTCTCATTCCAAGGATCATGGGTCGCTCGCCAAAATATGTGGGCCCGGGATTCGATGGGCTCAGGCCAGGGAGACTTTCCGATTTTGAGTGACCTTATTCCAAAATCTCTTTACAACACTGGCGTCTTTGTCATCTGGACCCCATCCATCCGGCCCACCAAGAGGGCCGCCACAAGAGCCTCGAGCAAAATATTTTTCGGCCGCCTCAGAGAGGACGCGGGTATGGTGAGGCAGCTTAGCATCTTGCCAGGCGTATATTTTGGCTTCGTCCACTCGAAGATCGGGCCGCGTCAGAGTCATTCTTAGAGTTATCTCTCGACTCCCGCAAGAGAGATTGGGAGAGTCTATCTGTTTCACAATCATGGGTCTTATGGCGCCCGGGTGCGATAAGTCTTGTGAGACTTTCGGCGGGCTTACTGTGTTGGAACTGATGCTGTTAGTAGGCTGTTTGCGGCTATCGGGACTCTGTAGGCTAATCTCAGCACACGGAGTTAGCGGAGATTCGGGATCTTTTGTGGAAGCACCGTCGTCTGAGAGAGACGTGGAATCATCAACGAGGAAAGATTTGTCGGCAGTGGTGGTTTGCTGCTTTGGGACGGTTTCGTAGGGCCGAGATGAGAGTGAGTCGATGAATAAGCTGTTTGATCTCAGTCTGTTCCGAGCGACTCTGGATGGTAGATAGTTGGTTTGGGGTTGGGTGTAATTTGGCGAATCCTGCCGTAGGGAGATAGTGTCATTTTTCACGGATGTGCAGGCGCGGACTCGATGCCGGGGGCTCTTTGGGGATAGCGAAGAAGTTTGGCTTTTTTGTTGAGAATGATATGATCGCAGTGACGGGTAACCAAGAGGGGCGGTCTGCGGCTGAGTATATCTTTTTCCCAGTGGTGTTCGATTGATTGATACTTGTCGACGAAACGATGGTTTTCGATTATGCGTCCGCGTTGACAGTGTTGTACCATCCAAGTTGGCATGGTAATCGTCAAGGGCGGACCTGGCGTCAATCTCCGGTTCGTCGTCTATCCAGCGGAAGGTGTCATATATCTCTTTGGAAATGATGTTTGTTGTCCCTATACGCTGATGACGGTTCAGAACACGCGTGTAGTCTTCCGTTGCGGAATGGTCCTTTACATCAATCTGACGAAGCGAAGGCGGTTTAAATTCGAGGGGGGAGAGGGTCTTTTCACTTTTCCCGGGACTCGCTCTCTGGGTTACTCGTCCCAATGAATCAAGTCGGACGCTACGACGTGGATGCGCTTCAAAATGCCTCTTTTTGACTTGCTTCATGGGCTTACCCTTCATTTTTTCGGCCAACGATGAGTCTTGGCTCGTGATGGGCGAGGCTGTTGACTGTCGCACATTGGCGGGCTGTCGCGGCAGGCACGGTACCTGGCGAGTCTGGAGTTGTGCGAGGCGCTTGCCACGTCGCTCAGCCAGGGTTGTGTTGGGCCGACTGCTCGTAGATTTTGGAGACGATGGCCGGATACGGGAAGCGCTACCGCCCGCCATGGCCATCATCATCATACTGGACGACTGCGAAGAGTGGCGTGAATGGTGCGAGGAATAGTCTGGTCGGGGATAATATTGCATGGGCGACGCAGCTTGCGGAGTGGTATAAGAACTTTGAGCGAAGGTTAAACGTTCGAGGGTGGAAAAGTACTATACATGGTGTAAAGCGTAAGCTAACCATGGACTTGGACGAAAGATGAAGAGGTATGCATGAAAGAAGGAGAAAGATAGATTCGGCCTGGAGACCAAGGCTAATTGCAGCGAGACGCTGAAAAAGAGCCCGTCGACATGTATGTTGGAGGACTTGCGGGAGCTTGCTGTTGCCGTGGATGGGAGGGAGTGCTGGCGAAGAGCAGAGGATGGGCTGGCATTTTTACGTACCTTTTTGCGCACTGCGATGGGCAGAGCATCGAATTCAGCCTCGGTCTCTGGCGTTGCATCATATCCCGTCAGAACATTAAGATCCTTTCTGTACCGGCCTCCCGGACCCTTTTCACGCGTGGTTGAGGCTGGAACATCAGCATACTGAGCGTAGAGGGTACGCGGAGATAGGATGATGGAAGTACGTGAGGAGCGGGCGTCGGCCTGTGGCTCTGGATAGACGTCGAGATAGGACATTTGGTTGAGCGAGGTCGACTTCAGCTTCGTGTCCGAAGAGGACAGGGCGAGAGGGAGCGGCTTTGTCGGTAATGACGGTACTTGCGCGAACGACATGAGGCCGGATCTGGGAGACTCATGAAAGTTGATATTCTCGTTGGACAAAGGCTGGCTTGTTGTGGGTAAAGAGGAGATATTATGGCGCGGTTCGGATGAGTGGAATGGATTAGATTAGGCAGCGTAGGCTCGTAGATGGTCGGTGGTAGGGATCAGGAGTCTTTGTTATGGGGGATGACCAGGCCACAACGTTGTTGGTGAGTTGAGATGGGCATGAGCTAGGCCAGGGGTCGGCGGCTGAGCAGAAGGCATCCTGGATTCTCGCGCCTGCCTAGCCTTCAGGCCTAAGGCCACAAACACGGAGCCTCAGCGTGCACGAGCCTCTGGTCCACCAACACGACAGCAGACTCTACCGAAACTCTAAGCTGGTCGGGGCGAGATGGTAAGCTGAGGCCATGGCCAGCAGCTTCCCAGCAGGCCCTGGCGCCAGCACTTCATGCGACGGCTCATGCCACAGTGTATTAGAAGCGCGGTCCTTTTGGGATGTCCAGACGGGGATGGTGAGATCCGGCGACGCAAGCTATCCAGCGGATGCCTGGCGCCGAAGCCGACGTGGCACGGTTGGCCGCGCACCCCGGAAAGTGCAGGCTCGTCTCAAGATGAATATGGGGCTAGCCCACGCCGATCGCAGGAGAAGAATTCATTCGTCGGCGCCGCCGCCTGCCGCTGGTGATCGGAAAACTCCCCAAACAAACCCTGGCCTCTCCAAGCCATAGGCGGGCTGAAGCTATTTTGACGCATCGGTGCTGGACCCTGAACTCTGCGCCGCCCCGCTCCCAGGCGTCGGGGTCAACAATGGCGTGGCGAAGATAGCCACGGTCGTCTGGTGGCATGGTATTGAGGGCAGACTGTTATCACCCAGAGCGGGAGTCGGAGAATTAGCAGTTATCGCCAGCCCAGGACCGGCAGTCAGATGCAAGACGACGAGTGCCGAGAGGGATCAGTGGGCGAGACGGGACGAGCTGATATTGGGAGACGGCAGCGCTGTGAGGGCGCGCGAAAGCATATGGTCCTCCGACGCGCCCTCGTCGCTGAATAGCCGACCGGACGGGCGCAAGTTGCGGCTCGAGTGACGTGGCAGGGCGGCGCAGAACCCGTGGTCGAGTGACTACGGCTGTGGTGTGAAATGTATACGCACGCAATGCCTGTCCTGGCTCGACGACGGCCGGTGGTCAAGAAGATCGACAGCTCGTGATATTTATGCAAGCCCATCTCACCTCGCCCCAGCCCCAACATGACGCACTGTCGTCTCATTCCGCCAGTGCTGCTTTTTTGGGCCGCGTCGAATCACGAACGTCGTCTGCTGCTTCTGAAACCGGAGACGCCCTAAATGGCCTCCTGCTCGTAGCTCTCGGGCCCACAGCTATTCTTAGATGCCCATGGCTTGAAGATGCCGGCCATTGGGCTTCCAAGTTGTCGACCCCCTCGTCTCCCCGTGAAGACACGGCACGGTAACAACTTGTCAGCGGCCCGCAGTGTCGAGTGTAATGCCGAGACAGATGCACGGCGATGGCGATGGCGACTATTCCGGAGGAGATTGTCCATTTTCTTTCATGCTAATCCCAAGATCCGCCGTGATGGGCGGCCGAATTTATCTCCTCGACCGCCTTGGCTTGAGTAAAGGGCCCTATCGTGACATTTAGAATTTTGGGGCCTCGGTGCCGCTGAATCTTTCGGATATCGGTGATCACTCCCTAACGCTATATCGTCGTGGCCTCCCGCACAATCCAGACTTATCCGGACCACCACGCGCATCCCAGCAAGTGTGTCGCTTCGCAGCCGCTTACAAGGGGGGCCGGGCCGTCAAATGCAGTGGTAAAGCGTTGCCGTTGACCCCCTCCCCGGCCTCATGCGACAGCTTCACTACAGACGCCACGCCGCGACATCTTAGAGCCATGTATTGCGCCATGAATTTATATGGTTGTAACATCTAACGTCGTGTCTAATGCGCCGCCAGTTGCGGATCGAGATGGCGTATTTTGGGACGCGCATGATGCGGACTATCCATGGCTTCTCCGGTCATGGGTCATGACAGGCGAGGAATGCATAGGGGACATCGGCACATGCGGGTCACGGAATGAATATTCGTAGCCAGCTCGAATGGTCGTCTGAAGCGGCGTGTGTGGAGAGGCCTATGCCATTCTCATGCTCTACTAGCGATAGGTTGAGAGGTTCTTTCGGTCCGAATACCCGCATCGCATAGATTCAAGGCCGTACTCATCTTTTCCACCACCGTTAGACCTCGCCATCCCGCTTATTCATGGCTTCCTCACTACTAACTCACTGCACGAAGCTGCGTCCTCGGCCTTGTGGACGGGTGGTGGTGTCTCTGATGCTCTTCTCTCGGCGGCTCCAAATGAATCTCTCACACCACTCATCCGCTCTCCTCTACCGTGCCCTACCTAATGGCTAGCGGTAAGGCGCATAAGTGCTGCGGGCGCGCATAGTTGAATGCGATTCCTGCGCTGCACCGGCGCGCAAAAAAACGTGCATGCCATTCGGGCCTTAATATCTCTCCACTATTCACGTGAACGACCATCTGCCTGGATGACGGATATAAGCGACTCCCACGCTGCATGAGAGTCAGTAGAGGCGGTAATGTATGCGACACCAAGATTCCTCGCAGACCTTCTCCTACCATCGATGTGTGTGGCCACACGGAGCAAGCGAGATGAGAGGAGGGGGAGACGTTTAGCTATGCGCAAGCCTGCCGTATGGGTCACTACGGCTACTTCAACCACCTCCAATTGACCAACTCTCCTCTAGATTTCGCCCGGATGTCGGTGAATATAGAGCCATGCACCTCATGCTTGGGGACCGTTATCCCCGACAGCTTCACATAGGCGAACGGCTTCTTCAGTCTATTTTCAAAAAGAATTGGTATACTCTTCTATTTGGACGGAAGCTGTGTTGCAGATATACATACAGCCATCCTACCAAGTCAAAGGTCCCGCGTGCGCCCTTATCCGCACACCGTCTTCCCAGACACTATTAGCCTAGAGATAATCACAAGAACCCAACCAGCCTCGGATTTAATCTCTGTGTCAGTCACGTGCCTGTTACCGTCCGCTAAGATTCTAAACCTCGGCCGGACAGAGACTGGTAGGAGGGACTAGTGTCCTACTCGTCGCAACGGGCCATGCATCTAGCCACAGTGACAGTCACGACTGCCAGATGGCTCCACGACCTACAGCTCACAATGCAGTGGACTAATTCTCAAAACTACTGGCCTGCAGAACATGCGATAAATGTGTCGTCACTCGTCCACCCACCTCGTCAAACCTACCTAATCACATCATCAGTCCTACCGCCCGAGATACAGAATGGTCGTCGTCGCGCGGCTAGAACTAGCCGATTCGCTACGCTTGCCATATCACGTGAAATGTATGCGAGTAGATAGTTTGTGCGCGTATAATCCTCCGTGTAAGGCATTAGGGCTGCAACGGAGGCCGAGAAATCGGCTCTGCTAGTTCCAAGTCTCGGCACACTATGCGTCCACGGTAGCTCGGCAGAGGTGCGGGCAGTGATTGGGGTAGGCCACCCCACCTTCGCGCTCGCGCAATCTTCGGGACCAGGCTGTTATCTTCAACTGCCGAGACTACCCTGCGCCCTTGCTTTATCAGGGGTGGCCGGCCCGGAGGTCGGAGCACGGCACGTTCCGGTGCAGTGCTCCTTGGGCTCATCGATGATGTCAGGCCCCTTCTTAGCCATCGCCTCGCATCATGTTGGTCTTGTTACGCCAGGCGTGGACGGACATTGTGCCCGAAGATAGACCCGTCATTTGGCGGAGTCAAATGAGTAAACTTTCCAGCCGGAATGGTAACCAAATCGGACGAAGGCTCGACACAAGTCAGCGCACTGGTACCTCATCACTTCCAAGTTACGAAAGAATCCACAAATTTAGCACTCGCGCTCCAGATTAAACGTGTCAGATCATCATGAGCCGCGCGGAGCGGTTCAAAAATCATGACTTATATCGGGAAACCTATCGTACCTAATCTCCGATGGACATGATGAAAGCTTCGCCCAGCTCATTAGTCTATAAGGTTCGACATTATACCGGCCCATGACGTGAGCGCAAACAATATGAACCGTGTAATATTGGTTGAGATCTCAAAAAAAGAAGGGACCGCAACTATGACGGTCAGGCGTAGATTCCCGGGGTACTTTTGTGAGCAGGTGAGTCTTGCCAATGTCAGGCGGGGAAGGAATTCAGGAGTAACTGGTGAAAATTCGAGAGCAAGGCCAGGGTTTGCAGGCGAAGAAGTGTGACGAACAGCCCAGAAACCTTTTCATCATCTATAGTATATTCAGCTATTACATACTATCAGTGTTTTATGTGCATTTATAAATTCTATTTAGACTTAAGCTGTACTCACACCCTAGAATTTCCTCGCGCATACCACTATGGACCACGTTGGTTAACATGCTTAGACTGCTCTTGGCCGGAAGCATCAATCCAAGGAAAACTTTTGTCACTCTATATGTTGGCACAACAAATAACATGGTCGGATTGTTCAGCCTGGAAGTACATAGTCATGAATTGGGGGCGCTCTATGGTCCGCTCCTATTAGTGCAACTCGAGCCACAAAGAGTTCGGATGACGAGGTGACACGATACTGCCCAAATTCCTAGGTCCTAGGTCCCAGCTTTAGGCGCACTTGACGGGGATCAGGTGGCGGGATAGCTCAGGTGCCGTGGCCGCCAAATCCCTATTCTAGATTCCTAGTCTTAGCATGACTGATATATGGTCCATGCTTCCTATCAGGCAAATTCTGTCAGAGGGAACAAGGCTCATAGCTGTCTCCGACAACGACATGAGACGGTTAGGGATAGCATTAGTAGAGGGAACAATGGAGGGTCGGAAAATTTTGTTCTGAGCATGTTTCGTACCTTCTACCACTGTGAATGGTAGATGAAGACGGTCGACCACTAAACCGTGTCCTCTTCAAGATAAAGCATTGATAAACCTCGAAGCGGGGTCCCCGTCGAGAACTAAGTTGGAGTTAGCACGATGAAAAGCCCTATCTACTCAGAGGAGCTATACTCAAAATTTGGTTTCATAAATTGGTCTCTAGAAATTCGACCACCACGCAAGTGTTTGAGGATTGACGTTCGTCCTTCACACACAATTTAGGGATGCGTCTCAATATCTTGGGATATCGTGCTGCAGTAAGCGGCACACCGCAATCTCTTCAATGCCCTACTAAAGTCTTTTGTGCTGATTAGCATAAGTGAGCCGTATTTACTGGAATTTCCTCTAATATTTACATTCTCTGCATAGAAGCTTGACGGAAACGAGCTATGATAATAAGCCAGCTGGCAGCGAAGTGGCTCCGAGGGCTACTTTCTTTAGCGGCAATAGTGGGTGCCTCTTTACCATAAAGGCCTCGCGACTACTATGACATAGTGCTAGGGTAAGGCAAAGTTGAGAAAAGGACAAAGAGAGACGATGTATTGAAGGCTTAGATGCGTCGTGGCTGAGAATGACGTGGAGAGAGTATTGGCAGGGTGGTCGGACCAAATATGATTTAGGTCTTGGATGAAGTCTCAGGTTGTATGACGACGACTGTACACCTGTCAGCGATGTTCTACATTAAACTGAGGGTAAAATCTTCTCCTAACTCCGAGTTGAAGCCAAATCTCAAACAATAAGAGATGTTAGCCCACGAGGTAACGGTACAAGAATGTGAACAGAGTAAGATTCCAATAAAAGACCCACGCCTTCTTTCGGTTTGACCTAATTTAACCGCTTTTCAGTGGTCTTCTCATCATTTAGTCTCTGCCCTCTAAATAAGCGCATTCCACTTGCGCTGCACCAATCTCGTGAGGCAAATTTTGCGGATAAACAATTGCGGTAAAATGATGGATGGGTATGTAGGGTCAAAGATGGATGTAATATTGGAAGTGTCGAATGTGTGACATGGGCAAGGAGTCTACAACGATAATAGGGACTTTGTGTGCACTGACCTAGCATTTGGGAGTGCCATAGACACTGTAAAAATTTTGGTGGTCGTATTGTTCAATGGTATATCATCTGGATGGGCCTCTCATATAGAGTCTGAATGGCTTGGACACTCATGCTATTTGATTCAGGACATGGCTGGTCATAATCCAACAAGGATCGACCACAATTCTAGTGGTACTAGTGTGTACCAGTAACAAAAGCTTACTTTCATAGACAAAGAATTTAAACTTTCCATTGTGTGGATATTCGCCGAAGATAGTTGACTGTTCCGTTTACATAAAAATAGCTCATATTCGTATTTAGGATTGATGTTTATCGTGCAGGAGGGTCCGGAGTGAAAATAGCCATTTATATTTGCATATGACACTGAATGAGTGTCAAATCCATTTTTGTGTGTGGGTTTATTGTGCTACATGAGTCTATGATTATCTAACATATCGAGTTCCTCTCCGATCCAGGCCACACCTCGTACAGTGCTCCTATCCTACTTTGTTACTTGAAAGATTATTGATATGTTGCCAGTGATGGGTAGCCATTCAGCTCTGTATCTACCCAAAAAAAGTAAGAATAGTAGCAATGGAAACTACGTGCGCGGGAAAAAGTCTCAAAATACCTGCAGCCCGAGCCATGCGAGGCCGAGACATTGGGACTACATGAGGTGCGCACATTCATCTATATATCCCTTCTCTGCAACATTCGAGGCCGACTTGATCCATTCCACCACCGCCGTATAGGGTGATTAGTGTTGGAAGTATCGCGCAATAAAATGGGCGCCATATCTCTGGAACGAAAGTAGAAGTTGATTAAATGGGTTTTATGTTCGCACGACTAATGGAACAGTGGGAGGTGTGCGCTGTAAGTACAAGTGTAAGCGACACAGAGCCTAAGCCACAGCATAAACGAGTGTGGCGCCATCTAGGCATAGAAAACCCCCAATAACCTCCTTGTGCGCACGCCATGCAGCCGCTCATGTCTCCAATAAGTAGCCTGAAGCGCTACCATATTACCTACTCCAACCTCTCAAATACACACGAGATCGTATCGGGAACCTAGACGAAATGGAGGGCCCGTACGTCCACAACACTCCGTGTCTCCATTTCTAACACTTTGTACTCTCCGGAAACGTATCGGATAGCCTCTCATCCATGACCAAGGGTTGATGATTGTAACGGCTTCGGCCCTAACATCTGATCTGATCGTGGTTATCTTTGTTACAAATTTAGATGGACGTCTCGGATATCTCTGAGCGTGACCGTAATCAACAGAGGACGGATAGAGTAAACTCAGTCTGAGTCGTAAATAAAGGTCATATAATAATAATGGTGGCTCTCGAATCAGCTTCCAACACTTCGAACCTCAACCCTCTACCTACAACGACTAATCTAAATACTAGGGGGGCAAGACTGAACACCTGTACGCGGTGTCCTCTTCGAACCTGGGAGGGAAATATTTTCCCAGAGCCAAGTTCAGTCAAATTTCGCAATATCAAAGAACTTGGCCTACGAGGCAAAAAATTCAAATTACTCCTCCATGTCAATCTTTCACTCCCAAAGAGTCCGATTCTCAACTAAGCTTCATCAAGTCTACAAGTACGACCTAGTACATCCTTATTCTAATGATCACACTTCTCGTCGACTTTCTCTGGCCTCAGCCGGTCACCAAATACACGCCCACGCCGATATTTATACCCGACGGAGGAAGCAAAGCATGGCGCACAAATCTGGGAGACTGTTCTTTGAGATGGACGTGGGAGGAATCAGGACAAGTTCATAAGATGATGCGAAGGATGGATAAAGTCTCGACGGGCGTGGGAATTTGAATTCTGGCAAGGAGTTTTTACTAATTGAGCTTTGTAAGTGCCAAGACTTCGGTTGCGAGAGTGCAGGTGACACTATAAAAATCGCCATGGTTGGATGGTGCGGTGGTACATCGTCTTGGCCGGTCTGCCAAGTAGAGTCTGGATAGCTTGGACACATATCCCACTTGAGACAGTAGATCGCTGGTTCAAATCCAGCAAAACACAACCACTTTTCTCGCGGCGCTGGTATGCATGGATGACGAAGGCATGCTTGGATAACCAAAGGTTTCGAAATTCCCTTTGGTGGGTACTTACGGAGGAGGCTCGACTGTTTTTGTAAGCGAACATATCTCATAGTGGTATTTGCGAATGAAATCCAGAGTATGAGTGTCTCTAACGTCAAAAGAGTCATCCAACATGTATACATAGCACCGGTCATGTGTCATAGCTAGATAGATGAATACACATTAAATGATAAAAAAAAAAATCTATATACTACATGTTCTTGGTATATGCCTGAGGCAAAACGGACATTTAACGGAATATACTGCTAGTCTGATCAGGGTCATTATACTTTATCGTAGCTGCAAGTATAGCCCTCTTTAACCATACCCACCTCAACTATGGTAACTTAATGGTAGATTTTGAAAATCTGCATGATAATGGTGATTGGGGGTAGTGCAGAGAGATGAAGACGATATAGACCGCGAAAGCGATTGGGAATCCTCATCGAAACAAATCCGAAGGTTCGTAGAGGACAACAAATGTTGTCAATAGTTCCCCCCTTAAACCCGCGTGGCTAAATACACAATAAGTGATATTACAAATAATCCAAGACAAAACCTTGATACTTTAGCATCTATGCGTTGATGAACAAGCGTGGTGCGAGACGCTTGGCATATACGTCATTCAACTAAGACAGCCTGACTAGTCTAGTCATGCGGGTGGTACGAAATTCGAGCGTGATACATTGTGGTTAACCTAATCTGGCTTGGCTTGATGCCTCTTTCGTTCCAGAGAATTCCCAAGGCTGCCTACTATATTACTAATTGGTTTATTGTTCCTCCTCAATCTATGACTGTAAGGTACATGCAGGAGTTCAAAGTACTGCACACTCAAACTAGTAGATCGGGCTCTCTACCTCTGACGCCGAGGTTCCTGCCTCAGGATTAAATCGTGGCGGCTATGGCCTCGGCATTCCTCACAGTAGAATGGTTAGGGTTGATTGGCATCCAAGTCCCGACTACATTTGGAGTAAGTTACAATTAAGCTGTGATATGCGTTAGGAATTCCAGAGTTTGGCTATGCCGTTGGTGTGTATGGGTGATACGGAGTTAGTGAAACCGATGGCCCTGGTGTAAAGATCTGCGCCCTACATGTTCCGAGAAACCACGCAGCGCAGATTGACTATGGTGTCTGCTCCTGCATTGTAGGCGAATCTCATGTCATCACTGCGTCTCTAGGTCACGTGGCAGTGGATTAGAAGTCATTATTATGACGTGAACGAATGAGTATTCGTGACGGGCATAAGCCCTGCACTCAAAGAGCATGACACGGAGAAGATTAGCTTCCCCGGCGACTATAAACGACAATAGCTCAGTTTGACATTTGGAACACTCATGTAGTGGGTGCATTCGCTGATACCACTCTAGACCTATGAGCTAGGGACTTTCACCCTTCCCTCAACCGTTCATATCCACCAAAAGGAAAACTGGAAAAGCCTTCCATCGTTGCCTGTTTTTAGAGTAATGGTTGTAGTGTCCGAAATCGTTGCCTCTGCGCCCACAGACACCCTTAAGTCGAAAATACCCGAAAAATGTGTCCCAGCAAGTCTATTTGTGACTTGATTACTAGTTCGTCCCACGTCCCAGCTACCTGTCCTTCCTCAGGATGTGAAGCCCCATGAGAGCAACGGTCCCCCATAGACCAAGACCCGAGCTTTGTGTCTTATGACTTAGTGTCCTCCTCGCGGGTATACATAGCATTGTAACTTTTAAGTGGGAGATGGCTGACTTTTGATGAGGCGAATTCCCAATTGAAATCGGAGTAACGCTCTTATCAGAAGTAAAGGCAAGGTGGTGTACGAAGATTGAGGTGGAGGACTCGAGTGAGAATGATAGGTCTGACATTGACGAGAAGTCGTCGACTTTAGGTATGCTTGAGGTTGCTTTCTATTTCGATTCGGATGTGACTCTTTTTGGCTATCTCAGACATGCAGAGCATACTGATCGATTGCACCAGCACCACTGGAAGGTGAGCATTTTTATGAAATGAGCACTTCTATGTAATTTTAATTAGCGTAACATCATGAGGAGTTTTCGTTTGGGAATAAGGAAAATTAACCAACATCAGACTAACAAACTTAACAGGCACTATTCGATATTAATTACAGGCGTGCTTTGGGTCAATCGTAAGATAAGGAAGCACAGCATTTCGAAGCGCCGCCGTTGAGATTCCGACGCATGCACCATGGCCTTGAGCTCCCATATCTGAAGGCACAAGGGTCGAAGGATTACGTGAGATTGTGCGACCATGTTTGATTTGATTTCATTTAGCCTGTTCAGGTACGCTATGGGCTCATGCAGGAACATCTAGCTATAATATTTACACAGGAGGAAACCAAATTCAGTAAAAACCCCCCACAACTATCTGAATCGTGTCTATTTGCTTTCTGAGGTCTCCTACAGGAAGTGCGATTACACTGTTTATACAGTGTGAAATCCGTCTTATCCTTGTCCACATCGTCTCATCTTTTCGTCTAATGCTATTTCTACTTCTCCTGCAAGCCGGAATTGTTCAAACCAGCCTTTTGCCAGGATCCATTTTGTAATTCTCTCTATTTCATCTGGGCTGTTCATCATTGCTTGTGATTACTATTTTTTTGCATCAGATTTTAATTGCGTATGCAGTTATCTAGCTATGACACAATACCAAAGAAAAGTACAGAAAAGATGATTCAACGTAAAGGAAGAGCACTCATGCCTCGGATTTCATTTGCAAGTACCACTGCGAGTCTCTGGCCTCAGCCGGTCACCAAATACACGCCCACGCCGATATTTATACCCGACGGAGGAAGCAAAGCGTGGCGCACAAATCTGGGAGACAGTACTTTGGGATGGACGTGAGAGGGATCAGGACAAGTTGACAAGATGATTCAAAGGAAGGATATAACCTCGAAGGGCATGAAATTCCGAATTTTGGCAATAAGTTTTACGAATTGGGCTTTGTGCGCGCCAAGACTTCGCTTGCGTGAGTGCAGGTCACACTATAAAAACAAGCAAACGATCGAAGGGGTTGCAGTCCGCCTCCTGGTGGTGTTCTCTGGTATAGTCTGAGTAGCCTGGGCACCCACTCCACTTTGGAAGGAGACACCTGTTGAAGTATCAATCACTGAGCCTCAGAATACATGTGACTTGATTTATAAGCTGGGCTAAACTAGGGTCTATAGAATGTATAGGAAATGTAGAACTTAGTAGTTAGTACAATAATATACGCAATAAGCTTTAGGCATTTACCAGCAGTACAGTTTTCTAACCATATCTTCCTTCAACAACACCCAAGACCAAATTTAGCGCGGAGAAAAGTTGAAAGATGACGGAGGCATGTCTGGATAACTCAGGGTTTTTAAGACGTTCCCCTGGGTGGGTATTCACGGATGAGGGTTGACTTTGGGTGAAAAAAAAGCCGCTATAACTTCGCAGTGGTACTTGCAAATGAAATCCGAGGTATGAGTGCTCTTCCTTTACGTTGAATCATCTTTTCTGTACTTTTATTTGATATTGTGTCATAGCTAGATAACTGCATACGCAACTCAAATCTGATGAAAAAAAAAAATACCACTGCGAGGTTATGGTAGCTTTTCTTCACCCCAAGTCAACCCTCATCCGTGAATACCCACCAAGGGGAACTGTGATTTTTATTTACATAGGGGTAAAAAGGGTAAGGCATTTGGAGATCTTATATGCCCTGTATTAGTAGTTCCATATTCGCGTGTAGATGAGCCTAGTAGTGGAGCGTTTGTACGAGCTAGGCTGCAGCATTCTTAGGGAATGCTGAGACTACAGAAATAATACACGTTTGTTCAACCCTATACTTTATCGAATCTAATACTAGCCCCATTTATTATATGTTGGGCTTAGTCAGAAGCGCTGGCACGTCGCGTAGGTTGCATGGAACGATCTGGCCAGCTCGAGACCTGCGGCTATGCAATCAGCTGGCACGAAGTTTAGTAAAAAACATGCCAGATAAACATGTGAGTTCCAGATGTTCTATGCATCGCAATACCGCTAGAAAGGATCTAATCCAAGCACCAAGCCATCTCGCTAAACCAGGAACATCCAGTGCTTTTGGTGCAAGGGAGGCACCTGTGTAAAAGGCAGTCCACATTGCGAGGCTTACTTCAACTCATGAAGCCCTACTTGACTCCGAGGCAATAAGCTCATGGACACCTACTGTGTTGAATTCGTATTCTTCAAGAATCTGAAGGTCTTCGGAATATTGTCAAAGTCAATTCTGTTGGAATTAGAGGATTCACGACAACACCAATTGTTGTCTTTTGGTAACAGTGACTAAGCCATTTGTAAGACGTCTGTAGCGAGGTCGAGGCAGGGATACGATTCTATGACATACATACATGGGGTTAGGGAGCTAATGGATATAATATTATCACATCTTTGTGCACAGAATAGATATACATCTTCCATATTTGCCTGACTTAAGTGTCACAATAAAATACATGTAAATTACGCCATATTGTTATAGACCTAGACTTATTTATAAACGTTGTGATCTCACGTGAGTGATCTACTCAAACGTTCGAGCAAAGCTCGAAATCTGAACAGATGTCAATCGTTTGCCACAACTCACTATTCAACAAAAAATGATAAAGACTCTTGCATCCGAGCAGTTGAAATTTTGAAAAATTCGAATTTGTACAGTAAATTGATAGCTTTAGGTGGTAAGGAAAAGATATGGAAACTTGTGGAGCGAATTGCCTATTTTTATCAATTAACATGTATTCAGCTACCTAGCTATGAAACGTGATCAATGCTACATACACATTTTGGATGGATCCTTAGATATGAAATACTCATACTCTGGATTTCAGAAGCGGTTGTCATCGCAGTAGCCAAAGATAGATACAGGATAATTGTCAAATTCGGCCACTGTCGGAGCACTTGCTCTGGTAGGCCTGAGGTTGTAGATATGCCTTAGGCACATAATTGCATTCAGATTGTATTAACGCTTCAGTGGCGTTCATAGACACATACATATTCACATCTGAATCAGCCACCATTTTGCAGTAGCAACCCAATTATCACTAGCTGTGATATCATAAAGTTTGAACCTATCATACCAATAGCCACGGCGCTGGAGCTGGCTCTTCCAGCTTTCCAATGGGTCGGCGGGACATTCATGTTGAAATACTGATATTGACGTCTAATATTTATGCATATTATTTAAATAAATCTATTATCCTTGGTTCTAGTCTTTTGACTGCTCATGACGATGAGATAATTCTGATTTGATTTGATTTGATTTGAAATATTTAACGTGACAGGACGAACCTAAAATCTATTTAGACGTGACACGGGTAGATGGGCTCTGAGAGCTCATTGCTACTTATATGACCGGCATTATAGCCAGAAGCGACAAAAGAAATAAAAAGTAATAATAAATGCCTGAGTTAGAGTGCACTGCGCTGCATCCCTATCTTCCAAGCACATAGCCTCCCGAGTTGGAAACCGTCTCAGCGTGGTCACCTCCCATTCTGTTCATTCTTTGGCAGACTGTAACATCTGCTTGTAGTTGAGAATTAGAAAAACTTCTGCCATCCCTTCTCTCTAATCATCTCCTTGGCACCAGGCGGGGCCAGTTTCTCACAGCTTCTCCAACGCTGCAAAGCAGGTCGGCACTCTGAAAAATGCCAGGGCCTTTTCTCTCGGCCATAAACGCATTTCAGATTTTCATGTTCGGTGTTAAAACGTCGATGGTAGTCGGCGTAGTCCTCGTGTCTAGACCTTGCCGCAATAAGACGGTGGTACGCCCATCTTGGTAAAGCTAGTTCCGGTGGTCTTTTGCAACGCATGAATAGGTCCAGTTCTTTGTATCGTTTCGGTCGATACTTCTGCCACCACTCTTCCACGAGCTCTTGGCTGCGCATTTTAACCCACCTCCCAAATGCCGCAAATGTTAGATCTTGATCTTCTAGAATGGGCGGAGCTGAGGTTAGTGACCGGTTATTGGGAGCTCCCAAGGCTGATTTGGCCAGCTTATCGGCCTCTTCATTGCCTTGAATCCCCACATGACCGGGTATCAAGCATATTTCCACACGCTTGTTTTGTCTCAGCAGTGAAAACTTGTCCACCACTGCCTGCGAGGACTTAGATTTTCTTCTTTCGAGCGCCCGAGCGGCCGCTTGATTGTCCAGAAGAATGCGAATCGGTAGGTCTTCTCCCACCGTTAGTGCAGCTTCCAAGGCTTTCGTGGCGCCTAAAATCTCCGCATCGAATACCTCTGCTACGGGAAGTGGACCGGAACCACTCCCAACTAGCTTGCCTCTTTGGTATACTACATATCCCCAGGCTGATTTTCCAGAGCCCGACGAAGATCCGTCAGAGAAGGCACAGATTGTCTCGGCTGGCAGGGAAGCTAACCATCGCTTTATGCTTCCAGAACTAGCTTCTTTTTCTCGACTGCATGGAGTCGGTGCTAGGGATGAGATAATTCTGATTTTGATTATGATTGAACTTAACGTCGTGCCTGATGTTTGTTTGTTTAGTATTTAATGTCTAGCTGATGATTATAATACACTAGTCCCAGATTGGAAAAGGACGCCAGAGCTTACTGCTCTAGAACCGGGGGCACCCAGCTTCCCCAAACAAAGAAGGGGCTCAAGATGAAAAACAGTGTTAGATGACTTAATACGTCACGCTGTCTACGGAAATTTATGTCTCCTAGAGGAGATGAGATCCAGTTATAGTGGGAAGAATATCTTCCCGATATGCTAAATTAAACGAGGGGAAAGGAAAGAAAAGAAAATTTAGCCCATGAGCATTCTTTTATTCTATTTTTCTTTGAACTACTACTAAGCCTTATTTATTGATGTCTCAAGAGGAATCCGGGGACATATTTTGGTGAAGAACTGTGATTTTTCAAGCCATTGTGCAAGTTTTGATGCTCCTGTGGGGGTCCCAAGAAAGAACTTCCATTTGTCTGAACAGCCCCTGGGCGGTTTGAGGGGGCTTGATGTGATCAGTCTACAGTTTAGGAAGTGTGCAGGAGACTTGAGTTTGCTGCAGCTGCAGGTATTGTTGGCGGGGTCGTGGTTGAAGCGATTATGATAGGCTGCGAAATCTCCATGTCCAGAGCGAGCAGCGTATATATGTGCAGTATGACGTCGAGGGAGTGATAGCTCTACGGGACAGCCCACAGGATACTCGATTTCCAAGTCTTGATATGACTGAGGGGCATGCTTTGACCAATACTCTTCGTGAGCTTTTATTAGTATGTTCTTGACCCAAGCTATAGCCGAGGCAATTGTGAGTGGAGATGGGGACGGGTACGGCATGGCCAAAGCATCTCTCGCTGCTTTGTCTGCTAGAACGTTACCTAAGAGTCCATAGTGGCTTGGGATCCAATGAACCCGGACTTCACCTGGAATAGTATGTGTTGGAAATGGAGACACGGAGTGTTGTGGACGTACGGGCCGTCCATTTCCTCTAGGTTCCCGACACGATCTTGTGTGTATGTAAGAGGTTGGAATGGGCAATATGGTAGCGCTTCAGGCTACCTATTGGATATATGAGCGGCTGTATGGCGTGGGCACAAGCAGGTTATTGGGGCGTTTTCTATGCCTAGATGGCGCCACACTCGTATATGCTGTGGCTTAGGCTATGTGTTGCTTACACTTGTACTTACAGCGCACACTTCCCACACTTTTAGCTGCAATCCGAACATGACACTCTTTTAGTCAACTTCTACTTTCTTTCCATGAATATTGCGCCCATTTCATTGCGCGATATTTCCAACAATATACACAACCCTCCTCTTCTCTCTCATAGCAGCAAAAATCTAGGAGCTTTAAAGTATCTCCCAGAAATACACTCGAAAAACGATCAACATATCCTCCTGGGTGACTTCAACCTACACCATCCTAGATAGGGAGATCAAACGGTGCTTTGCCACCATAAACTTGCAGACGACTTAATCGAAATGTTAGGAAGTAAAGACATGGAGCTGGTGCTTCCTGAGGGGACAATAACTTGGAGCAAAAGGGAAAGTCAGAGTACCCTCGATCTTATCTTCCTATCTAGAGAGCTAGAAGAAGCAGTTACATGCTGCCAACCTGCCGGTGAGCTGGAGACATCCTCTGACCACATTCCAATTCATACGCAGCTGTCAATTTAATCGAGCCTTGAAGAAGTGATGGTTCCATGTTGTCAACGGAAAAAACAAAACTGGGATGAAGTCAACAAGTTACTTCATGCTGAACTACTAACACTGAGAGCAAAACACAGTGACCTAGAATCTCGTCAAGCCATCGATTATAGAGTGACTTTGGTCACCTCAATCATCCAGAAATTAATTAGTAACACTATACCTAACGCCAATCCCTCAAGGTATGCCAAGACGTACTGGACCTACCAATGCTCCGAGGCGGTAAAGAATGCTCGAAGGGCAAGGAGAGAGTGGAAAAAAATTGGCACCGAAGAAAGCTGTATAGAATACCAGAAGTCCACTAGTAAGGAAAAGGCTCAGATAAAAAGAGCGAAGACCATTAGATGGAGATTAGCGGTGGTAGAAGCGACGAAAGACCCTGGAAAAATCCGAAAACTTGCCAAGTGGGCGGAAAAAGATCCTTAGGAGAAACAGAGGCTAGCTCAGATACTGGATATCAAAGATACTAACGGAATAGCTCATACTGAAGCTCCGGAAATAGCCCGAGTCATGGCAGAGCACTTCTTTCCCAAACCCGTGGTAGAAAACACATCAGAAATTGCAGCAACCCTTTACCCCATAGAGTTGGACAATATCTCCGACACTATTACCAGTGCCTAAGTAGAAAAAATCCTAGGAAAACTACCCAGCGATAAAGCTCCTGGTCTAGACGGGATTCCAAATCGACTACTCAAGGAATGTAGGGCAAATCTGAGTAAATGTCTCGCCGAGTTATTCAATGCTTGCCTTTGTATTGAATATCATCCAAAGGAATTTAAAGAACCGAAGAAGATTATCCTTCGAAAGCCACAGAAGCCTAGATACGACTCACCGAGGTCATATCGACCGATAGCACTTCTCAAAACAATGGGTAAGTTTCTCGAAATATTGATAGCTAATCAGATCTCAAAGGTGGCCAAAGACTTTAATCTCCTCCTAGATGAGCAGATGGGAGCTCGACCCAAAAGATCTACGATATCAGCATTTGAGCTTATCACGGAACAGATACACAATCTAAGGGGAAGAAACAAAAACCGGGTCGCTTCTCATCTCAGACTCGATATATCAGGGGCCTTTGACAATGTCTCCCACGAACGGCTAATCCACAATCTAAGAGTGAAAGGTATTCCAGGGTTGATCAGTAGATTTGTAGAATCATTCCTAGGAGAGAGAACTACTTCGTTAGTCCTTGGTACAAACAGAGAAAATCAGATCCTTACCAGCACAGGAATACCTCAAGGATCATCTTTATCGCCAATTCATTTTCTGTTCTTCGTTAGCAGGCTCCTACTGATACTACAAACTGCTTCCTCGTCTACTGTTGGGTTCGTAGACGATACTAACATACTAAACTGGTCAAGTACCACTGAAGAGAACTGCAAGAAGTTAGAAGAACAGCGCGGGATGACATAAATAGAATTACAGAGTAGATACTTAGTAAGGGCTGGCTTGAACAGTTCCGGCTTACAGACGAAGTTGAGACAGCAGTCAGTGAAAGGATTGAGCGATCGGGAAAAGGATAAGATAGTATTCACACTGGTCGTATAGTGTAAACGTACTTCCTTTAGGACACCTCAGAAAACCATTAGATCCGAGACAGACAGTTTTGGGGGGTTTCTACCGAGTTTGTTTCCTCCCTTGTAAATATTACAGCTAGATATACCTGCATGGGCCCATGGGGTACCTGAACGGGCTAAATGAAATCAAATAAAAAATTATATTTAAGATACAAAAAAATTACAAAAATTGCTAACTGTGCATGATTATTACTTAGGAAAACATCGGAGATATATGCAGTAAATTTTACAGACACATATCTCTAATTGGAATTAATTTTTTCCAAGACTCTTATATCTCGGATGGAAAATTAATAAATATTCTTCTGTCCTAGAAAACGTTTTTCTTACTACATATAACAGTTACGAGTATCAGTATGTTGTGTTGTTATGTCATGTGATCTGTGTCACATGATAGTGTAGCTTGCAAGGGTTGACCCCTACTTATATTATAGTACACGAGTTTAGAGAGATAGAATAACAATCAAGATTTACACACGCCACAGCTTTACCTACTGCAGTAGAGAACTGAAATCACCCTGTAATTGCAACAAGAAAATTATCGTAGAGATATGAATACATCTCTCATCAGGTGTTCCAGCATTCATACACTGGAGCGTTGCAGCTTAGGAAGCTTTACAGTTCAATTTCGCAACTATGTGCGTAGATTTCGGTCAGGTTGCAACATGTTCATGTGAGGGCTGTTAGGGGATCCATCTTAAATCACACGCCATGCAATTTAAACATTAAAGATTGAACTTTAATTTCAAGTGTGGAACTACTGAGCTGCAGTTATTTTCCGGTCTCATTTAAACACAGATTTTATAGTATAAGTTCGCAATTTCGCCAAAATTAAACACAGGCAAGCAAAAAGGGAAAAATGCTTTTACACCGATAATGTGTGATTCAAGAAGGTGCTAGCTTCATTCTCTTGCCTTATCAATCCTTTAAGGTCTTTTTTAAAATTAAGTAAAAATTACAAATGAAATTAACAGGAGGCATGATTACATTGTTATATCCGACTACCTTCCTAAGAATTCCATCTTCAAATCTTACTAAGGTTTCGATACTTAGACACCAAATCTGAGTAGCCATGTTGAACAAGTAGTGAAATTTTCTCTAAAAATCGTATTAATTATTTGAATAGTTCCTTACTAAGAACCTATACTTGGAAAAAAAGTAAGGATTTAGAGGGCCAAAAAATGGTTAGCAAGTCTAGTTTCCGTAGAAATTTAGTTCCAAGAACTATGTGCATGTTGTGAGCAAGAGAAATCGGACTGTGAGGGCGATACGGGTAATCAAGTTAATAAGCTGTGATATTTCCGTCCCAAGTATTGGTTATTATGGATTGTAGTTGCCGAAGGTTGTTTAGATCCATTACACAACAACAGCTGGCCGATGGGTTGAAGCTTTGAGTAAATATGCATTTCGCAAATCGCGAATTGAATGCGGTTTTTCATTAACCGAGGCGTACACTACCTAGGAGTCCCATCGTCAAGTTCCCCTGTGTATCCTTCATTATAATCATCTCCACGAGCAGTTTCTACAATGTGGTTGACAGTATTGATGAGGTGTGAGAGTCTTTTTAGGATTGGCTTATGAATAGAGATTTGACTGATACGCATATATAAATGCTCGAATCGTTGGCGATATATGTCCATTACTTTAGGAGAGAGGTTACGAACTTGATCATCCTGTGTAGATGTTAGTAAATGTTTTACTTTGGTTATTTTTATCTTACAGCACTCCCGGCATTAATATGAACTTGAAAAGCTGCTAGAATAGTTTCTAGCCATAAAACTCTTTGGTTAATATATTCATTATTTGTCTCTCCCTCAAATCCAACACTTATTGTAGCCCCTAAAGATAGAAGTAATAGAGGACTCAGGTCTTTGACGAAGTCCGGCTGGAATTTGCTGAAGTAGTTGACAAAAAATTCTTGTTCACGTCGGGTCTGTAACCACTGAACTATAGCATTTTCATAGTCTCCAGAATTCATTGCTGATGCAATACTGTTTATCATAGTTTCATGGCTTTCAATTTCATGAGGTTTTCCATGAGAGGCTGCTAAGGCAGTGTGGGGCCGAGAGCTTGGTTGGTTGGAGACGCTTTCACTTGATCGAGTGAAATTTCGCCTGTCATTGACCGCCTGCTGTTGCATTTTGAGGAACTGGCCTTGGAACTCAGTCTGAGCAGCTGCCATGGAGGAGACTGTCTCTGATAAGCCTGTTACTAATTGTGTTAGCTGGGCAATCTTTATACTGTCAGAATGACGCTGTTTCTCGATGATGTTAGCCTGCTCTAAATAGCGACATTGCATGTCGGCTGCTAGCTTTTGGGTAATTTGAGCTACCATATTTGAGACTGAGGGCATAATATGATTACTCAAAAATACGTTGAGCTCCTTCTGCATATTAAATCCAAGGGTTGTCGAGATGGATTCGGATATAACCTTCAAAAGTTGAGGTTGGTGCAGAGCTTTAGAGACTGCTTCGGGGAGGCTTTGTTGAAGCTCTCTAGGCAAGTAAGTGGCTATTTGGGCATCGAGCTTTTCGTGAAGTTGAGTCTGAATAGTATTTATAGCCGCATCAGAGATCGGTGGAATAATGCTAGAATTAATTTCTGATTTAATTATATTAGTAAAAATATTTTCGAGATCGCCATTAAACTTTGAGGAAACCATTTTGAATATAGTATCGTAGTTAGAGGTTTCCGTGGAATTGTGAATCTGCCACTCATCTTTCATTTCCTGCGTGAGTTTTTCCAGGGAAGAGTTAAGCAACTTTTCAATGCTCTTAAGATCGGCATTAGGGCTCGGAGATAAGTGACTAGCTTGGTTTTGACTTTCAGAATTTCCATTTGGACCGACCCGACTTAGGTTAACAGTTCGAACATTTGACGAAGGATCGATGACAGGCATCTTAAAATATGTGCTACTCTGAGGATTGGAGCTGTCATTTGCACCCTTTTTTCGCTTCTTTTTATCAGATTTCTCTATGACACTAGCATTTGGAACTACATCAAGTTGGGACGAGTTCTCCTTCTTCTCATCGTTAGTCAAGGTCGTAGGTCGAGGCGTTTCACTTTGCTTTGATTTTTCAACAAATTGTTTTGGAAGTTCATTTTCCTTCAATGTTGATCTTGGGACAATACGCGTCGGTACAAAAGATTGAGCATTGGATTCCAGAATATTCATATGAGAAGTAATAGATCTTTCCTTCAGAATATCGATAGTGACCATGTTTAGCTCGTCCGCGGGAGCTGGGTGTAAGATTTCATTTTCAACACTCCAGCCGAGATCATGGCGTCCTATCTCTAGGCAAGTGACACCTTTGGAGTGCATACAATAAAGCTCTATAGTTGAGTCTGACTCATTTATATTATCATAGTTCGAGCTTTGAAGGATGTCAATGCTTAGAAGATTACCCCTGCTGGCAAATGAATACTCTCGCATACCACAAATAACAGCCGTTGAGTCTGGTCTCTGAATTGAAAGATCACCAGCAGCAACTTTTTCGACAAATTCGGCTTGGCACACAGACTTTGACATTATATGCTTTGGCGCAGAGAAGAAGAGGAAATAAATAGAATTACGAGTGGGGTGGCCAACGATAATGATTCCCGTGGCGGCGTGGAAAACTATGCTGCAGGTAGCGTCGGATTCGTGTGCATGGGGTAGATGAACTTCCTGGACAGGCTTTGCCAAAGATATATCCCAAAGTTGAAGTGTGTGATTCTTTTTGAGGCCCACAACCATATATCTTTGAGCACCCCCTCTTTGGTATGGCCTGAATTTCTCGACGAACAAAATTGAAGTGGGACATATTTTTTCAACTGATGATGTGTTGTTGAATGTAGTGATTGGATGTTTGACTTCTATGAGCCGTGAATCAGATGGTTGAGTATTAAGAATTTCACTCATAGTAATACTACGAATGTCCCAAAATTTTAATTGCCCATTACTTTCGAGGGAAACAATAGTTGTATCATCTTCGCTGAAAATAAAGTCTTTCGCCGTACTACCAGCATTTATCCTGAATTCATGGTTACTGAAATAACCTTCGGTATCTACTACGCGATCTATTTTATTACTGAAGTATTGTTTTTCTAGGATTACTGATGGCCAAACAATGTTAATAAATTTACCGCGAGATATAGCGAAGAACTCCGGGTGTTTCGAACTTTTTTGGGCTATCACTTTAATAGAAGTTTCTGTAGTCTCTGGGTTAGTAGTCTGTAATGGAGGGAGAGAAAAGCTGTTGTTTCCCAATTGGGCCTCTTCGATTCGATCACCCTCGCTATCTTTTAGCAATGTCCAGTAAACCGTTCCACTCATTCCAATAGCAATAACAGCCTCTTTTTTATCGGTCGAAGATATGGAGGTAACAACATTAATGATCCGGTCTTGTGTTTCAGTGAACATCCGAGCGTCTTTGCCATTATTCTGTCTAATAATGCGAAACCCACCATTTTTAGACATGGCATAAGCTATAAAATTATTGGATGCGGTTACAAGGTTTCTGTCGAAATTGTGTGAGTCCTTCTTAAGCCGTGCGATATCCAATACAGCTTGGTCACTGAAAGTTGATATTTGCTCGTTGGTTACCTTGACGTTGATAGAAGTCCAGGGTCGCATGGGAAAGCTGTATATATTTACAACGGCGTTTTCGCCTTCGTTTGTTGCAATATCACCGACATCTGCGCTTTCCCAATTATCGATGACATTACTATTGGATGACGTTTTCGCGAAGCTATCCGATTCTCCGTTACTGGCGATGGGTATAGATTGAGTAGAGCTAATTTCCTCTTTCTGTTTCTCCTTAAAGTATTTCGTCGAAGATTTAATTGTGCTCTCTTTATCTTTGCTAGTTTGGGTCGCCAGCATTTCCCTGAGCTCACTCTCAATTTGATCTTCTTTTTCCTCTCGATCAAGATACAGTGAAGCCTGACCGTTCATATTTTCACTCCCAAGATTAAGCCGTTCAAATGTTGTGTCCTTATTACTCTGAGATGTTGCGCCATCAACTGGCTCGATTTGAATAAGTTTTCCAGTAAGAGGCGTAGACGGACCTGTGAATTGTTTGGGCGCGTAGTTATTTTTTTGTTCATTGGGAATAGAGCTTGAGCTACTAGAACGAACTTTACGCCCATCATCTAAATTCTCATTACGAGGATTTCTCAATATCTGCACAGAAGGACTGAAGGAGGATGCCTGTTTTTCGGGTTTTGGATTACGATTTCGAGGTGATGATGCAGCTAGCCCATCAAAAGGATTTACATACGTGAATATTCCAGTATTATTTTTCAAGCTGCTTTTTTCTTTAGTGTCATCTTTATCAATCACCAACTTCGATTCGGCAACTGTAGGATTGTTAATTTTTCCAGTAGATGAAATATTTTCCTCAGTCCGTGCCGACTTTTGAGCTGTATTTTCGTAGAAGATATTTTGCTGTTGTGAGATAGAAAGCTGGTCTACTTGTTTCAATTGGGGTATATCTTTGGGAGAAGATTTTGGTTGGCTAAGTAGCTGAAGGAGGTATGCATGTGTATCGGCAGATGGGGAGGGAATGGATTGTCCAAGACTTGACGTGCTTGATTTAGGGTTAAAACGAGAATTTTCATTGAGTGTAGGTTTGGAATGTGTATATCCTGTGAAAGTTGCTAGGATATCTGATTCATTAGGCTCTTGCGAAGATATGGCCTGGCTAGTCTCATCTGGGGCCCCGTGGGCCTCAAGGTTATCCTGCGATGTGAGCTGAGATTGAGATAGAGCGGCTGGAAGATTAGAGCTTGTAGTGGCAGCAGAAGGCTGACTAAATTTTAAAAGATTGAGAAGACTGGAAGTGCGGTCAGTGTTTGTTTGATTTCCTGGATTATTTCTCGACTGAGAGGTATCGACAGGCTTGAAGCTCATAGGATTAGTGCTCGATGGCGTTCCGACTGGAGGCGTGGGAACAGGAGGTGGAAAGTAACCATGTGGAGATTGATGCGATTGTGCATAGTAACCATTCCGGTCGTTATAGTACTGGTAATTTACGTCGGAGCCAACCGGCCTGCTTTGCAAACGAAGTTGAGCAAGTAACGTATCCATTCCACTTGCATTTCCATTGATATCATTTGTAGAGCTGGAGGCTGGATATCCAGCCATGGCCGGTAAAAGAGACGTCTGACAATTACAGGTCAAAGAGTCCTACCTTTTTCGATGCTGTGTGAACTCACTACTGTCTAGGATGAAACCAGTATAACGGTTACTGGAGATCGCAGCTTTCGTCTGCCCGCGAGGATGAATCCTGGCGGAAATTTTATGTTAGGTTTGAACGATGTGGTATGAAGGGGTTAGGAAAACGATGGAATGATCATCTCCATTTGAGCATTCTGTCTTAGCCCGTTTCGTTGTCCGCCTCTGATTGGAGGGATCACCGGAGGCTGCTACACTCAGCACCGCTTCTTGACGCCCTTACATGTTATTGGCAGCAATTAAAGAACCAACAAAGAACTCTTTAACAATCAACCTCAACCTGAGGGCCCAATATAACTCCCTACCTACCTGTGACAGGACATTCTAAAGATCACTAATACAATGTTTTGCTTAAGGAGGTGAGATGTAATCAGTGTCTACTAATGCATCTTAATAACACGTGTTAGTTGGCTACCTCTTCTCTTCTTACCAACCAACGCCTCTCCAATATTCATATTCCTTTTCTTCATATGCACATATTTCTTGAATCGACCCTGTATTTACTGCTCATTTCTTCTCCTTATTTTATTCGCATCTTCCTGTAACTGGTCAGATCACTGCTTCTTCGATTTCAACAGCAACTGGTTCAAATCCCGCGGAAGTCTTACATCCGCCAATAATACTCAGTTACAGAGTACAGATCTATACATCAATGCATTGAACAGTACAGCAGCTGCTTTAGTTGGCACAGCACTAGAGGAAGCCAACTGCATGCTCGCTTCCAAGGGAGAGTGGACAGGGCTAGGAGTAGAGTGGTTACGAAGTTTATTAGGAAGAAGAGAATGGAGACTTCCATGTGTCGACGTTTATATTCGCTTATGAGAGAAGTAGATTTAATTGGGATTTTAACAGTGAAGAACAGAGCTGTATTCTAGATTGGAGTTCAAATAGGAATTAATAGGTGCATGCACGAGAAAAATTCAAGGATTCGGATAGAGAGTTCTGCACAGGTGCTTTTCGGTAAAGTAAGCTACAAAAAGAGATCAGAGTTTGCAGTATTGCTTGTATGTACATCCACAGACTAAGACATAAATCCATATCCAGCCGCTAGAGTCTCTATACTTGCGGCCACGGTATCTGATATAATTCATGGACAAAGCACATCAATTATCAATCCTGGCTTGAGACGCTCAAATATTCACCTATGTCGTTACACAGTAATTATTATTCAATGTGAAAATCGAACAAGATACATCAACCGGCTTATAGACTAGCTACTGGGCTTGGAGATCTGGAGGGAACACAAGTAATATACGATAAATAACTATGCCTCAGTCACTAGGTTGCCTGGAGAGAGATACTAGATACCTATAGCAATAAAGGCAAAAATATTTAATTCCAAGAGGCTTCCACGACTTAATTTGGTGACTTTACACTAATCTTCGGAGAACCAGAACGAAAAAGAAAAGTTCAAATTGTAGCGATGCCGATGGATATAGACACAAACCAAGACTTCTCTATAATTGCTAACAGGAAGAGTAAGTTTACTAAGTCTCCTGGCTCAGTTGCTCGGCTTAGAAGGGGTCCAGGGAGCCCGAGAAAGGAAGTGCTAACAAACGTGAAGATAGCTACCTGCAAATCAACATTGAGCTAACAGTGCCGTACATGAGCTTTCGGGCACCCCATGTTAAAGTTCTGGAATTATTCCGAATAATTGAAATGAAGGTTGACTGTCAAGTCAGTACTGTGGGTATTGTAAGAAATTGGCGGTTTCAGGAGTAGAGATAAGATAAGAAATTTATTTTAGTCCCTTCTGAGTCTAAGACTATGAAGGACTAAGGAGTAGAGATAAAAGATTGGGATCATTGAGGTTTTCTTTAATTCTACTTGTTCATCAAAGAAAAGGTGTTCATTCTACTAATAATTATCTATACATGTCCTGCCTGGCTTAGGTAGAAAAATTATTTGCTGATGAAGTGGTGGGATAAAGTTCCTAACACCAAGGTCATTACCAACCGAGACATCACCAAAGCTAGCAGCGATCGAATTTGGTAGTATTCGTTTACTCCGTACTGTCTGCAGTATGGTCTGGTATGTCTAAATTTCAATAGGGGGTGCTACTCAACCTCGGCTCTGCAGACTCTATTGTGAGAGCTGGAGGTTCGTAGGGGACACCACTGACAGATGTTGAATTTTCGTCGCCCAACATCTATTTTAAGGAGCTTATATTGGACTTCCTAAACACCTAGCAGCTGAATAAGATTTTAAAGGTTTTCGTCTTATCACAAAAGTGAAGATCCACTAACCATCTCTCGCCTCAAAGTGTAAGAAAATGTCAACGACAAGGATGGTTATGTCATGTGTGGAAATACTTAATACTCCTGAAGCTCCAACCGGGCTATGACCAGTATATGTGTATAGCACTGAAAACTTGGAAAAATAGGAGATCAGTCAATTTAAATACCTGAACATGAAACAGACAAAAATTCTACGGGTCGGGCTGCTTATCAGACCCGGAGCATGAAGAGATGTATCAAGATCTAAGAAATGATTATAAGACAGTTTACATCTCTGATGACTCGCCTTCTATAATCAACGGTCACAGCGGTATTAACATCATTTTCTAAAAATATAGAATAACCGACTCTTAGATCTAAATGGACAAGTTAATCAGCATTTTTTGAAGTCAACCTCGAATTACGGATCACTTTCGATAAAAAGTTGCCGACCTAACTAAATATATAGCATCTCGCGTAGGGTTTCAAATAGAGTGACCCCATGTTTCATGCGCAAAAGCAACCATTTATGTAATAACTGAAAAGATAGTCTTTCAAAGTCTCAGACTCAGAAGGGTCTATAATATAATTTTAACTTATCTTAACTGAAAAGATAAGTTTTACAGAACTTTAAGATACGGAGCAAGCTAATCTAGAAAACATCTGCTATGCTTTATTCCCTGCGACAGCTGCCATACAATTTGTGCCGGGCATACTGGCGTTATAGCCATCGAGCTCCTCTTATTGCCAGATATGATAATTTTCATTGCTCTAGTACGGAAGGAGTTGGTAGGTCAAAGTCATCTAAAGATGAGACTAATTACATTTATATATTACTATGTAATCTTGCATGCGGATAGTTGCAGTGGCGTAAACTGATTCGATTAGATTACATCTTCAAACGCCGGTCCTAAGCACTAGTCCGCTAAAGACGAGATCCATTAAAAAAAACAAACTAAGTTGTAACTTAATTTAAGAGCTAGCTAGGCTGGCTATCAAATCATGTTCAATGTAAAATTCTTGTGTATGTAATTCTAGATACTGATAGTCCGAAATATTTCCACGGAATTTTATCTTTTCACTTGGATACTATCAGCCATCATTAACGACTTCAATATTTAAAGAACCTTTTAAAATATGTCTCTGATTAGATTCTAACGTTAATCTCTGGTTGTCATTCGTTGTAAATTCAAGATTCTTTAGACGTTCTATATCTTCATTTTGAAGATTAAAAAACGTACAACATCTAGCTCAAAATAAATTGTTAAATTCCACTTTCTGCAGGATTAAAAATTGTGTTTCTACGCCTATATGGATAAGCCTTCTTTATACTTCAAATTCTGTGTCAAGACACCTATTACGGCAGCTCTATAAATAAATCTAACGTCCTAACGTCAATTTGAGAACTAATTGATAACGACAAAGTCACAGAATCAAATCGCTTAGACAAGATATATTTTATGTTTGGAAAAAAATCTCACTCAATTTTTGAGTTCAGAGTCTATGATACATATGTCCAACAATTACTTACGATAAAATTCTATGGTAGAAAAGTATTTGGATGAAAATTTTTGGCGACGAAACCTTCAAACCGATAGTTGATATCAAAGGTAAAGAGCTGCGTTCTCTTCATGCGTAATAAAATTATTCACGTGCTGCAAAATTTACCTAAAGTTAAAGGACTTTTATCTCGGGAAAATTAGCAATAATGATGAAACGAATCTTTGATACAGTACTCCGATCATCTTCAAATAAAAAATTGAGTCTACAGACCAAAAAATGCACTGGAACTAGTACTTGCTTAGATACACTTGATGCTAATAAATACATCTCTGAGGCTTCACTACCAATTTCTGAAACTGATTCACAAATGATAACTTTTCTAGAAAATCCTAAATATCAGGAATTAGACAGACATTCGTACTGGTGTGAAAATAAGTCAAATGAAAACGAAAAATCTGAGCGCATACTACATCGCTTGAGAATACAAGATGAGAAATCTTCCACATCTTCAGAGGCAAAGCATAATATATCTCCGAATAAAAAATCACTCCAAAAGCAACTCCGCATAGATACTATCAATATTGATAGGCAATCACAAGGGTGGTGGAGCATATTAACGTCTCCATTTCTATCACATCCAATGGATTTAGCTAATTTTGAGAAGGATTATTATGAATCTCATGCTTCTGAATGTTCAAGACCATCGGTTATAGAATTTGATTTTGTAGAAGGCCCTAGTGCTAAATTATGCGGAATTCAGAAGAATAAATTCAGCAACAAGAATTCACCCTTAGGTATTGCATCAACTAGTAACTCTAATGCTATATATTCTAGCCCCGTACCTACCAGGGCTCCTACTGGTGTGAGCCCTAAACAAATTGGAGATAGACAACCGGCGAGAGAGCATAATTTTGATCTGAACGGTGTTCCGACAGTGAAACAAATGCCATCGCAAATATTAGGTTTAAATGATAGCATTCAATCTCTCAATCAGGATAGTTGTACTTCATCAATAGTAAGTAAATCAACCTCGTGAGTGTTTAAAGGGTTCCTACTTAAGTTTAGAAGCCGCTAGGGTCCTCCAAATATTCATTCCATATTTATGGATCTAATTCATCCCCCAGAAGTAATTCTTCGCATCTTCAAGTATCGCAAGCAGTATTCAATTCGCCCCATAAAAAATCTATGTCTCCTAGAGCTTTTTCTCCACCAGACCTTCCAGATGTTTTACTAGAGCCGCCCAAACAAAGCTACCACGGGGTTATTCCTAAAGACTTGAGCTTGCCGAAGACTTCCACAGAAAGAAGTTCACACAGAGATTATCCAAAAAAATTATATAATGCTGCAATCGAGGAACCTAGAAGATTTAAACTCAAATTACGTAGGTGTCAAACCAAAACCCCTATTTTATCCAGTCCAAAAAAATGCCGACAATGCCATAATCTATGGCAAATGGGATTTCCTCCAAGAAATCTGAGACCTAAAACAAAGCGAACAATTTTCTTCATATCTATCTTTTTCACCCTGCTCATTATTATAGCTTCAGTGTTGGCAGCAATGAATCACAGAAAACCGAGATTAGTTCCAACTTTGTCTTCATGGTTAAATCTTACAGATTATCCGCCTCTATTTCTCGGAGTCTCCACAATTATTTCACCAAATATCATAAAGGAAGATTCAGGGTGTGTTTTTCCTTCTACGCAATGGAGCTGTCACTTGCCAAAAGAACTTCATGTCACAATAGAACCAAATCCTTCAAATCAGCCGAACTTTGTGGTAGAAATTCAATGGGATAATAGTACTCTAATTAAACATTCATTTTCAAACTTACTTCTTAAAAGAATCGGAGCGCACATAATTAAAGAATGCCTCATGCCATGTGGAAAATTTATAAGGCACTCTTTAAGAAGGGCCCTTCACGTTACAGCGTCAGCACCTGCACCGACTCCTCCTATGATCTCGGAGATGTGGTTTTTAGGTAATACTACAGATGGTATTTTGTCTGAAGAAAAAGCTGGAGAACTGACGCCATTTTACATATCATTCTACAAGCCAAAAAACTTGGCCATGGAAATATTACAAGCTGTTTCAGGGGAAACTAATTTTCAGAACACTTCTTTCCTCATCCCTGCACTTAGTCTTAGCTCAGATGGTACAGCAGCACCTGCTAATTTACTACCCTTTCCAACTCTCCAGCCTCTAAGACTATTTGATCGTGGTCTTTTGACCGAACATTACGGGTTTTACACTTACTTTGATCGTTCTATATTTTTAAAATCACTTGATACTCGTGATAAAAGTTACTACGACCCTAGTCTAGCTCTCAATGATATAGAGGGCGGCGCACGAAAATCAGAGGCTTCGTTTCGTTGTACATGGTCCCAGACGCGCTTTCTCGTTCAGATCTGGACACGTCGCAATACAGCTAGAATAAAAAATATCTCACATTCAGAAAATTTCGTCGAGTCTTTTGGCGTCCAACAGCCTACAATTTTCCCTTATCCAACTACAGTTACTATAGATCGCCATGGTGGCGATCCATTCGCTAAAACAGTATACTGCTATAGAATTGATCAACGGAGGATTCCAATTGAAAGCTCGGGACAAATTAGCATAGAAGATAGGAGATCTGGTGGAAATATTATCAACCCAGCACCGACCATATTTACAAATGATTCAAATCCTAGAGCTGGCGGATTTGATGGTGGAACATCTGGATGCTCTTGTCAATGGGAGAACTTTTGAGAACAAGTGATTACGTGAACACTTAAATCGGTTTAAACAGATTTCAGACCACACAACTTATTTAATGTTTTGCGATTAGATTATGCCTAGAATAAATAAGGATTAATTGATCTTTTTAATTTGAGTTTTTGGAAAAAAAGGCGATGCTATACATCATAGAGTGAGTGATATTGTGATTGGTATATGATTTGGGAATATACACTTGCGCTGGAATAGCTAAGATAGTTTGTGGAGAGATATATTCATTAACGTGCAGAAGTAAAGTTAATATGATAATTGTTATGTTGCAGATTGGGGAAAGCTCGTCCCTTATCCCCTAGCTTGTTCGTTTGTAGAAAGATCACGTAACCAGTATGCAGCGCACCAAACTGAGCAACTATGCGATTTGTCCTATATCAACAACCCATCTCCCATACTGCACAATTCGGATCCGCCAGATCGATAAGGGAAGTTTGCGAAGGTGGCACGAGCTAGGGCTGTAGCCAGAAAGGCCGAGGAGGCGATGATCGCCGCGGCGAAGAACGTCTCGATGGCCGAGGCAACAGGTTTCGGAGGGCTAGAATCTGAAGAAGAAGCTTGAGGGAACAGCAACCTCGACGATGCTTCTAATAGGCATCTACTAACCAATAGCAAGACACTGGCTGCATCAAAGGTGCCTGCTAACCCACCTCTTGCTCTTAACGGAGAATGGGTTAATTTGTCATTCTGAAGGTGTGACGGACAACGGAATGTGTGAGGAGTGTATTGCTTGGATTTAACATGGAGGAATCTTCTGGTTTTTGGAGTTATTTTGATTTTCGTGATTTTTCGGGTTTGTTTTCTTAATTCATTTTATTATCCTTTAAGTCTATAACTATGTATGACATGCAGGTCCTCTCTGTCTATAGGCCAAGGATACCTATACCAGTAGTATATCCACTCCTATGCCTCCCATACAGCTCCCCTCAAACAGTACCGCTCCTCACAAGTTCTCATTCGATCATACACTAAGGGGAGCCCTTTGCCCTTCATTATCTCCCCTCTCCAGCCAACAAAGCGACGGCCATTTGCAGGTGTATGGCAGCCGGGAAAAATTGCAAAAACCACTGGGTGCGGAGCTCTCCGAATACCGACATTAGGACTAGATCCGAAGACATAGTGATCCATCTGAAGCGTTCGAGGAGGCCGGCCAGCTGGACGCTGCAGACTTGTGGGTACCTCGGAGTATTCACACTCTGCTTTTCTAGCCTCCTTCCAACTCCTTCCCGAAGGTCGTGCTGAAATGTCAGGAAGGTCTTGACAGAGTGTGATTGCTATACAGTGACATGGCCCAACTTCTTTTGCGCCATCCGGGGCTCTATGGAGTGCCGTTGGCTCATCGACAAAAGAAGCCCTCCTGGCTAGTTAGCCTAAATCTTGGTCTTGGCGCCCACAAAAAATCCAAAGTTGAAAACCCCTCGAGAATGTCACTCCCAGCATGATCTTCAGAGACCTCATCCCCCTCTCACTCCACATCTCAGATGCCTGTCCTTCCTTAAGTTGTTTGTCTCATTAGAGCAACACTCCCCCATAAGCTAAGACCCAGGCTTTGTATTTTTTGACTTGATCTCCTCCTTGCGGGTATACGTAGCGTCGTAAATATATAGTGAGAGATGGCTGGAAATGAATGGGGCAAGCTCCTATTTGCAATTGGAGCAACTTCTTTATTGGTCGTCGATGCGAGATGATGCGTGGTTAGAGAGAGTTTGAGAACTCAGATGAGGACAAGAGAGGCATTGTCGAGAAGCCTTCAAACGGAGATATGATCGAGGTTGCTTTCGACATCGATTCGAATGCGATTCTTCTTGGCTATCCTAGATATGCAGAGCATACTGAGCGATTATACCGGCACCACTGGAAGGTGAAGAATTCGTCTTTGCCGGCTTCGTTTTTGTTTAAACAGCTGCACCTTTGGCAGCGATTCACGAGGTTGAAACGAATTTAGGATGTAGGTAAAGTTACAGGGAACTTTGGCGGCTCCACCAGTCCTTCACCAATCGTGGATAAAGAGCTTTAGCATAAGACTTATCGAAATAATGAAGCTAAATACTGCACACAGTACTACATGTAATGCTGTAATATAGAGACTGGATCTCCTTTCTAGCCCAGGCCGCACCTTGTACAGTGCTCTTATCCTCTTTTGTTACATGAAAGATCGTTAATAGATTGTCCGTATTGAATAGCTACTCAGCTCAGTAGTTACCCGTGGAATTTGGCCACGGTTTCCACGGAATCTTCTATCCAAAAAAAAAAAGAAAAAGAAAAAGAAAAAGAAAAAGAAAAAGAAAAAGAAAAAGAAAAAGAAAAAGAAAAAGAAAAAGAAAAAGAAAAAGAAAAAGAAAAAGAAAAAGAAAAAGAAAAAGAAAAAGAAAAAGAAAAAGAAAAAGAAAAAGAAAAAGAAAAAGAAAAAGAAAAAGAAAAAGAAAAAGAAAAAGAAAAAGAAAAAGAAAAAGAAAAAGAAAAATGTCAATGGCAATGGCAGTGGAAACTGCGTGCGCAGGAAAAAGTCTCAAAAAACCTGTAGCCCCAGCCAGGCGAGACCTAGACACCGAGACCACATGAGGTGCGCACATTCATCTATATCTCCCTTCTTTGTAACAGTTGAAGTCGACTTGATCCAATCCGCCATCTCCGTATCGGGTACTGGGTACGCTCCAGAATCTCATCGGATGGCTTTTCCTCCAAGATCAAGGGTTGGTGACGAGAAGGAATTCCATCCTACCATCTGATCTAATCGTTATTGGCTTCATGATAGTGTTGAAATCTAGACATGCCAGACCGAGCTGCACGCAGTGCGGAGTAGACGAAGACTACTCATCTTCGATCGCTACCAGCTTTGGTGAGGTCTCGGTTGGTAATGATCTCGGTGGTGTGAATGTTATTCCATCACGTAATCAGAACACAATGTTTCTACCTAAGCGAGGTAGAACATAGATAGACAATTAGATGTAGATTAGACACGAACACTTTTAACTACCGAAATATAAGTTCAGTAAAATCAAAACCTCACTGATCCTAACCTTTTATCTCTGATCCTTAAATCCCCAATATCTTACGATTCGTACAATATTGACTTGACGGTCAACGTTCACTTCTATCATTCCAGATACCCCCAAGAACTATAATAGATAATAGTGATGGGGTTTTGTGTTGTGGGATGAAGAGGATACAGATCGTGGAAGCTATTAGGAATCTTCATTGAAGTGAGGACTTTGTTACTCAATCTTGGATCTGCAGACTCTACAGTGAGAGCTGGAGGTTCGTAGGGGACACCACTGACAGGTGCTGGGAAAAGTCCCCCACATGCGGAAAGAGAAAAGGGTTGAAACTTCCTTTTGGTGGATAACCACATTTGATTTTCAATTTTGATCCAAGTAACCATGGCTCAGTGGTATTAACGAATGTGTTGCCGGGCAAGAGTGTCTTCGGGCTCAAGATTTATTGAAGATGTACATATGGTGCTGATCTTGTTTAACGCTACATAAATAGATTCAAACTAGGCGGTTATTTATTAAGTTATTTATATCATGCCCCTGAAAGTACCATAAAACCAATAAAAAAGTTGTAAAAGTCATTAATCGCAGTGAAGCCATCATTTGATGAATTTATTCTCGGGGATCAAGAGTCTGGAAACAAACACATGAATCGGTCAGTCTAAAAAGTTGGCAAGTGTTGCGCTTCATTCGTTAACCTGGCCGCGCGCTAGATGACCTTCTAGCATAGTGGCTCATCGGCTTCCTTTCGATTTAGCTGTTATTTATCATGTTCTATTTCCGGCGACACAACCATAGGACACGTAAACCCAATCAAGCTCAGCCGCCTAATCATTGTCGATTCATTTTAGTTTCCTGTCCGAGTCTCTGACTATGTAAAACATGCAGAGCCACCTAGTCATGATTCTGAGACATTCGACTCTCTCCAATGGTTGATGTCGTACTATCCACATTTGCTCTTTTAGCCATGTCCGTATGCCCAGAAATTTAACCATTCTCTCTCATGAGCCACTATCTTATCTAAAAGGCATTAGAAAGCCGAGTCTAGGCTCTGCATCCAATCAACATTGGCTTGGCCTCCATGAATTTCAATAATAATCGCACTTACAAACTTCGAGGGGCTTTTCAGAGACTGGGCCTTGGTGGGACGCCACGGCGATGGTGGTACTAGCCAATGTGGATTTACAATTGTGTTCTACTTCTAATTTATTTGTGTATCGTGGGACAAAGGAATAAGTTTTCGTGATAATTAATTCTAGATGAATTCCACCAAGAGCATTGTCATCACTCTTGATACGCAAGTTATCGGTTCGAGTCTCTAAATCCCATAGCTCATCTCGATTATACCTTGAAAAAGAAAATATCAATCTATTTACTGTGTCCGACGATCCCTCGCGACCTGTAACCCCAAACACGTATGAGTGATGATATCGACGATAGGTAATCCTCCGGAATTCTCGGCGAATGAAACCAGCATGTATCTTACCTGAGTTACTCAATTGTATATGCATTGCTAACTAGCTCTGTAGACAGGATTGTGAGACACATGCGGAGTGTGGGGCCAACTGCATGAGCCCAGGCGTTTAGTCAGTACGAGGGATGATGCTAGCGTGTGTTAACTGAGAGAGCATATTTGCTGGTAGTAATCGAATAGAGAGCTTAAGCTTGCAAATTTTAATTTGTAGAGTTCAGGCGAATGCGTTCTCGCCCATCTGTGAGCTACCTCTGGAGTAACAACCTACGATGGCTGTTATGGTGATATCTCCAACTCGAGTCGGAGAAACATTGGAGTTCAAGCTTGGCGTGATGTAAGTGTGCAAGGCTGGATTGTCAGCCTCGCATAATTTCTCTGTATCATTATTTTAGATGGCGAGATCCACATGCCCATTGAACTACATGAGAAAGCGCAAGCATTTACCATGTGAAACCTACCGCTGGTAAACGGCATACTGTAATGGAGTTTAGACTATCATGCAGTGAGGTAACTTGGCTAGTTCAACGACCCTGAACGGGCTTGTGAGAACCCCGATGCCCCATCGAAATTGATGGTCACCAATCAAAATATTTCAATCGTGATGATTTCGCCAGCCCAACCAGCTCGTAGCCTAGCTTTACATCAGAAATAAATATGCCACATCGAATGGGCTTTAGAGAGCTGACTTGAAAGAATAGTTTCTAATACAGGGTAGATCTAATCACGAGTTAGAGGCGGCTCTCGGAGAGGATATACTAGGAGGCGAACAGAAGCCTTTAAAAATCACAGCTGTCATGAAATTTGTCGATTGATTACACTGTTGCTTCCTCAAACGAAGGAGCCTTCCATAAAAATAGAGATCCATGAATTCCAATGAAGTCGATACTATCCATTTGGCATTCTTAAATCATCAAGTTGTACGTGAAAGCCGGAAGAAGAGGTTGAATATATTACTTATTTTTAACCTATCTGTTGCGAACTCAACTGTTCAGCCATCATATTTATTTATTGTTAATTTAAGATGCTAAATAACCGTCTTAGACTCATGTACACCTGCCATCCTGGATTTATTTGCAAACTCCATTATGTGCGGGTTCTTACACAGCAGATTCAGCACACTGGAGAATTTTCTTAACCTTGCATTCTCCAACCACACCTCGTTCATCCGCTACAATTGTGTGACCATTAGCATGATCTAAAAATCCTAGGTTTGAAGTAGCAGCTTCCTATGTTCCACTAGAGGCCCCTCTAGACTGTACATCAGCTGACAGTACGACCCTTGTCGCTAATTTTTTGCGTTGAATTATCTGTAAATATTACTTCATTGTTAGCAAAGTTTTAAGAATGAGCTTATAAAAAAGTAGTGCTACTGAATATAGTGATGTAATTCTAATGGCTTCCACCTTATTTAAAAGGTGGTATAGATAATCTTTCCTCCATTGAGGCTATTCATAAATATCCAAGTGGCACAAATATATCAGGCAACCATCACTAATAAAACCTTGCAAGCCAAAGAGGAAGAGGCTGGGGTTGGACCTTTATCGCTCCGACTAAAAACTTTGAAATTCCACGTATCACATCAAGGTCTCATAAATTTGGTTCCGCCTTTGGGCCTATATCACTCTATAATTTCAGGCTGACCTTTGGTGTATTACTTTTTTGTAAATTAACTTGCTAGGAAATTGGAAGCTTCGGTACTCCTTCGAGTGCTTGAGCAGAAGTAGTGACAGGCTGGTCTCGCCATCATAATACATATAAGTCTTGTCTCATTTGAATGACTGGATCACCTGCGACTTCACTCATATGTTGAACATGTCGAGTCCAACCGTCTAGAGCATCCAACTTTGGCATGCCGGAGCGCAAATTCCTCTTCAGACTCGGTCATGACGCGCCCGGGCCTTTAATACTTCTCATCCTTCTAGTCCAGGAGTCGTTTTCGTGGAGACACTATCCAATCTCCAATCGAAGTATCCACAATCTTGCTTCCAAAATTTTCTCTCTATTGTGGCGTCTTTTGATTCATCTAATATCCTGTCCCGAGAAGGCTTGAAAGCCTTACAATCTCCAGGCCTTGTCCCGTCGCTAACATAGCCCTAACTGTTGAGTCTGAATATGAAAGTAAAAGCTCAGGACCGAGTCACAGATGCCCCATACTATGTCGAATTACCAAGTTAATATGCCGGCAAAATTTTGCACCTGTTGCGTAGCTGGCAATCCCTCGGAGCTCAAGTTGATAATGCCCTTGGCCGAGATATAAGCGCACTTAAGATCGGTACTTCGGCTGCATCTTCATGGCCAGCAGTAGTTGCGTAAGATTGGAAATCCTGTAGTAACTTTGATGATGAATTGGATATTGGACTGCTTCGGTAGGTGATTAAATGAACATAGAGCGGTTCGCGACATGAGTGTGGCTGGGATAGGTTTTCCAGGGAAAGTGAAGATGGCAAAAATTGCCAGTCATTTAACAATTATGGCAGAAAGGTTGAAGGCTATCTGCGCCTCGTATCTGGTATAAGGTTGATTGAAACCAATGATTATAGGCGTGAACTCTCTGCAAGGAGTTTCGACCAAATATGGGCTGACTGCTACCCTCCCGATATCCATCTTAAATAGACCATCAGCCCCGCAATTTGTTGTGATTAAATCTCAGCTCTGAGGGAATTTTTCACACCATGGTTCGTAGATGACATCGCAAGCAGTTTGTCCTTTATCGACATGCAAATAAATAATTCATCCTCTCCTCGTATTCACTCTGAGCATAGGGATAAATAGTGCAGTTAATAATGTGGCAAACACATCCAAGTATTGTTGCGTTTGCTTATAAATATTACTGTTTGCTGATGTTGACTATGCATTAGATCGCAGTAAAAGTCTCAAATGTCATCTTTCTCGAAATCCGCCTTTGTCAAGGATACCCCCCCGTCGCCACCCCTCCCATTCAACGACATATAAACTTGACTTCAGCACAGGGTCGGGAACTGGATGGGGAACATTCTACATCAATACGTACCTTTTATCTCCTGACTTACGCCCGACTCCATATTATTTTGGTTTCGTGAGAAGATCTTGGAGTGTGCTCTCTCCAAAATTAACCCTAGACATTCTTGGGGCTTTTCAATGCCTTCCATCGCTGAAGCGCAACCATATTCTACCCACTCACCCAAAAATTGCCGGAAGCGTGGGCATGATGACCAAGAATCATTGGACTGTCCTATGATGTTTCAGGCCAGGTAATGTACCTCTAGCTCACCATACTTGTACACGGCTAGCAAACTAATATGAATGCGTCCAGTTCTCGACACATTATACTGCCTTCGTCTCAAATTGCCGATAGAGTAAAGTCTGCTGGGGAATCATTCTATGGCTCTGAGCTAGCCATTGTGGGTAGCGAGAGGGGAAATGAAAAGAATCGTGGAATGGAGAAACGACTGTTGTTATTGAAGGCCAAAAGGAATCACCAGTCTCCGGAAAATCACATCAAACGATTTCGCTTTTCCCCAGCCTCTACTTATCCAGACTTGACATTGATTCCAACTACCGTCGTTAACCAAGAACCGAGGCATGAGGGAAAGATGATGGGACCAGACGCTATCGTAAATGAGTCAAAGGATTGCCTCGAAATTGGTGCATGTCACATCTGTCGGCGTAAGCCGACAGATAAAAATGAACTGCAGTTCTATGTCGATTGTGAGCGCTGCCAAGAAAGGACCTGTTGGATCTGTATCCGTCAATGTGACGGTATAGGATACCACCATAGAGACCATACGACCGAAAGCCCTCTTCAGCTTGTTTTATTGCCATCCAAAACATGCGGAGTAGAAAGCTTCTCCAGACATGATTCAGTAATATGTAGTCGTTGCTGCGTTGAGAAGGGGGCGGAGGGAGAAGTATGGTGTTTTGGCTGTCTTGAAGCTCAAAATTACAGGTAGCATCAGTTCGAGAGACATTGTACGAGGCAGACTTAAATTCAAAGCAACAGTAACCATATTTTTAATTGGCCAACGTGCCCACAATCATATTCTAAACGAAGAAAATGATACAACATAAATTTCGATCTTTTAATAATGAAGTTCGACAGTCTGCAAGGGACATCTATAACCACAGCAAGTCCCTCGGACTTACCGCGAATCAACATACACAACCGGACTCAAAAGGTTAGCGCTAGATTAAGACGGAATCATTCATCTGAATCAGAGTAAGCTTTAATTCTGATATCCATAACGGTATACTTGTATCAATGAGAACTCGGCAATAAAACTTCAGATCAAGTTATCACAAAGTGACTTGCGTTTTCGGAGGCAACTCAACACTAATATCCTTATAATTGGGAAAGATGAATCGTTCTTAATCACGAGCACGGAGACTTTACCTTTTCCAAGAGCATGTGGAAGTGTTTTTAAGGCAATGCTAACTTGAATCTGGACAAATTCATCTCATGGAATTTGAATAGCTTTTGATAATTACTCACCACTCGTTTAGATTAACCATATTCATATCAAGCTTCATCTTAGTCTACAGCTTTGATTCTATTAAGAAGCCCAATAGATTAAAGAAAAGAGGTTTCCCTTGGCATTTAGTTTTGATCATATTTTCACGCAACGTAAACATAGCTCTAACTACACTAGTAAAAATTAGCTTCTAGTGAGACAAATTTGATCTTAGATCAGCGATTAAGTGTCTATACAGATGACTTATTTAGTGGCTTGGATCCCTACTTGAGCATTTTTCTTTATCCGTAGACATTGCCGTAGTGGTTTTTTAGCATGGCACGTCGGTTTTATCAAAGTAATATTAACTGTCATGACCATTGTTTTAGTGTTACAGAATTTACATTCCTCATCTAGCACAATTTTCAGGCACCACAGCTATTCTTCAGGGCAATGCATGCGATACTCATCAGTGCGACCATGCTCAGCTAGCGCACGAGAGTCTCCGATCACCTGAGCTCTTCAAATCTGACACACCCAACATCTCCCTATATCACAACTATTTCCACAGTGCGCGGTAGTCATCATTCAATTTCTTTCCTCACTTGACACGAGAGCGAGCTAGTACATTCCGACCGGTATATTTTTCCCTTTCTTTTGATATTTTGAGTCATCATGGCTTTAAAATAGCTCCAAATCCACACAGCCTCGTTGTCTACAACGCCGTCCTACAAAACATTTGATAAAGGAAATTAATGAGGATGCGAAATTTGAATAAAAAGAGTGTGTTTCACCGTTGAAAAAAATAGAATCATGCATGCAGACGTCAAAAATTCAACGCTTAAAAACTTTATCTCGTCAGGCAGAATTGACCAAACTCCTCATCCGCCACTCAAACGCCACGCTCTTGCGCCAAGATAGTGGGGGCCATGGTGATTACATTCCAGGGCAATAAAAGCAAATTATTTATATTATAACAAATCTAGGGTTATCTGTGCCGGCCATGAGAATTGTTTCGTTGACTTTGACTAGATAAGTTGGAAGGCCCTCGAGGGGTTAATTCATCCGTAGTTACGGACTTCAATAAAGCGTGTTGGGGCGTTTTTTGTTTTTCTTGGTTGGCTTTACTAGTGCCTATGAAAGATGACTTGGGTGATAACATTCTTGCACATTCGGTTCCCTTGAAGCTGGCTTCTTCCTTCAAACTCGAATAATTAAAGATTTCTGGATCGGAATTGAGGTCCGGAACCGATACAACACTTCCTCGACTATTTGTACGCATCATTTCAATGCCAAGCTTTGATTCCCGATGTGTGTGACCTTGCGTTTTCCCTCTTGGACATCTCTTTGGCATAGAGAGATCTCGAGCTTGGCCCTCCTCGTCCTCTGACTCTATACAATCAGGCTCATGATGCTGATATTTCTTACATTTTTCCTTTGAAATACCTCCGAAGCGCTGGGCTGAACGGTCAAAACCTGTCTCAGGATTTCCTCGTAATGATGGATAATTTAGATTAGGCGGATGGAATGGCTTATTGTAGTCACGGGGTCCTGTTGAACCTTCTTCATTTTTAATTCCGAGCCCTGCAGTTCCCTCCCAAGATCCCGTGGCCCTACGATTCACGATAATTGGAACATGATCGCTCATATAAACACCAGAATCATCGCCGCACATGCTAGAGCTTATGGAGTTTCCTTGGCTGGAGCTTCTCAGGCTGCTGCTAGGTATATGAGCTGATCCCGATGAGCCTGACGTAGGACTATCATCTAAACGTCGGCTCTCCCATCGTAAGCTAGAGAGCTGAGGATACCCCATGGGACTCGGATAACCTTGACCAGCCGTAGGCGCTTTCCACTGACATAAATGGGACATTATCTCAGTCAATTTTAGGGTAGTTGGGGGTTTCTCGATCAATGCGTCGAACTGATGTGGAGCTTGTAAGTCCTTGAGATAACCGGTCACTGCAACAATAGGGGTTTGCGAATTCGCATTCTTGGTATCACGAATCATTCTCGCAACATCAGCACCATTAATTTGTGGCAACTTAAATTCCATTAATATAATGTCGAATTTTATTTCACTCATAGCATACCGCATAGCTTCGGCACCGTTAGAGACAGTAATGCTCCTACATCTTAGTTTTTCGAGAAGCTTTTCCATTACCATCCGCGATACGGGGTGATCCTCACAAATGAGAACATCCAAGGGCCGGAAAATCGGACCGTCAGTGAAAGTAACCTGTGATAAACGTCTAGAGCTCTGGCGACGACGCTGAACACGAAGGAATGCACTCTCTTTATCACCTTCATTATCTGAAGATGAGGGAGACATTTCGAAAACTTGGCTCCGCCGCTTCCTATGTGCTGAATATAACTCACTGAAAGAAGGGCCATTAGATTCTTGTGACTCGATAGTCATTGACCGAGATCTATTGTAAGTATTTTCTGATATATTTGTGGGGTTTGACACCTTTGGAGGCGACACTGGAGGAAGTGGCAATGGAGTTTTTCCTAAAGATTTGTTCGGAGATGTTAGAGCAGACGTTGAATTTTGTTTATGTGCTGGTACACGGCAGTTTTCAGGAATATTGACAGGATTTAAAGATCCAACGGCTTGGTTTGCAAGACTGGACGAAGTGTTTGATACTTTGCGGCGACTATCTGTGTGACCAGCAACGAACGAAACAAGCAAGGGCGAAGAGGGCTGAGAAGTCCGATTAGGCGAGGAATTGCTTTGGCTCACACCAGACGGAGATGAGGATCTAGATGAAACTTTGATACCAGACAGTGTTCTCTGAAGAGTACTTTGCAGTGGCTGGGTTCCATCGGCAACGGTTGCCAAGTGGATAGAGTTACCGCTACTTTGAGGTGCTATGCAAGTCGACTTGAGTTGAGAGGCTATTGCTTGCGCTCTGAGCCTTTGAATAACATCTTTGTTGGCCTTTTCCAACACGGGAAGATTTTTGAAGGTAAAATTCCCGAAGTCATCAGCTACAATTGGTTCACTAAGGCGACGACTTTTTGAGTCGCGCACATGAGGCGGAATGTGTAATGGTACCATATTTCTTTTGATGGAGGCTACTGGGGAGCGCACACGGGAGAGAGCGTCGTGTGGCCTCTCTTGATAATCTGACGCGGGTGCAGTTGATTGCGGCGATGACTGATCCTCCATCTCTTCGGCGAACGATTGTAAGATGGCACCTCGAGCGTCAAAATATTCAGTATCTTCTGGATTCGCGGGAGCCGGGATAAATTCTGGATCATCTTCGAGCAGCTTGTCCCAATCAACATTTTCAAACCAAGCATGAGCTTGAACCTCGTCCCCACCACAAGGAAATCTATCATGAGCATTAGCACCAAGACGCGATGTAGGATCTAAACATAGGAGTCTATTCATTAGATCCTTAGCTTCAACAGAGACATCTGATTCCTGTGCATCTGGCCAGCAGATTTTGCGAGCAAGGATATTTTCGAAAACTTCATCAGGAGTCCCCGCGTGAAATGGGGGATATCCGTAGACAAACTCGAAAAGAATGCATCCCACTGACCACCAGTCACTCGTTTCATCTTGTCCAATCCCCTTGATGGTCTCAGGTGCCAAATAGTCAGGTGTGCCGACAAATCTTCGGTTGCTGTCGTCAGGGTCAAAAAGTGCCATCGGAAGGGGCATCATGTTTGAAGGGGTGTTATTCTTGTGTTCAGGGTTGTGATGACTGTTCAAAGAGTGCTGTGATAACTGGCTGGGCGGACTGCATGCGTACCCAGTTGCCTCTTCGATTCGTCTTTGCTTTACTAATTTCGTAGAATCCTGATCCTCAAGTGAAAAGCTACTAAAAGCTCGATGCAGGTTGTCGCTACTCTCACTCCAGCCAGAAGGGCGCCTAGAAAGCCTCCTACACGATACACCATCCCGATTCAAGTTAAAGTAAGAAGGCGTTATCATATTCTGTTCGTTAGATGGGGGGCTGGGAGATTGGAACCCCTGAAAGTCTATCGATGTAGACCTTGAAGAGCTTAGAGATGCTGCGCGTGTGAAAGGTCCCTGCTTAAGGAGATCAGGTGTGGAATCGTTAGCGTTGCTGTCGAGGACTCGCTTTTGTCTACCGATTAATCCCATCCTCGATAATCCGAAATCGGTTAGCTTTAAGTGGCCCTTTTGATCGATTAAAAGGTTGTCAGGTTTTAAGTCGCGATGCACAATCCCTCGGCTGTGGAGATGCTTCACACCTAAAATTACTTCGCCGAGATATTTTTTTGCCCATTCTTCTGAAAGTCCGCCAAGAACCTTTATTAGAGAAGCACAATCACCTCCGTTTAAATATTCCATAACCAGATAAAGATAGTCCTTACTAGAGAAGGTCCAATATAACTTAGCGACGAATTCGCTCTCACCTTGCCACATCATGATTGCACGTTCTGCCTTGACATTTGTTACCTGATTCTTGGCAACCATATCGGCTTTCTTGAGGACCTTAATAGCGTAGTAGTCGCCAGTTGTTTTTTTTTTGGCAAGATATACACTGCCGAAAGCCCCCTTACTGATAGGCTTAATTATCTCAAAATCTTTAATGGAAGGCGGAACGGCACGGACTTGTGGCGCATTTACGGAAGATAGTCGAGGAGAAGGTGGTGGTCTCGAAGAATCTACTCCCGGGACAGATGATTGACGTCGATGCTGATGATGAGGGAGATGAACTAAGGGAGAGCTAAACTCACTATTGGTCAGCAATGGCGATCCTGCTGGCGAGATGATTCCTTCGTGAGCTACTACTAAGGACCGAGGCTTTGATATACGGAGCGGCGAAGATGGTTGCGGGACCCTAACGGGCGACTCTTGTCGATGTGGCGATGACGTACCCGGAATAATAACACTCCTACGACTCCGCTGACAGGAACTCGTGGCCCGTCGAAGATTACCAAATTCAGATACTGGTGATTCCAATCGCGTAGGCCGTGAGTTTATCGATGAAGATTTCAAACTGCCATCACTATCGCCGAAGTCGCTTTCATTAAAAAGGGATTGGCGTCGAGATTCTTGAGACCGCAAGCTGAGGTTGTGCTGCAGTGCTGGGGATCGAGGTATGGGGTATTCTTTCGGGCTACCTGATCTAGCAATCAGTTTAGAAGCAGTGGTAGTGGTAGGCGACAGTAAAAACTCTCGATTATTTTCTTGATTTATTTCTTTGCATTTACCCTGAGGTATTGGGTGATTAAAGGAGCCGGTAAAAAATCCTTTTTCTTGAATTTTGTTCAATGCTTTTCTGGTTACACCTTCTTCCTCGTTCTCTCCACTTTCCATGGCTATTTGTTCGTCGTTGTTATCATAATTTTCATCTGCAAAGTCATCCTCTTCCTGATATTCAGATTCTGTGTAGTTCCCTGAAGAGAATCTAAGAGCTTTTTGTATTGCTTCATCTATGCATTCCTGAACCATCATGGAGAACTCGACGCGAATGCGTTCAGTGTACTCAATGATGCTTCGATATCGAAGCACAGCTTCTATTTTAGCCTTTGCAACCCTCTCAGTATCAGCGCATAGAGTCGCTAGTCCCTGTTCTTGATCGAGTGTATTCGTACTTGGAGATTGCCATTGCATTACCTGAGAAATACGTCCCTCTGATTGGGGTGATTGAACACGGAACTCACCCGGGGTTTGAGATGCTGCTTCCTTTATAGCAGGAGTACTTATTTCGAGAGAAGTATCGCAAAGGTCTAATAACAGCTCAACAATCCTAGCCAGGGGGCGTCTAACGGCAAAAGATTTTGTGCGTGAGTGTCCAAAGCCATTACCGCTGTTGGCAAGGTCTCGTGATCGCCCAAGACCCAGCGATGTAGGTCCAGATGAGGTAGGGGTTATTGGAGAGCTAGGACCGATAGTCATACCTTTATACTCGGCCTGAGGTACAGTCGATACTGACTGTTCTTCTGATGTGGATTCAGTTTTCTTTGTTTCTAATGCGTCAAGGACTTTAACAATGGCATGTCGATGTTCGGTTAGGTTTTCCTGGCATATCTGCACCTCCATCTCTGCTTTATGTTCCTGAAGACAGAGCTCCGAATGTTTTTCAAACCACCAAGGTGGAATTTGACACTCACAGATACGACAGAGAACAGGCGATGGGGGATCAAAGTATGAGGGGTCTTCCAAACTTGGGTCGGACAGCTGAGTTAGATAGCTAGCCAGAACTTCTGCACCAGAACCTAGAGATTCTACAATCATAGTTGGGAGGTCAATCTGAATTTCTCGAGGAGCAATCCATGGACGGATCATCCACATTGTCTGTATTTGACATTAGTGAGGGAATTCATTTCACACATTTTCTCTTACGTGGGTTTCTCCTCCTCTATCATTTGTCTCTTCACCCTCCTGATCCGAAGCCCGCTCATTAACTAAAATTCCTTGTCCCTCGAGGTTGATAGTAGCTAGTTCTTCATGAGTTGTATCTGCGAGGGCGTTATCGTTCCATTTCTCGGGATCTGAGAATGGTGCTAGTTTTGAGGCGGGGCCTAATCGCACGGAGAAACGAATAAATTGACTCCTTGAATTATCTTTTTTCATGCATTCCATCGCGTCCGAGAAAACACTTTTATTTTCGCTGACTAATAGATCCTTTATAGGCTTTCCCTGTACTGACTCGAGGGTGGTACCGATAACATTGGTCCAAGATGGACTAACCCACTGTATGACGCCATCCATGCCAAGATCAAGAATGACATTAAGTGTTTGTTCTGCTGCTTCTTTAAGGTCTTCTCGTTCCTCTTGAATATCAATACTGAAAGAACGTTCCATCCCAACGCTACCAGGTTGGGTTTGGAGATGAAGGGCCCATGGCTGGGTGAGTGTTCCTGAGCCACTGTTCATGGTTGAGAAGGTTGAGGATAACAAGATTCAGTGTCTACACTATGATTCGTCGCTAAATTCTTTATTATTACTGATAAGCTTAGGGGGGGTTGGGTCAAAATGAGTCGTGTCGTCCGTTTTGGTCAATATCACGCCTGGCGACTTGAGAACAATGGTGGATTTGTTGCGGGTATAAACAAAAATAAGCCAGCAGCTAGCAGCTCATGCATTCATAGGGCTTCATGTTGATCAAGATTGGTGGAATGCTACTCGAACAAAGCAGGCTAGCAATGATACTGCTTGTCGAATCGAGTCCAAGCAGAAGAAGTGATGACGCCCTATTTCTACAGTCAAGAGAAGTAGGTGAGGTCGCTCCTGGCCAATTTCGCTGCGCCGAAATACTTGTCACCAAATGTGTCGATGAATGGATAGGATAGTGATGGAGGGACGGTTGATTGAGTTAACTTATTCTTCCTGGCCTCAGGACAATCGTAAGGCACAAAGATAAAAGTGGGGTAGGACCGTGGTTCAGGAGCGACGAAACAGAAGCAATCACATTCAGTCAGTAAGGAGAAATCGTTCGTGTAGCCATTAAGCTTCCAGGCCCACACACGAAACCCAATGACCCTTAAGCAGTTCCATGAGTCATGTAGACTCTGTCTTGGGTAGAGGGCACACGGTATATTCACATTATTATTCCTGGATGAGCTTACGTATCTCACCATGTGGTGCAAAAATTATCCATGCAGACCATCTTGGAGGAAAAGAATAGGTAGAAGCACATCGACTCTTCGATCTATTAATGGCTAGGGCTAAGTGTATGAATTTAATCAACTCATAGTCTCTTGTTAATGCCCAGCCATAATATTCTTCTACCTGGGAATTAATGTGTACCTATTTTGACCATCACACGCTATTAGCGAGACCAAATCATAACGTTTGACTCGCCAAGACTATTAGGTCCGTGATAGTGTTGTCTGCTCGAGGAGATTCAGCGAGTAACGCTCGGAGCTAAAGCTAAGCAAAATGCGGGCAAACGTGAGTATGCCAATGGATAACAGCGTGTATGAGCATTCCCAATAGAGGGATCAACAATCCTGGACGGTTCAATAGTGATCCTTTTGCCGTCATAATCCCAAGCGAGACAATGTGAACCGCAGAACCCCAAACTGTTACCTTCCTTGATAATGTCATCTGACCACCGTGCAGCCGTCGCAGCTCTCCCTAAACCCTAAAAAGCTGCCAAGTAGATACCTCAAAGGACTCGACGTGCAACGCAGCAAAATAATATTTTGTTTGACATTTTCATGGCCCGTCCATACTCGACAATGGTCTTTCCTTTGCACAACTACTACTCTTCTGCGGCGTTTTTGACGTGAGTTGACCAGTTACGAAGAGGTGTCAAATACCGATTATTTTGAGTTGCAAAATCTTGACGTTGATTTAGCCGTAAACACGAACAATTTATTCTACACAATCGAACCATTACCCTTTGATTTTCTCATGTCTTTTAGACCGGCGGCCAGTTTTTAGCTCTCTTAAATGGCGTTTATTACCTAGATATCAGCGGTAGTTGCTTCGTTGATCATACTGAAAGTCCACCTAGTAAACTACAACTACAAGCACTACTAGGGATAGACACGGTTTCTTTCCTATTAGCGGTAGCCTCTACGAGTCTGAAAGTGTAATATTCTCCTAAAGACGTACTCCAGCCTAACTAAGAATTGAGGTTGAAAATTTGAGATGGATTTCTCACAATTGATACGACTTGCCACAGTTGAGTTTGGGTAACCAGTATGTCGGATTTCTCGCGGTGGAAATTAGGGGGGAAGTTAATAATCTGCTTGGGCAGTCTTACAATCTCTGGATCAATCCCTTTGATTGGAGAGCGAGAGCGAATATTCCGTCTTACGTCTCAAGTTAAAAAGCGAATGACCCAACGGCTCGGATGCCCGGTGTCAAATCCTCACAATACCGCCGTTGATTATCATTGGTTAAACAACTAATCTCGACCTCTGTTACGTTGGGAATTTCACCAAAGAGTAACTTATCTCCTCACACCTACTTTATGCTTCACTTCTCATTTTTCGATACGTGGAAAGCGATTTTATGAATCAAGTACTAACATCCCTTCCAAAATAATTGATCAATATTTATCTTAAAAGAGTGATCGCGGGGCATTATGTGCCACTTCATGTGGCGCTGGAGGATTTGACATAGCAAGAGGTTGTCATGCCAGGCCTCCCTCTGGTCTCGTCGTTTTTGTGTTGCATGTTGAAAAGTCCCACCGTAACTTCGAGAATCAATAGGTCGCATTGCATAACTGATGGCTCCCTAATAGGTGATGATGTGCACAGTAATCCCAGTAAAGTTCGAGATGTCCGTAAAGTAGATATTGTGAAGCTACTCGCAAGCGATTGAAGTCCATTAATGCTGGGACTCTTTTCACCAAGCAAAGTCATTAGTTATCATACCCAATATATGGACTGTGGCTCTTATGTCAAGATATATGTTCACAACAATTAATACCAAGCAGAAATATTTGAAACCCTTGCAGCTTTGGTATTGAATACCTATCTTTGGTACCTTGGATGAGCCTAAAATACCGAAGGCTCACAGCCAAGAATAAAATACTCGCAAAAGGAAAGAATGAGTAAACTTAGGTCTCGGACGTGGAATGTTGCTTTGTCGCCCAAACTAGAAGCGCAGTTGGTTCATAGCCATATTTTTCAAGAATGATAATTTAATGCCAGTAATCTTAATCTTTTATTATACTAGGTCTTAGTTGATTGCAAAGTAAAACCAAATAAAGGCTAGACTTCTATCATTTGAACCATTATGCCGTCCACGTTAAAATTTCCACTTCTGCCTCCCGGTGATTCTCAGGGAATGTTCCAATCCATGGCATTTCTCTTAGTCCCCAAACCCTACTAAGTTACGTGAAGTCTTTCACTCGGTGCTGAAAAGCAGTTGGCAGTACGCAAGATAGTGGCGGAGTTCAGGAGGCACCAGACGCCAGTGAACGGAAATAGAATGGGTATATTTCGATGGGTGAGCCAGAAAATCTGTTGGAAAGCTCTGTGGAGGGGTTAGGCATAAAAAGCCACGTATGGTTGATGCCACAATCTTGATAGTTGCGGAAGTTTTGAGTCTGCATGACTTTGGAATGAAGGAGAAGACAGTGTGGGGTTCCCCTCGATGGCACCGGCTAATGACATATGTTGGCCTGACGAAGTACGTGGCAGGTTGCGCCAGGAGGTTAGAGGCGGTATGGCTCTGCCGGGCAACACTTCAATTCATGTTCGCTAAAGGTGTCGAGTTGGAAGTTGGTGAAGGCTTTTCGCCTGCAAACAGGTTTTGCAAGAAATTATGACTCCTCATGGGTTCACTGATTCGGTAGGCCCTTGGCTCTTGAAACTTGACCAACGGGCCTCACAAACAGACCAAAATTCCGAAAACACTGAGCGCATTAGGATGGCAGCGGCCCAACGAATATGCAGAGCTCTTGCTGACAGACGAGTACCCTGCCTCATTGCACGCGATGCAGGCTGCAGGATGGTGAACAGTCGACTTCTTTTGTCACAACGCCCGCAAATTACCAACTAGTAAGCTCAAGGCCACAGCAGAGGTTATATCTCCAAGTTTTCGCGAGCAGCTTGTCAGTACATTCTTCTTTCAGCCGGCAATTTCTATTTGGGGAGGTGTTGTCACCAGTACGCGATCAGGAGCCTGCCTGCCTGGATACTAGCAATGTTTAACTAGTCCAGTGTAAAACTTGCGACAAAGTAGCTCACAAAGTTGTTGGTTGGGTGAGGGGCCTCATGGTCATTGGGAAAAAATCCTCTCTCTTCTGAGTCCCCTCCATCTGAGATGCCCGAAACTTATCAGTTATCTCTGGGGCGAGGGAAAAGTGAGACTTGTCCAGCTATCACATATTTTTTTCTTATCTCTCAGATAGCTACGGACCTCTGCAAGGCTCGAGTTTTTCCTGTAGATTTTCTACACCGATGGGATCTCCGTTCGTGCCCATCTCCCCTCGTCGGCCCACGGTCCGAGAACTTGCTAGGGATTAGAGGTGTTCAAGGAGCCAAGCACGCCACTAGCGATCAGATCCAACTATGCTGGAACTACAGGGCAAGTCATCGACGCAGGAGAAAGACGATGACTGAACATTGGACCATCAGTTCGCCCTGACCCCTGTGAGCCTGGCAGTCGAAGTATCACTCTAAGCCGAGATACCAACTTTATTAAACAGAAAAATAGATCTGTGTCGGGCGAAGTTCTAGAGCGGGAGCCTGGACCGCAGGGATCTTACCAAGACTAAGGGTGCCGTAGATGACAACTCCATATCTTCTCTGCATGACTCACGTGGTCTACAATTCATCTTGAGATAAGGTCGAATCGTGTGATGCCCAGCTCGCTCACGACAAGCCGCTTTAGCTGAGAAAATCACCGTGTGTGCCTCCGGATTGCATAATACTCAGGTAAAAGCTATCAAGAATAGGTTACAAACATTTTCTCCAAAGTCACTAACTTGCTGGAGCAACTAATCCGACTGGATCTATCTATACTGTTGAAAGTTCATGCCATGCGCATGATTTCCTCGTCCAGTAAGGCTAATGTCCAAGGGCCGGTAGACCACATCATGCACAGCGTCATTAGAGATGGGGCTGAAATTGCAGAGCGCTTGCCCGTGGTGCAGCTTAGTCGATTGCCATGTGTATGTAAAGTTATTTGGGAATGAGACATAATCACTGCTATGTGTATACGTGTTAGATGGCTCAAGCAATCTAGCTTCGACACTGCATTTTATTTGCAAATATTTCTATGAGGTGTATTGTTTTACACTGAACAGCCAATCTTCGCTCACGAGTATCCATCAGCGCGAATCCCTAATGTCTTCTATCGTTGTAGCACATGGCCGCGTGATAGGTGATTGGGCCTTACTGGGCCTGAACAAGCTATCTCCCGTCTCGAGTAGCATAGGTGACCAAGCTATCTAAGCTGGACTCGGCTAATAAGCCCGGAGCATATACTACCGCACTTTTCAACCGTATTATTGAAATGTATAACCCACTACTTAGTTCGTGGACTTATTGGTAAAGGGAATCTTGTGCAATAATGGAGGATAAAAGGATGTCGATTCGTTTACTCTTCTAATCGCAGCTACCAGACTCTTTTTAATCCCAATAGATAGTCCTGCGGGATCTCCTATTAACAGCAGTCGACAACGCTAACACAGGGTATTCGTAATCTCCGTTCGTCAAACACCTGTCGGTCAGGACTACTAATTATCGAGCCTAGTAGCATCGACAAGGTGTATCCCAACATAGAAATAATAGTAAACTCAACAACCAAATCCTTCATCAATAACTGCCATCAACCATCACCTGACTTATCTCTGTACTCCATAATTTCAACACGTATTCATGTTTCTGGCGTACCCCAAAGTGAGGTATCCTGATCCATAAACACATTTTGTCGGCAAGCGAATTCTACAGCTCATGGCGCTGCAGCCGTAAAAGCCTACTATTCTCTGCGTATCTGGGACTGCCAAGGAGAAGCGCATCCAAGTTAAAGTCGAGACCTACAAGGAAAACTCAAAATAAGATTTTTTTGCCATCTCGGCTTGCCCCCAACAGGACCCGACTCCAAACTTACCATGCCCCTCTGAATCTTACCTTTCTGTCTAGTCAATGCTACCCGATACTGTTATGATAAGAGACAACGAGGTAGTCGAGGCTAGGGCATCGCGTGTGGCTCAAGGCCACAGTATACATCACTAGTGTAATGGTTAGGCGAGCATGTATATAGTATCATAAATGTACCCACAATAAATGGACACAGGTTTAGTCTTATACTTTCTGTCCACATACCTACAGTATAGTATTGTATGAGGCTACTCACTGTCAACCACAAATTATAACATCATCCACTCCTCATCACTCCGCAATGTGACTTCCGCATAGCTCATAACCACAACAGATACTCGATCTGAATGTCACCACGATTAAATGTGACCACTTATCGAGCTACACACTGACGTTAATTTGGATGCCTATAAAGTAGGTAATAGGTCTTGAAGCATTTAGCGAGGGCCTATGTTTAGATGCAATTATTTTACGGATTACAAGCTCTAGAGGAACCTCGGAAGAAAGAGGTAAAAGGTATGTGGATGATACACAAGGGGGATAAAATCTTGGAGGATGAAGAGTCGGGATTGAAGGAATATTTTTAATTCCGCGACTTCTAATATCCGCTTAGACCTCGTTCAGCCTAATTCTATATTTATATATATAGTTCATTTTACCTGATTTAGTGCCTTGAGACTGTTGGAAATTCTGACCCTCGATTTTAGGACTCAACCACTACCTGTTTCGTCTCAGGTTCCCGACAAGATCGACTCTCTCTACACATGTCACGAGTGCGCTAATCGCGCCTACTGTTGCATTTACAATTGGATATTTACGTACTAAAGTGTACCTTGGATCATCATGGTAGATGAGAGGTGGCTGGTCATCACTAGGTTTGACAGGCACATGAGACTTGTGGGAATTTCTCCCCTAAGATGTATATATAAGTCCAATGTTCAGATAGTTGTAAAATATCAAGTCTTCTTTACTTCATCATATTTATCCATATAATATCGTATAGAGTATAGTTTCCAACAGAGGCCCATGCTGGTTTTTATCGAAAGATATGTATTTTTAGTAGGATGACTCAATTTGACGTTTAGAACACTCACACTCAGATTTCACTTGCAGATACCACTCGAGGTCAACCCTTACGGCGTATAACTTCTTCCGTGCGTGCCCACCATGGGGAAAAGCGCGAAAAACCTGTGGATATGCGAGTGTTCTTTCATCATTCCACAAGTAAGATATCACCGCGAGAGAGAGTGGTGTGTGGGTCTGACTGGGTTCGAACCAGCTTTCTCTTGTCTCAAATGGGGTAGGTGTCCCGACTACCCAGAATCTATTTAGGAGAACGGCCTGGATGGTGTACCACTACACCATCCAACCCTCTAATACTATATTATTATTTCACTTTGATGTCATGTCTGAATCTATGACCACGTAGGATACCCAGGTTCTCTCTGCCTACAGACCAAGGATACCTACACCAGTAGTATATCCCCTCCTATGCCTCCCATACAGCTCCCCTCAAACAGTACCTCCCCTCACAAGTCCTCATTCGATCATACACTCAGGGGAGCCCTTTGCCCTTCATTATCTCCCCTCTCCAGCCAACAAAGCGACGGCCATTTGCGGGTGTATGGCAGCCGGGAAAAATTGCAAAAACCACTGGGTGCGGAGCTCTCCGAATACCGACATTAGGAATAAATCCGAAGACATAGTGATCCATCTGAAGCGTTCGAGGAGGCCGGCCAGCTGGACGCTGCAGACTTGTGGGTACCTCGGAGAATTCACTCTCTGCTTTTCTAGCCTCCTTCCAAAGCCTTCCCAAAGTTCGTGGTGAAATGTCAAAAAATTCTTGACAGAGCGTGATTGCTATATTAGATGATATAGAGATCTGTACACGATGTGTCAGGTGTAGTGACATCATAGACAGTTGCATGTGGATGATTTGAACAAGAATGTAAAGTATTCCACAGCATCTGATAGAATTTCTAACATCATAAAATGGAATAATCTACTAGCAATTAGACAGATGAGCTTTAGGGATAAATAGGAGTATTTACATAGGGCTGACTTGGGGAAGAAATGGCCACCACAGCTTCGTGGCGGTACCTCTGAAAGAAATCCGAGGCATGAGTGCTCTAATTTTTGATTCAGTCGTTTACCCTGTACTTAATCTTATATTTTGTCGTTAGATAGCTGTAGACACAATTAAACCTGTAATAAAATATAGAAGGCCACAGGACAAGATAGCAAATTACAACTCAGCCCAAGCTATTTAGTGTGTTTATAAGTAGTGGGTGTGATACAGAGAGTTATATCCAAGGGCTCTATTTCACGTCTGCTTCTCCAGACTTTGGACTTTAGGCAGGACCCTCAGTGTCAATTGGAAAATATTGAAAACTTAGAACATGAAATGCAAGTAAAAATCCAACAGCTTCCAGCACTCTTTTTCTGCCGATGAGTAGGGCGCATGCGTCACTGCAAACATCACCATGGCTGGATAGTGCAGTGATACGTCATCTAGGTCAGTCCCCAATATTAGGTCTGGATAGCTCGGACACACACCCCACTCGAGACGGGAGATCCGTGGTTCAAGACCGGGATTACAAATCTATATTTGTCACAGTGCTCGTGTTCACGGATGATGAAGGCGTGCTTGGATAACCAAAAGTGTTGAAATTTCCTTTCGTATGTAATTACGGAGGAAGTTCTACTGTGGATGTGTTTTATTGTACTACTTGAGTCTATGACTATCTAGCATAAGTTCGACTGCTTGTGTGAGCAAACAAACATTAAAGTGGTACTTGCAAATTAAATACAGAGTTTGAGAATCTCTAGAGTCAAAAGAGTCATCCAACATGTATATGAAGCACTGATCATGTGTCATATTTCTTGCAATAGTTTGCTAGGCCTGGCGGTGTAGCTTATCACATCAGAGAGTTTATTCCAGAATGCGGTGGTAGCTCGATGTAGATGCGATAATAATAATAGTACAATTGAGGGTGGAATGAATGTTTGGCACTTCTTTGGGTCTCGATTTTTTTTTTGCATAAGATCTTCATAGCGTATGCAGCTATTTAGCTATGATACAATATCAAAGAAAAGTACAGAATAGATGATTCATAGTAAAGGAAGAGCACTCATGCCTCAGATTTCATTTGCAAGTACCACTGCGAAGCTATGGCGGCTTTTTCTTCGCCCCAAGTCAACCTTCATCCGTGCCGGCAAAGACGAATTCTTCACCTTCCAGTGGTACCGGTGTAATCGCTCAGTATGCTCTGCATATCTGGGATAGCCAAGAAGAATCGCATCCGAATCGAAGTCGAAAGCAAACACATGCATATCTCCATTTGACGACTTCTCAACCATGCAGCACTCATCATTATCTTCTGAGTCCTCAACCCCGATCTAACCACATATCAACTCGCCTCGCCGACCGATAAAGGCGTCACCCCAATTGCAAACAGGAGCTTGCCTCATTCATTACCGGCCATCACTCTCTACATATTTACGACGCTATTTATACCCGCAAGGAGGAAATCAAGTCGAAAAATACAAAGTTGGGGTCTTGGTTTATGAGGGACTGCTGCTCTAATGGGGTTATACATCTTGAGGAAGAACAAGCGGCTGAGATGTGGAGCGAGAGGAGAAAGAAGCCTCTGAAGACCATGCTGGAACTGACATTTTCGAGGAGTTTTAAACTTTGGATTTTTTGTGGGCGCCAAGACCAAGATTTCGGCTAATTAGCCAGGAGGGCTTCTTTTGTCGATGAGTCAACGGCACTCCCCAGCGCCCTGGACGGTATAAAAGAAGTTAGGCTAAGCTACTATACAGCAATCACGCTCTGTCAAGACTTTTCTGACATTTCAGCACGACCTTCGGGAAGGAGTTGGAAGGAGGCTAGAAAGGCAGAGAGTGAATTTCCCGAGGTACCCACAAGTCTGCAGCGCCCAGCTGGCCGGCCTCTTCGAACGCTTCAGAAGGGGCAATATGTCTTCGGATTTATTCCTAATGTCGGTATTAGAAGAGCCCCGCACCCAGTGGTTTTTTGCGATTTTTCCCGGCTGCCATACACCCGCAAATGGCCATCGTCTCGTTGGCTGGAGAGGGGAGATAATGAAGGGCTAAGGGCTCCTCTTAGTGTATGATCGAATGAGGACTTGTGAGGGGTGATACTGTTTGAGGGGAGCTGTATGGGAGGCATAGGAGGGGATATACTACTGGTATAGGTATCCCTGGCCTGTAGGCAGAGAGGACCTGCATGTCCTACATAGTCATAGACTCAGACAGGACAATAAAATGAATTTAAAAAAAAAAAAAAAAAACCTTCATCCGTGAATACCCACCTAAGGAAATGTCTTAAAAACCTTAAGTTATCCAGATGTGCCTATATCATCTTTCAACTTTTCTCCGCGCGAAATGTGATGTAGGCGTCTCCTTCCCAAGTGTAGTCGGTGCTCGGGCTACTCAAACCATACCGGAGAACACCACTATGGGTCTCAATTGTGTGGAGATTGATACAATTATTGATGATATATACTTGTTATGTCTATCCACAGAGAATTTGTTACAGTTCTATGTGTGTCCGTTATGGCTTAGATTTGGCTATCAGGCTGTTCCCTATTTTACTTCGCTCCCGTGTTCCATCACGTGAGATGTAATAACTGCTCACCACAAAGTCCACAGATTGAACGGCGTTAGATCACAATGATAGCTAGACATCTGAACACACAATAATTGATAAAAAAAAAGGGTCAAAGACTCAGTGGAGGCTGTAATTCTATTCTATTCAGGCTGTAAGCAAGCGCCCTAACTGATAAGAGTGCCATGGAGTAGATTGGATCTGTAAAAACAGCTGTGGCTTTCTAGGGTGATGGCAACCTGTTGTGAATACCACGGATCAGATCCGATCGAGTCTCAATGAACTTCCACTGTCGCGGCACTTGGACACTCGGGCGCAGGATGCTGAGTGATATCGGGGCACTGACAGCACAGCTGAGGTTTTAATTTCCTAGGATGGTAGGATGATAAAATGTGAATGTACAGAAATCGTAGGTCACGATGTCTCGGGATTTCTACTATATCTTCTATATTGTGAAATCTTAAGACGGTGTGTGACCCCCTTTAAAATTACAGGATGTGTCTAGTATATACAGATTTGTAGCTTAGCGTGCATTATGCATAAAAACTGGGGTACACGTGACAAATTATAATACAATGTTTATGATCCTGGATCCTCATAGGGATGTTGCCAGAGTGATTAGGTCCTCAGCTGTGAGGATCCAGGATCATAAATATTGTATTATAATTTGTCACGTGTACCCCAGTTTTTATGCATAATGCACGCTAAGCTACAAATCTGTATATACTAGACACATCCTGTAATTTTAAAGGGGATCACACACCGTCTTAAGATTTCACAATATAGAAGATATAGTAGAAATCCCGAGACATCGTGACCTACGATTTCTGTACATTCACATTTTATCACCCTACCATCCTAGGAACTTAAAACCTCACCAACGTCCGAGCGTTGCCTGGTAGACCAATGCGTCTAGAATGGGGTACACATCATTCTGATGGCTACCGAGGGGCAACAGCATATAATGTGACGATGGTGTGTGGCTCTGTAATCCCGGAAGGTCCACACTAGCAACCAGTATCAATGGTATGTCATGTCAGGAGATATTGGCAGTGGCTATGGAAGTGGTTACTGTGACAGGAGCAGGAAGCATCTGTGGTGAGTGCGTGATCAGGACTGGGTGTTGAACGTGTATATAAGGAAGCAATACTTCCGCAGATATATAGAAAACTAACAATTTACCACTGTACATTCCAACGCATCTTCGCATTACAGCTATATCGACTACATCCGCATACCCATAATCATCTGCATCCATTTCAGGTATTTCTCGGTCTTCTCATGACCTCGTTTTTATAACACAACCACTTCGCACCCAAGAGATTTTGGCGTTGAAGACCGTGTAACAATAGGATTACAGCCTCGATAATTACTAGCTGATCACATGAGAATATTTTCCATATTTAGTGTGGTGGAGCATAAAGCGGTCGAATAGGAGGATAGGTTGAATGGTTTTGGAGCACTGGATACTTATATTTTGCATCAGGGCACTGGGTATGTCACTAACTAGCAGAACAAACTCCTCTTTTCACTTGAAAGATCTTTAATATAATGCCCAAGATTGGAAAGCCCTTCAGCTCTGCAATTAACCGTAGAAACCAGCCCCTTTCTCCATGCGAAATTCCACCCCGGAGGATAAGATTGAACAACTGTCAGTTGTGCTCTCTACGCATCTGGGGGTGAAATATTCTCCCAAAGCCAAGTTCAGTCAAATTTTAACACCGAAGTTGGCCCACGTGGCAATGATTCAAATAACTCCACCGCGTCAAATTTTCATTCCAGAAAAGATCGAATCCTGCTTAAGCCTCATCATATTTACAAGTACGACCTAGTACAGCCTTACTCCAATGATCACACCTCTCGCCGACCTTCTCTGGCCTCAGCCTGTCACCAAATACACGCCCACGCCGATATTTACAACCAACGGAGGAAGCAAAGCGTGGCGCACAAATCTGGGAGACTGTTCTTTGGGATGGACGTGAGAGGAATCAGGACAAGTTCACAAGATGATGCGAAGGATGGATACAGTCTCGATGGGCATGGAATTTTGAAACTTGGAAAGGAGTTTTTACAAATTGAGTTTTGTGCGTGCCAAGACTTCGGTTGCGAGAGTGCAGGCGACACTATAAACACCGCCATGGTCGGATGGTGCGGTGGTACATCGTCTTGGCCGGTCTGCCAAGTAGAGTCTAGATAGCTTGGACACATATCCCACTTGAGACAGTAGATCGCTGGTTCGAATCCGGCAAAACACAATCACATTTCTCGCGGCGCTGGTATGCATGTATGACGAAGGCTTGCTTGGATAACCAAAGGTTTCGAAATTCCCTATGGCTGGTACTAACGGAGGAGGGTCGTATGTTTGTGTAAGCAAGCACACCTCATAGTGGTATTTGCGAACGAAATCCAGAGTATGAGTGTCTCTAACGTCAAAAGAGTCATCCAACGTGTATACATAGCACCGGTCATGTGTCATAGCTCCAAAGCTGAACACACTTAAATGATTAAAAAAAAAGAACTTCCACCCTCCCTGGCAAAAGTCTAACCAATAAAAGTTCCTAAGTCTAATTGTGCAAGGCCAGTCCCATGCACAATCTTGTGTTCCCAAACTGGACCGTAAACATATTAGGAAAATGAAGCCTGAACTTCTAACCATGACAATTCCGAAGATCCGTAGAGACAAAATTTTATTGTAGCCCACGGTAAGAACATGTGAAAGATTGAGCACAAAAGTTTCTGATCGAAAAGTGGGTGGAAGAAAATCTTCCAACTCCTCTTTGATCGGAGCTTTTTCCGTGCGAGATGCACTGGCTGCACAAATAAATGTATTCAACAATTCGCACCTCAAAAACATTATGTTGATATAATCATACAGTCTGAAGCACATAAAGATGAGGGCGAAACTAATCATGCTCTTACACTTATCTAGGATCTGTTAGTCAGCTGAAATCACCTTGCGACACTCTGCATGTTCATCTCACACCCTGCCGGTCCCTCCAAAAAACTAGAAACTTATTGCCGTCATCAATTATGCGATAGTATCAGAGCTTTTACATAAAGGCGTACTCGAAAGATACGATCGATGTACAAGCCTTAAGTAAGACTATGATTCGAACAAGGATGCTAATATCTTGACCTGACTGGGAAGGAACAACACTAAATTTAAATTGTATTTGATAAAGCACCAAAAATTGGGATCTAGCCCCGGAGAGTTTATACAAAAGTTTTTTTCTTTACTACTGAGGATATGGCAGCAAAATGATAACGTTGGGGGTAGATATAATCAAAGATTTGAGTCATAGAAACTCGGTTAGAGTATCAAGGCGTATCCAATGGGCGAAAAATAGGGCAAAAAGATAGAGATCTCGATGAGCAACTGAATAAAATACTTTGATGGAGGACACAACACCTATTTGAGATGCTGAGCGTCCAAGAAATTCTGGCACTGAGGCTAAGAGGATGTGAAATGGTAAAGAACGAAGATATCAACAGCTAGGGCCTGTGATAGCTAAAGTCGAAGAGATATTTGCGCTTCGTTACGTTAACACTGTTCTCTAAATGATCGGACATGGCGTGGCTTAACATACAAATTGTGTCAAGAGTGATCTGATCATTCTATTTGGACGAGGTTTAAGTGCTTCATAACTATTAACCTAGCCCAACATGGCGCCATTTATTATGTACGATTCTACACTATTCAATAGTGAGGAGTACACCAGTTTTCTAGTACTTAATGTCAGGAAAAATCGTCCAGGAATCTAACTCTATATTATAGTTGCATTAGACTTCATAGATTCCATAATTTCTCTAGGAGCTTATGACACTCTGTAATTTTGAGTATATCCTGGGTTCTAAAAAAGAGCAGGAGAAATTTCTTTATACTTCAAAAGGATAAGGTGGGGCTCTATATGGGTTAGAAGGATATATTCTGCATGTTTACGTAAGCTGTAAGTAAAAGATCATATACCAAAACTTGTCTTAGCTCAGCTTTACATTCTGAACCTTACTTGGAGAATTGTTGCGATCATGAATTGTGATAACGTTTTCATCCTCAAGGTATCATGCAAAGAGAAAGTCTGAGATTTATTCTTGTAAAAACTAAATTATAAATCTCCGGAAGCTTGAAGTACTGTCCTAATTTCGACAGGGCCTTAGTATTCTTGAGATATGGAGAAGCTAGTCTTCTCCGTGTCATGCTCTTTGAGTGCAGGGCTTGTGCCTGTCACGAATAAATATTCATTCATTCATTATTGGGACAAAGATCTTCATGACTAAAAATGCAGATAGCCATCAGATGAAGTGGACTCGACGTTAAACCAAGTGATAGTGTACAAACTGAAGTCTGGGATAAATAGATTCCCACCTAAAACCTTCTTTCTGGATTGGTTATCTGATTACACGGTATCATATTTGAGGAGACGGGTAGGCGTGATGATGGGACAAGTATAATGTCATAGATTTTTTTATTCTAGTTGCCTTGAAAGACACTATTTTTAGATAGAATAGTTAAATTTTACTGATTAGGAGGCTTTATCATTTTCCATTGCTGGAGTTGTGTTGATGAGAGATTTTAGGAAATCTGGGTTGGTAGCTAATTCTTCCTTAACCTGCGTGTATTATAGTCAGTAGATTATAAAAAGTGCGAAAAAAGGTCTCCCTACGATATCTAGGCCGCCAACAAGTTCACCTCCGGCCCATAGTTGAGGAAATGTGGGCCAGTCTGCAAACTCTTTCAGCCCTTGTCTAACAGCATCATCTGCCAAGATATTGAAGAATCCGTATTTGACACCGCTGTTCCGCAGAAGTTCCACAAGTTGCCGGGAGAACCCGCACTGAGGTGCACTTGGTGTTCCTTTCATAAAAAGCATTATAGGCGCAGCTCTAACGAGTGTATTAAGTCTTTTGAAGAGATCTTCCTTGGTGGTCTCTACTTCCGCTGTGCCGTCAGCCGCAGTGATTGAGTCATTTTCTTCCAGCTTAGTTGGATCATTTTCTTTTGACTCTCTATTATTACTTATTGATAGATCTGGAGCTCCTGTCCCAGCTGGGAGTGAATTTAAGTTGCTCTCAATTGCTGCTCTAATCGTGGTAGCTTTGTTGCCGCTGAAACTTTCAATAATAGTCGTTCCACGCCTCAGAACAACAAATGGAACTGCGGCGACTTTGAAAGATTCGCTCACATCGATGAGATCTTCCGCGTCTATAATGAACCAGGATGTGGAGGGAGGATCAGTGACGGGATACGAAGAGGCTAGTGTCTCAAGTACTGCAGTCATTTGCTTACACTGAGTCCAGTTAGTATAGATACAAGGGCAAAATAAACACTCTCTCGTGAGATAGAGTGAGAATTCCGCAGATAAGATACTATGTACAAAAGATTTTCATCACCTACCGGAGCTGCCCATTCTGTCTTAAAGTAAATAACTTGCAGAGTGCTTGAGGGCGTTTCTGACATCTGTTTTTCCCATGCTTCCTCAGACTCTATTTTCAAAAGCACTGACATTTTGGGGAAGGAAGGCAAGTTGTTGATGGCTGCTCTTAAACGTCGCCTTCATGAACCTGTTCCCATTCGGAGGATTTGCCCCTCACCTGTCATGTGACTGGGGCTAGGTGTCTACATGACTCGCAACCAGTAGCACACATATATATATGTAAGAGCGTCTTTTGTCTCAGTAGGGACAGAATAGGGTTACTCGCTTGACGCGTGATCCGCCAGACGTTAAATAAAGATAAATAAATATATATGTAAGACTGAGCTGCAACAATTTCACCGGAAGCGTGGATCACCAACAGAGCCTACTCTAAATATTGGAGAGACAACTATAACGCCAAATGATCACACTTGCTGACTTGGAATCTTAATCGAACGGGCTCTACGGTTCCAATTTCATACCCTACAGGCTTGCCGAAAGTCTCGAGTTATCACGAGCCATTTGAAAAGACTCTCAACCACCACTCGAGAAATTAGCCCTCTTTTTCTAAGACAAGCTCTGCATGGTGCCGCATTTGCGACCCTTTTCTATGGGGCCGAGACCTGGTACTCCAAAGAGACATCTCAAAAGGCAATATCGCGACTCCAACACAGGTTGAACGACGCAGCTCGGGTAGCCCTCCCGGTCTACCGTACAACACCAATAGCAGCACTTCTACGTGAAGCTGGCTGGGGCCCAGCTCAGACGTAGCTCAACAGAATTCACAGCCGTCTAGCGGTTCGAATTGCTGCAGCTGATCCGTACCACCCTCTTCGAAGACGATGGAACATTTGTCGCATGTGCTAGATCAGTCAAAGAATCTCGCCAGAACTTCCCGAGGACATCATCCCTCCACCGAGGTCGTCATCCGGCGAAGAAAGACTAATTGAAATTGCAGCAGTAGGTAGACTCTCGGGACCAAATCCCTTCAAACAGTGGCAGGCTACACGACCTACCCTAGACTTTTTCGTATTCCCAGACAGAGCTCTAATAGAAGACCGAGCAGGTGCGGGCTATGTCATCTACCGAGGTCTCACGCAGGTGATTGGGCGAGGATCACTCCCGCTCGGAAACTCGGCAGAAGTGTATGATGCAGAAATCGCTGGGGCCACTGAAGGTCTTGCCGCAGTTCTTCGCAGCCCACTGACCTATTATGCCTCTAAATTCGCTGCCTGCCTTTAAAACCAGGAGGCTGCCATCCGTCTGCTCTTGGATACGCCCACAGCATCCAGCTCGGCGAAAATTTAATCTTTCGCAAGCTCGCATTGAACTAAAATAGAAGATCACGCGTTCAAAATATGACGCCTGGGGAAGTAGCTGTTCGATGGTGCCCAGGCCACCTAGGTATTCTCGGGAACGAAGCAGCCGACGCGCTTGCTAAAGCCGCCTGTGCGGCTCCAGCTCCGCACTTAGAACTCTCCATTACGAGGGAAAGGAGAGAAGTCAAAGCCCAATACAAGGCTTAAGTCGCACTATATTGGGTGGAAAACGCACCTTCCAGATACAAAGAATTAGGTATTGGTACTAATACTAGAATCACCATTGAGCTCGCTCGTCTAGGGCGACGCACACTAGGATATCTACTAGCTTTACGGTCCGGTCATGGGGACTTCGCGGACTACCACCGACGCTTTCAGCATGAAAACGCCATTGTAAACTGCTCATGCGGAGAAGAAAAGTCCCCCAACCACTTTTTCTATTGCCACCTTGGCCAATACCAAGCTCTACTCCACAGGGCACAAAATTCCAATCCCAGCGTATCTTGGGCTCTTCCTTCGGCGGAGGAAGTTGATGCATTCAATAACTGGGTGCGTGACATAATCTTTTTTGGAATAGCACAACAACAAGTCTGACGAGAATTAAGTCATGTAACAAAAGCGAGAGAGCTTTAAAGCGACGCAACCAATTTTTCTCTTTACTAATTTTATTTCTTCGCTTTATATTCTCTATGGAACAACATCTGCAAATCATGAGAGACAACGGGAGGCTGATATTTATGTTTAATTAAATCTTCGAGCACAGGATAACAATATCCTTGTTTTCATTTGCTATGTTGGGTCTATGGAGGCGCCAACATGTCGGATAGTTTTATATAGGCTGGGCTAACCGGTACGTGAGGAGCTAATGTGTTTGCGTGGGCACGACGTTACATATTATAAATGAATACCCACATTTCTCATGCTTTCAGCCCAGTCTATATACAACTACCTGACATAGTATCAAATTCTTCACCTGATCTCTATCCGTAGTACGATGTACAAAGATGCTGCCCGGGAGGCAAAAAAATACCGTCACACTGCTTCAGGGGCCAACCTCCCGCATACTCACCCGCGCCTCTAAACGCGTAAAGAAAAGCTCTACATACTCAGCCGGCCGTGAAGAAGCATTGATAGTGGCTCTCCAGGAAAAACTACCTGACACAAAAGAAGAAAATATGACCATGGACTCCGTAGACGAGCTCATGCCAGAGTACTCTGACGAAGAAAACTCACACTCTGACTTAGACTATGCCCTCGCTCCCCAAACCCGGGCTTCAAAAGCTAATAGCGGCGCCTCCTCAAAGGCCCCTAAGCCACCCCAAGCAAGACAAGGGCTTGCGCATTTAATACACGCCTCCCCTTCTCATGAGGCCTATAATCCTTACAACACAGCGGGGACGACAATTCCGCCTTTAAGAGTGATCCACTCCTTATCAACGGCAGAAACTAATGAAGTTGCAACTGCACTTCTGGCCTGGCAGAATGCGGGGCTCGAGCATCTTCTCTTTCTACCCCCTGAAATCGCAGCAGACCTAAGAGCGGTCGTCACGCGTAGCGCTGCTCGAGTTATAGCAAGACTCCCTGTTTTTGAAAACGTGCCTACAATCCTATAATCAACAATTCAGTCACAACCCAAGGCAGTGATAACCCGAGAACCACCCACCCCTAAAACCACAAAGCTTACATACGCCAATGTAGCAAAATCTAGCGCACCAGGGCCAGCCCTAAATTCTGGTCCGTCAGCGAAAATTCTACCTAAAAAGGCCAGAAACTGAGCAAAATTCCGAAGACTGATAACAGGGTAATTATTCGCCTCCCTACTGACCATCCTCTTCGATCTCAGGACACACTTCTTGTCCGCTTAAGCCTCCGAGGGCTACTACAACGGCCAGAACTTTTTCAAGCCTTTCGAGACGTTCCATCTGGCATTGCCCTAGTGGCCCCATTAGCTAGCCAAGCCCTTCAACCGATTACTAGAAATGTACAGGTAGAACGACAAGAGAAAAGGCTAAACTTTCTACTAGGACCGGTTCCAAAATATGGATACAATGCATCCAGAGTTCGTGAGCCGCTCACAGACGAAGATATAAGACAAGAACTCGCGTCTGCAAATGTTGACACATTTAAAGTCTAATTCAATGAACTGGACTCGGCGATCCTTAGCCTCTCCCGAGGGAGATGGTGTTGTAATTTTAACAGTCCTGCATCTGTTACACTAGTCATGTACTATCTCGGTTTCGTTTCCTTTATTCGTATCATTTACTGCTGCGCCACATCTATTTTCTGTAATATTAATTACTGTTGGAGCTTAACACAAGATATGTTGGAAATTATGGTATATGCATGATTCTGTATTACACTCAGCTAGCTTGGGGGTCTACTGATGGTCAAGACATACCTTCAACATGATAACGTCGCCATACTGGGACATGGGCGCATATCCTGGCTAATTTCTAGATTCGTCTCACTAGGACTAATTCCTGTATATATATGTAGTGTTCTCCTTCAGAAATCTTCAGTTCACTACATTTACTGAATATCTCTGAAGGTCTATTCATACCCTCTTCGTGTCACCCTACCAAGCTTCACCCTTAAGCTCTATTCAACTGCTTCGTTGTTCTGCAGATATCCTTCACCTCCCTATACCATTCCAGCATTTCTCTACGATCCATAACCTCACAACAGATGGGACTCTTCGTCTTGTAGTCTCGGCCTCCGCAACTACTAAGCTCCCAACTTAGGGGGGCCAGACTGAACACCTCTACGCGGTGTCCTACACAAACCTGGGAGTGAAATATTCTCCCAGAGCCAAGTTTTGTCAAATTTCGCAATATCAAAGAAGTTGGCTCACGAGGCATTGATTCAAATTACTCTACAGTGTCGTTTTTTCAGTCGCAGAGAGTTCGACTCCTACCTGAGTCTCATCAAGTCTACAAGTACGACCTAGTACATCCTCATCCCAATGACCACACCACTCTTCGACCTTCTCTGGCCTCAGTTGACCACCAAACACACGCCCACGCCGACATTTACATCCGACGGAGGAAGCAAAGCGTGGCGCACAAACCTGGGAGACTGTTCTTTGGGATGGAAGTGAGAGAGATCAGGAAAAGTTGACAAGATGATGCAGAGGATGGATACAAACTCGACGAGCGTGTGATTTTGAATTTTGGCAAGAGTGTTACGAATTGGGCTTTGTGCGCGCCAGGACTTCACTTGCGAGAGTGTAGCTGACACTATAAATATAAGCCAACGATGGAAGGCGTTGTGGTCCGCCTCCTGGTGGTGCTCTCCGATATAGTTTGAGTAGCCTGGGCACCTACTCCACTTGGGAAGGAGACATCTCAGATTACATTTCGCGCGGAGAAAAGTTGAAAGATGATATAGGCACATCTGGATAACTTAAGGTTTTTAAGACGTTTCCCTAGGTGGGTATTCACGGATGAGGGTTGACTTGGGGTGAAGAAAAAGCCGCCATAGCTTCGCAGTAGTACTTGCAAATGAAATCTGAGGCATGAGTGCTCTTCCTTTACGACGAATCATCTATTCTGTACTTTTCTTTGATATTGTGTCATAGCTAGATAGCTGCATACGCAATTCAAATCTGATGCAAAAAAAAAAGGAAGAGGTGCAAATTGTCACGGGACCAAGTCCTAGGAGAGGCTTAGCGAACTTGGTATTTACATACTTGCATATACATAATTATACTTGTGGCTGAGGCGGAACAGAGGAAGGGAGATTGTTGAAGTTTTTCTTTTGTAATGCGGGATTTCGCGGGAAAGTTTTTGTTTTGTTTTCAATTCTGGGCTGCCAAATTTGTCATGGTTCAACACATAGATGCATTTTGGCATGGTTCCGGTCATTTAGGTGGGACGAGGCATTTGTACTGCACGGTAGTTAACCTGATCCGGCCCGACCCCACTCGTGCTCAAGCTCCAGTAGGAGTGCGACGGTAGTTACTTCACCTAGCACGTTAATGAACAAACAAACAAACGCACAATTCGAGAAATTCGAAAATCCCCTTTTTTCCCATTTTCCCCCTCCAATCACTCGTCGTATATCGAAAGATCAATTTCTCGTGGTACCGCGCCACTCAGCCTTGAAATGGCACCGGTACCCCCAAAATCCGCGAAACCCGCGAAATCTGTGTTAACCTCCAAAATAGGGAAACACAACCACCAGACAAGTCTGGATACCCCGAAATCCATGCGTGAAATAATTAGAAGCGTGGCAGGTCAGAGAATGAAAGGCTCTGGACTGGTAGCTAACGCCTCCGATCTCGACCAGATGGAAGTCGACATTATCTCACAATTGGAGGAACGCGGCCAAACCGACACTGTGATGTTGGAAGCCGAAAAGATAATCAATGAATTGATAAACAAGGGTCTAAAAGACTCACGATGGGCAAGCGCAGGAGCTGAGAGCTCCCTAGAGGCGGTAAAGACCCCGGAAATTGTCGTCGAGAAAGCAGTCTCGACGAAACCAACGACCGAGCCCGCACGCCGTGCGGCTAGAAAAATTGCTGTTCCCGTAGTAAAGCGGACATCAATCAAAAGTATACCGACGGGAACGGAAGTCCCCACTTGCACAGAGGCAGCAAATGCCTCAAGACCTCAGCCACCCCCGGCCTCGATTCCAGGGACGGCTGAGTGCCACAACTACTCTTCTGGTGGTGCTCCCACCAGCACCACGCCAATTCACCCGCCGGAAATAGAGGCTTTACTCGAAGCCGAAAGAAAGCGGGCTGCAAACACCTCAGCCAGGCTCGAGATAGGGTCAACGGTGCTACAAACATTGGAAAGTGTTATCCTGTCCATGAAAACGACAGATAACAAAGAATACTTGGACGCGATGAACGTGTGTCTGAGGGGCGCCCTCGCCCACTTCCTGCGCACTGGAACCACACCAGTGCCGACAAGTCTTCCCCCCCGCCCCATCGGCCAGCAGGCCAGCAACAGCGGGCCCTCACCACCATCGACCACCAGGACAGCAAATCCTGCCGTCGCGGTGCCCCAGGTCCTTTCAACCTGGGCAACTGTAGCCGGGAATCAGTTACCAAATTACCCGACGCCAGTGATAGTAAGTGGTGCCCCGAAAAAGCCGACCCCGCCGACCAAAAAATCGGCCAAGACGGCTCCTTCGTCCTCGCCGGACAACCGACTGTTCCTCCGGCTAAAATCAAAACATCAGTGGCGAAATCTTTCGCCAGCTGGCATCAGAGAAGCGGTGGCGCAGCTGACCAACGCGCCTCAGGCAGCAATTGAACACGTCTACCGTGTCCCAACTGGCTTCGCACTCAGAGCGAAGAACCTGGAATCTCGCAAGCTCCTATTGAGCGCGGCGGAATCTTTCCTCCCAATCGAGGTAAGGCTAGAGGAGGCCTCGGACCTTGTCGCGCTCCGGATCTCGACGGTCCCTATCGCCATTCACACCCTCCTCGGAAAGGTGCATGTGACGGAGGAGATGGTGATCGAGGAGATCACGCGAGTCACAAAGGCCGTGCCAGTCAAGGTACGGCCCCACGGGAAAACTCGCCTTGACGCTCCATACCAGTCATGGCTTGCCCATTTCAAGAAGGGAGCAGCACCAAGACAAGGATTCCGCCTGTTCGACGACTCGGGCGTCGCGGTCCCACACAAGCCGCGACAGACTGTGCAGCAATGCAAACGCTGCCTGCAGTTCCATGGAACCCGCGGTTGCTCTCGCGCTCAAGCCTGTGGGAACTGCACCTCCACGATGCACTCGACAGACGAGTGCCGTGCTCACACCAAGTGTCGCAACTGCGGAGGACCGCACAGGTCCGACAGTCGAACCTGCCTGGCGCGCCCAACTAAGGCCGGACCCGTTAGCAAAGAGCAACTGGCCAATATTCGCATCGCGAGCCAACGCGAGCTAGCGGCCGTGGTGAGGGCTAAAGCTGCAGCCCGTCGCGCTGAGGCAGCAGTACAAGCGGCTGCCAAGCAAAAGCAAGCCTCACCCGAAGTGGTGAAATCAAACAACAGTTTCGAAGTTCTGATGACCGACGTCGCCTCTGACGCCACGGCCACAGGAACGACGAATCCTGTTGAGTCTTCCTGAAGGGCCCCTCACGGGTCCCTTCCAGCCTCCCACCTACGATAAGTTTTATGTCGATCAACGTAGGTAGGGGAGGCTCATCACACGACATCGCGCTTTCCCGAGCTTACGAGCTAGGCGTCGATGTAGTGTTAATACAAGAACCTTCGTGGAAAAAAGCCACAAAGGAAACAAAGTCACACCCTGGATACGACTGTCATATACCACAGGGCGGCGTAAACATTCGACCCAGGGCTGTGACTTATACACGAATCAATACAGGGAACCTTTCGGCAAGACAAATCTTTCCCTGCCATCCCCCGACGGCGGATTACTGCTGGGTTGTGGTAAAAGGAGTCACGTTTCTCAACGTGTACAAGGACCCGAACGACCCGACGGCCATTCGACCACTCCTCAGCTGGGACCCACCACCACGATCTGTCGCGGCTGGTGACTTCAACGCGGTGCACCGCGCATGGCAACCAGATGCTGCCCGCCCACGCGGACAAGGAATCGAAATTGAGAGATGGGCGGAACGCCATAATCTCACCTGTCTGATTGTGGGCGAGCCAACGCATCGAGCCGGAAACACGCTGGATCTTGCCTGGACCAACATCAACGGGGCCCAAGCATGGGTGGGTCGCAGCGAGTGTATAACCAGCGACCATCTTCCGATTCGAGGACAAGTCCCCACCGGATGCGGAAAATGGGACCAGGAGCCATCGCCGATTAGGGTAACGCGCGGAAACTTTCCGAGGTTCTCCCTTGCCGTGGCGCAATTCACTCACCCGCCACCAGTGTTGGACTCGGTTTGCCAGCAGCAGGAACACGAAGGAACAAAAGACACGGCAAATGTGCGCCTTGGTGGACTCCGGAATGCAAGCTGGCTCACACGGAATATCGTGCAGCAGTGACTCCGGAACAGCGATGGATACATTCGAAGAAGCTGCGCTCAACCCTCAGAGCGGCAAGGAAAGAGTACCAGACGCGTCAAGTCGAAGCGATCACGACACCAACTGATGTGTTCAAGCTGATGCGCTCGGCCGAACCAAGGCAGGCAAGCACCCCCCCTCCACTTAACCACGAAGGGAAGGTGTACTCCGATCCGGCCGAGCAAGCAGCGGTACTCCGGGATGCTCTTCTGGCACGACACCAAGCGACGGACGACCTACCGCCACTCGATGCGCCGAGTACCAACCGAATCCCCTGGAACGACCATGTCTCGGACGAGGAGATTCGCATGTGCACCGTAGGCTGCGCCAACACAGCGCCTGGAGCAGACGGGATCTCTGTTGAGCTTCTGCGAACATGTTGGAAGACGATTGGACCATTTGTCGGCACTCTCTTCCGCGCCTGCATCAGACTCGGCACCCACCCATCCTGCTTCAAGCTGGCTGAAGTGGTGCTCCTACGTAAGACGAACCGAGATCCAACGACTGTCAAGGGCTGGAGACCGATCGCACTTCTGTCATGCTTGGGTAAGGGACTGGAACGACTCTTGGCGAAGCGGATGGCCCATCTCGCGGTTACGCTCAACGTTGTCGGAGACCAACAATTCGGAGCGCTCCCTAAGAGGTCGGCAAACGACCTTGTCAACTGCGTAGTCCACGACATCGAAGAGGCAAGCACCCAGGGATGGGCGGCCACATTCACGACTCTCGATGTCCAAGGCGCATTTGATGCAGTACTCCACAACCGTTTGGTGAGGAGGATGCAAGAGCAGGGGTGGCCAGACTCGATTCTTCGATGGACGGCTTCATTTCTTGCACATCGAAAGGTACAAGTCCGATACTCCGGAGGGGTAACCGGGCAGAGAGAGCTGGTTTGTGGGGTTCCGCAGGGATCACCAATATCGCCACTTCTCTTCCTTTTATACATGGCAGAGCCTATGCGAAGCGGCAACCCAGGAATGAGGTTCAGCTACGCAGACGATGTCGGGATCCTAGGGTTCGGGCGCAACATTGCTGAGTCGGCCGCTTCTGTACAGAAGGAAGTGGATCATCTTCTGGAGTGGGCAAGTAACAATGCAGTCTCCTTCGATACTAACAAGTCGGAGATAGTCCAGTTTCCCGGCAGGAAACGCGAGAATCCGGTGGCTATTCGTGTGAACGGCGTGGTTATCGAGCCAGCAGACCAAATACGCTGGCTTGGAATACACCTAGACCCGCGACTGGACTTTAAACACCACGTCACAACTTGGTGTGTAAAGGCATTGAAGGTTGCCCAGCACATGCGCCGTTTCAACTCAGCGTATCGAGGAGCCGCTCCTGCGGCACTGGTTCGAGCAGTGGATACTTGTATTGTCCCAATAGCAACTTTTGGATCAGATGTTTGGTGGCCCGGCCTCAAACGCCCGACCATTAGGGGAATCATCACACCTCGAACCAGCATCTTCTGCGAGATGATTGACAAGGCAATCTTGACAGGACTGCGCGCTGCCCTCCCGGTAATGAGAACGACATCGAATCTTGTTCTCCATCGCGAAGGAGGTATCCCAACTGGAAAGATCATTCTGGAAGGGAACCGCTTACGGCTTTCGGCTCGACTGCACTCACTAGACAACCGACATCCGCTCCGGACTCGTGCCGCCGTGTGTCCAAACGTTGGAACACGGAAGTACAAGAAGTCTGCTCGGGTACCCAAGAATCCGGGGATCCAGATGTCACGAGTACAGCGGGCCTACCGTCAACTCCCGGACGCGGAAGACGCCGAGCCTCTGCCGCCGCCATGCTATTCTTCGAGCTCTGGCCCAAGGAAGGAGGAGGAGGAAAAGGCTACTCGGTTCCTTGGAGAAGTACTAGCATCGGATATTTGTGCTTACCCGGATGGATCGTCGGAGGGACATGGTCGCTCAGCATGGGGGTTCGTCTTGAAGAGAGATGGAAAAACTCTGTTGAAGGGATGCGGTATCAAGCATGGTGGTGAAGTGCTCGATGCGGAAATACTAGGGGCGAGGAAGGCCCTGGAAGCTGCGCTGGGATTGTTGGAGAGGGAGAATAGTGGAAGCGACGGCAGGCGGCGGATCAACGTGTTGACGGATAGTCAGTCTACAGTGAAGGCACTGCTGACGGGAACTGCCACAACAAGTTTCGACGACGTGCGCCAATTTAGAGCGTTATCAGAAAAGGCTCGAGTCTCGGTCCAGTGGATACCAGCCCACTCCGGGATACAGGGAAACGAAGAGGCCGATAGAGCTGCACGCTCCGGCCTCCGACAACTGCCAAGTAAAGAGAGCCAGCCTGGCTCCGTCACGTTGGCGTACGTTCGTCGGCTCATGAACCGGAACAGGCAAATGCTTCTTGACGACTGGTGGGAAGAAGCGTGTCCACCTAGATATCGTAACCTGGGTCTTCTCATGCGACGACGCAAGCCACGCGAGCTGGCACTTTCCCGGCGGCTACTTCGTAAACTGATCTCAGCCCGCACGGGACACGGAAACTTCGCCGCATGCCATCGTCGTTTCAACAACTTCGCCGCTTCCATGGAGTGTGCGTGTGGAGAGGAAACAACGCCTCTCCACTTCATTCACTGTCGACTGCACGCACGCCAGACGCGTCGACTACGAGGTACAATGTCACATCACGACTTTGTCCACAAGCTCCTCGGGCCTAAGTGTCTCGAGAACTTTACAAAATTTGCGCAGGAAACCGGCTGCTTCGGGGGCCCACCTGCGACTCCGTCTCCAGCTCTCAGCGGAGACGGTGGCAATTAGTCATAGCACGATGTATGGCAGGTAGGAAAATGAGACCAGAAGTGTCAGTTTCCAACCACAAACAGGAGTATGGGATTTGGAATTTTGGTTATGGGAGTCTGTGTGGGCATTTATTTTCTTTATTATAACTAGCTACTTTTTGTGTAGTGAGTCACGCGGTGAGACCGAGTCGGGTATGTGGGAAGCATGATCTCGGCCGTGTACACCGGTCTTTGACTCCTAGGAGATATAGAGCTTAGCTTAGGACCTAAAAATAAAATCAATCAATCAATCAAACAAACAAACAAACATAATTATACTTGGAGGACGAAGGCTGAAACCCGTCAGTGGTGTCCCACACCAACCTGAGAGTGAAATATTCTCCCAGAGCCGAGATTCAGTCACGAAAAAGGGTGAATTTGAGAGTTTTCGTCGAGTTGGCGATCGGGAGGAGTGGTGTTGGCTCATTTTTGGTCGAAAATCCGACTTGCAGAGATTTCACGACTGCACAACTCAAAGAAATCAACCATCTACACCCCATATACGAACAACAGACACCTTCAACATCTTATTTTCTTTTTCTCTGGAAAATCATTCCCAGCCAAACTCATCTCGCGGCCCTCGCCACAATCATCTCACCACCTACCGAAGCAATCCCATACCTCCAAAAGCCAAATCGCCAACAAAGAAGCAAGAGGATTTCCGACCCTCAGCAACTGCCAGTCGCTGTGAAGATACGGTCGAAATACCGGCCTTGAATGAGCACCCACCTCGACCATGGGCACCAACAACTCGACCTGCGCCGAGTTTCCACCGACGAAATACTTACGACATTTCGCCGGCACACCAACTAGAGCATTCGACAAAGGCTGGGGCACCGGTGCCTCGGTCTTGAGCTCTCAGTCGCGTTTTCGACCTCCACGGTTAGGGGTACGGCAGCGACGGGGCAAGGCCGGAGGGGTGGATATTCAACAAAGTTTATGGGATGACGAGGCTGGCTAAAGGACAAAGGGATGCTATATGAAGGAACCAAAAGGGAATACAAACTGAGGAGGCCTTAGTGGGCGACTGGATGAGGCCTCCAGTGAAGTAAACGACCCCAGGATGAGATGAGTAGATGCTGATATAAGCTAAAGCTAGGAATGAAGCGAGGGGAGAATTTATAGATGGCGAAAGTGTCAAGGGCTCGGGTGCGTGTTGGTCAAGGTTGAGGAGGAATTTGCGCTTCGGCGCGCCAAAAGGGGGTTTCTGGACGATTGGGCTTTACATGATTCAACACATGGGTGAAGTCTGAGGTGGTCCGGTCATTTAAGTGGGACGAGGAACTTGTACTTTACGGTAGTTAACCTGATCCAGCCCGGCCCCACCCGTGCCTAAGCTCCAGCAGGAGTGCAGCGGTAGTCACTTTATGTCAAACAGATTACCCTAAGCTTAAATGTTGTCTCATGATGTTTAAGTTGTGTAGTTTACAAGCAAGTAAACTGGGCTGATGCATCAAGGGCAATAACTTAGTCATGCAAATGTTACAATTAGCGACTAGACGGATGGCCAATTTCATACGCACAACTCCCTTGTTGTTTCACTCCTTCTATTGCCCATGATAATGTAACAGCCAATCTTAGACCCATGTATGGAACAGAGATTTGAGCAGTTCGTATTGGCAATCTAATATTCAGTTTATATTTGGAATTAGTAGGATACTCAAGATGTATATAGTACCTAGATAGATTCCTCACGGGAGAGACAATCAATTCAATAAACTCTGAGAGAGATTCATATTAGTATAACTTTGCTCAACACTTTACCTAGCACGTAAATGAACAAACCAAATACATACACTCCGGGACATAAATTCGCATAGTTTTGCGCTTAAACTTGTTCAGCACAATGAAATTGATATCCTTCTAGTTCAAGAGCCTTGGAATTTAAGAGACCTTGCTACAAGACAGTCGATATCGCACCCTAATTTCATGTGTTTCTCGTCCCTTTCTGAAAGGCACTCGCGTCCTAGGGCCCTGATTTACGTTCGAAAATCGCACGAGCTTGACCCATGTCAGACCGCTGTAGATATCACTTTTAACTGTGTACAAATTGCTGTTGAAGGGGGGCGTGGAAGTAAAATAATTATATGGAGTATCTACAGCCCCCTGGCCAACTGCACAGGTGCTGGAGACGGTCTGAATCTAGTCTAGAACACCACAGACTCGCTTGACTTCGTGGGCCGCGATTTAAATCTGAGACATACAGCCTGGGACTCGTATTTCACTTATAATTTCTGGAGGTTACAGCACTGAGAGGCTGGGCTGGGGATAAGAACCTAAGTCTCCTCAAGCTGACAGACGTTTCGATCCATAGTAGGGGAGTTACTTTTGACCTCGCTTTCCGTTCTATCGAGGGCGCGAAATGTGAACTCTCGTCTGTACTGAATACAACATCTTATCACGAAACTTTGTTCACAACCATCTTGGTCTATGGAGACCTAGCAGAAGGCAGAAAAGGGTGACTACGCTACAGCTCCCTTAATAAAACCCGCTTTAGGGCTCTATTAGGCGGCAAGCGGGACCCACCTTCGCTGGAAACTACATTGGACATAGAAACTAAAGCTGGATATATCATTCAAGCCATACAGACAGTCTTGCTTGAGTTCTGCCCCCGCGACAAGGGCAAATATCGAGGAACTGTCTGGTAGGAAGAAGAGTGTATTATTTATCCATTTATGACCTATTTGAGTTTCCAACTATCCAGGACAGACTTTTTAAATACAACTTTTCTTTTTCACTCTAATTGGGGGTTTCCTTCATTTGATTGTGGGATCGCCATTACTGGTTCACCAGGGGGAAAGAAGAGTGTAGAAAGGCTGCAGGTTGATATAATGCGGCTAGAATTTAAGGTAGGTCCGATTCGGAGAAACGGAAATTTCGGAATGCTTTTGTGTGTGTGTTTATTGTGCTACTTGAGTCTATGACTATCTAGCACATTGGGCTCCTCTCTGACCCAGGCTACACCTTGGACAGTGCTCCTGTCCTCTTTTGTTACTTAAAAGATCATTGATGTAATCCCCTTGATGAATAGCCATTCAGCTCAGTGTTTACCCGTGGAATTCGGCCACCTTTTCCACGGAACCTTCTACCCAAAAAAAAAATATAAAAAAAAAAAGATAGCAATGGAAACTGTGTGCGGGGGAAAAAGTCTCAAAAGACCTGCAGGCCCAGCCAGGCGAGGCCTAGACACCGGGGCCACATGAGGTGCGCATATTCATCTATATCTCCCTTCTTTGTAACAGATGAGGTCTTTTATTTTTTTTTAATCATTTAATGTGTATTCAGCTATCTAGCTACGACACATGACCGGTGCTATGTATACACGTTGGATGACTCTTTTGACGTTAGAGACACTCATACTCTGGATTTCGTTCGCAAATACCACTATGAGGTATGCTTGCTTACACAAACGGTTGACCCTCCTCCGTTAATACCCACCAAAGGGAATTTCGAAACCTTTGGTTATCCAAGCATGCCTTCGTCATCCATGCATACCAGCGCCGCGAGAAATGTGATTGTGTTTTGCCGGATTCGAACCAGCGATCTACTGTCTCAAAAGGGATATGTGTCCAAGCTATCCAGACTCTACTTGGCAGACCGGCCAAGACGATGTACCACCGCACCATCCAACCATGGCGGTGTTTATAGTGTCGCCTGCACTCTCGCAACCGAAGTCTTGGCACGCACAAAACTCAATTTGTAAAAACTCCTTTCCAAGTTTCAAAATTCCATGCCCATCGAGACTGTATCCATCCTTCGCATCATCTTGTCAACTTGTCCTGCATCCTCTCACGTCCATCCCAAAGAACAGTCTCCCAGATTTGTGCGCCACGCTTTGCTTCCTCCGTTGGGTGTAAATATCGGCGTGGGCGTGTATTTGGTGACAGGCTGAGGCCAGAGAAGGTCGGCGAGAGGTGTGGTCATTGGAATGAGGATGTACTAGGTCGTACTTGTAAACTTGATGAGGCTTAGGTAGGATTCGATCTTTTTTGGAATGAAAATTTGACGTGGAGTTATTTGAATCATTGCCTCGGGCCAACTTGTTCGGTATTGCGAAATTTGACTGAACTTGGCTCTGGGAGAATATTTCACTCCCAGGTTCGTAGAGAGCACCACTGACAGGTGTTCAGTCTTGCCCTCCACAGATGAGGTCAACTTGATCCAATCCACCATCTCCGCATCGGGTACTGGGTACGCTCCAGAATCTCATCGGATGGCTTTTCTTCTATGATCAAGGGTTGGTGATGAGTAGGGCTCTGACTTTACCATCTGATCTGATCGTGGTTAGCTTCATCATAATGGTGATAGAGGAATGTGTTGAGAGATGAAGACGATACAGATCGTGGAAGCTATTGGGAATCTTCATTGAAGTGAGGACTTTGTTACTCAATCTCGGATCTGCAGACTCTACAGTGAGAGCTGGAGGTTCGTAGGGGACACCACTGACAGGTGTTGAGAATAGTCCCCCTCGGAATGCTTTTATATGGACCAAAAAATAATTCTGAAAGGCTTGTATTGAGAAGTCAGAGTCCCTAAAAGATTTGTACAAAGTAGTAAATTGGCACAACTCTGCCCCATCTTTTCAACCCCCAGCATTCAAGGGAGATGACGGAATCGTTAACATATATTACCCGAAACAAGAAGCTGCTCCCATTCGTATAGTGCTGCTTTCTCGACTCATAGAAGCCTTAAATATAATTCCAGAGGCATCGTCTATTGTAAGGAGGGCTATATCTTGGCATCAGTTCACCGAGGAGAGGGCCTTTTGAGCTATCTATCAGGCAACTTTATCCTCATCTGGAATAGATAAAATAGTAACCCCGATTTTTCGAGAAGCATGGCTAATTAAAGGACGGCGCATCACGGGCTTATTTAAGAAACATGCTCCATTATGGGGTACACCCACGAGGCTTCAAAGGGGCTGAAATATTCGCCTTGCGTTACAGGCTAATGCTTCATTAATATAACCGGAGTCTATCCGGTTCATTTATTGAGAAGTCTTCGAGTACAAGGCTTGGCTAGATTAAGCAGTTGTGTAAAGCATAACTTATGCATAAATCCATACGCGACGCGCGATATTGAGAAGATAAGCATGTAATCTGCGCAATTATTCTTAAAAAAGTATATAACTCAACTTACGACACACTTTTGCGAAAGCTAACTTGATCAGTCCCTTCACATCTTGCCAAATATGGAGAAGCAGAACCGCATTTAGCCGATATCATGTCGCTCGATAGCTCTTCTAAGCTGCATAGGAAAAAGTCTGAATGCCTTTTCGCAAGACGATTTTCATCCTAGGCAACAAAATGCAAAATTGTCGCCAGAGATCAATGCAGTACACTTAGCGGGCGTTGTGTAACAGATCTAGCGACTGCACTGCTTTGTGATACGAAAGACGCACTTGCGGCAGGCAAAGTTGCTGGTATGGTTACCGTTGATGTTAAGGGGGCGTTCGATGGAGTCATACTGAACAGTCTTCTTAACCGATGTAGATCTCAAGGCTGAGCGGAAACATCATTAATTGAGCCAATTCCTCTATGTAGGATCTAATAGCCAGAGTGCGAATTGATCAGATAATCTCAGACCCATTTCGGCTCCTATACGAGCTGCCTCGAGGATTCCCGGCTTCACCCTTTTTTTCTTCACATGGAAACAGCTCTACGGACATCAACGAAGCAATATAGATATGTGGATGATATAACAATGATGGAATCAGCTCCAAATTTTGAAGAGTGCAGTCAGAAGTTGCAGGTAAGCCTAGAATTGACGCTGCAATGGGGACCTGAAGATGGCGTGTAATTTGAGAACGCGAAGACTGGAGTATAATATTTTCGCCACAAAATGAAACACACAGAACCTCCCCTCTTAGTAGAAGGAGATGTAATAATACCGAACGAATATACGAGGCAGCTTGGAGTAATTTGCGAGAGGAAACTTACATTCAGAGAACATGTACGCAGAGCCTGCCGGCGATGCTGGATCGTATGTTACGGGATTAGTTCCTTGGGCTTGTACTGCCTACGCCAGTACGGCAGAGATGGCCGGCAAAGTCTAATTCTTCACCTTCCAGTGGTGCCGGTGTAAACGCTCAGTATGATCTAGATATCTGGGATAGCCAAGAAGATTCGCATCTAAATCGAAGTCGAAAGCAACTTCAAGCATATCTCCATTTGACGACTTCTCGACAATGCCTCTCTTGTCCTTCTCATCTGAGTCCTCAAGCTCTCTCTAATTACGCGTCATCTCGCCTTGGTGACCAATAAAGAAGTTGCTCCATTTGCAAACAGGAGCTTGCCCCATTAATTTACAACCATCTCTGACTATAAATTTACGACGCTATTTATAACTACAAGGAGTAAATCGAGTCGAAAAATACAAAGCCTTGGTCCTGGCTTATGGGGGACTGTTGCTCTAATGGGACAAACAACTTGAGGGAGAACAAGTAGCTGAGATGTGGAGAGAGAGGGGGGAACAGGTCTCTGAAGACTATGCCGGGACCGATATTATCGAAGGATTTTTTATTGAAATGTATAACCCACTACTTAGTTCGTGGACTTATTGGTAGAGGGAAGCTTATGCAATAATGGAGGATAAAAGGATGTCGATTCGACTACTCTTCTAAGCACAGCTGCCAGACTCTTTTTAATCCCAATAGATAGTCCTGCGGGATCTCCTATTAACAGCAGTCGACAACGCTAACACAGGGTATTCGTAATCTCCGTTCGTCAAACACCTGTCGGTCAGGACTACTAATTATCGAGCCTAGTAGCATCGACAAGGTGTATCCCAACATAGAAATAATAGTTAACTCAACAACCAAACCCTTCATCAATAACTGCCATTAACCATGACTTGACTTATCTCTGTACTCCATAAATTCAACAGTTTTCAAACTTGGAACGTTTGTGGGCGCCAAGACCAAGATTTAGGCTAACTAGCCAGGAGGGCTTCTATTGTCGATTAGCCGACGGCACTCCATAGAGCCCCGGATGGCGCAAAAGAAGTTGGGCCATGTTACTGTATAGCAATCATACTCTGTCAAGACCTTCCTGACATTTCAGCACGGCCTTCGGGAAGGAGTTGGAAGGAGGCTAGAAAGGCAGAGGGTGAATTCTCCGAGGTACCCACAAGTCTGCAGCGTCCAGCTGGCCGGCCTCTTCGAACGTTTCGGAAGGGTCACTTTGTCTTCGGATCTAGTCCTAATGTCGGTATTCGGAGAGCTCTGCACCCAGTGGTTTTTGCGATTTTTCCCGGCTGCCATACACCCACAAATGGCAATCGCTTTGTTGGCTGGAGAGGGGAGATAATGAAGGGCAAAGGGCTCCCCTGAGTGTATGATCGAATGAGGACTTGTGAGGGGAGGTACTGTTTGAGGGGAGGTACTGTTTGAGGGGAGCTGTATGGGAGGCATAGGAGGGGATATACTACTGGTGTAGGTATCCTTGGCCCGTAGGCAAAAAGGACCTGCATGTCTACATAGTCATAGACTCGGACAGGACAACAAAATGAAACAAAAATATCTCTCATTTGATAGCGTGGCTTACTTAAGTTTCTTATCCGGTAACATTTTTCACTGTTCGAACATGGCCACATAAATCTAAGGATCTTGCAACTTGTATATAATTCTTTGGAGCACTTTAAGTTTCTTATCCGGTAACATTTTTCACTGTTCGAACATGGCCACATAAATCTAAGGATCTTGCAACTTGTATATAATTCTTTGGAGCACTTTAATTTTGCAGATCGTGACTGCTTACGATATCATTCTTAGTTTGGACCTGGTATATTTCTTGAAGGCCCTTTTAAGTCATGGTATAGATCGTTGGTCAACTGATTTTTAGACCTTTTCTAATTCGTATTCTTGGACTGCAAAAATTCAAGGCTGTGATAGAGAGGATTAAACGAGTTGTTGAACAAGCTGCGAAAGTAGTAGCATTTTATGCCTGTCGTTACGCAAGAGCAATGAAAGTCACATTAGGAATTTATTTTCATGTTGGGATGAATTTTCTAAATGTCGTTGGAATGATATAGTAGTCCAGTTAAAATCTAGATTAAAATATACAGGTAACTCGATTCTTCATTATTATTGACCTCGTAGTCAAAGCATCAGTTGTGTTGAAGCAGCTTCTATGTGAAGTTGCTGTATTGAGCTTGTAAGTTTCGTAAATATCTCTCTCTTAGATTACCAACTTGAAGCGCCTGAGTTCGGATATTCGTGTTGCTATGGGTAACTTTGATTCCAAAGATCCCTTTTCTCCCAATTGTTAGAAAACTGTTACCTAACTGCCGTAGGATCTAAGACAGTTGTTTTATCGTTTCAGTGTTTAACAGCATCCCTCAGCACACTCTAGTTCGCAAGTTAGATCTGTAGTTGGGTATTCAAGGTATCAATTTTCGTACCGATACATTCAGCGCATGCTTCACAGCCTTCCTCGCAGACACAACAACAGCAGAGAGCCGCAAGGCATCCTGCAAGACAGCCCTGCCCAGAACCTCCACTCTTCTTTCCTTTGACTGGTTGTTGTCCATATTGCATCTAAGCTTCTATTAGTGAATTGGGCATTTCTGGTGGATTTGAATGAATACAGGTGGGGGTCCACCATAGCCCTGCTGTCCCGGGGGAGCATAGGTCTAGGACAACGTTAGTAATTCTGTTGAAGATGCGTGAGGTGGAATCTCTAGCCTGTGGCGGGTATCCTTGGGGTGGATAGCCTTGTTGAGGTGGGTAGCCTTGTTGTGGCGGACCACCGCCATAATATTGTTGGTTTGACATTATATAGGTAAAGAGATTGTGAGCTTCTTAAGTGTAGACCAAAATTCTAGTCTTGTCCCCGCCAAACCAAGAGATGTTGCGTAGAGAAAAGTTGTGCAGTTGTTGCAACGATAAGTTATCGTAGTTAGTGACGATGTGGTTTTGTGGAAAAGGTGGTGTAGTTTAGTAGTAACGGAGAGTCGGGTGTAGGCGATTCATGGGTTCAGGCGCGATTGACGCACGCACCCACACACATCATTATTAATATCTTGTCGTTATGATTATAAATTTACCCGTCAGTTGAGATCACTTTTCAGTGCTAAGCCACAATTACGGAGAAATTTCGTACCGGAACAAAGATATTTTGAAGACTTTATGGCTGGCTGATTGTTCACCCACAGTAAATTAAGGCCACAAAGGTATTTCTGCTTACTCAGAATCTACATTAACCCTCCAAGGTGAGCAAAGGCAACTACCAGGATGGATTCCGAGTGATGCAGAGATTATATCCATGTTTCTGGAACTAAAATTATTCACCCTAATATGGCGACCGATCGCCGTCCACTTGCAAATACTCGAGTATGACCAAAACTACTATGGACTCATGACCAGATTTATGACCAACATCAAAGATCGAACTACGTGCAAGATTCGAGATATTTCAAATTTGAAATTTTGGGATTCCCCCAGACAACCAGATATCTTGTCGCCATGGCGCATTTTGAGTTGTCATTAACTACGACAGCCCGTGCGTTAGTGGCAGAAAGGAATATTATTATCGCGAAGACAATGGCAGCATTCGTTACATTAAGTATAGTTTTGAAGAGCTCCATTGCTTGACGTAAGGCGACTGTACTGCTCGGAACTTAACTGGTTTTTACTTGAGCGATCCTGAGTATAGATCGCCGACACGAGTTTTAATCGAATAGGGTCATATATTTCTACGTCGAATCTTGAACAACGCTCCAGAATTGGATCTCGAATATCACGCAAGCTAAAAGTTAAAACACGTGTCAGGCGTGTCAATCTTACTTTTTCTGTCTCGGAAATATACTGAAGGTTCTGATAAAACTTCACGCGGATACGATCTCTCAGCTAGACTACCAGTTGTGCACGAACTGACTAGGACTATGAAAACTACCTTACGGATGTTAAGAAATTAAAACAAATTATTAATAGGTTGAAGCAGATAGGACTTTGTGTCTCACTATGATCGTAACAGTCTGTTAAAATGTTTTATGCTCAGAAACCAAAGTCTTTAAATGTAGCTAGGACATTTATCGTATATTGCTTACTACTTTCCGCTGCACTGCAGGGCTCTCCTTGAATGCAGCTCTGACAAACTGGCATATCTATCTGCAAGCCGCAAGCTATGTGAGGGTTATAATTGCTTTTAACCTAACTTACGCGAACGTTCGCAGGCAACAGCGAATCAACTTTTTGATTTATGGAGCGTAACACTGATTTAGCCGGAAAGCATAGCTAGTCAATCACAATAGCAGAATAGGCAGTTGGGCCACATCCTAAGGCTGTAGAGCGTGCATTGCAAGGTTAAATTGTGCGTATTACTCAGGATTGTTGTCCACGGGATTGATTTACAGTATTTGGTCACTTGATCAAGCCTGCACGAACGTTAGGTCGTGTGCAGGGCTAGTTGATAACTAGTGTACTGATGACCGACAAAGTATAACAGATCCCAAGCGGTCCGACAAGTTTGGACTTTGTGACAGGGGCTCTACAACTCTGCTACATTCATGGGACTTTCGTCATTACCACCTTATTACATATCCCTGGGGTCTTGCACGGCTCAGCTTCACTAATGTGAAGGCGGCGTTAGTGTCGGAATTGTGGCAGGAAAGCCTTGCGATACTATAAATAGTCCACAATCCTTGTTGCCTAACGCCCTGGCAGGCTCGTGTTTGAATATCTGGCCATATTAATGCAGATTGCGAGCTCTAAGTGTACAGCCCATTTTAGAGCTTAATTCACAGAATAAAACCATTTTATGTTCTGTGCCTGGGACCATAAAATATCCTACATAGTCATAGGCTCAACAGGACAATAAAATGAAAACAAAACTCGATCTGCTCCGCTTAAGCCAGCTAGATTTGGACTTAACACCTATCACCGATGCCCCTAGATGTTAAGGGCGAAGAGGATTACGGACACCGCACGTAAACAGTACCACAAAGTATTAATGTTTTTCTACATAGATTAATTACAGGAAATCTGTTACATTAAATATGCCCTCTGCAGCTACCAGTGATCTTGATTCCTGACACGCAATCCTTCGCTTACTGAGTGATCTGTTTCCAGCCTCGGCATAATTAACTGAGTGATTCGAGTCATGAGAAACGACCCCACGTTGGATCACGCGACTAAAGTCCTTGAACGAGGCTGGGCCTGAAAGATATCCCAGCCTAATCGAACGGGGTCGCTTACTGTATTTGGCGCGGAAGTCAACGCGGCCTTGCAAGCCGTAGCTATGGCACTTCAACTTTCGTCTGATCGTTTCGCCAACAATCTTTGGGTTATTCTCGATAATCTCGACGCTGCTCGACAACTCGTAACGGTCCCAGTTTGATCTTCTCAAGAAGTATTCATCAAATTTGCAAATACCGCATCTGAATGGCTGCGTCGTCCTCGCCTCCCCCACACCACTCCCGATAAGGTCCAAGTTCACTGGGTTCCTGGTCATAGGAATATTACAGGAAATAGCCATGCAGATGAAGCGGCGAAAGAAGCCATGACAATACTCCCTCCTCTGCCATCTCATCTCACTCTTTCAGCTGCAAAAAAATGAGTTAAGTATTCAAGAATGGAAGCCTACAAAAAATATAGGGAAATCTCTGCCCCGCATTCTTACAAAAACTTGAATATCAGAGTTTCCGATCGCTGTCCTGGAGAGCTATCACTCCCAAGGCATCTCGTTGCTCATATATACGCCGCACGATCAGGGCATGGAGACTTCGCCTCTTACCATTTACGGCTTTGTCATACCAATTCAAATTTGCACTGCAGCTGTGGTGAGCCCAAGTCCACAAAACACTTCTTAGAATGCAGAGTGCCAAAATTAGAACCCCAAAGGCACCCATAACCGATCCAAACATAACCAAATTCCTTCTCGGAACTCACAAAGGCGCCATTAAGCTTGTCAATTGGCTTGAAGTGACAAAAATTTTCTCGGCTTTTTGCCCCAGGTTCTCCCCAAAGGACGCAATAGTTGACACGTCATTATAGCACTCTTGTGTGCTCTAAGTTCAAATCATCTGTTTCATAAGAAGGCCCAATCGGCGTTCCTGGGATATACTATGTGTCACTGTGCAGACATATCTTACCACTGTATACTTAATTTTATTGTACCACCAAGAGTAGTTTCGAGTTGGGTTCCCTCTCACAGACACGTAGATAAGTTAAAATAGGTCTCATTTCTTATGTTTGGGAATATGGGCGCCTCAGGCAACTAGAGAAGTAAGCTATGGAGTCCTTTACCCGGTTGGGTGTATAGAGGGAAGGGCCAAGGCTCACTCCAATTATACGTAAAATAATACAAACAACACAAATACACACTCACCCACAATTTTGTGAAATTTGAATATTCGAATATTCACCCTTTCCCCCTTTCCCTCAATAAATTGTAATCGAGTCACTGGCATTTTCATCATGCCACCTGTTCGAAAAAAGCTCCCCAACTCAATGTTGGACAACGCGAGAGTCCACCCGAAGGCTCCTGCAAAAATTGTCAAGCCTATTTGCGAGTGAGGCATTTATCCCTGAGAAGTCTTCCTATTCGACTTTAGTTATCTAAATATTCAGACATATAATGAATATGGTCTGTTTGTCGATTATGATCTGACTGCGATTGCAGTTGGATGTAAATAATGTTAAGGTCTTTATCAAGTATCTTTCATATATATATATATTTATTGTGGAAATACCCTCCCGTGAAGTCTACTCTAGTTTGTACATGTAAATGCCTTGTTTTATAGATATTCCCAAAGTCAAAGATAGAGCACCTATATCCCCTGAGATATATGTTCGATACAGAGTTGTGACCTGCCTCCCATATTAAGCGCAAGTCCAAAACTACGTTCTACCATGTCCGTCAGTTCTGTATTAAGTTTTCCAGCCTTCATTTCCGTGCACATATCCTAAAGTGTAATTTGCCCGTAGATGTATGATCAGCGGCGGAAACCTGCAGTCTAATAAACACAGTTTAGACACCATGGGACTAGAGTCTAACTCTAACACTTCCACACTTCTGTTATGATAACGAGGTCATGAGGGGACAGAGGAATACCTGAAATGGATGCAAATGATTGTGGATGCGCGGATATAATTGATATGGCTGTAGTGAGAAGAAGCGTTGGAATGGACAGTAGTGAGATGATTAATTCTCTATATATCTGCGGAAGTATTGCTTCATTATATATACATTCAGTACCCCAGTCCTGATCACGCACTCACCACAGGTGCTTCCTACTTCTGTCACAGTAACCGCTTCCATAGCCCCTACCAATATCTCCTGTCATAACATACTATTGACACTGGTTGCTAGTGTGGAACTCCCGGGATTGCAGAGCTATACACCGTCGTCACATTATATGCTATTGCCCCTCGGTAGCCATCAGAGTGATGTGCGCCTCAGTCTAAACGCATCGGTCCACCAGGCAACGCTCGGATGTAGGGATGTTGCCAGAGTGATTAGGTACTTAGCTGTGCTGTTAGTGCCCTAGTCTCATCTAGCTTACTGCGGCCGAGTGTCCGAGTGCCGCGATGGTGGGAGCCCGATGAGGCTCGGTCGGAGCTGACCCGAGGTATTCACAACAACTTCCCGATCAAGAGATGACTGATTCTGACCCGATCAGAACAGAAACAAATGGTCAACAGACCGCGAAACCCGCCGAGCTGGCCACCGAGGCAAGCAGTTCCAGGAAAGGAAAGGAGGTCGTCAGAGAAAAGACGACCGAACGTGCCGAATTGCCTGCCGGAAAAAATACTGTGCCAGCCTCAAAAGGCGCAGCTTCGACATCAGCACCGAAATATCCTCCGGAGCTGCAATTAGTGATGGAAGCCGAGAAGCGTCGCACGACGCCAATAAAAGCACGTCTATCAAACTGTTCCACTACAATAAGCAGTGTTGAAGCAGCACTCTCGCCTCTTTCGATCGGCGAGAATAAAGAATTCGTAGATGGCATAAAAGTCTACCTTCGAGCGGCCATTGGCCAGTTCATACAATCAGGCCCGGGGAGCACTCCACCAGGTCTCCCTGTGCGTTTAGCAACCCTCCTCCGCCGAGGGCTCCAGAAATTAAGGCTCAAAACCCTTCGACAACCCAGGCTCCGTCACCAAAGACGACTTGGGCTTCCGCAGCGCTGGGTAGTCGACAAAAGAGGCAGCACCGCCTGCCCCCAAAGCAAAGAGTGCCAACCCGAGGACAAAAGTCGATTCACGACTTTTTCCGCGCCTCGACTACTTCCACCCCCACCACCTTCTCTCCCCATCTGACATTAGGTCAGCTGTTTCTCTGGCGCTGGGAACCGCTGCTAATGATACTACGTTGGTTCAGCGGGTAAAGACCGGCTTTGCTATCAGAGCAAAGAACGAAGCTTCTCGAAAGGAGCTCTTGGATTCCTCTGCACTGCGGAGAGATCCAGAAATACACCTGGAACCAGCATCTAATCTGGTTGCCACGCAAATTGCCGCCGTTCCGGAGACAATTCGAACATTTGCTGGCCCCATCGCCGTGACAGCAAAGATGGTTGCCGACGAAGTCACGCGAGTGACCCAGTTGGTTCTCTTTCTGGTTCGTCCTCATAGGACTAGCGAACCAGGGGCGCCCTATTCAAATTGGCCTGCGCTCTTTCCCCGAGAATCCGCTCCTCGACGTGGATTCCGCCTTTTCGACGACTCTGGAGCTACAAAGCCCTTCCGACCTCGTCGCAAAATCGAAGAATGCAAACGGTGTCTTGAATCTCACGCCACCCGTGGTTGTTCCCGCGCTCCAGCTTGCTGGAAATGCGGATCTAATATGCACTCAGAATCAGAGTGCAAGGCCCTCACCCGGTGTCGAAACTGTGGGGGACCTCACCGATCGGGTTTCCGGGCCTGTTTAGCCAGACCCAGCAAGTCTGGACCGGTGACAAAAGAGCAGCTCGCGCAGATACGCTAGGTCCAGCAAGGGGAGTTCGCGAAAGTAGCTTGATTTAGGGCTGCAGCCACACGGGTCGAAGAGGCAACGATGGCCTCAACGAAGGATGTCTCGACGGCCGAGGGATCGGGTTTCGGAATCCTGGAACCCCAAGAAGAAGTTTGAGGGTACAGCAACCCTCGGTGAAGTCTACAAAACGCTTCAAAATATATGGCAGGATACGAGCTTAATTCAGGATATCTGCGAACTAATCTTTCGCTCTCAGCGGAGATAAGAAAAAGTCACGTGGAAGATGTGGCAGGAAAGGGAACGGGCGAGAAGCGCGGGATCCGGACCAAACAGTATTTCTTCCAAATTTGATTTCAGTTTTTGATTTATGCTTTTGATTTTAGTTTTACTGTTAACTTCAACAATTTCAGTAGAAATTCATGCGGTTGGAATGAGTTGGGCCTGTACGCAGTGATCCTTGCCGGCTCCACCGGTCCTTGACCCAATGTGGAAAAGATAGCGTTAACTTAAGACCAAAAAAAAATAAATAAATCGAGAAATTCGAAAATTCATTTTTTCCCTCTTTCCTCCCTTATCGACCTTGGCGCATCTATCTCTGAATTGTGATCGAGCGTAGGCATTTTCACCATGCCTCCAGTTCGCAAAAAGCGTCCCAACGCCAAGATGGACAACACGAGAGTCCGCCCGAGGGCTCTCGATCAATTATCTGGCCTTGTCAAGTCTCCGAAATGCGCGGAGATGAGCAAGGTCTCTACGAAAGGGAAGGAAAAAGCCCTCCCCACAGTCACTGAGCCCGATACTGACATGATCGGGTCAGTTGAAATTATTGAGGAAATTCCTCAACCACCCTCCGTCCCCCACGGGATTGGAGAATCGTCAAAATCTCCCCCGACCGCGCCAAAACCAACGTCGCAGCCACAAGCTGCTACGAAAGCAGAGTGTCCCCTCGAGCTCCGACCAAATGTCGAAGCCGAACAACGTCGCGCCGCCGAAACAGCCGCAAATCTGGTCCTCTGCTCCGCCGCCATCTCTGGCGTCGAAGCCACCCTTCTTCCTTTGACCAACGGGTCAAACAGACAATTTGTAGACTCGATGAGAGTCTACTTACGCGCAGCCATAGTGCAATACATGGCCACGGGCCTGGCCGATACGCCACCCGTTCTCCCTCCTCGCCGGGCGAACCCAATCCCAAGGGCTCCCGACTTCAGGAGCACACCTATTCCCGCCGTCCCAGCACTGCCTGTGAAAAGCACCTGGGCCACGGTGGCTAGAAATGGACTGCGACCGAAAGCAGTCCCAACTGCGAAGGCTGTGCCGCGACCTGCGGCCAAACCCTTAAATAAAGAAGCTCCCAAGGCGAAAGTCGAAGAACGACTGTTCTTTCGCCTGGAAAAGGAGCACCCATGGCGCCAGCTCTCGACTCTCGGAATAAGGCACCAATTATGTAGTAGGCTACTGTACACCTTGAGTGAAAAAAGCTCTATACACCGTGTCAGAACCGGCTTTGCTATTCTGACAGGGAATGTGGAAATAAGGGAAGAGCTCCTAGAGGCTACACCGAAGTCGGCGGAATTCAATGCCAAGTTCGAGGAAGCCTCCAACCTTGTTGCCTTTCGGATCGCGAATGTTTCAGCGACTATGAGAACGGTTGTCGGTATCTATACGATCGATGCGGAAAGGATCATATATGAGATATGCGGGATAACGCAGCAGTTTCCAACCCAGGTGCTACCGCATGGGACATGCCGTCCTGGAGCGCAGTACAGAAATTGGAAAGCCCTGTTCGCCCGGGACACCACCCCTCGCGCGGGCTTCCGTATTCTCGGCGAGTCTGGAGTGGCGACCATTCTAAGGCCTCGTCGAAAAATTGAACAGTGCAAACGCTGTTTGGGTTTCCACGTCACCCGCGTTTGCTCCCGTGCTCTAGCTTGCTGGAATTGCGGATCAAATATGCACTCGGAAGATGAGTGCAAGACCCTTACCAAGTGTCGCAACTGTGGGGGACCCCACCGATCGGATTCGCAGGTCTGCCAAGCCAGACCCAGAAAGTCTGGACCGGTGTCAAAAGAGCAGCTCGAGCGGATCCGTCACATCCAGCAAGGGGAGTTCGTGAAGGTGGCACGAGCACGAGCAACAGCAAAGAAGGTCGAAGAGGCGATCACTGCCGCTGCGAAGGACGTCTCGATGGCCGAGGTAACAGGTTTCGGAGTGTTGGAATCTGAAAAAGAAGCTTGAGGACACAGTAACCTCGACGATGTCCCGGAAAGAACATCTACTAACCAATAGCAGGATACCGGCTGGACCAAAGGTGCCTGCTGGCCCATTTTTTGCTCCAGCGGAATTGGGTAAATTTGTCATTCTGAAGGTGTAACGGACAACGGAATGTGTGAGGAGCGCATTGCTTGGATTCAACATGGAGGAATCTTCTGGTTTTTGGAGTTATTTTGATTTTCGTGATTTTTCGGGTTTGTTTTCTTAATTCATTTTATTATCCTTTCTGAGTCTAAAACTATGTTTGACATGCAGGTCCTCTCTGTCTATAGGCCAAGGATACCTATGCCAGTAGTATATCCCCTCCTATGCCTCCCATTCAGCTCCCATCAAACAGTACCACCCCTCAAAAGTCCTCATTCAATCATATTCTTAGAGGAGCCCTTTGCCTTTCATTATCTCCCCTTTTTAGCCAACGAAGCGATTGCCATTTGTGGGTGTATGGCAGCCGGGAAAAATCGCAAAAACCACTGGGTGCGGAGCTCTCCGAATACCGACGTTAGGACTAAATCCGAAGACATAGTGATCCATCTGAAGCGTTCAAAGAGGCCGGCCAGCTGGACGCTGCAGACTTGTGGGTACCTCGGGAAATTCACCCTCTGACTTCTTCGCTTCCTTTCAACTATTTTCGTCTTTCACGCCTCAGGATATATTGAAGGTCACATTGAAATGTCAAGAGGTTCTTAAAAGAAATTGTTCTGTAAAATGGTCTAGATTAAATTCTTGATATGTTTTTGTGTTGCGAAAAACTTCGTAGATTTATCAACTAAAGAAGACTTACTTATCGACATTAAAACTTGTTGTCAATATTGTATATGTATGTCTGTTATGACAGACATTAGAAATAATTCATGAGATTGCTTAATGAGCGGCTAGATTTGATTCCGATATAATATTGTAGAAGACTTGTCCCAACTATCAGAGGGCTACAACGTCTTTATCTATCTACAAGTAATTTCCCCATATTCCAACCACGCTAGCCATACAGGACGTAGCATGTAAAGCCTGATTCGTATCATCATTTTGGGGTTGACGTTTACGGTGCATATGCTACTCGAGTCGCATGTCTGACTACTATGCGACACGCTTAGGTATCAATCTAAAAACCCACACCAAAACCGAAACTACTCACAACCCTGATGATGACCCCAAGAATAATTGGAACAGTAGCCTGCAACATAGCACAATTGGGCTAGACATCGTTGACCAGGACCTAATCCGAACACTTACCGGTAAATTTAGACCTTTATCTCAGCCCTGCTAACAATACGATGAAATCTGGAAGGTTATAGTCGATCGATCGCTCGGTAGAACACTGAACGATTAGAAATAGGTGACGGAATTGTACAGTATTATGTTCACATGGGGTTGGATGGTACAGTGGTACACCATCCAGGCCGTTCTCCTAAGTAGATACTGGGTAGTCGGAACACCTAATCCATTCGAGACAAGAGAAAGCTGGTTCGAATCCAGTAAAATCCACGCACCACACTCTCTCGCTGTGATATTGTACTTGTGGGATGATGAAAGCACACTCGAATAGCCACAGGGTTTTCACGCTTTTCCCCATGGTGGGCACGCACGGAAGAAGTTTTACGCCGTAAGGGTTAACATCGAGTGGTATCTGCAAGTGAAATCTGAGAGTGAGTGTTCTAAACGTCAAATTGAGTCATCCTACTAAAAGTACATATTTTCGGTAAAAACCGGCATGGGCCTCAAGGCACCAAATCAGGACAACTGAATCATCCGTTCTGTACTTTTTTTGATATTGTGTCATAGCTAGATAGCTGCATACGCAATTAAAATCTGATGCAAAAATAAGGATAACTGTTGGAATTACTACGGGGTGGTTTCACGATCGATCGTAATGATTCAGTAAAGAGTTGTACGATTCTGTTTTTTTTTATATTAAAGTCCTAAGCTGAAGCTCTGGGTCCACTATCGGTACAAGACTGGTGGAGCCGGCGGGGATCACTGCTTACAGGCCCAACTCATTCCAACCGCGTGACCCGCTACAGAAAAAGTAGCAGGTAAATTATAACTCAGAAACTGTAATCAAAAACTAAAATCAAAACTAAAAGCCAAAGACTGAAATCAAATTTAGAAGATTTTTTCATGTGGTCCAGATCCCGCGCTTCTCGCCCGTTCTCTTTCCTGCCACATCTTCCATATGTCAAATTTACTCAATCTCCGCTGAGAGCAAGAGATGAGATAGCAGGCACTTTTTATCCAGCCGGTATCCTGCTATTGGTTAGTATATGCTCCAAAAGGGACATGGTCGAGGTTGCTGTGTCCTCAAACTTCTTCTTCAGCTTCCAGGGCTCCGAAACCTGTAGCCTCGGCCATCGAGACGTCCTTCGCAGCGGCGGTGATCGCCTCTTCGGCCTTCTTTGCTGTTGCTCGTGCTCGTGCCACCTTCGCGAACTCCCCTTGTTCGATGTGGCGAATCCACGCGAGCTGTTCTTTTGTCACCGGTCCGGATTTTCTGGGTCTGACTTGACAGGCCCGAGAATCCGATCGGTGGGGTCCTCCACAGTTGCGACACTTGGTGAGGGCCTTGCACTCATCTTCCGAGTGCATTTTTGATCCGCAGTTTCAGCACGCTGGAGCGCGGGAGCAACTACGAGTGACGTGGAAGCCCAAACAGCGTTTGCACTATTCAATTTGGCGACGAGGCTGGATCTTTGTAGCCGCTCCAGACTCGTCGAGAATTCGGAAGCCCGCACGAGGGGCAGAGTCCCGGTTGAAAAGGGCATACTAGTTTCTGTATGACGCTCCAGGACGACATGTCCCGTGCGGTCGCACCTGGCATGGACGTCGTTGTGTTTTGCGGTAGATCTCCAGTGAGATCCTACCGGCATCGACCGTCTCAATACGCTTGATAAATTTTATGGTCGCTGGAACATTCGCGATCCGAAAGGCGACAAGGTTGGAGGCTTCCTCGATTTTGGCATTGAAGTCCGACAACTTCGGTGAGGCATCTAAGAGCTCTTCCCTTTCATTTTCATCCGCTGTCAGAATCGCAAATCCGGTTCTGACACGGTGTATAGAGCTTTTTTCACTCAAGGTGTATAGTAGCCTACAACATAATTGATGCCGTATGCCGTCAGGCGAAAGCTGGTGCCATGGGTGATCGCTCTCTAAGCGAAGGAACAGTCGTTCGTCGACTTTCACCTTTGGAGCTTATTTATTTTGGGCTTTTGCTGCAGGTCGCGGAACAGCCCTCGCAGTTGGGACTGCTTTCGGTCGCAATCCATTTCTAGCCACCGTGGCCCAGGTGCTTTTCACAGGCAGTGCTGGGACGGCGGGAATAGGTGTGCTCCTGACGTCGGGAGCCCTTGGGATTGGGTTCGCCCGGCGAGGAGGGAGAACGGGTGGCGTATCGGCCAGGCCCGTGGCCATGTATTGCGCTATGGCTGCGCGTAAGTAGACTCTCATCGAGTCTACAAATTGTCTGTTTGACCCGTTGGTCAAAGGAAGAAGGGTGGCTTCGACGCCAGAGATAGCGGCGGAGCAGAGGGCCAGATTTGCCGCTGTTTCGGCAGCACGTCGTTGCTCGGCTTCGATAATTTGTCGAAGTTCTGGAGGGCAATCTGCTTTCGTGGCAGCTTTGGGCTGCGACGTTGATTTTGACGCTGCTTTGGGTGCAGCGTTTTCCGACAGTTTTGGCGCGGTCGGGGGAGATTTTGACGATTCTCCAATCCCGTGGGGAACGGAGGGTGGTTGAGGAATTTCCTCAATAATTCAACTGACCCGATCATGTCAGTATCGGGCTCAGTGACTGTGGGGAGGGCTTTTTCCTTCTCTTTCGTAGAGACCTTGCTCATCTCCGCGCATTTCGGAGACTTGACAAGGCCAGATAATTGATCGAGAGCCCTCGGGCGGACTTTCGTGTTGTCCATCTTGGCGTTGGGACGCTTTTTGCGAACTGGAGGCATGGTGAAAATGTCTACGCTCGATCACAATTCAGAGATAGATGCGCCGAGGTCGAGAAGGGAGGAAAGAGGGAAAAAATGAATTTTCGAAATTTTGAAATTCTCGAAATGTACGATTCTGTTTTGGTCTAAATGTTCATTATTGTTAGAGTTAGAATCTATTCCCATGGTGTCTAAACTGTGTTTATTAGACTGCAGGTTTCCGCCGCTGATCATACATCTACGGGCAAATTACACTTTAGGATATGTGCACGGAAATGAAGGCTGGAAAACTTAATACAGAACTGACGGACATGGTAGAACGTAGTTTTGGACTTGCGCATAATATGGGACGCAGGTCACAACTCTGTATCTAACATATATCTCAGGGGATATAGGTGCTCTATCTTTGACTTTGGGAATATCTATAAAACAAGGCATTTCCATGTACATATTAGGGTAGACTTCACGGGAGGGTATTTCCACAATAAATATATATATGAAAGATACTTGATAAAGACCTTAACATTATTTACATCCAACTGCAATCGCAGTCAGATCATAATCGACAAATAGACTATATTCATTATATGTCTGAATATTTAGATATCTAAAGTCGAATAATAATTGTCTTGTCTACGCTTCACAGGATTCACAGCTTTAGTGTGGATTCTGACTAGCGCATCTGTGCTGAGGTCATCATGTGATCCCCACATGATGATAAATCAACTTTTACGTTTTAGATAAACCGACAATAACTGAATAGTTTATTTATTTATTAAGTTCACATAAATAATTATGGACGCATGTGCATAGTTATGACTAGTTGTGCAGTGATGCAGTGATGTAAAAAGTTAGTGTCCTACGCTTTGGCCAGCTAATTTGGTATCAAACCGTCGCTTGGACAAAGTAAACAAACAAACAATCGTGAATTAATTTCCTTCCCGTTCTTCCATGCAACGTTGGGCGGGGATGAAGCTTTATGAGAGTGTTGGAACATGAACTTCACAATGCTTAAGGTAAGCGCAGAAAAACTTCAGTTGAAATAAATCCCTTCGTCAACCTTGTGACCGAAAACGTAAATGTAAACAGTTACATGAACAAATATAACAACTTCACGATGAAAAAGTCGCAAAAAATCTACTCAGCAAAATCCGTTAATACAGATAACTAATTACGTGCTCAGAACCGCAAGATACAAAAAGTCAAGAGACCAGTGGCTAATGATCTCGAAGGCGAATACGCGACACCAGCCCAGGCTGGTTCCAAGAGACTTTACAGCAATCGCCAGTCTAAGCAGACACAAAGTAATGCCGAAATACTCTTCTATGCTGAAAAGCGACAACGCTCTAGTGAATGGTCACTCTCCAAACTGCCTAACGGTGAGCCAGAAGTATGTTGCAATCATACTAAGCTCACCTCTTGTTCCACACAAAAATGTCAGCAAATAAGTCCCAAACATCGCGCGTCGAGGTTTTTGGAGGGTAGTATGAATGACAGGATTAGCCAAGTACCACCTGCACCTTATCTTGAATCGGTCGAAATGCTATCCAATAATGGCGACTCGGAAATTGACTACGTCTCTGAATCTTATTCGCGGCAAGCAGCTCAAAATACAAACCGCTCAACTTCGGAATCTTCTTCAACTTATCGTACTGAAAATCGAAATTCTTCACTCTTCAAAGTAGGGAGATACATTGCCGCTACTCTTAACTTAAGCAGCTGGAAAATCTGGCCGAAAACTGAGTTTGAGAAGGACGAGGAGAATGTACAAAAACAGATTTTGAATGAGCGACAGGAGAGAGCTGAAAAAATGTACGAAGAGCTGAAAAAACTGGGTCAATTCAAAAATACAGTTGTTGAACCTCCTACTTGGCACGATGAAAAAATAATATCAATTCATACCCCTCTTGCTGATAAATCCAAAAGTAGTATAGCCTGTTACAAACGCCCGACCGAATCGCTCCGACCTGGTAAAATCAGGGGTCAGATATCCTTGAGATCCCTGAGGGCCGGAGAGAACGAGAAACAAAACCAAAACTTTGTTGATTTTCCAATCGAAAGGCCTTATTCGCGAACCATAAACCAGTCGAAGAGCTCTACTACTCTCACCAACTCGCCTCATCACCACTCATTATCGCCTAAAAAATCGTTTTGCCATATTAAATCCACTTCTCTTTCAACTATTGGTAAGGCTTTCACCAGCTCAAGTGTGACAAATCTATCTGTCTCTAGCAATCAGTATACTAGTAACTTTACCTCGCGAAAAGAGCTCAATCGGCAGCAAATTCTTGTGAAGCGCGTTAGTAATCTCGAAACAAAACTTGAAATAGCAAGGCGCCAGCTTGCTGAGGCGCAGGGTCAAGCATGCAACAGTTATCTTCAAAGTCATGTCCCAAGTTCTACGTGGACTCAAGGAAAAAATGATCCTACTTCACTGTGTACACCTGAAATTTCGCCCAACCAAGTCAAATTTAAAGGTAATGAAGAAAAAAGCCCAGGTGATAGAATTGATGGTAGTCGAATAGCTTCTTGCAATAACCCAAAATCAAATGCCAATAATCTCAACGTGTCTCAGTCACACTTTTCGGATTCCGAAGACGAACAGGCTTCAGGAGATACAGACTTTTTATCAAAGTTTACAAGTAAAAGAAAGAACCAAGAAAGTATCAGATCTTGCAAGAAGAGAGCAGCTTTGTCACCAATGAAGTCAAAAAGTACAGAATCTACACTAAAAATCAAACATGATAGAATTCTCAGCAAAAATTATGTTTCAATGGAGCACATAGGTGAAAAGCACAGAAGTAAAGTAAGTGCGACGAGAAATTTCTCTTTGCCCCCCGACAAAAGTATTTTCCGAGAAAAAAATCGAGATTCCTTTGATAATGGGAGTATGCTTCGAGAGACTAGTTCCAGTTTAATTTCATATAACACTGGCTCTAATTCAGGCATCTCTGGAGTCAAAGAGACCTTCAATATTCCAGCACATCCGACCATTGGGCATGGGCCCCGGCATACGTCTCCATTGCGAGTCTTAGATTCTAGTAGCTCTCTAGATGACGAGGACAGATCTTTATTTTCGCATCCTTCTTGCGACAGTAAGAATTCGCCGCAGTTATCCACCTGCTCAGATGATCCAGAGCATGAATTTGAGGAACGAACGATCGGTCGGCTCACCACAGCTCCTCCACTCCCAATTGCTTCTAAAAGCCATGTCCTGAAAACTTGGGACCTCATTCAAGATTCAGCTTCTCAATCCAAAGACTTCTCTCCCGGAAAAGTAAATTCTATTGTGGAACAATTCGAACAACCACATGCGACGAACCTAAAACTAGTGACAACGAAACCGACTTCTTTTCCCCTAGTCCAACAGCCCAAAGACCCATCACAAGAAAACTCCTTCCACTGGCCTGATTACATATTTTGAGGTAGAACTTTAGAAATGAGAGTACGGCGTAATCTACGAAGAACATGACAGATAGATTTATTATACGCATCTTACGACAGGTGACGACTAATGGGATAAATGTAACGTGCAAGATACTTAACACATTTACGCAGGTTTCTGTTATCTTTAAATGCGCGTAAGTGCGGGGTAATTTTACAAAATTTAGTTTTAATCCGTGATAATTATAATCGTTCATGTTCTTGAACCTGTCAGTACCCTGTATCATCACTCTCCTATCTCTGAGGTTAACTGCCCAACGATGCATTTCTCATTTTTACAGGGCACCCTGTTACCGCCACTACCGCATCTTCCACGGGATTACAACTATGATTCTCCATCGCATAAAACTCATCCCCACAGTAGACCTGTTGACGGAGCATGGACCTAATGTAGCCGTGAAGCTCAAATACTTGTCTTACCCTGATATTTTGGTTACAAACTTTGAAGATTGTCTAGTAAGAGTCATTCAGAAAAGAAATTGAAAATAAATTGTTTTCCCTAGTCCTCATCATCACCAATAGGCCGCGTTTCACTAAACCAGACTATTCGTCGAAGTCAAGAAGGAATTTTCTTTAAGCAATGATCTAGCGCCCTAGGCCTCAGAAAATTATTCTGACGTCTTCATAACTAATTAATTGTAACAGTGAAAGAGAAGATGCGACGAGTTCGAGAGGTGTGGAAAAAGGGAATTTTCGAATTGTGCGTTTGTTTGCATTTGTTTGTTCATTACCAGGCTAGGTAAAGTGATTCCCGTCGCACTTCTACTGAAGGTTGATCACGGGTGGAGCCGGGCCGGCTCAGGTTAACTACCGTAAAATACAAGTGCCTCGTCCCACCTAAATGACCGGAAACATACCAAAACGCATCTATGTGCTGAATCATGACGAGTCCAGCAGCCCAGAGTGAAAACAAAGAAAAAACTTACACAATCTCCCTACCATCGTTTCGCCTCAGTCCCACGCGCCTGAGCCTCGATTACCATCTTCTCGACTTTAAACTTGTTGTCGACTGTGTAGACGTACTTCTGTTATCACAGACATTGGAAATAATTCATGAGATTGCTTAATGAGAGGCTAGGATTGATTCCAATATATAATTGTAGAAGACTTGTCCCATTTATCAGAGAGATACAAAGTCTTTATCTATCTACAGGTAAACTCTCCATATTTCAACCACGCTAGCCATACAGGACGTAGCATGTAAAGCCTGATTCGTATGATCATTCTGGGGTTGAGGTTTACCGTGCATATGCTACTCGAGTCGCATGTCTGACTACTATGCGACACGCTCAGGTATCAATCTAACAACCCACACCAAAACCGAAACTACTCACAACCCTGATGATGACCCCAAGAATAATTGGAACAGTAGCCTGCAACATAGCACAATTAGGCTAGACATCGTTGACCAGGACCTAATCCGAACACTCTTTTATAAACTTCGTAGCCTCTTTCTTGCTTATCCAGCAAGGTTTCGGCTGAAGGGGTACCAGAGGTCGGAGCGTTGGAGGAGGCTCAGCCTCTGGACCCTTGAATCATGAACTCTATCCAGACCAAGTCTGCTTTTCTTGCATGTCTTTAGTCCGAGTCGGTGGCGAGCGCTATCTGTGCTTTCCGTGGACCGAAGTCGAAGCGGATGATAGTCATCCAGTCTTCGGATTCTCGCGGCAGTCTTGAGCCTGCGTTCTTCGAGCAGAATGTGTGCAGATGGAATGCCAGTCTCCCTTCTCAGAGCTGCGACGGGCATGGTGCGCCAGGTTGGTAGAGCCATGCGCATGCCGAAGGCAGAAGTTTGATCGATTACTTTGCACTGTCTCTTATAAGAATTACGCGCGACACCTCGATAAGTTTCTCTGGTTGGCCCCGGGTACGAGAACTCCGCTGCGTGCATCGCTATTGGCAGAACTACCGTGCGAATGGCTAATTGAAATTAGTTCCGGAGATTGGGAAAATTACACACTAGCCTCGAGTTTGATTTAGAGATACGATAAATGTGTTTACTATACAAAGAAGTTTACTGATATTTAATGGATAGTTAATTGTAAAGAAATTGCCATAATTCTAATTGTGTGGCGAGAACTCCCTCTATATACGTGAAAGCGGAATTCTCCGCACACTAGTGTGAACTCCAACATACTTCCTAATCTAACCTAAACGGGAAGGTTGTTGGAGATCCTGAAGCCAATGTATACTGTTAGGCATCTATTTGCTAATTACTATTCATGCTAGTGAGTGATGATATGGGTTAATCATATCTCATGGCGCCAGTGCATATTATTCTAATATGTACTATTTGTCTACTGCAGTCATGTTGCTGCCTTAATTACAACATAACTGTGGTTAGTAAGTCTAGCCTTGGTCCCTGGGTGCACTGAGTGAGTCGCCGGAAGTGTTGCATCCGCCGCATTGCTTTACTCGTCCACTTTGCGACGTGGCTATCGAAGGTCAGGCCACGGTCCAAGTAAACTCCGAGCCATCGGATGTTGTCGGATGCTTGAACATCGCGAGGACCTACCCTTATCATTGGAAGGTCGTATCCCCTGGATCTAGGGCCGAGTAAAAGACTGCTTCGGCCTTATCTGGGTCGAAAGAGACGGCATTTTCAGCAGCCCACCCTAGGACTGCATCGACTTCTCTCTGGACAGCTGCTGCGGCTTCTTTCGGGGTTGAGCCTATGCCGAGGATAGCAACATCATCTGCATAGCCGAATCTCCAACTACTGCCCCCCACGACTTCGGCCATGTAAAGGAGGAAGTGAATCGGGGATAAAGGTGATCCTTGTAGCAGCCCGCATTCTAGGTGAATTCGGTCTGTTACTCCGTCCTCGTGTCTGACGCGGGCCGATCGATCTGTCAGGAAAGACTTTATCCAAGTGATGGCTGATTTCGGCCACCCAACTTTGTTCATCCTCTGCAGCAGCCTTCCGTGTAGTACAGCGTCGAATGCCCCCTGTACGTCCAGAGTGACAAGGACTACTTTCTTCTGCCTCTTCATTGCATGCTCCACATCGTGGATAACGCATGAGACAAGGCCGTTAGCAGATCTGCTGGAAAGTACTCCAAAAAGCTGCTGCGGCACAGCCTTGAGCGAAATGACGGTGTAAGCTATACGCCTTGCGACTAGTCTCTCAAGACCTTTGCCCAGAGAGGATAGCAGTGCGATGGGCCTCCATCCTTTAGCTGTACTGAGATTACGGCCAGGTTTGGGGAGAAAAATTACTTCCGCTAGCTTGAATGCCTTCGGGAAGTGGTTCAGTCGAAGTGAGCCCTCAAAGAGTACTCTCACTACTTGTCCAATTGACGGCCAGGCTGTCCTAAGAAGACGAACAGAAATTGCGTCTGGTCCAGGGGCTTTATTCTGGCAGGCCGTTGTTACCCACTTGGCTTCTTCGTCTGTAACGCTTGAGACCCATGGAAGGTTTCCGCGTCCTGGCTCGAGGTCCTCAGCTTCGATGTCGTTTTGGCTGGTGAACCGACCGAGAAGAAGGTCGTGCAGCAGAAGTGCACGCTTTCCTGGATCCGAAACAAAACCATCCGGAGTTTGGAGTGGCGGAGCAGCAGATGTAGGTCGCGGCTTTGCCCAACGTGCCAACCGATACATGTCGACGTCGGCTGTGGCTTCGGAGAACTTTCGCCGCCAGTATTGGCGTTTCGCACTTTTGACTATGCGACGGAAAGCCATTCTGCTCTCTTCGTCCCTGAATATACTGTATTCGCGTTTGGCCTGTAGTCACTTCAACGTCCACCAAGGTGCTGTCATACCCTTCTTTGTGTTGTAACCTAACGCTTTTCATCCTCGGACTTAATGGTGAGCAATAGTTGTATGGCACGTGATGACATGCGAGGGAGAAGGAACGGGATGGCGAAAGCCGCTAGCCAAACCTAAGCGATCTGGCCCACTTGTAGATGGAGAAATCCCTTCTGTATATAGAAATACAACCCCAACTAGTACAACAACAATAGTAAGGAACTCAGACATCCACATCTCAGTTGTCTCATATATCGTGACCCTTAAACCTCACTCTCATCTCTATCACTAAACGACAAAGCTTCAACACTTTGCACTCCCACGTCTTCCGGTAGCCCTGATTGTATCCCTAATGGTTGGGACCAGCTTATCCGCAAGGTTGCCTACCGCGCTTATTGAACCAGTTGGCTGTATCCCTATTGCATGAGCCCACCTACCAAGCACCTTGGCAAAGTCTTCGAGGGCGTCGTCTGTCACTCGGAACGGTTGGCCAGTTCTAATGATAGCTCTAGCTTTCGAGTTTGGACGGGGTACTGTCATGTTTAACCCTCGCTGACTAAGGTGGTTAGCATAAACAGATAACCGAGGTACAATAAGTAGAATGGTCCTCTTGGACTTCTTGCAGCTTTGTGATCAATCTATCTATTAATAAGGACATCGTCTTATTTCGTGACAGGGACGTCTCCTGCAAACGTTCTATGGTCCGATATCGAGTCAAGCTCTATCGAGATATCAGCAAGGTCACCGGCGTTAGACCAGACTAGGTCGAGTGTGTTTCCGAAATCATGTGTAGGGACGCCTGGTGTGGAAGATATTGTAAATTGTTTGCTAAATCTAGCGGTGTAGCTTATCACAGTAAGAGGGTGTATTCTAAAATGCAGTGTTGGCTCGTTACAGATGCGATTACGACAATACAATTGAGGGTTGTATGTAAGTTTGGGGCTTCTATGGGTCTCAATTGTGTGGAGGTTGATTCAATTATTGATAATAATTATTTATAACTATCTACAGAGAATGAGTTACATTACTACGTGTGCCTGTAATCGTTTAGATTTGGCTAGTGGGCTGTCCCCTCTTTTACTTCGCTCCCGTGTTCTATCACGTAAGATGTAATAACTGCTTACCACAAAGTCCGCAGATTGAACAGCGTTAAATCAAAACAGAAGGTAGGTCCATACCGTGCTCGAACATCCATTCGGCGAGCACCTGGCCGTCGCCGTGTAGCCTAGTAGACATTGGCTGCCAGTCGGTGTGAACAGCATTGAAGTCTCCGCCAATAACTGTAGGCCCGGATGGAGCCCATGATAGCAGCGGCAAAAGGTCTACTCTAGGAGCGCGGTATTCGGAGACAAATGTGACTCCTTCTAATGTTACTGCGGTGAGATCTAGTGATGCTTTGCAGATTGCTTGCTATTGGCTCTTGATCCCTTACGGGCATTGAGTAACGTTTGTAGTTGCGTTGTCGGCAGTCGACTCGGCAGCTTTCTGCTTTGCTTCCATCTCTCGGATTGAAGCATTCCGTTCCTTTTGACCTTGCTCGCGTATAACCGATAGCTGGTCTTTAGTTCGCTGCACAGTTTTGCCGCCAACCCGGGCTGGTCTATCCATGCATTGAATTCGATAGCAGCATATGGCCCATGGCAATTCATGCACCTTGGGATGGTCTGCTTACAGACAGATGCTTTATGCTCGATCGATCCACATCGTGAGCATCGCTCCGCTCGTGAGCAAATCTTTGTTGGGTGATGTCCCCAGCATCGGTTGCATTACGCAATTTTGGCCTTCCGCTGAAGCTCGTGTAGGCGACCACTCTCTTCGAAAAGTCGCTTACCCAGTTTTGGCTTACTGGTTGCAAAATGCAGCACCCAGTCGGTTGATGGCCTTGCCATGCTTGTCGCGAACGCACGAGCCGAGGTCGGTCTTACGCCCGTCTTTAAAGTCGATTCTTCCATCACCATCTCCGGTGTGACTGGCGTTGGTCCCTCCAGAGTGTAGAGCCTGTCAGGTGCATTTGGAGCTAGCACAGAGATCCAGTTGGAAGCAGCTTCCAGTTTCATTTCCGTGCTCTCCAAGAGCACGGCACCCGAGAGGAGCGCGTTTCTTGCTGCATCTCCTTCAGCTTGTATCGCGAACCCTGAGTTGACGACAGTGACCTGCTTGATTGCAGAGTTAGCCAAGCGAAGCTTGCTTGTGAGGCTTATTTTTATGTAGTGAGGAGACATGCGTCTCCACGGGTGGTCGGGCTTGACCCGTAGGAACACACGCTCGTCAGGGCGGGCCGGTTTAGAAGCGGGGATACTTGACTTCGGCTGTTGTGTAGGGCCGGTTGTTTTTGACTGGGACCCATTGCTATAAAAACGAGGTCGTGAGAAGACAGAGGTATGCCTGATATGGATGCAGATGATTATGGATATGCGGATATAGTCGATGTAGCTGTAATGCGAAGATGCGTTGGATTGGACAGTGGTAAGATGATTAATTCTCTATCTATCTGCGGAAGTATTGCTTCCTTATATACACGTTCAACCCCCAGTCCTGATCACGCACTCACCACAGGTGCTTCCTAGTCCTGTCACAGTAACCACTTCCATAGCCACTGCCAATATCTCCTGACATGACATACCATTGATACTGGTTGCTAGTGCGGAACTTCCGGGATTACAGAGCTACACACCATCGTCACATTATATGCTGTTGCCCCCGGTAGCCATCAGAGTGATGTGCACCTCAGTCTAATCGCATTAGTCTATGTGACGAAACCAAGCTGGTTGTAGTGTACTTTTAGAAAGATTAAACTATATGAAGAGAGAAGTATCACAACTACGGACAATGACTATTTGTACATCCTTCTAGCTCATCCAATACGTACTCTGTTGGTGAGAATGACGTATTGCTTCGCCACTGCCCGTCGTCATCTTTGCCATCTAGCTGACTCTCTCACTTGGCAATTCTACTTCGCCGTCTCACATTCCTTCCTAGCTTTAATGTAATGTAGCCAAGTGAAACTTAGTCGCTCGATACAAGATAATATGTAACATTCTCCCGAATACGCCCCCAAACTCCGTTTAGGTCTCCGCCTAAGCTAAACCACGGTCAAACCGTAACAGTCTACCAGGCAACGCTCGGACGTAGGGATGTTGCCAGAGTGATTAGATACTCAACTGTGCTATCAGTGCCCTAATCTCACCTAGCTTCCTGCGCCCGAGTGTCCAAGTGCCGCGATAGTGGAAGCCCGATGAGACTCAATCGGAGCTGATCCGAAGTATTCATAACACTCCCTCTGGCTCCGAAAGGAATCTTCTTGATGGGACCGTAGGATCTGTGATCTAATGGATCGATACTGTAGAGTTAGCTTTGGTGAGACTATCGGCTAGTTGCTGTTTGGAATTGACATATATGACTGGTATAGATTCCTGCTGGTATAACTGTCGACAGTAGTTATTGCTAAGCGCTATATGCTTAGAGCGCTTGTGATTGTCGTGATCCTTGATTAGGGATATGGCTGACTGGTTGTCCACATATAGATTGGTGCGATGTGACCCTTCAATGTGCTCAGATATATATAGCTATGCGAGGAGAGTTTTGACCCACTGGGGCTGGCGGCAGGTTTCTGTTGCGGCGAGATACTCTGCCTCTGTCGTCGATAGAACGACCTCTCGTTGTAGTCAAGACCTAGGCGCTGAGTAAAGCCTTTAACTGTACAGCGGGCTTTGTATTTTTCTAGTGTGCGATCTGCGAAGTATCTATTCTTGAAAACCCACTTGCTTTTCATGATGTTGCGACCCTTGGGGAGGTTTTCGCGCCTGATGATCTGTATTTTCCTTGTGTCTTTTAATGAGCGAATTTCGTCCATTGCGGCTTGTCGCCAGCTATTTCCTTCTGCGCCCTGCATTGCTTCTGACCATGTTTTTAGTTCGTCGGAGGGCCTTGTAGTTTTACCGTGGTGGAGTTTGTAATAGTCTGGCCGTTTAACTGGTCTCCCTCTCTGACTGTGTCTGATCAGAGTTTGTGACATTGTCGGTTCTGGGGAACGCTGTCGTTTGTGGCCGACTACTTGTGGGATGTCGTCCCATCCGGTCATGATTTTGTCGAGTTTGGTTTCTTGGGCGCTTAGCCGGACTACTACTGGTTGCTGCTGATCGTTAGATGTAGGTGACACCGTTACCGTTTGCTGATCAGTGATAGTTGTATGCTCTGAGACTGCGGGCTCCCCCTGTTTCTGTGACTGCTGGACTTCTCGGGGCGGTTTCTGCTGCTCCGTATCTTCTGGTGCCTGCGGCGATATGTTTTCTCTTGGCTCTGACCTTTTGTGCGAGGATTACTCGATTTGCGTAGCATTTATATTTTCTTGGTCGGCGCAGTTGAGTAACCATACCATTTGCGGGATATCTGGTATGTTTGGTAGTGGAGTTGATGATTCGTTTTTGGAGACGGGCGGTGCCCGAATTGCTGAGGGTTTATTCATATGCCCCCCCTCAAACCCTGATGCGGGTTGAATGCTCCGAGGCGGAGTGTGGCTCTGCCATGTGTCTGCGGCTAGATTTGTTTCGTTGGCCCAGTAGCTTGCGGTTTTCTGCTGTTCAATAGAATTAAAGGCGTCCCCAAACATTACATCCTCGTTAAAGGTAGCGTGCGAGGTGAAGCTTTCTATCCATTTATAACCTTACGCCAGTGACCAACGAGGGTGATAAATTAGGTAATTCTTGCTGGTGTTCTTTTGTAACCCAAAAAACCACCCTTTTTCTGCTCTTGCTTCGAACTTGCCGGTCTTGGGATCAAACAATTTGTATGCGCGGCAGCCAAAGCGAGGTATTGTTTTAAAGTCGACCTTCTCGTTGTGCGGTAGAATTAGGCCTTGTAGAAAGCCGACTATTGGCACCTTTCTAGTGCGAAGGCAGAATAGAAGATTGCTTAGAAAACATGCGTGCTCTACAGACCATGGCCAAAATATTGGAGGTGTTTGTCTTAGTTGTGGTATCGTATGATGACGAATATGACAATTGTTTTCTAAGTCGTGTTAAAGATATAACTTCTATAAGTGAATATATTTGAGTTGTTATGTAAAATAAGGTACAAAATATCTAGAAGATGATCGAGTAAAGCTGATTGTGATATATGCTCCGTATGATCCCTTTTCCAATCATCCAGATTGTTACGGCTTGAGTTTACAGATGATAGGTTTATGGTATCACGTGATGTGGAGTCTGGTTGAGTAAGCGTTGGTCCCGGAAGCGAGCTGGTGGAGTTTTCAGCCCAGCGAGGCTGCAGACCTCTTTCTCTCCTTGTCTTTTCTTTTAGTTATCGTGCGTAGCTTTAGGTCCAAATACAAAGCAATTACTCTTTTATATTTCGAGGGAGTCTTCTAGTGTCAACCTGAGGTCGGTCGTAATACAGATCATGTCCATATATGACCATTTCCATAACCGTTCCTTAGTAATTTACCCATATTTCTACTAGACCTAGTCTCCATATATAGGTTTAGATCAAATCACACATGACACTAGAAAGTTACATATATCTCCTAAATTATAGTGTTCTTATGACTAGACGTCCGCTACGCGTTTCTTCCCTTGACAGTTGTATATTTGCGAGACACGCGACTAGTCACGACCTGACACGACATTACCCTGTAATAATTATTGACATGGAACCTCTTCGGGCGTCTCAGCGCAAGCATCAGATATTCCTTGGGACCGAAACAGTAGCCTGGAATATACCTATACTTGCTTACACTTGACTTGTCGTAGTGTAACCGAAACAAGAGGTATGCGGGCGTCCATCATGATTGACCTTGCAATCCCTAGAATGACCTTATTGAAGGATTCTGTTGTACCATTTTGCTACGGCGTGTAAGGTGCTGATAAGTCTGTGCGAATACCTTGTTCGTCATAGAGAGTCTTGGCTCGAGTAAATTCGAACCCGCCGTCTCGGAAGATCACTCGGACTAGTTTTCCGTATTGGTGCTGCTTGAGCTCTATCTTTTTAACTAAGCACGGTGCTATCTCATCCTTGGTGCAAGTTGTCAGTGCCCATCTCATCCGGGTTTTAGCGTCAGTAATGATGACGGCGTATTGATATCCAGTGAGTGATGTGGGAAAATTGCCAACTGTATCTACTGATATTTTATCCAGTGGCTTTCCCGGCACTGGCCTTGGTTCTCTAGATATAACCGCTGCGCATTGCTTAGATGACAGGTCTCGCAAATGCTTAGCTTGGAAAGGTCCAGTTCTTCTAACCCAAGTGAGTTCAGGGGCGTTTGCTTTAAGACTTTCTGGCCGATGTGCCCTAGGCGTTCATGCCATCTTTGAGCGCTAGATGTTTGTGGTATCCTTGCAATGCCTGGTGCTACTATTCGCTCACAGTGGGATTGGATTGATCGTTCATTGCTCGAATCAACGTAAAGAATGTTGTTGATTGTTAGAAGGCGGGCTTTGGTTAGTTGGCGGGGATTTCCAATTTTGACTAAAGTTTTATTTCCTTGAGCTGCAACTACATGGTGCTCAGATTTCAGTCTTACTGCCGATATTATTGAGCATGATGACTGAAGCGAGTATATGCAGTTCGTTAGAGTTACCTAGTTTTCCCCTATGCGTATTTTGCAGGTGCCTTTGTACGACAGAGTGTGACTACCTACAGCCTGATCGAATTGAAAAGGTACGGCTAAACGTTTTATTGAAACGAAATCACTTTTACGGCGTATAAAATGGTGCGAGGCACCTGTATCGTACAGTAGAGGGTTCGCATTGGGAGCTACTAGTGCTCTACTAGATCTGCCTAAGTAAACGACCTGGTCGTCTCCGTCGCTATCTCCATTCGATATTTCTTCGGACATGCTTAGACGAGCCGCTTCTCTCTAATTTCTGTTCCCATCACTGACCACTTTTTTGCTTGATGCCAACTCTGGGTGTTGTTTATAACAATCTTTGTTCAGGTGCCTGTGTTTGTAGATCTGGCATCTCTTTTCATCATAGTCAACCATGTCGCGGTCTCGTGTTTTTAGTTTCCTGTCTGCAGCAACCATTGCTCTTGCAGTTGCGGCAGGTCTCTCCTTCACTTGGCGTATTGTGATCATCATCATGTTGAGGGACACATAGCAGTTATCTGGTGTCGTCGTTCGGGTCTGCCTCCAGGTATCAAGCCAAGGTACATCATCGGTACCGAGAATGAAAAAAATGCTGGCCAAACCAGGTTGTACCGTATACGGGTTGGGTACGTCATTGTTCTTGGCATGTGTCGTAAACATCGATTCTGCTGCATTGTTCACCGAGATTAAATTTCGCAGGAGCTCGTTGCATTACTCATCCGCAGCGGTTGTCATCTTGGTCTGCTGGAATGCTCTGACTGCGACTTCATATGGGCTGCACGCTCCCTCTTCTCGTGATGTGGAAATGCTGTCGAACAGCTGCTTTGCGGTGATTTTGCGGATATAAGGTGGCCTTTTAGCGGCTGTCATTCTGCGAACCATCACCCCTTTTGCATCGATTCTCCTTCAGCCCATTGCGTTAGGCAATTTGCGTAATCTTGCTGGCTACTGAGGAACTCTTCGCTAGTCATACAATTTTTCCGTTCAGGGGCTATTGAGCTGACTGCCGGAGGAATTCCGTCGATGTCGTGGACAACAAGGCCGAGGCGGCCACGTTTTACAAGCTCTGTCTGTAGGTCGGTTTCCCACTCGACAAAGTTTGCCCCTGTTCCGAGAATAATCATGCTTTCGTTGTTCATGTCTGTTTCTGTTATGTTATCTGAAATAAATTCAACGAGAATTGGTCTTTGACTTGCAGAAGAAAGCGCCAGGCTCATAACCTGTTATAAAAACGATATCATGAGAAGACAGAGAAATACCTGAAATGGATGCAGATGATTATGGATATGCGGATATAGTCGATGTAGCTGTAATGCGAAGATGCGTTGGATTGGACAGTGGTAAGATGATTAATTCTCTATCTATCTGCGGAAGTATTGCTTCCTTATATACACGTTCAACCCCCAGTCCTGATCACGCACTCACCACAGGTGCTTCCTAGTCCTGTCACAGTAACCACTTCCATAGCCACTGCCAATATCTCCTGACATGACATACCATTGATACTGGTTGCTAGTGTGGACCTTCCGGGATTACAGAGCCACACACCATCATCAAATTATATGCTGTTGCCCCTCGGTAGCCATCAGAATGATGTGCACCTCAGTCTAATCGCATTAGTCTACCAGGCAACGCTCGGACGTAGGGATGTTGCCAGAGTGATTAGGTACTCAACTGTGCTATCAGTGCCCTAATCTCACCTAGCTTCCTGCGCCCGAGTGTCCAAGTGCCGCAATAGTGGAAGCCCGATGAGACTCGATCGGAGCTGATCCGTGGTATTCAGAACACCCATTGACTGGTGTCGATGTTGACTCCACTGGTTGTACAGGATTTGGATTTTTCCTCACCACCTGAGTCCAGGATGTCTCAGTAGTGTTGATGTTTTGTGGTTCATCGCCCTCAATTGGTCCAGTAGGCTTTGTCAAAGCCGGCTCTTTGCCCTTTGCCTGGCTGCTGCTTTCTATCGCGAGGATTTGCACTGGTCGTGGGGTGCTCGCGTTAATATTTCCTCCTGGCTTAGTAGCAGTTGGCGGAAGGGTTGTTGTCTTACTGCTACTGGCAGCCTCTGATGGCCCACTGGATCGGGGCTGAGGGTTTCCACGCAGGATGTTTATTGGAATATTATCGTGTAATTGATGATACTAGAATGATATGAATAATGATCCCGATAATATTCCAGTAGTTATGAGCCCGGATGCTTCACCCAAGCATATATGACTCTGCCTCAAACTCATCATGCGTGGTGGTTTGCCGCCCCTGCCAAGGTATCTATCATAGACTTTGTGTCTGTCGTAAATAGACATTTACAAGTCATGCTCTCAATATTCACAACACTCCTCCTACTTTGCAGCTGCTGAAGTTTGCAAAGTCTGTAATCGAGATAAATCATTTGATGTTAAAGACTCTATCGTCGTTCTAACAGCCTCTCGTCACTTTTCTTGTTTCGCAGTTTGTTTGTAACTCATGGGCGTTGGATTAGGATCCAAATCATCTACTGCTAAAGCTATCCTAGCATGGTCCTGTTTTTCGCACTCAATCTCATCAATCAGACGAATTGGTGGATGTCTATTCCGCTCTGGTCGACCCGTAAGTGATTCTTGATCATGAACCAAGGCATTCTCGGCGAGATCCGGTAGATCAATACAATTATTCTGCTCCTCCTGGTAAAACAAGTCATCTGATGTCGCATCTAAGGGCTGAAAAATACTCGATTCGTCGGTACTTTTTATCAGTGATCCTCCTTTCTGCTGTTCTTTGAAAACAACATGGGAACTTTTAGTGATGGCTCCAATTTTTGGATCTAGAATACGGTACTACTTAGTTGTCCTACAATATCCAACAAAAATGCCTCTCTTAGCATTTAGGTCGAGTTTATCACGCTTCTTCTTGTCGACATGGGCATATGCCACACATCCAAATACTTTCAAATGCTGAACATTTGGTCGCTGACTACTCCACAACTCATAAGGTGACTTTTTACTGTCGACAGATGGTGTAAGGTTTCTCCGGTAACATGCTTTCGCCATAGCTTATGCCGATGATCTTTTCGGAAGACCTGACCCTGCCAGCATTGAACGAGCTTTGTAACAATCGTTCGGTTCATGCGCTCAACTTTCACATTTTGCTCTGGTGTATCCGCAGCCGTGAGCTCATGTATAACTCCTAGCCTAGCGATAGCTTTTATGAGCTCTGGAGCTCTATCAGATCGAACTTTAACCATCTTTTCACCAGACTCAAGCTCAACATGCGTGGTGGTTTAAAATCCCTGCCAAGGTATCTGTCATAGACCTTGTATCTGTCGTAAATAGACATTTACAAGTCATGCTCACGATATTCACAATAATTTTTGTGATTATGACCTATAAAGCCTCTCCATTTTTTTCGACAGCCCGTCGAAGCTGAATGTTGGTTGTACCAGCTAGAAGGTTAATGTACCCGCTGACGATACGCTCAGCCTCTACGAAGCGCAAGTTAAAAGCCCTCGCTTCATCTGCGAGGAAGTTAGTCATTATGACACCTAATGACTCGGTGGGGTTCGGGGGCGAGTAATGGTAGCTCGCCATGCAAATCGGCTCTGCGTTTATTTGTGTATTATTGGGTTGGTTGGGTGGTCCTGTGAGGAGCATTTCGACGTCAAAACGCGTCGAATTTACGGGTAGAAGGGGGGCCAAGAGCCAGCCTCTGAGGAGGACTGGGGCGGGATGAGTAGTTGAAAGATGTATATAGCAGTACTTAGTCGTAGATGATATATGATATCGTCACTTGGGGCGTGCTTTGTAGATGTAGGAGCGTCAGTGATTAGAATGAAGGGCTTTTGGGGCGGACATCTGGTCGGACTCTTTGGTGTTCTCTAGGTGCTTTAGGGCGCGCTAGAACGTCGGGTAGTTCTCTAGGGACTTTGCCGTCCAATATGTAACTAAGGTCACAAGCTGTGGACAGGCACGACGCTAAATTAATCATTCAATCAATCGACGCTCCTAAGATCCCGGCATATACTAACTGGGCCTAGGCCCTCATGCCAGGTGCCCTAAACTTAGAATACACTAAAAGCACCTTTCCTCTGATAACTATAAGCCGATGTTACAGTCTGCCGAAGAATGAACAGGGTGGGAGGTGACCACGCTGAGATTTTTTCTGACCCGAGAGTTGATGGGTGTGGAAGATAGGGATGCGGCGCAGGGCACCGTAACTCAGACACATACTGTTCTTTTTTTTTCACTCTTTTCTTTTGTCGCTTCTGGCCCCACTGCCGGTCATGTAGGTAGCAATGAGCTTTCAGAGCCCATCTACCCGTGTCACGTCTAAATAAATGTTAGGTTCTTCCTGTCACGTAAAAGATTTCAAAGTCAAAGTCAAAGGCACCTCTCCTCTGAGACTTCTGTTAAATATAGCGTAGACAGAGTGATAATATAAATCTGCATAACTGAGGTTAGAAACAATCTACCGTCAGTACAGATAGAGTTACTAGTAAGCGATTGAGCCCCGCTATATAGGTATTATGGAGCGAGTGTAAAAGCTAGGAGCGAAAGTCGGTCTCTTCGAAAAACTTAGTTGTTGGAAATATCGCGCGATGAAATGGGCGTAATATTTATGGAACGAAAGTAGAAGTTGACTTGAAAAGTGTTATGTTTGAATTACAACTAAAAGTGTGCGCTACAAGTACAAGTATAAGCGACACATAGCCTAAGCCACAGCATAAACGAGTGTGGCGCCATCTAGGCATAGAGAACCCCCAATAACCTCCTTGCGCCCACGCTATACAGCCGCTCATGTATCCACTAGGTAGCCTTAAGCGCTACCATATTACCCATTCCAACCTCTTAAATACACATAAGATCGTGTCGGGAACCTAGACGAAATGGAGGGCCCGTACGCCCACAACACTCTGTGTCTCCATTTGCAACAACAATAAGGAGAAGATTAAGATTACTTATCTCTGATGGCTACCAGTTTCGACGAAGTCGAAGTTAGTAATGATCTTAGTAGCGGGAATGTTAATCCACTACAAAATTAGCACAAAATGTTTCTACATAAGCCAGAGAGAACAGATGTAGACAATTGTTAATAAATTAACGTCTTTACTCTTATATGTAAGAACAGATAAATGCAGGGCGACACTGAACACCTATCGGGGGACGATTCCCAACACCCGTCAGTGGTGTCCCCTACGAGCCTCCAGCTCTCACTGCAGAGTCTGCAGAGCCGAGATTGAGTAACAAAGTCCTCACTTCGACTAGGATTCCCAATCGCTTTCGCGGTCTATATATTCTGCGTCTCTCAATATATCCCCCTATCACCACTACAATGAAGCTAACTACGATCAGATCAAATGGGAGGGTCGGAGCCCTACTCTTCACAAACCTTGATCATGAAGGAAAAGCCATCCGATGAGTTTCCGGAGCGTAGCCAGCACCCGATACAGAGATGGTGGATTGGATCAAATCGGCCTCAAGTGTTACAAAGAAGGGAGATATGGATGAATATGCGCACCTCATGTGGTCCCTGTTGTGATCTAACGCTGTTCAATCTGCGGACTTTGTGGTGAGCAGTTATTACATCTCACGTGATGGAACATGGAAGCGAAGTAAAAGAATTCATTTATTTATTTTTTATGTCTACCGGGCACTAGTTACAACTAAAGCCCCATCCCTGAGGGGACATGGTGACTACTAAGTAATACAAAACGTGATATGCAGTGGCAGAGGCCATGAAAATATATTTAGAAACTGCGAGCGCTATGCAGCGGGTACTGTTGGTACAATACGGTATACGCGCGTAAATAAAAGGCAATAAATAGATTCAATAAAAAGATATAATAGCATTCACATATATTCATTCTATCTATCTGTTCTAGTCTTCTTGGTGTCATGTAAGAATGCCAAGAGAATATTACGTAAGTTGCACTACAGCTACAATAGGTTAATACATATTCCATCTATTACTAGAGTGCACATGACTACTGTTCCAACAGGTACCTCTCAAGAATAGTTCATATTTTACGGAGTTGGCAGATTTCTGACAGGAACGTAACCTTCTCCAATATGGTGGTGAAACGCTTAGCTCCTGGGAGGTGCTTAGAAGAAAATAGAGTGAGCCCATACTTCGTCGATGGCCGGCCGAAGCCAGTCTCTCTCGCACAATGGGGCAAAAAACTAAATGAGTGATTGACTTATTAGCCCCGCAGGAACAGGTCAGAATGGCATCAAGATGATGAAACCTTTCGTGATAGGCACGAAAGTCACCGTGTCCAGTGCGGCATTGAATTAAATTCCCGAGATATCGGCGAGGGAGTCGAAGTTCCTCAGGAGGCTTCTTGGGAAATGGCATCCCTAACTCACAATAGGTAGAGGGAGCATGAGATTGCCACCAGGCTGTGGTTAAGTCCCACATTTGCCTTTTAATCTTTGCGCGGACTCTGGCAAGGGATGCGGCAGGGGGGGCTGGTTGGCGAGCTGCCTCTCCGCCCAGCTTGTCAGCCAGCTCATTGCCTTGAATACCTATGTGACCGGGAGACCACATAACTTGGACTTTGCCAGGAGATGCGATAGGCAGAATTCTCCTCGTAGGCCAGCTAGACGGGAGATCCCGAAATTCTAGAATTTCCATTTGCGAGGACTTAGATGGCGAATAATTGAGGAGACGTTGTGCTGCCTCTTGATTGTCTAGGATAACGTGGATGTTGGTTGCGAGACGAGTTGAAGGCGCAGCTACAGCAGCCTTAAGCCCTGCCAGAGCGCCGATAATTTCGGAGTCATAGACCTCGAAATCGGGGCCAAGGGGCACCCTCACTTGAGCTACAGTGATGTCTTTATGGAGAGCGATGGCACCTGCCTCAGCAGACTCATTGCTTTGCTTTGACCCGACAGAGAAGACAAGGATATCCCATGGTGGAAGTACGCTGATACGCTCGGAAAATTCTAGGGCGGAAAAGTCTCCTCGATTACGATTAAGCGGAGCTTTAAAGGAGGGAGGTAAGAGCCGAGGGCGGAGGAAGGGCGAAATGAGCTTCAATTTTTCGGTGAGGCGAGATTGTACGCGAGGGTCTTTTAACCTTCTGACCGAAGGATGAAAGACACCTAGCCATCTTAGAGTAGAATTTGTATTTTTTGGGACGCCATTGATGATGACCGGAGGAGAAAGGTTGACGAGATCTGTGAAGATGAAGGAATTCAGTCTTGTTTTCTGCCAGAGAGAGTCCATTCTGCTCGCACCAACGGGTGATGCTTCCGACCCTGTTGGTGGTCAGATGAGAAGAATCGGCAAGAGTTTTTGCGACCGAGAGGATTGCTACGTCGTCTACGTATCCAAATGTAGGAAACCCGAGTTTAAATAATAGCTCGAGAAAGAGGAGAAACTATATAAGAGAAGCAGGGGATCCTTGGGGCAAGCCATGCGGAATATCCAAGAAGTCACCTACAAAATCACCCACTCTGAGACGAGCCTTCCTGCAAGAAGCAAAGGAAGAAGCCCAATTCACGTACGGTAAAGGCCATCCCTGTTCGCGAAGACGAGTGCGGAGACGGCCAGGCTGAATGCTATCAAAAGCACTTTGGATATCGAGGGTGGCGAGAGTGCACACCTGCTTTGTCTCCCACGTTTTTTCGACATCGTGAACCAAACATGCTACTAGATCCATGGCAGACCTTCCGGGTAGGGCTCCGAAATGCAAGGGGGAGATAATGCGATTTGACAAGGCACAGAAGGCAAGGGGTCTCGCAAGGAGGTGTTCCAGCCCTTTCCCGAGAACTGGGAGAAGCGAAATCGGTCGCCAATTGGCAGGATTAGTGAGATCGTCCTTGTGCGGTTTAGGAATGACCACCACTTCGGCGCGGCGGAAGATATTGGGATGGTGATCATATGCCAGGCAGAGGCTGTAAAGGTTGACAATCCACGAGCGCCATGTATCTACTTCCCATACCAGGCGTAGAGCTGAGATAGAGAGGTAGTCATGTCCCGGAGTAGTTGACGAAACTTCCAGAAGACAGTGGCGCACTTCATCTTCGTCCACAGAGAGATGTGCGGGAATCGCACGCAGTAGGCAGGTGGGTGTATTTCTAGGTATATCCGGTTGACCAGTTGCGCGGGAAAGCTTAGTTCGAAAGAATATATCTGCCCGCTCTGTCGGGGTACTGTACGTAACACCATGAAATTGAATAGGAGGAGGGCCAAAGCGACTAGATGACTTCCGCCATCCAACAACTTTACGGGCCTCCAAGGTCGAAGAAACGTTATCCAACTTGAGCCGCTTGTGTTCGCGTTTGGCTCGTCTTACAGATTTCCGGAAATTACTGTGTGCCTCACTAATGAGATCTTGATCACCAATATGGCGGGCTTCGAGATACCGACGCCGTTGGTCTGAGCATTAGTGGTTCTAATAATCTTTGCATGGAACGCATGCAGGCCTCCGGGGGTTAGCTGCAAGCAAATATGCCGAGAGAGCGGCGATGCCCGATGAAGTCACTGCGTCCAGGCGTTGGGGGGATGGGTCCTCAAAGGGAAGAGTAGGAGGTGCGGTAGCGGAGAGGGCTAGACGAAATACCTCAGCATTCTCGTCGTTGAATCTGAGCAGCTTCAGCATTGGGTGTCGCCTTTGTGATGACGAGAGCTGGACGAAGCCGGATATTGTCTCGTGGTCGGAGGTTGAATGTGTCTCCGGATCCACACGGGCTTGAAGTCCTTTCATGTTCGTAAGTACTAGGTCAAGGACATGGCTGGCACGATGGGTGGGAGCTCCGTAAGGCAATGCTGACCTCAAAGAATAATTGTCAATCCATTCAACAAAGCTGCTGACGCCTGACGACCGGGAAACGTTGGGCTCCCATAATTCGTGGTAGAGGTTAAAATCCCCCACAATTATGGTATTCGGTTTAACCGATCAACTTAGGAGTGCGCCGAGGCTCTCAGACATTCGAGCTTGAGGTTGACGATATACATTTATGATCTCTAGAGAAGGAGAGCACTGGAGATGGAGGGCGATGATATCGGGTGAGAGACCACAATCCGGTTGGACAGGTCGGAGGTTAGATTTTTTCGGACATAGGTGAGAACACGCGGGCGCGAATTTTTCCAGTCACAATTAGGAGGAGTGAAAATAACGTAGGCCGGATGGGACTTGGTTACGTTCTTTTGGTTAATTGTTCTTGTCCAGGGCTCTTGGAGGAAACGGAGGCGAGGCGTGGGGGTGCTCCTGAAATAGACTCTATCGGTCATGGGAAGTACTATTGGAGGGATTATTGGAGACTTGCTGGTCTAGGTCTACTTCCATGGATTCATCCAGAGCAGAAGCAAGAGGAGTGAACCTGTTCTGGTTAGCAGGAGACGTGCGTTGAGGAGGAACGGAGGGGGCTTCCGTCGAGATATTCGGTGCACCGAGTCTGCCAGGAGAGTTGGAGGTTGCGGAGTTGGCAGCAGCGGCAGCGGCAGCCTCTGCGCGACGCTCTTTCCGGAGATTATTACGGTTACATGAACGGAGTTACGTAATTGCTTTCTCTAGAGGATGAATAAGTTTGCCCTTGAAAGGGCGAGGGCGGAGAGGACAGTTAGAGTCATCTGCAGAATGTGGCCCCAGGTAGTTAATGCACCGACACATGTGGCGGCATTCTCCTTGGTGAAGAATGGCACCACAACGAGCGCACAACGCTTGAGTGCGACAACGAGAGTATTGATGAAACCCAAAGCAAGCATCGCACTGGATGACCTTCGGGTTAGGGATATAGCGTCGTGAAGGGGCGCTGTCAACGATTCGAAAAGTGGGCACCTCTTTTGGGAAGAGGATAACCGCCGTATGTAGAGAATCATGGCGATCTTCATGTAAAGACCATTGGGCGCCAGACGGAGCGACGCCTGTCTGTGCCTGTGCGATGCTCTTAACGTCATCAAGCGTGGTAGGAACCAGATTGGAGACCGGGTTCCAGATAGTGCGTGGGATACGCTTAACAACGTACCCAATGCGGTCCTCAAGTTGAATAAGAGTACCTGAAAGAGACGCCTTTATGGAACCAGCATTTTCCATAGCAATTTTTAGCGATGCATCAAACGAGAAAGCGGCGCAGAAACTATTTGAGCAGCGAGAAACGGAGGCAATTCTATCCTTAAGTCCGGGAACAATTTGAATGAAAGCAGATTTAACTGTGGTTGCGTCTGCTCTGATGAGTGGAGCTTCCTCAGAGAGACGGAAGATAGCTTTTGAGCCCTTGGTGATTGCAGCTTTTTTCGGAACGGGCGTACAAGAAGGGCAGGACTTTGTGTTGGGTCGAGACGAAGACGGCTCCGGAGGGACAGTGGCGGTCGATGCTCAACTCTATGGTTGCTTTGCTGTGGGGATAGGATATCGTGCTGGTATGCTTTGGCTAGGCTTAGGTAAGGAGCCCGCTGGCTTGTGCTGTGTTTGGCTGTTGTATTGCATATGGTGCCCGGAAGCAACCGCAAGGAGAAACGCGTCCATTTGCTCGCGCACGAAGGACTGGATTAGAGGATCAGCCTCTTCAACGGCTGACCAAAACTTGTTATGAAAGGTTTGAACCCAAGTAGCTCGACCCTTCGCAACGCGCTGGACAAGTTCGAGCTCTTCAGCGACGCGCTGGGCCAGAGGAGGTGGTTGTTGTGATTTGGCCGTCACGGGCGCGATGACCAAACTAAAATGCACTTATTAGGGATCGAATTAGAGGAATCGAGTTGTAGGGAATAGTAGTAAAGGAGTAGGGATACGTTCCGTATCTTGTTATTTGCGTAATGATAGTTGTCTGGGATGTGGAGCGTCGATTGGCGAAGTAAAAGAAGGTTTGGTTTGGTTTGGTTTTTTCATTAACGTGCTAGGTAAAGTGACTACCATTGCACTCCTACTAGAGCTTAAGCACGGGTGGGGCCGGACTGCATCAGGTTAACTACCATTAAGTACATCTACCTCGTCCCACCTCAGACTTCACCTATGTGTTGAATCATGTCAAGCACAACTGTCCAGAAAACCCCCTTTTGGCGAACCGAAGCGCAAATTCCTCCTCAGCCTCGGCAACCACGCGCCCGAGCCCTCGACACCTTCGCCAGCTGTAACTTTTTCTCTCCATTCAGTCCCAGCTTTGGCTCATCTCAGCATCTCCTCATCTTATCCAGGGGTCGTTTTCTTCATTGGAGGCCTCATCCAGTCGCCCACCAAGGCCTCCTCGGTTTGTATTCCCTTTTGTTCCTTCATGTAGCATCCCTCTGTCCTTCAGCCGATCTCGTCATTTTAGAAACTTTGTAGAATGTCCAACCCTCCGGCCTTGCCCCGTCGCTGCCGTACCTCTAACCGTGTAGGTCGAAAACGCGACTGAGAGCTCAAGGCCGAGGCACCGATGCCCCAGCCTTTTTTGAACGCTCTAGTTGGTATGCCGGCTAAATTTCGTACGTATTTCGTCGGTGGCGATTCGTCGCAGGTCGAGTTGTTGGTGCCCTTGGCCGAGGTGAGGACGCATCTAAGGCAGGTATTTCGACCGTACCTTCACAGCGACTGGCAATTGCGTAGGGTCAAACATCCTCTTGCTTCTTTATTGGCGATTTGGCTTTTGGAGGTATGGGATTGCTTAGGTAGGTGGTGAGATTATTGTGGAGAGGGCCGCGAGATGAGTTTTGCTAGAAGTAATTTTACAGAGAAATAGAAAATAAGATGTTGAAGGTATCGGTTGTTGTAATACGAACATCAAACAGGTTATAGCCTGTCTGCGGTTCGTATCTGGGGTGTAGATGGTTGATTTCGTTGAATTGTGCAGTCGTGAAATCTCTGCAAGTCGGATTTTCGACCAAAAATGAGCCAATACCACTCCTCCCGATCGCCAAATCGACGAAAACCCTCAAATTCACCCTTTTTCGTGAATGAATCTCGGCTCTGGGAGAATATCTCACTGCCAGGTTCGTAGAGAACACCACTGACAGGTGTTCAGCCTTCGTCCTCCGAAGTAAAAGAGGGGATAGCCTACTTGCCAAATCTAAGCGATTACGGACACACGTAGAAGTGTAACACATTCTCTGTAGATGGACATGACATATAATTATCATCAATAATTGAATCAATCTCCACATAATTGAGACCCATAGAAGTGCCAAACTTTCAAACAACCTATAAGAATATGATTCTCTTAGACAACTGATATAGGACTACTGGAAGTAGATTTGATAAAGTATTGGGTTAACATAAAATACAGAGCGTGTATCGCGACTACTTCTCGGCACTATCTCCTAATGCTACGACCTAGCTCTCGCTACACGCTAATATGGAACTACTAATACAGGGTATATAAGATCTCCAAACGCCTTACTCATTTTGCTCCTAATTAAACAATAGTCACAGAGTGCAGGCGACACTATAAACACCGCCATGGTTGGATGGTGCGGTGGTACATCGTCTTGGCCGGTCTGCCAAGTAGAGTCTGGATAGCTTGGACACATATCCCACTCGAGACAGTAGATCGCTGGTTCAAATCCGGCAAAACACAATCACATTTCTCGCGGCGCTGTTATGCATTGATGACGAAGGCATGCTTGGGTAATCAAAGGTTTTTAAATTCCCTATGGTGGGTACTAACGGAGGAGGGTCGACTGTTTGTGTGAGCAAGTATACCTCATAGTGGTATTTGCGAATGAAATCCAGAGTATGAGTGTCTCTAACGTCAAAAGAGTCATCCAACATGTATACATAGCACCGGTTATGTGTCATAGCTAGATAGCTGAATACACATTCAATGATAAAAAAAAAAAAACAATAGTCACAACTATAACTCCATTATATTCAGGTGCAAAAATAATTATGTTTGACCAACAGTTATTTAATTTAACACAACCTTCAGTTTTATTTTCGCAATCGCATCTGTAACGAGCCACCACTGCATCCTAAAATACACTCTCTAACTGTGATAAGCTACACCGCTAGATCTAGCAAACAAATTACAATACTCCCGGTGTCCAGGCCTCGCTTGGCTGGGGCTGCAGATATTTTGAGACTTTTTCCCTCACTAGCAGATTCCATTGCTACCATTTTTGTGGATAGAAGGTTCCGTGGAAATGGCCGTTAAATTCTACTGATATACATTGAGCTGAATTGCTATTCATCACGGACAATATACTAATGATCTTTCAACTAACATGAGAGGCAAGGAACACTGTATAATGTGTGGCCTGGGTCAGAGAGGAGCCCATTATGATAGATTGTCTATGACTCAAGTAGTACAGTAAACAAAAAAGAAGCTGTCATGACTTTGCAGTGGTACTTCGGGAGGGTTAAGTCCTGCCGAAGGCAATTTTTCACAGCACGAGCGGCTACTAGGAAGAAAAGGCGTCGGGCGCTTATTTTCTTGGAATAAATTACATCTTTTGGTTTTCTCCTTAGTGATTTGACAAGCAAACTATATACCTAGGGTGCACAGACCCGTATCACGCCTATTGGGTATAGGGCGTAAGCCTGATACGAAATGCATTCAATTCAATTCGCCGTGGTACTAGCAAATGAAATCCGAGACATGAGTGCTCTTCTTTTACATTGAGTCATCTTTTCTGTAATGTTTCTCTGGTATTGTGTCCTTAGTAGCCTTCGACTCAGAAGGAACTACAATAAAATTCTTCTCTTATCTTCTCTGGTATTGTATCATAGCTAGATAGCCACATACGCAATTAATCTAATGCAAAAAATAAACGAGAACAGTTTCACGGAAAATAATAGGGATTAAAATGATGGCTTACCGTTATCATACAAATCTTGCAGGCCTGAGTAGGGAAAGGTAACGTAACAGTGAACTACGAGCACGTACATTATAAAGCGTAGTCTACAGTTGAGCTGCCTTCTTTACGCAGCGTCTTATCGATATTGTCGATTGGACAAAGATTTGTGACAACGAAAAGGCAAATATAAGAATAGAGAAGCTGGTAAGTTCAAAGCGTTTCAGGAGCGGTAAAACTCATGGATACGTCAAAATAAAGAGCAGCTGTCTCGTCGTATATGGAACATTGAAAAGCCGCAAACATCGTCACAGACTAGAGAACAGACAGAAAATGGATTATCCACAGATACATGCCCTCTGACATCCACTGAAACCTTGGTAAGACCCATAACAGTGTCGCAATTCAGACGAGAAGTAAGCGCATTGGCCTTAACTTATACTGTACCGAAAAAAGGTCCTCGGAGTGACTAGTCCAAAATGCCCGTGCGGATATTCGTTACCAAACGCCAAACATATAGTCTTGGCAGGTTGTCGGTGGGTAAATGGAAGAGTAGAGGTGCTGGAACAGGCAAAAGGTAGATCTTTTTAAGCTATGATTAACATCAAAGGTGATATGGACAGAATGACAGAGTGGATCCTAATAAAAACTGGCTTGGATAATTACGACTTACAGAAAATATTGGGATAGCAGTTCATTAAAGAATGCATCTATCAGGAAAGAGAAAAGAGGGAGTCTGTACCAGACAAACAATGATGTGCAATTCCTGAAGGAAACTCGATAAACTCTGCAGACATAAGGTGGGCAGCATGAGGAATTTTTTAACCAACTAGTTTACTCCGTATTTACTAAAGTCAAAGACACATGCATGACCCCAAATGGTGATGAATAAAGACTGAACAGCTGTCCGCGGTATCCTTGACGAGCTTGGGAGGGGAATATTCTTCAAGAACCAATTTCATTCGAACTTCGCAATACCGAAGGGGTTGGCCTACGAGGCAATGATTCAGCATTCTCCGCTACATCAATCTCTTAGTCCAAAACAGATTTATTCCCACGAATTGAGCTCCTCTCTAGCACAACCCGCACCTCGTAGAGTGCTACTACCCTCTTTTGTTGAGAAAAGAGGTTTCTATCATGATACTCGTGCTGGATAGCCATTAAGCTCAGCTCTACTCACAGTATTCAACCTCTTTTTCTGTGGAGCTTTTATCTTTAAAAAAGGTAATAATGGAAACTGTGGGCGCGAGAAAAAGTCTTAAAAACCTTCAGCTCCAGCTAGACGAGGTCTAGACACCGGGAGCACATGGGGTGCGCATATTCATCTGTACCTCTCTTCACTGTAAAACTAGAGGCCGACTTGATCCAATCCACCATCTCTGTATCGGGTGCTGGCTACACTCCGGAAACTCATCGGATGGCTTTTCCTCCATGATCAAGGTTTGTGATGAGTAGGGCTCCGACCCTCCCATCTGATCTGATCGTAGTTAGCTTCATTGTAGTGGTGATAGGGGGATATATTGAGAGATGAAGAAGATATAGACCGCGAAAGTGATTGGGGATCCTCATTGAAGTGAGGACGAAGGTGTTACTAAAATTCGGCTCTGCAAACTCTACAGTGAGAGCTGGAGGCTCGTAGGGGAGACCATTGGTAGGTGTTAAATTTTTATCCCCTGGGAGTGCCGTATACTCATTAACAATAGAAGTCCCCCAGGCCAATCATCCGAAATTGAAGCCGTGGCCACTACAATAAACACCAAAGCCTAAAATCCTTTAAAAAAATTGTCCTATCATGTTCGTCGATTAATTCTTCTCTCTCTCGTTCCACGTCTTAATTACCTGTCTTCTGTTAAGTTTTGGAGCCCAATATAACTGTGGTCATCAATGAGCCAAAGCCCGAGCTTTGAACCATACGACTTAATTTTCTTCCTCGCCAATTTACGTAGCATCGTAATTTGAAAGTGTGGAGTGGCCTGTAGTTGATGAGTAAGCCCTCATCACCATTGGAGTGATTACTTCATCGGGCGTTCAGGCGAGCTGATGTGTGGTAGAATTGAGGTATAGGACTCGCTTTAAAATAACAAAGTGAACAATTAAGGCAAGTCACTGTTCATAAATATTATTGTACCTATTTTCGACTTCGATTTGGAAGCGATTATTTTTAGCTTTCTCGGGTATTAAGAGCATATTGAGCGTTTGCACTGGCACAGCTGGAATTTGACGGTTCGTTATAGCCGGCACGAACGAATTTTAAGGAGGGCAAGACTGAACACCTGTACGCGGTGTTCTCTACGAACCTGGGAGTGAAATATTCTCCCAGAGCCAAGCTCAGTCAAATTTCGCAATATCAAAGAAGTTTGCCCACGAGGTAAAAATTCAAATTACTCCTCCACGTCGTTTTTACGCACCCGACGAGTTTGACTTCTACCTAAGTCCCATCAATTCTGCAAGTACGACCTAGTACATCCTCATCCCAATGATCACACTTCTCGTCGACTTCCTCTAGCCTCAGCCGGTCACCAAATACACGCCCACGCCGATATTTATACCCGACGGAGGAAGCAAAGCGTGGCGCACAAATCTGGGAGACTGTTCTTTGGGATGGAAGTGAGAGGATGCAGGACAAGTTGACAAGATGATGCAAAGGAAGAATACAACCTCGAAGGGCATGAATTTCCGAATTTTGGGAAGGAGATTTTCGAATTGGGCTTTGTGCGCGCCAAGACTTCGCTTGGGAGAGCGCAGCTGACACTATAAACACAAGCCGACGATGGAAGGTGTTGTGGTCCGCCTCCTGGTGGTGTTCTCTGGTATAGTTTGAGTAGCCTGGGCACCTACTCCACTTTGGAAGGAGACATCTCAGGTTATATTTTGCGCGGAGAAAAGTTGAAAGATGATGGAGGCATGTCTGGATAACTCAGGGTTTTTGAGACGTTCCCCTGGGTGGGTATTTACGGATGAGGGTTGACTTGGGGTGAAGAAAAAGGTACCATAACTTCGCAGTGGTACTTGCAAATGAAATCTGAAGCATGAGTGCTCTTCCTTTACGTTGAATCATCTATTCTGTACTTTTCTTTGATATTTTGTCATAGCTAGATAGCTGCATACGCAATTAAAATCTGATGCAAAAAAAAAAGAGCGAACTTTAAATATTAATGGCTGGGATTTCGACAAAAAACATATGCTTTACAGGAGATAAGTAGCCACCTTCTTCGGAATCTATTACAGATTCCTATCCGATTAATAAACCAAAACACGGTTAAACACACATTTGAGCACCGTAGTCCGCGGCTTCCGTGCGAATTGATAATCAGCCGGATGAATATCAGTGGCATGTGTGTAGCCACCTAGGTATTACTGAAACCACATTTCTCGCGGTGCTTTTGTTCAAGGATGACAAAGCCATGCTTAGATAATCAAAGGTTCTCATTTTCTCTTTGGTAGGTACTCTCGGAGGCGGGTCGACTGTTTGTATAAGTAAACATACCTCATAATGGTATTTGCAAGTGAACCCCAGAATATAAGTGTCCCCAACGTCAAAAGAGTCATCCGACATGTATACATAACACAGAAGATGTAGCAAAGCTAGAATGCTGAATAAACATTAAATAATTTGAAAAGATGTGTACTCACTGAGAGCCTCCGATGAGGTCAATTTGCACGGCATGCCGGAAAGGAATATGATTTCGCGCCCAAGCTAACCTCAGTCAGGTATCTTGGCGTTGTGGGACCTGGAGGCGATCAGTATCGCCACTAGGAGACCGTGCGCCGGCACACCAACAATTCCTTTTAGTTTGTACCCACTACCCATGCGATCCTTAGTCCTGCCCCATAACAATCTTTGCATGGGGATGGGGCGAATCAGATAAGTCTTGGCATCGAGAGCCTGAACTCCGGGACTCACATCTCAGCAAATGGTTAGAATTTTATTCACAGGCGAGGGATATCCATTTCCAGGCTGACTCTGCTGTCAGATAAAGAGCAAATGTTTCTCTCACGTTGGATTCCCCAACCCTGCTGCTTGGACTAGCTCTAGCTGGGATGGGTAACACCACGTAACTAGCTTGACTACAGTAGCGCAACTACATTATTGATTTCAGTATAGATCTTAAGACTAATGGGACTGGTAAATATGAGAAGATAGTAGTTTCGTCAAGTGTCACACTGGTTCACCGTTGATTACACCGATCATGAGCCCGATGGAGTTTCATTGGACGTCTATGTACTAGCGACTATATGTTATCAGATTGCTGTGGGTTTCCGGCCTGTAACATGGGCCCTGAGACATTCGGTGGCAACATCAACTACGACTATGTCGCCGTCCAGGGCAGGGAGAAGTTCTAAAACAAGCAGGGCTGCCAATACGCGACATTCAATATTTATTCACTAGAGTAAGTAATTATGCAAGTATGCTATATTATTTGTGCCATGCTTCATACCTTCAGTACGCCTCAACGTGTGCATTAACACATGCATGCACACATACAAATATACACGCGGCTATATCTACGAGTTATACCTGTAGATTTATCGTGGATACCTGATACCCTGGCCCTCTTTCATGCAAGGCGGCACAGGATCATCAGTGGACTGCGTCATGAACATTTCCCATGCAATCCATATACGGATAACGACTAACACACGCACCTTCTGCCAGGCTCCTTCTAATATTCCCAGTCGCGTGGATTTGGTTAAATCCCCCCACAACCCCTCTGAACTAGCCAAGAAGCCGAGAAACCCCGTAGTATCTAGTAGTGCCTCATGGGAATTTGATTGGGTATTGTAGCTTGGGGCGTCTTGTTAAACCAGTCTAGAGCCCATTGGATATGGCCTGATGTACCGTTAGTAATCATGATATAAAGCAGAAGAAACGGTGGTTGAATCAAGGTCGCATTGCATCCAGTTCATCTGTCACCTAAATCCCCATCTTTCCTGTCACAATAATTATCAGAATCATACTCATCATCTGAAGCCTACCAACCAACCAATTTACCGTCCGTTGAGCTGCTTGTCCATTAGCCGTTCAGTCTCTTCTTCAGCCTTTCCGCCAAAACTTCAAGGGCCAAATCAGGTAGTTTTCTAGAGTCGCAAAAGTCTCAGAAAATCGGATCCCACACTTCCCGATCCTCGCCCCACCCCTCCAAACCCACCGATTATCAATATCTTCTGGGCTAATAACGCCGTAAACAGTTGCTTTATCGCCCACTCTCAACCGCACGGCAATATAAGTTGGCATCGAGAAATTCGTTCATCCTTTCTGGCACAAGCCTATTATTCTTCCACCGACCCTCCCTTTCCTCAACCCCTGGTTGACTTGTCCCATCAGATCAACCTTATCTATCACCCCGGGCTATGTCCTCAAGCTCCTTGGTGGAGGAGGTGCCTCGTCGCAGCCCTCCTCCCGTTACAATCCAACACCAGATCCATCCATCTGACCCAAGGACAACAACATTGGCCAGAATGAGCGTGAATCACAATCGCACGAACTCAACTTCATCTAATTCTGACGGAAATCCTTCTTTATTTCTAAACTTTGTCTTTGACTCGAAGCAAAAAGATGACTCATCTCCAACTTCTGCAGCCTTTGAATACGCTATCACTTATGTCGACACGACGAACAGTCCGGCAATGAACGAAGAAATATTTTCTGTTACTACTCCAGATAGTCCTAAATTGTAAGTAGCGCAATCTTTCCAATTTTTACATCATGCCTGGCTGTAATCAACTCATGTTAAAGTCGTAATTTACTCATCAAATCATTAGGAGACCAACTCGTCAGAACTCTGGCTCAACCACTCCGCGTGTCCGACCACCTGCAACTACTCTCAATATTCCTGGCATGACTAGGTCAAAGATTTCTCCAGATGGTAAGATTGCGCAAAGAGACGTTGGCGCCAAATTAGTTGTAATTATGGTAGGCCTTCCTGCTAGAGGCAAGTCTTATATCACCAAAAAGATTCGACGATATCTATCTTGGCAGCAACATGCGACTAAGATATTTAATGTTGGAAATCGTCGGCGGATAGCTGCAGGTGCAGGTGGATCGACTTCCCAGCAAACCTCAATTGCTGCTGGTCAGCGCCCTCGAACTAATAGAACGGCTTCTCCTAATACCCATATTGATGCACCTACTCAAGCTGCTCATATTCTACTTAATGGTGTAGATCCTTTAGAGGCCATTGGAGAGGAGAGCAGTCGAATGTGTCCTGTCGATGTCATAGAACAAAGTGCCGAATTCTTCGACCCTAAAAACGAGCAAGCTACTAACCTCCGTGAACAACTCGCTATGTCTACTCTGGATGAACTACTAGATTTCCTCCTAAAGGAAAATGGCTCTGTCGGAATTTTAGATGCCACCAATAGTACTATCGAGCGACGTTTAAATCTTTTCAGACACATCAAAGAACGGGAACCAAAACTTAATATTCTCTTTATTGAAAGTGTCTGCGAGGACGAGAAGGTAGCCTACAACATCTATAGTCCAAAACTTTGCTAACAGAAGAAAGTTGCTTGAGGCTAACATGCACCTCAAACTACGAGGTCCTGATTACCGAGATAAAGACCCAGAAAGTTCACTAGCGGATTTCAAGAGACGTGTAGCTGCTTATGAAAGCGCCTATGTTCCCCTGGGAAGCTTTGAAGAAAAACACAGCATGCAGTACATAAAGATGATTGATGTGGGCCGAAAGGTGGTCCACTATGCCCTCCAGGGCTTTCTCGCAAATGGGATCGCATCCTACCTATCTACTTTTAATTTATCGCCTAGACAGATCTGGCTCACACGCCACGGAAAATCTGTCGATAACGCTCTAGGTAGGATCGGAGGTGATTCTGGCCTGACCGAAGAGGGTGAAAATTACGCTACAGCGCTATACAACTTTGTGGATAAAAAGCGCCATGAATGGGAAAAGGATCAAAAAGACCGTGCACTAGACAGTATGAGACTCCCTCAACCTGGAGATCAAACTCCACCCTATCCTGAGCTTTTGGGCGAACTTGAAGCAAAAAATTTCTGTGTATGGACTTCAATGCTTCAGCGCAGTATTCAGACTGGTAAGGAATTCGACGAGGACGAGAATTATGATGTTAAGCATTGGGAAATGCTTAATGAATTACATGCAGGCTCCTTTGAGGGTATGACTTATGATCATATTGCTACAAACTACCCAGAAGAATTTGCCAAGCGATCTAAGGATAAGTTGGGATATATTTATCCTGGAGTTGGTGGTGAAGGTTATCTACAAGTCATAGGTCGACTTCGAGATGTTGTTCGAGAAATTGAACGAATTAAGGACCATGTTCTCATAATTGGGCATAGATCAGTCTGCCGTGTCTTAATGGCATATTTTATGGATCTTCAGCGGGAAGCCATTGCTGATCTAGATGTGCCCTTGGGAATGCTCTTTTCCATCGAACCAAAGCCCTATGGCATCGACTTTCACGCTTACAAGTACAACGAGGCTACATTCGACTTCGATGAGCTTCACGATTACAAACATCGTAAGACAGTTGGTCCTGGAACCTAATCAATCGACGTTATATTATTCCTTTTCAAATAGGCCTCTCGAAGGAGTGCCACGCTAAGATTCAAATTTATTTAATGTTATGAGAATAAACTGGACTTTAGGACCGAGTTTTTTTCAGATTGTCAACAGATAGACTCGACATTGGGACAACGGCACAGAAGGTTAAGCACGGCACTTTACGAAGCCGATAATGAATGTGGCGTATTTGGGTGAAACCGGTGAAGACGGTTATGGGGTAAATATGGTTTTAAAGTCGTGTCTAAAGTAACATGCGCATCGATTCGGTTGTATCCGGCGTTTAAGTGGCAAATGTCATATATTACTTCCTCATTCGATTGTATTCTGTGCGACTATGGAGTCTTCATCTTGTAAAGTCTTCTCATAATGAATGGAATGATAAAATTATAAGTCATGCGCCCTGCCATAACTTCACTTTAAAATGTCGAATGTAATTAGACTCTCAGATGTTACAAAGCTACAATACCACGAGTATTAAGTGCAAACATCTCTCAAGATACACCGTGATGAATCCCGGCACTTATTAATGCTCCAAGGCTCGTGAAAGCCGAGTAAAAGCTGCCAAAATTTGCTGTGTATTTTCTCCGGACATGTTTCATTCCAAATTATGCGTCAGTCGCACTTGGTATAACCCGGGATATTTCTATCATATTTCATTCATTTAGTTCTGGAGCATTACAAAGCTCAACCCAATCAGCAGAGAGTAACTCGACGGAGAATAGTGATTAATAAGTCTGGAAGGGGGACAGTTGCTGATTGATTCCTGCAGCCAGGATTAGATGGAGATGAATGACGCAGTAACGCAGCTAGCGGGAACGCGAGATTGCGTGACGAGCCGCTGCGGACCGTCCGGCGGCGGGGTGGGCCCAGGTCATGCGCGAGCTTCAGCGCAGCAGCAGTTGAGCACAGTTTTCTGAGGGCGCTTATCACTTGACCTAGCTGGGCAATGGTTGGGTGAAGACACGGATGCGATAGCATGGGGTACGACAACGGCTATGCTGAGGCCCGCGGAGGGCGGATAGCAGTTGATAGCGTCTCGGGTACCAGTGCTAGACAAGAGATTTGAGCCTACAACTAGACGAGGCGAAACTTGCCTCTTATCGCCCATGCATGCTAGTTTCCACGCTGTGAATGCGAGGCCCGCTTAAAGGATCAGATAAAGCGAGGAGCTTGACAGCATTTGAACGAGAGCATCACCGGCAATAGAGGTTCAGAGTCAAGTGCGAGAGGGTGCATGAGATAGCCTGCGGTTAAGATGAGTAAGCAGTGTGGGATCTGCGCGTTCTCGACCTCGGAAGGGCCAATTAGCGTAGGTGGGGCTCTAGGGTATGATGGTTGAGTGGCTTCCTCGTGTTTCAGGGGAAGACCCCGTAGTGCCATTGGTCCACTCATTTCTTTGGTCGGGGAGACGGCCGTTCTTGACCTTTGTTCGGAATCATCCTCAGCTCGCCTTCGGAGGAAGGATGTTCGCATTAGAACTCCATCTACTCTTATCTATGGGATTCTTCTTTCGATTCCCGTCTCCATCGGCAGGAATTGATGATAGAGCGATAGGCGCTGTCAAGCCAAGATCCAGGCGCTAATCTTTAACCTCAGTCAGTACTCCCAATTGTAAGTTACTTGGTCTTACGCTCCTCGCCGCGAGTTTTCTTTTTCGTAGAGACCGTCCGACGCATTCCCGGTTGTCCAGCCATGACTTGTTATCAATGCCTTGATAACAATCTCCACGAATTTTGTGAGGGATGCGACGAACAATCTCTAGATTTTATCGAGAATAACACAATGATGCAATTACTCACGAATGCAGACAGCCTTCATCTACGAGTGTCTGTCGAAACAAGGTTTTAAAACCTTGCGAAATCCAAACATTCCTTCGTCATCCTGAACACAAACATCGCGAGTCATATTGTCGAATTTTAGTGTATTGGAAATCGCAGTCTTCTGTCTCATGGGAAACAGGTGTCCGAGCTACCCTTACTCTACTCGGGAGATCAATGCGGATGTGAGTGTACTTCCATCGTCATGCAGCGTTACTTGTGGGGCGCTAGTATGATTAATATGAGATGTTGTCCCTCGATCGAACCAAGCCATAGTTCCATAAATGACTGCGCCCCATATCAGACAGAAGTATGAGATGGCCTTCATCATCTGTAGCATGATCGGTGTCGAGTCTGTGCTTGCCTTTGTCCCATGAAGAGATTTCAGTAAATCCCAGTAATATGAGCCGCTGTGCAAAGGGTAGGAATTATACATCAGATGAGACAAACTTACATGACTGCAATATATCGCGGCATTGAGGCTGGAGGATCCCTTCAAACTCACACAAGCCTGCACCAGTGACGCCGCTGTCGGCTCGAAAGAGGTGATTGAACCTAGGTAGTCGTTTGTTTTGACATACGCGCAGTATTCGCGTCGATCTTCTTCCGGCTCTTAGGTCCGTGACTCCGCGGGTATCCTTATCTCGCACAACTCCATCATTCACAGATCGGTAGTGAAGTGAGGGGACTCGCCGATCTTGCAGGGGCGCCGGTATTTTATATAATCTAATACGGAATGGGGGTAGGGCGATGAAGAGCTATGATGATGACATTTTGGAAACTCAGGGGAACGAGCCTCATTATCGCTATTAGCTAACTGATTAAACTGTGAGTCCCTTCGCCAAATGGATCAATCATATATGACGATACATTCGTAGAACGACGACTAGATTGCCGGAGGTACTCGATAGGTCGAAGGAAGTTGAACAGCTGATTTTAGTTCATATCCTGGCTACCAGCAAGATACGTCTACAAGTGTATATCTGGTTCAATAGAGAGACTGGTAAGTACATTACGGTCGAAGACCATACAAGACAATTGAGTCTTTGCCAATAGGTGTAGTATATCCACGACCTGGGTTGGGTGGTGCAGTGGTACACCATCCAGGCCGTTCTCCCAAGTAAATACTGGATAGCTTGAACGCCTACCCAATTCGAGACAGGAGAAAGCGGGTTCAAATCCAGTAAAGCCCAAACACCACTCTCTCTTGCGGTGATGTTGTACTTGTGGGATGATGAAAGAACACTCGCATAGCCACAGGGTTTTCGCGCTTTTCCCTGTGGCGGGTATGCAAGGAAGAGGTTATACGTCGTAAGAATTAATCTCGAGTGGTATCTGCAAATAAAATCTGAGTGTGAGTGTTCTAAATGACAAATTGAGTCATCCTACTTAAAGTACATATCTTCCGATAAAAACCGGCATGGGCCTTAAGGCGCCAAATCAGGATAATGAATTATTTATTTCTTATACCTACGACCTGGTTGTCTCTGATACAGTTTGAGTAGCTTGAGCATCCACTTCACTTGGGAAGGAGACGCCTCAGACCAGATTTCGCGCGGAGGAAAGATAATAGATGATGGAGGTGTATCTAGATAACTTAGGGGTTTTGAGACGTTCCCCTGGGTGGGTATTCACGGATGAGAGTTGACTTGGGGTGAAGAAAAAGCCGCCATAACTTCGCAGTAGTACTTGCACATAAAATCCGAGGTATGAGCGCTCTTCTTTTACATTGAGTCATCTTTTCTGTACTTTTTCTCCGATATTGTGTCAAAGCTAGATAGCTGCATACGCAATTAAAATCTGATGCTAAAAAAACAAAAAAATACCTACGACCTAGGAATTGTAGTCTATCCTACACTTTTCTTTACAGCTTTGTTCAAATATCGATGCCCTTCTCAGGTTGGAAATAAATCAAAACTTCTATTGTCTCCCCTTTTCAAGTGCAGGATCAAACCTTTGTACTTCAATCCAGGACAACGTCACAATAACTTTTGCCTGCGATCCTTCCTAATGCTGACACTAGGGCAAACATCGTGAACATAATTTATCTATCGGAGTTTCCAAGGAGGTCAGTCAACTAGGCACTGCAGCCCCGTACCTGCCTAAAATTCACCCTCTGCCTTTCTATCCTTAATTCAACTGTTTCCTGAAGGTCGTGCTGAAATGTCAGAACAGTCCTGACAGAGCGTGTTCGCTAAATAGGAGCTTAACTCAACTTCTTCTGTGACGTCTGGATTACTTGGGAGTGACGTAGACTCAATGATAATAAGAATCCTCCTGGTCAACATGGGATTCAATCTATCTCTGCTGGCTCTTTGGCGAAAATGGGGTTCTTAGCAGATGGCCCTGATAATTTTGAGTCTCCGTCTCAAGGAATGAGCGTATGCCAAGGTCAAGTCCTGAACGGGAGATCAGCCATTGTGTGTTACATGGGTTATTTCAGTAAAGTAGTATAAATAGGCATGATTTCCCTCTTGAATCCTTTCTCCACTACAAAACCCTTGATCACAATTAAAAAAGGTCAATGATACATGTCGATCAGCCCTGTGACAGAAAGATGTACTGTGCGAGTTAACTATACGTGCTAGGCCTGATATAAGAGCCTGAAGTTTACGAGTCAAATCAAGCTATCCCGACAGAATAAGTTCATGTAGTATGGTGCAATCTGGTGTCCACAATTCCCAGAGCCATGACTCGCTGTGTAGATTCCATGTGACTTTGATTCCAAGGGTTGTTGCGAGAGTTGTAGAGCTGTGACTGAAGGTGAGAGACGACATTACCACTCAGGATAACTTGTGTCTTAACAGCTTCTGTTTTCTGTGATTGTATATGACGAAAATTGATGACCTCACCACTAGCCTGACTTTGAATCGGGCTTCCCTAATTGATACTTTAACCCCAGACATCCACTCTTCACCTATTTCCTACTGCAGCGCCCTGCTTTCACCAAATCACAATCTAATCCGCCACGTCCATCCCTTCCCTTCGCAACTAGGGTAACGACCACTCAGACCGGGGGACAAAGAATAAACACCAGCCCGCAGTGGCATTATGAAACTAGGAGTAAAATAACCTCGCAGGCCTAGGGTCAGTTAGAATCCACAATATTCAAGAAGTTAGCCCACGTGGCAATTATAAAATACTCGCTGCTATATCAATTTTCCACCCACAATGAGATCTATTACCATCAAAGCCTCATTGAGTCTGCAGGGAAGACCTAGTACATTCTCGTGTCCATGACCCCGCCTCTCGTCAAATCAGTCTCTTGCCTCCTATCGCCTCCACATACACGCCCACAAGAATATGGGTACCCGCTAGAGGAAATAAATCGTAGCGCACAAACCTAAGAGGCGGATGTTCGAGAGAGGTGTGAGAGAAATCAGGACAGACTTGGAAGATAGAATTAGGGATGGACACGATCTTGGGAGTGGGATTTTGGTTCTTGGAAAAGAATTTTTGAAATTGAGCATTGAGCGCTACCCCACTTCGTTTATCTGAGTGCAGACGCCGCTCTAAACACCGCCATGGTTGGATGGCGTAGGTATTCATCATACGGGCGAACCTCCAAAGTAGATTCTGGATAGCTGGGACACCCATCGCACTTGAAACAGGAAATGTTTGGTCCTAATACGGCAAGACTCCACTGTATTTCTCACAGTGTTGATATGCATGAATGACAAAGGCATTGGAATTTCCCTTTAATGGGTGCCCACGGACGAAGGACGACTGTTGTATGTATTTTGTTGTACAACTTAAGTCTATGACTATCTAGCACATTGGGCTCCTTTATGACCCAGGCCACACCTTTTACAGTGCTCCTTTTCTCTTTTATTGCTTGAAAGATCTCTGAAATATTGCCCATGAGGGATAGCCATTCAGCTCAATAATTACCCGTGGAATTCAACGGCCTTTTCCACGGAACCTTCTACCAAAAAATGGTAGCAATGGAAACTGCGTGTGTGATGTAATCCTCATCGAATTGAAGACTTTGTTACTCAATCTCGGCTCTGTAGACTCTACAGTAAGAACTGGAGGTTCGTAGAGGATACCACTGACAGGTGTTGAGAACATTCCCTACTTCAAACCAGAGAAGAGGCCCGAGATGAAAAGCTGTACCAAGTGGCATAAACCGTCACCCTGTCTACAAAAGTTTATGACCCCTAAAGGAGATTAGGACTTATTACAGATATCCTGTGGGTGTTTGTTTTATATTTAACGTCTATCTAAAAACGGGCCTAGGCCTGTCTTATCTGAAATCTAAATGGAAAAAGGACGCCAAAGCTTACTGCCTCAGTTGTCGGGGGCCCACAACTCCCTAACCTAGAGACATGAGACCTGATCTACAAAATAAGAGAGTATCTGATGACTAATATGCTGTGGGTGAGTTTTCCGTATCATCGGGCGCCGCGAAAGCTTCATGTTGGCTTACACGTGACATGATATACATCCAATGATGATTTGTATCGTTGAAAGTCATATAATATCTTTTTAAGGGTTGGATGGTGCAGTGGTACACCATCCAGGCCGTTCTCCCAAGTAGATACTGGGTAGCTTGAACACCTACCCCATTCGAGACAGGAGACAGCGGGTTCGAATCCAGTAAAGCCCAAAAACCACTCTCTCTTGCGGTGATATTGTACTTGTGGGATGATGAAAGAACACTCGCATAGCCACAGGGTTTTCGCGCTTTTCCCTGTGGCGGGTATGCAAGGAAGAGGTTATACGCCGTAAGAATTAATCTCGAGTGGTATCTGCAAATAAAATCTGAGTGTGAGTGTTCTAAATGACAAATTGAGTCATCCTACTTAAAGTACATATCTTCCGATAAAAACCGGCATGGGCCTTAAGGCGCCAAATCAGGATAATGAATTATTATTTTTGAATTTGAATTCATTGTTCTGATTTGGTGCCCTGTGGGCCCATACAGGTGTCTACAATCTATAATATTTACCCGGGAGGAAACTTTTATGGTGAAAACCTCCCACACCTTTCTACTTGTTGTCTAGAGTTTTCAAATATTTTCTTCAGGAAGCGCAGTTACAATACAGTGCCATCCATGCAAAACTAACCAAATCATCTCCATCCACCCCAAGCATTATTTGACCTTTTCCTTTCTCTCAGCAGCATTTCGACCGCTTTTGTCGTCTGGAATTGCTCTATCCACCCATGGTTTAGGATCTACTGTGTTATCCTTCTTATATCTCCAGGATTGTTTATCATCGCTTTGTAGGATCGATCTTTGGCTTGTCTCTAGATCTCCGCTCTGCCATTTGACCATCGGGGGCAGGATAAAATCATGTGCTTGGAGTTCTGCGATTGGTAGCTACATGGACAGCTTGGACTGTAGACTCTGGGTACTTTTCTTCTATATAAATACGAGTTAAGCCCCATGTGCTCCCTCCGTATTTGCATTGCCAAACTGCTTTGGGCCCTTGTCAGGTTACGGTGTAGGAAGAATGGTGAGCCTTGAAAACTCAGTTTTTGCCGTCCAGACTCTCTACTTTGGTAAAATTTGGCTGCTCTCCAAGTTAGGGAATCTGCAGTTGCTAACTACCGAGGCTTCTGAGTTTGTTTCGTGTTCCAGCACTCTCGTGCTCCTCGACTTGTATGCCCCGGCGACAATTTTCAGACAATTTCTCTGTATGCTTCTGAGAGGTCTTACTATTCTCTCTGGTATTTTTCCACCCGGCCCGACCTCTTTTTTTTGCAACAGATTTTAATGGCGTATGCAGCTATCTAGCTATGACACAATATCAAAGAAAAGTAAAGAAAAGATGACTCAATTACAAGAGGAGCAGTCATGCCTCGGATTTCATTTGCAAGTACCACTGCGAAGTTATGGCGGCTTTTTCTTCACCCCAAGTCTATTGTGAGGTTATGGATCGTAGAGGAATGCTGGAATAGTATAGGGAGGTGAAGGATATATGCCGAACAATGAAGCAGTTGAATAGAGCTTAAGGGTGAAGCTTGGTAGGGTGACACGAAGAGGGTATGAATAGACCTTCAGAGATATTCAGTAAATGTAATGAACTGAGGATTTCTGAAGGAGAAGAACACTACATATATGTACAGGAATTAGTCCTACTGAGACGAATTTAGAAATAAGCCAGGATATGCGCCCATGTCCCAGTACGGCGACATTATCATGGTGAAGGTATGTCTTGACCACCAGTAGACCCCCAAGCTAGCTGAGTGTAAGACAGAATCATGCATATACCATAATTTCCAACATATCTTGTGTTAAGCGCCAAGACTAATTAATATTACAGAAAATAGATGTGGCGCAGTATTAAATGATACGAATAACGGAAACGAAAACGAGATAGTACATGACTAGTGTAACAGATGCAGGACTGTTAGAATTACAACAAAGTCAACCCTCATCCGTGAATACCCACCCAGGGGAACGTTTCAAAAACCCTGAGTTATCCACACATGCCTCCATCATCTTTCAACTTTTCTCCGCGTGAAGTGTGGTATAGGCGTCTCCTTCCCAAGTAGAGTAGGTGTCCAGGCTACTCAAACTATACCAGAGAACACCACTAAGAGGCGGACCACGGAACTTTTCATCGTTTGAAAGCTCAATTTGTGAAACTCCTCGCAAAAATTCAAAAATTCACGTCCGTCGAGATTGTATCCAGTCTCCGTGTCATATTGTGAACTTGTCCAAGCACCTCTCACGTCCTTTCCAAAGAACCATCTCCCAGATTTGTGCGTCACACTTTGCTTCCTCCGTCGGGTGTAAATATCGACTTGGGCGTGAATTTGACGGCCAGACGAGGCCGGAGAAAGTCAACGAGAGGTATGATCATTGGAATGAAGATGTACTAGGTCGTGCTTGTAGGCTTGATGAGACTTAGGTAGGAGTCAACCTCGTTGGGTGTGAAAATTTGACGTAATAAAGTCTTTGAATCATTGCCTCGTGAGCCAACTCATTTAATATTGCGACATTTGACTGAACTTGGCTCTGGGAGAATATTTCACCCCCACATTCGTAAAAGGCACCGCGTACAGGGTTTCAGTACTGCCTACGGTGTGAAGTCTCTATTGCATTGAGTACTGGCGCCCATCCCTCTAGCTAGTTTAGTAGGTAGGAGTGAGGTTTCTTGTGCACGTTAGTAAGGACAAAATCATGAATGGTGACTGTGAAATTCACGGATGTCTCGTGGCTCTGACTTCGACAATCTATATGTGTGTAGAGCCTGAGACTAGGTGTAAACTTGAATTTCTATCAGCGTTCTAACTCCTCCTTAAATACATGAAATCCTCTATACTTCAGATAATATAACGATCATTAATACATGGCAAAGTAAACTATCAGAATACAGTAGGAGAGGAGTGGGGTGATTAGCCGCCCAGATTGTGACCAACGTATGCGAGGGATGCATTCTTGATGGGACCTTAAACTCGGCGGCTCGCTTAGGATCGGAGCCTCGGCTCGGCACTTGCCGGACGTGAAATGGTTAATAAACAAAAACCAATTCGGGAAATTGATGGAAGCTTGCCCTACTAGCCCATTTTACCCCTTAAAATCACATATCATACATCTCACATCACATGTTCACCCAACGAGTGGCTTTCAGATCCACTGGAGCGGACGATTGCACTGCGGGACTCCCTTTTTGCAAGGTATGACGCGAGATACGATATTGATGCATTGGAGGATGGTCAACCAGAGCGTATTCCATGGACCGGAGAGGTTTCACTGGAAGATGTCACAGCAGCAACTATTGGGAGTAAAGAAACCGCCCCGGGTTTCGACAAGTTTACAGTCCGACTTCTCAAGGCCTGCTGGAAGACGATAGGAACTTTTATCAGGGATCTCTTCGAGGCTTATTTGAACTTGGAATATTTTCCGACGCCTTCTAAGGTAGCTGAAGTCGTGCTACTTCCAAAACCAGGCCGCGACCTTACTAGCTCAAAGGGATGGCGACCAATATCACTTCTTTCCTGTTTAGGTAAGGGGCTTGAAAGACTAGTAGCTAAACGGATTTCCTGGCTCGCAATACAGCACAAAGCAGTACCTCCACAACTATTCGGCGCGCTACCAAGATGCTCAGTAGTTGACTTGGTATCATGTGTTATACATGATGCTGAAGCTGCAATGAGATCTAACAAAGTTACAGCTATAGTAACGCTGGATATTCAAGGTGCCTTCGATGCAGTGCTACAAAATCAGCTGCTTGCACGAATACAAAGTCAGGGCTGGCCATCTTTCCTCTGTCGCTGGGACAAATCCTATCTGACACAGAGAAGAGTCTTGGTAAGATAGAAAGAAGGTGTTACTGAAGAAAAACTCGTTGAGTGCGGTGTCCCCCAAGGATCACCACCCGCCACATTTATTCATGTTATACATTTCCACTCTAACCGAGGAAGGCTCCGCCAACTGTAGATTTGGATATGCAGACGACATCGCCATTATTCGAGTCGGTAAAAATTCCTGTGAAGTTGTGAAAGCTGCTCAGGAAGAAGTGGATAGGATAGTCCAACTGGCGACGACACACATGATTAGATTCGACCCTTCGAAGTCCGAGCTACTGGTTATCGGAGGAGGGCCGAAGAAGAAACTTGACACATCCAGCCTCTCGGTTCAAGTTGGTGAACAGCTTATTACACCATATCCACACACTCGATGGCTAGGAGTATGGCCGGACGCACAACTGACATTTAAACAGCATGTTCAGGAATGGTGTAGTAGTGCACAACGGCTATTAAATTTTTTACCTAGCTTCAACAAGGTCCAACGAGGCGCGGTCCCCGGACCATTAATACGCGCTGTAAACGCACATGTAGTCAGTACGGCTTTCTATGGCGCTGAAGCTTGGTAGCCTGGACTCACTCGTATCACAACGATACGAGATAAGAAGGTAAGCACGGGTGTTGGATGGCACCTCAAACTGCTAGACAGGACTATCTTAACCGCAGTTCGAGCTGCACTACCGGTGTGGAGAACTACACCGAATATAGTACTTCACAGATAATCAGACATCTTACCGGCAAAAATTAAGCTACAGCAGCGACAGCTCCGAAGTGCAGTCAGAATCCGCCGACTCGATAGCTATCACTCATTGTCGAAAAGGGCAGTTGAGACACCCAAGGAGGCTGTAAAACGACTCAAACTCCGAGAGGGGCAGAAAGAACGTGTATTTAGGGTCCCAGAGCGATACCCAACACGTCTACAAAATGGGAACCTCAGCCTGCCGGCATCAGAAGGGCCTGGGCAGCTTTACCAACCAAAGTTCGCGATGGCTACTGCCAGGGACAAATGCGACAAGGAGGAAAAGGCGGAGCAGATCATGTTTTGGCTCAAAGATCTCCCCCCCGGAATACTCTGTGTCTACTCGGATAGATCATCGACCGTCCCAGCATACTCAGCCTATGCCTACGTCATATATAGGGGCGGTGAACTTATAGCGAGCGGTGGAAATTTCCTTCCTGGAGCTGAAGTCTTTGATGCGGAAATCATCGGGGCAGTACGAGGCTTAGAGGCAGCGTTGGAAATTGGAGGTAGCACAGATATCAAGGTACTCCTTGACAATCAAGAGGCGGTCAGAGCCCCTCAAAATGGCAGAACAAATTCCTCGCAAGTAGAGGTCATGAATTTCTGGGAACTACGCAAGACTCAACCATCGATAGAGGTCTACTGGGTTCCGGGACATAGCGCCAGTCCAGGAAACGAAAAGGCCGATGCGATGGCAAAGGAAATCCTTGCGTCAAATAATCGGGATGGAAACATACCGGGACCAGAGTGCATCTGGGGGGAAACTCACGAAGTTTTGACTTTTGCAGCTCTCAAACGCCAAGTCAACATCCGGGTACAAAAATTTGCAGAAGAATGTTGGCTTCAGAGCAGATCGAGTAGGTATGAAGATCTGGACCTACTGATGCGGAGAAAACGCCCTCCAGAGTTAGCTCTACCTTGATGGGCATATCACCGTCTCATCGCAGCAAGGACTTGGCATGGTGACTTCGCCAGCTATCATAGACGGTTCCAACACCAGAACGAAGAAATGCTTTGCAATTGTGGCCGAGAAAAGCGGCTATGGCACTTTGCAGAGTGGCGCCCGACTATCCAGAAATGGAGGACAGAAACGAAGGAACCACGCCCTACGATCAGGGATATGATGTGACAGAAATTCTGGCGTTTTTTAACTGTAACAAAGTGTTACAGCAAGATTGAATTGTGAATAGGGAGTGTAAAGGTCAACTGTGATGCTTCTTGGGACCGTTCGGTGTGGTACGAGGAATAAGATGTGGTGAAGGGCACTCGCACCTTAGAAATGTTGGTTTTATTTGCTTTCAGTTTCGTGTTTCTAGGTTTCTACTAAACAGTGATGTAGGTAGCGAAGAGTCATAATTAGATCTGGACTATCCGTGCCATGCCCTCTGGGTGTTGGGGCTGTACCCGGTCACGATAAAAATATCGTCATCATCATCATCATCACTCCCTCCGACATGAGGGACAGACCTAAATACATTTTCGCAGCCCTCACTCGGCTTGTCCGGCAAAGATGTGAAGAAGCAGTGGAATCCTGGTGGCTAGATCACAGACCGAGCCGCTACGAAGAATTGGATCTCCAGATGAAACGAAAACGTCCACCGGAGCTAGCACTGCCGAGGTGGGCGCATCACCGCCTTATTGCAGCAAGGACGGGATATGGCGATTTCAGAAACTACCATGAAAGATTTGGCCGCGAATTCGAAAACTGTAAATGCGTGTGTGGAAGGGAGAAACGTCCTTGGCATTTTGCCGAATGCCGGATTGTTCTACAGCAATGGAGAAGCTTGAAGCACGAACCACCACCGAGAGGATGGGAGATGCTAACAGAAAAGGGTTGGGAAAGATTTCTCCAGTTCTTAACAGTATTTAAGTGTTACGAGAGGCAAATACCACACCAGGAGGATTAAGTCCTGCCGAAAAAGAAGTTTTTCAGGAAAGAGAGTTGTGAGAAAGAAGCAAAAGCGTAGGGCGCTTAATTTTCTTGGAATTTATTTCATTATTTATGTTATGCGTATAGATTTGACAAGCAAACTATGTATTTAGGTTGTAGTGTGTCCTGAGGGAGCATAGACCCGTATTACGCCTATTGGGTGTAGGGCGTAAGCCTGATACGAAATGAATTCAAATCAAATCATCATCATCACATTTTGAATATATAAACATCAATCTCTCGTGGTACAGCGCCACTCGGTCTTAAAATGACACCGGTAGCCCTAGGATCCGCGAAAGCGCGAAATCCTTTTTAGCCACAAAATTAGGGAAATACAATCACCAGACGAGTCTAGAGACGCAAAAGTACATGTTGCAAATGGCAAAAAAAGTGGTAACTGAATGAAAGAAGGAAGACTGGCATCGAGCGCCACCGATCTCAACTTGATGAAAGTAGACATGGTCGCGCAAATGGAAGAACGCGGTCAAACAGATATTGAGATGTCGAAGGTCAAAATAATAATTTAGGCCATGATCAAGAAGGGTCTAAAGGACTCGCGATGGACAGATGTAGGAGCTGAGAGCTTCCACAAGGCGTCGACCGCACCCAATATTGTCGTCGAGAAAGTATTCTCGGCCAAAACAACGTCCGAATCCGCGAGCGTTGCGGCTCGAAAAATTGCGGTTCCGGTAGCAACGCTGAAACCAATCGAAAGAACATCTAGGGGAACGGAAGTAATCACCAACGCTGAGGCAGCAAGTGCCTCTAGACCTCTGCCGTCCCCGGCCGCGATTCATGGGACAGCTGAGAGCGACAATCACTCTGCTCGTAGTGCTCCCACTGATACGGCACAAAATTACCCGTTAGAAATTGAAGCTTTGCCGGAAGCCAAAAGGAGGCGGGCTGCAAACACCTCAGACAGCTTCGAAATAGACTCGACGGTGTTGAAATCATTAGAAAGCGTTATCCTGTCACTGAAAACGATGGATAACAAGGAATACTTGGACGCAATGAACACGTGCCTTAAGGGCGCCCTCGTCCACTTCCTACGCACCGCAACTTTACCAGTGCTATAGAGTCTCCCCCCCTCACCATCAACCGCTAGGTCAGTAAGGCCTGCCGTCGTGGTGCCCTAGGTAATGCCATCCTAGACAAATGTAGCCTAGAGAGGGCTACCCAATCAGCCACCGCCAGTTTTGGTTAGTAGTGCCCCAAAAAAAGTCTTTGCCAAACAAAAAATCGGCCAAAACGGCCCCTTTGTCCTCGCCGGACAGCCGACTGTCCCTACGACTAGATTCAAAGCGCCAGTAGCGGAAGATTTAGCCAGCTGAAACCAGAGAATCTGTGGCGCAGCTCACCAACACGCCACGAGCAGCCATTAAACACATTTACCGCGTCCCAACTGGTTTCGCGCTCCGAGCGAAGAACCAGGAATCCAGCCAGCTCCTGTGACGAGAAACCCGAGTTGGTGATGATTATGTCGATTTAATAAACTGTATAAAGAAGAAAGAGAAATCCAGCTACAACTTACGGGTATTTATAACTTTCAGCCCTTCAGTGATTGTCTTGACTGATTTCTTCACACTAGGCCGAATAATTGCTTCCCAGCCACATATTATGAAGAATCACTACGCTGTGACACTGATCTGGCCCCTTGGCTAGTAGTGCCGTATCTTCCAGTTTCCTCTATAATTTCCTTAAAGTCTTACAACATGAATCCTCAACAATACGCTTAGGTATCCACACAAGCTGAGTTGGATGGTGCAGTGGTACACCATCCAGGCTATTCTCCCAAGTAGATACTGAGTAGCTTGAACGCCTACCCCATTCGAGACAGGAGAAAGCGGGTTCTAATCCAGTAAAGCCCAAACACCACTTTCTCTTGCGGTGATATTGTACTTGTGGGATGATGAAAGAACACTCGCATAGCCACAGGGTTTTCGCGCTTTTCCCTGTGGCGGGTATGCAAGGAAGAGGTTATACGTCGTAAGAATTAATCTCGAGTGGTATCTGCAAATGAAATCTGAGTGTGAGTGTTCTAAATGACAAATTGAGTCATCCTACTTACAGTACATATCTTCCGATAAAAACCGGCATGGGCCTCAAGGCGCCAAATCAGGAAAAATGAATTATGTATATATCCACATAAGCTCAGACAACGGTCAAACTGTAACAACCTTCCATTTAACTTATTATTTTTGTGACAACGACCTCATCTGTTATTTTTTTGACTGCATAGGGAGCTGGATTTCCAAATCAGCAATGCTACACGACAACATCTGCTGACGATATTCTAGGTAGAGAAGAAAGTTTAAAAGTGTATGCTGCTTGGTGTCAAATTAAATGTGATGATATAGTTTCTGGTATATCTGTGACTAATCTTGTTCCTTTGGGATAGACTCCTTAAGCTATAAGATTCTGGACATACTGATTTCAAATTTTGACCACAGTAGTTCTTGTTCGGATTAGGTCCTGGTAAATGATGTCTAGCCTAACTTTGCTATGTTGCAGGCTACTGTTCCAATTATTCATGTCCTTCATAGTCATAGACTCAGTAGGGACTTCAATTTAATTCTATTCTATTCTATTCCAATTATTCATGGGGTCATCATCAGGGTTGTGAGTAGTTTTGGTTTCTTGTGAGTTAATAGATTGATACCTGAGCGTGTCGCATAGTAGTCAGACATGCGACTCGAGTAGCATATGCACGGTAAACCTCAACCTCAAAATGATGATACGAATCAGGCTTTACATGCTACGTCCTGTATGGCTAGCGTGGTTGGAATATGAGGAATTTACCTGTAGATAGATAAAGACGTTGTAGCCCTCTGATAGTTGGGACAAGTCTTCTACAATATTACATCGGAATCAATACTGGCCTCTCATTAAGCAATCTCATGAATTATTTCCAGTTTCTGTGATAACAGACGTACATATAAAAAGTCAACGAATAAGTGTAAAGTCGATAAGTTCTCGATGCGTCCAACTAGTAAGGAAATTTTCGGGGTGATTCTAGATAAGCATCTGATCCTTTATTCGATCCATATACACAATATTTACGATAAATTTTGAGACATAAAGAACTCCCTGGACTCTCAATTCACCCTGTCCATTTGGAGTAGCTATACGTAGTACAACTGATCCAATACCTTCGATTTTGCAATCACCTGCTCCAGTTGTGATAACCTGACTCGTTTTTAGGAGCTTAAATTCTTGGAATAAATTTTTCTGATGGCAAATGTGCCTTCCAGATCCAGAGTCGAAAACCCACCAATTTTTGTACGGTAGCGAAGTTTCGGTCGATGCAAGAGCAAGCGTATAAGAAGATTGCGTGAAAATTTTACTCGGTATTGTTGAATCAGTAACGTATTCATTCCATATATCAGTATCACAAGAAGCCATCATAGCAAACGAAACCTTTTCTGATGGATTTCTCATCAAATCATGAGGTATCTTGTAGCCTTATTTCTTTTCTATGCTTTTTACCTTGTTTGGGCTCATGAGCAAATTGTACATCCTTTTTCTTGAACTTAAAATTCGTGTGTTGACCTATCCATTTGGTCTAGCTTCAATGTTAAAGAGGAAACATTTACTTAAGGTATGAGTTCTAGAACCACAAAAACAATTCGAAACTTTTTCTTCACTCTCATTTTTAATTTTCGATTGATTTGAGGGCCCGTTTGCTTCTCAATTTTGTGTGGAAAATAAAACTAGGGGATTGAACATACTTTCCTACCCTTGAGAGCTTATGTGTTCAAATCGTTTTAATTTTGCTCCGCATAGTTTTTGCAGCTCGGCTAGTTGAGCCAGAGTAATCGAGCCCATCAAAATATGTGCTGCAAAACTTGTGGAAAAGAATATAGATCTATGGCCAAAGGCAGCATGGAAACGGTTGATTATTTCACTAGGCCACGGATAATTACTAGTTTTAGCGGTATTTTTGAGTTAAATCCAGCTATTTAGCCAAACATCAATATCAATCATTTTTGATGAGCTTTCAAGTTTCTCCGACACTTTTAAGGCTGTCTCAGCAGGTTTTGAGGTTGGATTTAGAGTTCTTTTTATTGCTCTATAAAGGGAGGTTGGAGTACGTCTACTGAAATTATGGGTAGTTGTTACCCCTTCATATAACGTGGATTCTAATGTTTGAATCATATACTCCATAAGTTGTTGAATTCGTGTATGAACTATTATAAAATATCTTTCCCTAGCCTTTCATGAGATAGTTTTTGGAGTAGTTGTATCGTCTTTTAAAAATTCTGGTCGACTTATCGTTAAAGTTAGATCTAGAGCTGTGTCTTTTCTGTTTCAAGTAAATACTCTGTAAGTAATTGAGATAATGGCTTATTTGTGGCTCGCCACCAATGTTCAAACCCTCCAGAATTTTGGAGCTTATCTTGTGAATTTTATGTGAATATTACTTTTATGCATCAGAAAAACCTAGGCTCATAGCTGTTTCACCTAGTTATGTGTCGTATGATTACGAAGAAAAAAATTCGCAACTTCGACATCATACAATACAAAACTAAGTCAAACACTGTTCCTTCTCATGTTCTAATTGAGAGTGGTACTTCTGCCTATGGATTCGTTCATGTTCGGTTTGCGCGCAACAATAGCCTTAACTTGATACTTTTAAAACAACCTCGCTTCCTTTATTTTTTCGACAGAGCTGAATCCTCTGCAGGCCTAATCACCCATGTGGCCATGTTTTCATTCAATATAAATGTTCTTACTGAAGTATTGTACGATTTTGTAAAGACACTAGCTCAATTTGATCTGATTCTTGGAATTCCCTGGCTACAGCTCCATAGCCCAAAGATGTCTTGGGCTGAATTCACAATTCTCTTCAACCACCCTGGTTGTGGGAAACATTTTCTTAATTTCCCTGTTGAGGTGTAAGGTTTAGCCGCGGATGAGGTGTCTGCAATAGAGGCCACTAAGCCTGCTACTAGAGTTACGGCACTTTCCCTACAAAACGAAAGTTGCGACCTGAAATCATTCGAGGGGTCTGCTGCCAGAAAGTGCCATGCTACCCTTGCAATAAGTGCGGAGGATAAAAACGAAGCCTCAAGTGAAACACCAAAAGTTGATCCGGCTAAGCTTCTCCAGAAGTGTATCACAAGTACCTACCTGTATTCATAAAGACAAAGCAGATAAGCAACCACCTCACAGACCAAGTGACCATCATATTATCCTAAAATCTGGCTCTGAAGCAGCGTGGGGTCCACTACGTAATGTCTCGAGAAGAGATTTTGATCCTTCAGAAGCATATCAAAGAAAATCTTCAAAATGGATTCATCAGAACAGGTTGATGCCCTGCATCGTCTCTTGTCTTGCTTTTAAAAAGACGTAGCGGCGACCGTAGATTTTGCGTTGATAATCGAGCTCTGAGCGATCCCACAATCAAGAACCTGTATCTTATTCGACAAATCAATAAAACACTGATCCTGCCTAGAGAAGATAAATATTTCTCTAAATTGGATGCTATCTCAACATTCGATCGCGTGCGTATCGCAATAGGCGATTGATACCCAACTGCTTTTTGTAAACGTTTTTTTTGTATGAATTTCTTTTAATGCCCTTCAGGTTGGCAAATACACCTAGCTCATTCCAGAATTACATCAATGATACCCTCAGAGAACACCTCGACGAATTTTTTACAGCATTGCTAGAGTGGCGTCCAGAGATAGAAGGGTTCTCTAATTCTATAGAAGTCTCCACAGATCATAAAGCTCTATAGTATTTCATGAAACCCCGGTTACTGAGCTGGGGTGAAGCTAGATGGAACGAGCTTCTATTGAATTTCAATTTCAAGATTTGTTCCGCTTTGGTTTTTAGAATGGACAAGCAGATATGCTATGCCGCGCATCCGGATCCTCTGATCCAAATCTTCGAGATTTCCTCGAGAAACAACTTCTCAAATCGCATAATCTGACGCCTGGTATGTAAGAAAGCCATTTCTTATCTAATATATCAGTTGAACAGTTAGAGCACTCACAGTCTTCCAAAACTATAGATACACCCGTGAATACTATATCAGACGTAAAAACTCCACCGACATTCTTAGAACGTTACCACCATGGAAGCCGCACTTGAAATTCTATAATAGCCGGAATAAAAGCACCGAAGAACTATGATGCGCCTAGAATTAGAAATTTCACCGTAGCTAAGTGCGCATATAGTTATGGCCTTTTGTGTGTATGTTGTTGTTGTTGTTTTATTCAAGTCCTAAGCTAAAGCTCCAAATCCACTATGAGTACAGGACCGATGTTCACAGCCAGAACTACATCTAAGACATACCCAGCTTGATTCCACCGCATGAACCACCACAAAACCAGCAGTAAGTTAAAAATATGCGCCGACGCGAACTCCTTTTCCCAAAATTGACAAAAGAAAAAGATAAATTGCAAATAATTTAGAATGGGAAGCAATACTCCTCGCCTCGATTCCCATTTTGTCAGGTTTAGTTTCCTGACGAGTTATATTCGATCTCCACTGAGAGTAGGAGATGGATGCATAGGAGAATACCCAAAACAATTGGTATCCTGTGCAAATTGTTTGAAGCTCTCGAAGCACTTAGGCCCGAGTAGCTTGTGTAAGAAGGCATTTTGTGACAATGACCCTCTGATTCGACGCGTGATATTTGCGTTGAGTCGACAATGTATGAAGTGGGTAGGGGTGGTTTCCTCCCCACAGATGCACTCTGTAATAGCGTGCGGATTGTTGAAGCGACGATGGTACGCCGCGAAATTGCCGTGGCCCGTACGGGCTGCAATGAGATGTCGTAACTGTAGCCTGGAAAGCCCCAGTTCTGGTGGTTTACGACGGCGCATGAGCAGATCTAGCTCACGATACCGTGACGGGCAAGTTTCATTCCACCAGCTGTCGAGCAAAGTCTGTCGCTGTCGATGCAATTTTTGGTGTAAAAATGCTGTCGTGGTGGTTGCTGGCTCAGTTTCCACGCTGGGAAGCGTTCGTAGGGCGGATTTGGCCGCTGCATCTGCTTCCTCATTTCCATGTATTCCTGAGTGTCCTGCTACCCACGTTATTCTTACCTGAGCTAGCCCAGACAATTCGCGAAACTTTCGTACTTCCTTGTGGCTGGTCGAGGACCTGCCCGTGCTCAGTGCATTTATTGCATGTCGACTATCCATCAACACATTAATGCACTGCGTCGTTCCCTTCGCCAGGTACTCCTTCCCTCTTAGATGACCCAACGCTGCTTTAAGAGCTTCCTTTGCCCCCATAATCTCTGCATCTAAAGCCTCTCCACCGTGCTTTATGCCACTTCCTTTTTGAAAGGTTTTCCCATCCAGCTTTAGGACAAACCCCCAAGCTGAGCGTCCCTTTCCCTCCGATGCTCCGTCCGAGTAAGCACAGATTTCTGACTTTGGCACATTAGTGATCCAAAGTTTACAGGCTTCTATTTGGTCTTTTCTCGAACCAACCTTCGAACCCGGCCGCGATTGATAAAATGGTGGGGCAAGAGGTTCCGCGGCCTCTGCCTCTGGTAGCTGTCAATAAGCACGCTGAGCCCGTGACATTTGAATTTCAGGACGCGCAGATTTTCGATTGTGCTTTTTATATTTTCGCGTACCGACATTTGGGCAAACTGCAGCACGGATCCTAAGCGGATGGCGGTCGTCAAGTGTTTGCATTCTGGCAGAGAGGCGAAGTCGGTTTCCTTCGAGAATGATTTTCCCGGTTGGTATTCCTCCTTCCCTATGTAGTACGGCATTGGGTGTTGTTCTCATTACCGGTAGTGCTGATCTAAGACCCATTAAGACAGCCTTATCAATCATACTACATAGGCCAGCAGTAGGCGGTGTCACCATCCCTCGTATTGTTGGGCGTCTAAGGCCAGGCCACCAGACGTCAGCTCCGTACGTTACAATTGGGACAATACATGTGTCGATCGCTTTAACCAACGCCCCAGGAGCGGCTCCTCGGTAGGCTGTATTGAAGCGACGCATGTGCTGTGCAATTTTCAACGCTTTGCCACACCAGGTTGTGACGTGGTGTTTGAAGTTTAGTCGAGGATTGAAGTACACACCAAGCCAGCGGACATTTTGCGACGGCTCTATGAGAGTTCCGTTGACATAAATTCCAACCGATGTTTCGCGGTATCGTCCGGGGAATTGTACGACTTCGGACTTGTCTGTATCAAAAGCGACAGCATTATTTCGAGCCCAGTCTAGTAGGTTATTGACCTCGTCCTGTGCTGCGGCTGCAGACTCTGCAATCGTCCGGCCAAGTCCAAGGATACCAATATCGTCGGCGTAGCTAAACCTCAGACCCGGGGTTCCACTTCGCATGGGCTCTGCCATATATAGAAGGAAGAGAAGTGGCGAGATTGGTGAGCCCTGTGGAACTCCGCACACTAGCTCTCTCTTGGCAGTGACTCCCCTAGAGTATCGCACTTGAACCATCCGATTGGCGAGGAAGGAGCTAGTCCATTTGAGAATAGACTCCGGCCATCCCTGCTCCTGCATCCTCCTTACTAATCGATTATGGAGTACCGCGTCGAATGCTCCTTGAACGTCCAACGTTACAAAAGTAGCTGCCCATCCTTGTGAATTTGCCTCTTCGATGTCGTGGACCACACATGAGACTTGATCCGTTGCTGAGCGCTTCGGCAGTGCACCAAACTGTTGCTGGCCGACTACATCATGGATTACTGCAAGGTGTGCCATCCGCTTAGCTAAGAGCCTTTCTAACCCTTTTCCCAAGCATGAGAGAAGAGCGATTGGTCTCCAACCCTTAATTGTCGTTGGGTCTCTATCGTTCTTTTGAAGGAGGACCACCTCGGCTAATTTGAAACACTTTGGATGGGTGCCAAGCAGAATGCAAGCTCGGAACAGTTGGGAAATCCAAGGCCCGATTGTATTCCAACACGCCTCCAGCAGGTTTACGGAGACTCTGTCTGCTCCTGGGGCCGTATTTCCGCAGCCAATGGTACAGGCTCGGACCTCTTCATCTGTTACGTCCTCTTCCCATGGTATCCGACTGCTGCTCGCGACTGTACATGGTGACAAGTCGTCTGATGCCTGAAATCGTGCCAGGAGGGAGTCGCGAAGGATCGTGGCCCGTTTTAATGGATCTGTTATCAACGTCCCATTATGATTCAGTGGCGGAGGGATACTAGCCTGTCTATGGTTATCCATTCTCATTAGCTTGAACACATCAGTCGGCGTAGTAATTGATTCGACCTGTTGGGTTTTGAACTCCTTTTTCGAGGTCTTCACAACTGGTCGGAGCTTTTTCGCGCTGAGTGCCCGTTGACTGGGAGTTATCGCGCTTTTGTACTCAGCGAAAGCTGCCTTGCACTCTGGGGTCCACCACGGAGCAGATCTGCCGCAGCGGGCTTTTGGTCGTGTTCCTACTGCATTGATAGCATTAGTGAGATGGAAACAAATTTCCTCGGCATACTCTTCAACCCTCTCGATTGTGTCAAGAACTGGTGGTGGTCGGACCCACTGTGCAATGACCTTGGCGTATCTGGGTAGCTTATCCTTTGTTACTCGGAGTTTTGCCTTTTCGGGTCTCATCACTGAGTTGCGAACTGGAATTTGTCCTCGGATAGGGAAGTGATCGCTGGTGACACATCCACCACGATCTACCCAAGCACGGGCGCCGTCGACATTACTCCAAACTTGATCTAGCGTGTTTCCAGCTCGGTGAGTGGCCTCCCCAATAATATGACAGATCAAATGGTGTTTGTCTGCCCATTTCTCGATCATTTCTCCTTGTCCATGAGGACGTTCCACGCCAGGTTGCCAAGCCCAATATACCGAGTTAAAGTCCCCAGCAGCGACGGAGTTTGGCGGTGGAATCCAGTTGATCAGAGGCTGTATAGCTGTCGAGTCATTGGGTGCCTTGTAGACATTGAGAAAAGTAATGCCGTTCACTTCTACCCAGCAATAGTCTCCTGTAGACACAACATAAGGAAAGATCTGTGTTGACGATATCTTTTTATCGTCTATCCGGGTATAGGTCACAGCCCTCGGCCTAACATTTTCGCCGCCGTTAGGCAGATGATAGGTATATCCTGGGTGATCCTTTGTTGTGTTCTTTTGTTTATTCCACAGAGGTTCTTGAACAAGAACCACGTCAATACCCAGCTCAAATGCTCGGGCAAGCGCAATGTTTTGTGTTGAGCCCCCTCTACCTACATTTATTGACATAAAGCTTAGAGTAGGAGAGAGGCTCGAAGAGACCCGTGGGGTGCCCTTCACAAAGATTTTTGCTGATTTGATGCCTCATCGACCTCGGCTACAGTCGCTGTAGCGTCGGACATGAGAACTTCAAAACAGTTGGTCGATTTGAAACCTGGCTGGTTAGTATTTGACGCTACTGCGGCTGCTGTCATCGCTGCCTCTGCGCGTTTGACTGCTGCTTTGGCCCGAGTGACTGCTGCGAATTCGCGTTGGCTAGCCTGCCTTATAGTCTGAAGGTTTTCCCTGGAGGCCATTCCAGACTTTGTTGGACGAGCTAGACAGTCCCGACTATCTGACCTGTGTGGACCTCCACAGTTGCGGCACTTGGTGTGTGCCTTGCACTCCGCGATGGAATGCATAGTTGAAGTACAATTCCAGCAGGCTGGGGCGCGCGAGCAGCCTCTGGTGCCATGGAATTGTAGGCATCTTTTGCACTGGTTGATGCTTTGACGAGGCTGGTGGCGGACTGCAATCCCAGAGTCGTCGAAAAGTCGGAAGCCTGGCCGAGGGATCGATGATTTTTCGAAAAGGGCTACCCATGACTGGTATGGGGCTCCAAGTCGGCTTTTCCCATGTGGGCGAACTTTTACCGGGACAGCCTTGGTGACCCTGACTATCTCGTCTGTTACCATCTCTTCAGTGACGATTACTCTGCCCATTATTGTATTAATGGCAACTGGGACTGTTGCGATTCTAAGTGAGCCCAGGTCCGATGCTTCTTCCAGTATGGCATCTTGCTGGATGAGGGACCCAGCTAGGCTTAATATGATGGCGCGTGCCTCTTGGTTACGGCTCTAATTGCGAAGCCAGTTGGAACACGGTATACGTGCTCAATATTGGCTTGAGGAATTTCAAGCACTTTTGCCACAGCCTCTCTAACACCAAACGGTGATAGCTTTCTCCAAGGGTGTTCATTTCCAAGGCGAAGAAACAAGCGTTCATCTTTCATGGCTGATTGCGTTGGGGTGGTCGGGTTTTTTGACGGCCGCGTCGAGTTTGCCGCCTTTGGCATAGCCTGTGCGACTTTTGTGGCTGCCGGGGGAGTCTTTATACCGGTGCGGGTGATTGAGGCCCAAGTGGTTTTTGCCTGGGAGACTTTGTCATGAGTCACTTTACTTTGTGGCTCATCCTGCTTTTTGGCAGCACGTTCTATAATCTTGCTGCCAGTAGCCTGGCTTTCGGGGCGTGAGGGAAGTGATGGGAGGACTGTACCTGGTCCCGCGATCATAAATTGAGCTATTGCAACTCTAATGTAGACTTTCATAGAGTCTATAAATTGAACACTCGACCCTTTGGATAGGGGGGACAGAGCATTCTCGACACCGTTTATTGCAGCGGTGCAAATTTTTACATTTTCCGCAGTTTTTGCGGCCCGGCGTTCCTCAGCCTCAATTAAGGCTCTGAGTTCGGGGGGGGCATTCCTCCGTTTGCCTGCCTTCATTTCCACTGCGAGGAGAAGGATTCTCTTCTGTGGTTCCTGTCGTATGTTCCAGGGGATTCGGGGTAGATGCTGCACCTTTTGACTTGTTAGCATCTGCAGTCGCAGGCCGCCTCATAGCTGGCACAGCGACTTCAATGAGAGGAAGTGTATGCTGTCCGGTAGTCGCTGTCCCTAAATTGTTGCGACTCGTCGCTGCATTTTCAGCTCCGGTCGCATCTGGCTTGGAGTGAATTGAGTTAGGTAGTCTTTTCAGATTCTTAAGAATCTTGTCAATGTCAAAGTTGCCAACATCTATCATATCGCAATCTATGGTACTTTCGTCGATTAATTGGTCGATGTTCATCTCTTGAACGGCAGTTAGTGGGCCCAACTTGACGCTTGCTTTCTGTCGAGCAACGTGTTTGAGGTGCTTGCGGTTATCTACGATGTCTTTCGCCCGCTATGGCTTACTGCGAACTGGGGGCATATTGGTAGCCTGCCAGTCGCTCACAAATTTTGAATTAAGGGCGTACGATATCGAGAGAGGGAGGGAGAGGGGGAAAGGGTGAATATTCGAAAATTCGAATTTCAAAAAATTGTGTGTGTGTGTTTGTGTTTATTGTGCTACTTGAGTCTATGACTATCTAGCACATTGGGCTCCTCTCTGACCCAGGCCACACCTTGTACAGTGCTCCTATCCTCTTTTGTTACGTGAAAGATCATTGATATATTCCCCTTGATGAATAGCCATTCAGCTCAGTATTTACCCGTGGAATTCAGCCACCTTTTCCACAAAACCTTCTACCCAAAAAAAATAAAAATGGTAGCAATGGAAACTGCGCGCGCGGGAAAAAGTCTCAAAAAACCTGCAGTCCCAGCCAGGCGAGGCCTAGACACCGGGACCACATGAGGTGCGCATATTCATCTATATCTCCCTTCTTTGTAGCACTTGAGGCCGATTTGATCGAATCCACCATCTCTGTATCGGGTGCTGGCTACGCTCCGGAAACTCATCGGATGGCTTTTCCTCCATGATCAAGGTTTGTGAAGAGTAGGGCTCAGACCCTCCCATCTGATCTGATCGTAGTTAGCTTCATTGTAGTGGTGATAGGGGGATATATTGAGAGATGAAGAATATATAGACCGCGAAAGCGATTGGGAATCCTAGTCGAAGTGAGGACTTTGTTACTCAATCTCGGCTCTGCAGACTCTACAGTGAGAGCTGGAGATTCGTAGGGGACATCTATTTGGATTAGGTTGTAGTTGGCAATTCCTAACCTAATTTTGTTAGATTGCAGACTTCTGTCTTAGGTATTCATGGGTTCGTAATTGAGGTTATTGTTAAGGTTTAGCTTCGGTTATCTCACTGATTACTGAGCCGGCAGCATATCAAGGAGGCATATAGCTCAGGTGGAAGTATCGCACGGTAAACTATATCTGAAGCTGCTACGTATTGTAGTAGCTAAAAGAATACTGCTATTCGGAAACTACAGCTCCAACCCAGAACAATGAGATAAATCAGGCTATGCACGCTAGATATAGAATAGCTAGCGGATGTGGTGAATATGGGGGTAAATACGTAAATATATAAAGACGTTGTAGCCTCTAAATTGTAGGACAGGTCTTCAACCAAATTATATTGGAATCAATCCTAGCCTCTCATTAAGCAATCTTATAAATCTATTTCCGTGTCTGTGATAACAGAGCAAAATACAAAGTCGACGATCAAGTAAAAAGTCGATTAACATCACTGACAGGTGTTAAGAATAGCCTCCCTCTCTCATCTTGATGATATCGCCCTTGTGGTATCTATTACGTTTGACTTCAGTTATAGTAAGGCAGATTGGTCCAAATTTGATCTCGATCGGAGTAAAATCCACCTTGTTATCAATCTTGACGGATCTGACAGGAATTAGTTCGCTCAATCAGGTCCTCAACTTCTCATTTAGAGTACTCTTTGAACCACATCTCCCAAAAGTGAAAAACTCCACTGGAAAAGCGACCTAAATTCCACGAGCAGGCGTACCCATGGGTAATTTCTGGGCCGATTTTCCTCAGACGCAGTAGTAATTATTAAAGTTCTAGGGGGTATCTGGAATGGTAGAAGTGAACGCTGACCGTCAAGTCAATACTGTACGAGTCGTAAGATATTGGGGATTTAAGGACCAGAGATAAAAGGTTAGGATCAGTGAGGTTTTTGTTTTACTGAACTTATATTTCGGTAGTTAAAAGTGTTCGTGTCTAATCTACATCTAATTGTCTATCTATGTTCTACCTCGCTTAGGTAGAAACATTGTGTTCTGATTACGTGATGGAATAACATTCACACCACCGAGATCATCACCAACCGAGACCTCACCAAAGCTGGTAGCGATCGAAGATGAGTAGTCTTTGTCTACTCCGCACTGCGTGCAGCTCAGTCTAGCATGTCTAGATTTCAACAGCAATATCCCCAAAAGATGATGGCGCTCAAAGTCGTCTAGGAAGATATAGCTTTCTCCACATTTCTGCATTGTCTCTTTTATTTCATCCCATCTTGTCAGTTTTTGTCAACGAGTGATTTAGCTATAAGAATTAGAAACTTGCGGGTGAAACCTACCAAGAAGCCGGGCAAATTTCAACACCAGGCTTGACCACTAGTGACAAGACCAACGTTATAAACAAAGAGATTGGCTCACAAGGAAGACTACTTTAGTCTCTGAAGTTTGTTTCATGCATGGTGTATCCCTTCTAGAATAGTAAATATCGATATCATCTTTAGCCCAAAGCAGTTTGGCGATGCAAATACGAAGTGAGCACATGGGATTTAACTCGTATTTACACAGAAGAAACGTACCCGGAGTATTAAGTCCAGGTTGTCCATGTGGCTACCAATCACAGAACCCCAAGCATATGATTATGTCCTGCCCCCGATGGTCAAATGGCAGAGCTGAGATCTGGAGACAAGCCAAAGATCGATCCTACGAAGCGATGATAAACAATCCTGGAGATATAAGAAGGATAACACAGTGAATCCTAAACCATGGGTGGATAGAGCAATTCCAGACGAAAAAAGCGGTCGAAATACTGCTGAGGAAAAGGAAAAGGTCAAATAATGCTTGGGGAGGATGGAGATGATCTGGTTAGTTTACATGGATGGCACTAGAGTGTAACTGCGCTTCCTGAAGAAAATTTGTGAGAACTATAGACAACAAATAGAAAGATGTGGGAGGTTGTCACCATAAAGGTTTCCTCCCGGGTAAATATTATAGACTTTAGACACCTGCATGGGCCCATAGGGCGCCAAATCAGGATAATGAAATCAAAAATCAAAAATCATCTTTAGATTATGAGTTCCTGGTAGGCAACAAGTAGATTTTTTCTACTTTTAACCTATTCATGCATGGTCTGAGTATCGAATTATTTTTTGCTTCATAGTAAAATTACGCGATGTAGATATATTTCAAGAACAGAATGATTCCAATGCGTTAGACGAAACAATTTTCATGTTCGAGAATCGTTGGTGTTCAGCCATAAAATGTCACAAATTTTTCGGTATTCAGGAGTTAATTGCTACAGGCACCCCGAACTGAGTTACATTACATAGTATCAGAGCAGCATGTAGACAGCAGGGCGGAGAGGAGGGCAAGACTGAACACCTGTCAGTGGTGCCCTCTACGAACCTGGGAGTGAAATATTCTCCCAGAGCCAAGTTCAGTCAAATTTCGCAATACCGAACAAGTTGGCCCACGAGGCAAAAATTCAAATTACTCCACCACGTCGTTTTTTCGCTCCCAACGAGTTTGACTTCTACCTAAGTCTCATCAAGTCTACAAGTACGATATAGTACATCCTCATTCCAATGATCACACCTCTCGCCGAGTTTCTTCGGCCTCAGCCGGTCACCAAATACACGCCCACGCCGATATTTATACCCGACGGAGGAAGCAAAGCGTGGCGCACAAATCTGGGAGACTGTTCTTTGGGATGGAAGTGAGAGGATGCAGGACAAGTTAACAAAATGATGCTAAGGATGGATACAATCTCGAAGTGCGTGAAATTCCGAATTCTGGCAAGGAGTTTTTCCAAATTGAGCTTTGTGCGCGCCAAGACTCCGCTTGCGAGAGTGCAGGCGACACTATAAATATTGCCATGGTTGGATGGTGCGGTGGAACATCGTCTAGGCCGGTCTGCCAAGTAGAGTCTGGATAGCTTGGACACATATCCCACTCGAGACAGTAGATCGCTGGTTCAAATCCGGCAAAACACAACCACATTTCTCGCCGCGCTATTATGCATTGATGACGAAGGCATGCTTGGGTAATCAAAGGTTTTTAAATTCCCTTCGGTGGGTACTAACGGAGGAGGGTCGACTGTTTGTGTGAGCAAGTATACCTCATAGTGGTGTTTGCGAATGAAATCCAGAGTATGAGTGTCTCTAACGTCAAAAGAGTCATCCAACATGTATACATAGCACCGGTCATGTGTCATAGCTCCAAAGCTGAATACACTTAAATGATTTTTTTTAAAAAAAAGCAGGGCGGACTGCTGTGTCAAAGAGGTAGATATCAGGCCAGAGGGTACCATCATACACTGTGCATGAGATATGTGCTTAACCTCGCGGCCAAAAGGCTAGACCAGAATCATAGTACACTGTATACGGTTATCTCCACATATATGGATTATACAGAAGGCAATCATGATACCTGGTCACTCAAGCCATCAACGAAGTTCGCCACCAATATCAGTTGCCATCACAATCTTTCGCTTCTTGTTGGTGACGAATTTGGAATCTTGGTGAAATCTACCTGAGCTGGGGTATTTTTGTAAACAAGAAGTATCTTCTCGTGAACCTCCAGTTCTCGTGACGTAGTCTTGCTTGGCTCTCTAAACTTTTGGCATGTATGACTTATAAAAATTTGAAGACAAAGGTTTTGTTAATATCTAGACATGCTAGACCGAGCTGCACGCAGTGCGGAGTAGACGAAGACTACTCATCTTCGATCGCTACCAGCTTTGGTGAGGTCTCGGTTGGTAATGATCTCGGTGGTGTGAATGTTATTCCATCACGTAATCAGAACACAATGTTTCTACCTAAGCGAGGTAGAACATAGATAGACAATTAGATGTAGATTAGACACGAACACTTTTAACTACCGAAATATAAGTTCAGTAAAACAAAAACCTCACTGATCCTAACCTTTTATCTCTGGTCCTTAAATCCCCAATATCTCACGATTCGTACAGTATTGACTTGACGGTCAACGTTCACTTCTATCATTCCAAATACCCCCTAGAACTTTAATATGTTTACCATGAGTGTTGATATTTCCCGCAATCATCACAGGAAACTCTCTCTTTCTGGCAATCACTTGACAATCAGCTTTCTGCCTATCCCAAACACCTCGCAAGCTTTCCAGAAGATGACTGTGTCCCATTTCACTATATTTGGAACATTACTTTACTTGGTCCTGTGGTAATCAGATTTAAGCCATGTAGAGCATCAAGTTTAGAATGATTATAATTTTCGCTTTTTTCTGCTTAGTTTTCCATGGTAGGCCGAAAACAAGTGACCCAGTTTTATGGCCATTTTGTTCACATGATCATGCTTTTTCTAACCGTGAAGCTAAGGCATCCTATTCATCCGAAGCCCAATATTTTTCATGCTTGTAGGAGCACAAATCTCCAATGTGACTAACCTATTGTACGTGCTCTTGCCTGCTCGAACTTTTGTGTCTAGTGACATATCATGGTCCTCAATAGGATATTCTTGACGATGGATTCCAAGTTAATCTGGCTGTGACATATTCAGGTCCACGTCGTGCTGCAACTAGGATTGTACAAAGACTTCTGTGTCATGAAACTTTACCTGCCTAACTTCATATGCTCCTCCAATTTATTTCTGGGCCACTGGTAGCAGGTGATCAGGCAGCATATCTTGATAACCCTTTACCTTTATACAGACTGCAAAATCTATCTTCTCTAGGGTTGCGACTGCCACACTTCCGAGCTTTGTAGCAGTGTTTATAGCCGTTGGAGCCATTCAAATTTTGTTAACAGTCCCTCACGATTATTTGCTCGCCTATTTTTCCATTTACGACGCGTATGTTGCTGCATTCCTCACCATAAAAGCAGATCTAGAGCCTGACATTCTTATATACTGGGGTAACAGGGATATTTGGTGGAGAGGATTTTAAAACAATAATTTAATAGTCTAAAACTGGTGGTGTTAAAATTATGGAGTACAGAGAAAAGTCAGGTGATGGTTAATGGAAGTAATTGATGAAGGGGGTTTTTTTATATTTTTTTTTATATTAAAGTCCTAAGCTAAAGCTCTAGGTCCACTATCGGTACAAGACTGGTGGAGCCGGCGGGGATCACTGCTTACAGGCCCAACTCATTCCAACCGCGTGACCCGCTACAGAAAATGTAGCAGGTAAATTATAACTCAGAAACTGTAATCAAAAACTAAAATCAAAACTAAAAGCCAAAGACTGAAATCAAATTTACAAGATTTTTCATGTGGTCCAGATCCCGCGCTTCTCGCCCGTTCTCTTTCATGTCAAATCTTCCAAATGACAAATTTACTCAATCTCCGCTGAGAGCAAGAGATGAGATAGCAGGCACTTTTTATCCAGCCGGTATCCTGCTATTGGTTAGTATATGCCCCAAAAGGGACATCGTCGAGGTTGCTGTGTCCTCAAACTTCTTCAAATTCCAGAACTCCGAAACCTGTAGCCTCGGCCATCGAGACGTCCTTTGCAGCGGCGGTGATTGCCTCTTCGGCCTTCTTTGCTGTTGCTCGTGCTCGTGCCACCTTCGCGAACTCCCCTTGTTCGATGTGACGGATCCACGCGAGCTGTTCTTTGGTCACCGGTCCGGACTTTCTGGGTCTGACTTTGCAGTCCCGAGAATCCGATTGGTGGGGTCCCCCACAGTTGCGACACTTTGTGAGGGCCTTGCACTCGGCTTCCGAGTGCATGTTTGATCCGCAGTTCCAGCACGCTGGGGCGCGGGAGCAACCACGGGTGGCGTGGAAGCCCAAACAGCGTTTGCACTGTTCAATTTGGCGACGAGGCTGGATCTTTGTAGCCGCTCCGGACTCGTCGAGTATTCGGAAGCCCGCACGAGGGGCGGAGTCCCGGTTGAAAAGAGCATGCCAGTTTCTGTATGGCGCTCCAGGACGACATGTCCCGCGCGGTCGCACCTGGCATGGACGTCGTTGTGTTTTGCGGTAGATCTCCAGTGAGATCCTACCGGCATCGACCGTCTCAATACGCTTGATAAATTTTATGGTCGCTGGAACATTCGCGATCCGAAAGGCGACAAGGTTGGAGGCTTCCTCGATTTTGGCATTGAAGTCCGACAACTTCGGTGAGGCATCTAAGAGCTCTTCTCTTTCATTTTCATCCGCTGTCAGAATCGCAAATCCGGTTCTGACACGGTGTATAGAGCTTTTTTCACTCAAGGTGTACAGTAGCCTACTACATAATTGATGCCTTATGCCGTCAGGCGAAAGCTGGCGCCATGGGTGATCGCTCTCTAAGCGAAGGAACAGTCGTTTGTCGACTTTAGCTTTCGGAGCTTCTTTATTTTGGGCTTTTGCCGCAGGTCGCGGAACAGCCTTGACAGTAGGGACTGCTTTTTGTGACAGTCCGTTTCTGGCCACTGCCCAGGTGCTTTTTATAGGCAGCGCTGGGACGGCGGAAATCGTTGTGCTCCTGACGTCGGGAGCCCTTGGGATCGGGTTCGCCGGGCGAGGAGGGAGGACGGGTGGCGTAGTGGCCGGGCCCGTGGCCATGTATTGCGCGATGGCTGCGCGTAGGTAGACTCTCATCGAGTCTACAAATTGTCTGTTTGACCCGTTGGTCAAAGGAAGAAGGGTGACTTCGACGCCAGAGATGGCGGCGGAGCAGAGGGCCAGATTTGCCGCTGTTTCGGCGGCACGTCGTTACTCGGCTTCGATAATGGGTCGAAGTTCCGGAGGGCAATCTGCTTTCGTGGCAGCTTTGGGCTGCGACGTTGATTTTGACGCTGCTTTGGGTGCAGCGTTCTCCGACAGTTTTGGCGCGGTCGGGGGAGATTTTGACGATTCTCCAATCCAGTGGGGGACGGAGGATGGTTGAGGAATTTCCTCAATAATTTCGACTGACCCGATCATGTCAGTATCGGGTTCAGCGACGGCGGGGAGGGCTTTTTCCTTCCCTTTGGTAGAGACGTTGCTCATCTCCGCGCATTTCGGAGACTGGGCAAGGCCAGGTAATTGTTGGAGAGCCCTTGGGTGGACTCTCGTGTTGTCCAACTTGACGCTGGGGCGCTTTTTGTGAACTGGAGGCATGGTGAAAATGCCCGAGCTCGATCACAATTCAGAGATAGATGCGACGAGGTCGAGAAGGGAGGGAAGAGGGAATTTTCAAATTTCTCGAATTGATGAAGGGGGTTTTTTTTTTATATTAAAGTCCTAAGCTAAAGCTCTGGGTCCACTACAGGTACAAGACTGGTGGAGCCGGCGGGGATCACTGCTTACAGGCCCAACTCATTCTAACCGCTGGACTTGCTACAGAAATAGTAGGAAGTAAATTACGACGCGGACACCACCTACTCCAACTCCTAAATCAAAAATCAATCCTTTTCCCTAAATCCAAATAGCTACAATCTTTCCTCAGAGAAACGACACTTCTCGCCTCGTTCCCTTTCTTGTCATGTGTTGTGGCAATGACTAGTTAATCTGATCCCCGCTGAGAGCAGTGGATGAGTGAGCAGGTCGTCTATCAAAACAGCCGGTTTCCTGCGCAAATATTTTGAAGCTTTCGTGGCACTTGGGCCCGAGAAGCTTTTTGACAAAGTCAGCGTGGGACATTGACTTTCTGAGCCTACGCGTGTGTTGTGCGTGGCGGCTACAGTGGATGAAGTGGGTTGGAGTAGTTTCCTTCCCGCAAGAGCACTCCATGGGAGCGTATGGATTATTAAAACGACGATGGTATGCCGCAAAATTGCCGTGACCCGTTCGGGCTGCAATTAATTCTCGGAGCAGGTGCCTAGAGAGAGCTAGTTCGGGTGGTTTGCGTCGCCGAACCTGTAGGTTGAGTTGGCGGTATTTAGGCGGACAAGCCTCTATCCACCAGTCTTCCAGCAATTTTTGCCGCCGGTGATTCATGTGACCACGAAGATATGCCAGAGTACATGATCCTGGTGGTGTCTCCTGGCTAGGTAACTCTCGGAGTGCGGCACGGGCAATGGTGTCTGCCTCTTCGTTCCCTTGTATCCCTGCGTGCCCTGGCACCCATTTCACTGATATTTTTGCCTTATTGGATGACGCACGGAATTTGCGTACATTTTCAAGGCTAGTTGAGGATGAGCCCGTCGTTAGTGCGCTTACAGCCTGCTGGCTGTCTAGAAACAAGTGGATTTGCTGCGACCCTCCTACTTTCCTAGACTTTCCGTTGTCCAAGAACTCCAGTGCGGCTTCTAGAGCCTTCCTTGCTCCTATTATCTCTGCATCCAGCACCTCTCCCCCGTGCTTGATGCCACTTCCTTTGCCTATGTCTTTCCCATCCTTTTTCAGAACGAAACCCCAGGCAGAGCGTCCGTGTCCTTCCGATGAACCATCTGAGTATGCGCAGATGTCCGTTCCTGTCACGTTATTGATCCATCCAACGCAGTCGTTGCGTTCCGTCAGCCTTGAGCCTAACTTTTTAGGGTAGACTACCGGCGCCAGGGCCTCGGGAGCCTCTGCTTCCGGGAGCTCTCGATAAGCACGCTGTAACCGTGACATTTGGATCTCTGGTCTAGCAGAGAGTTTGGCGGTCTTTTTGTACATTCGAGTGCCGACATTCGGGCACACGGAAGCGCGGATCCTCAACGGGTGTCTATCATCAAGGGTCTTAAGCCTTGCCGAAAGTCGGAGTCGGTTTCCCTCAAGTATGACCTTTGCCGGCGGGATTCCTCCTTCTCTGTGAACGGCTACGTTTGGCGTTGTCCTCATCACTGGCAGTGCAGCCCGCAATCCCACCAGGTTAGATTTGTCAATCATGCTGCAGAGGTTTGAGGTAGATGACGTGACCATTCCTCGTGTGGTTGGGCGTTTGGACCCTGGCCACCAGACATCAGATCCAAAGTTGCTAGAGAGACAATGCACATGTCTACTGCGCCGACTAACGGCCCGGGGGCTGCTCCCCGAGAGGTAGAGTTGAAGCGGCGCATATGCTGTGCAGCTTTCATCGCTTTGCCGCACCAGGTAGTTACGTGGTGTTTGAAATTGAGTCGCGGATCCAAATGTACGCCAAGCCAGCGAATGTGATCAGCGGGCTCGATGAGATTTCCATTTACGTGAACCCCAACTGCTTCTTCTCGGCGTCGTCCTGGGAATTGGATGACTTCAGACTTTTGCGTTTCGAAGGCAACAGCATTTTTCCCTGCCCACTCGAGAAGATGGTCTACCTCTCTTTGTGCAGCGCCGGCAGATTCAGCAACTGTGCGTCCAAACCCCAAAATTCCAATATCGTCGGCGTAGCTAAACCTCGATCCTGGGTTGCCTCTTTGCATCGGCTCCGCCATGTACAGAAGGAATAGTAATGGCGAAATTGGTGATCCCTGGGGGACTCCGCAGACCAGCTCTTTCTGTGTGGTGACTCCACCGGAGAAACGCACTTGTACCTTCCGATGTGTGAGGAATGAAGTCGTCCATCGGAGGATCGAGTCTGCCATCCCTGGGCTTGCATGCGTCTAACCAAGCGATTGTGGAGCACTGCATCGAACGCTCCTTGGACGTCTAAGGTCACGAATGTCGAGGCCCATCCCTGGGAGCGTGCTTCTTCGACGTCATGGACTACGCAGGAGACCAGGTCCGTTGCAGATCGCTTTGGGAGCGCGCCGAATTGTTGGTGGCCCACCACATCGTAAATGATTGCGAGGTGTGCCATTCGCTTGGCCAGGAGTCTTTCTAATCCTTTGCCTAGGCACGATAGTAGAGCGATTGGTCTCCAACCTTTGATTGAAGTTGGGTCCCGATTTGGCTTTTCCAATAGTACCACTTCTGCAAGTTTGAAGCAAGATGGATGCGTGCCGAGCCGTATGCAAGCTTTAAAGAGCTGCGTAACGTACGGTCCGATTGTCTTCCAGCAGGCCTCAAGAAGTTCAACTGTGACTCCATCTGCTCCTGGTGCTGCCTTAGTACAGCCAATAGTACAAGTTCGCACCTCGTTTTCCGATATGTCGTCTTCCCAGGGTATCCGGTTATTACTGGGAGCAGTGCACGTAGGAAGATCGTCCGATGCTTGGTGACGTGTAAGAAGAGCATCACGGAGAACTGTGGCTCGCTCATACGGGTCGGTGATAACGGAACCGTTATAGTTGAGCGGCGGAGGAGGTCTGACCTGTCTATGGTTGGCCGAGCGCATCAGCTTGAATATGTCTACCGGAGATGTCATCTCTTCGACTTGGCGTGTCTGGTGCTCCTTCTTGGCGGCTGTGATAGTCTCACGTAACTTCTTCGCACAGATAGCCCGCTGTGAGAGTGATGTTGAGGCTCGGTATTCGGCGTGTGCGGATTTGCACCTAGGAGTCCACCATGGTGCAGATTTTCCGCTTTCCTTTCTGACCCGGGTTCCAGTTGCTTTAATGGCCTCCGTGAGATGGAAGCATATCTCCTGAGCGTATGCATCCACTTTCTCTCTTGTACTCAAATCTGAGGGCGGATGTACCCATTTTGCAATGGCCCGCGCAAACTTTGGCAGATTTCCCTTGGGTACCTTGATCTTTGCTGGAGCCGTGTCACTTGTAACGGTTGCTGCAGGTACGATTCCGCGGATCGGAAGATGGTCGCTGGTCATACACTCCTCCCGATCGACCCAAGCGCGGGCTCCAGATATGTTTATCCAGGCGAGATCCAGAGTATTGCCAGCTTTATGGGTCGGCTCTCCAATTATAAGGCAAGAGAGATTGTGGTTTTCTGCCCACCTCTCTATCTCATCACCCTGTCCATACGGCCGAGTTACTCCTGGCTGCCAGGCAGCATGCACTGAGTTGAAATCCCCGGCTGCAATGGATTTCGCAGAAGGTTTCCAGTCGAAAAGCTGGCGAGCAGCAGTCGAGTCTTTAGGGGCCTTATAAACTTTGAGAAAAGTGATTCCATTGACCTTTACCCAGCAGTAATCACCAGTAGGTGTGGAACTAGGAAATAATTGTTCCGCTAATATTACATTTTTGGACTTTCGAGTGTATGTCACAGCCCTCGGTCTGACATCTACACCTCCGTGCGGTATATGACAGATATACCCTGGGTGTGATATGGTTTCTTTTGATCTCAAATTCCATCGCGGTTCTTGAATTAGCACTACATCTACGCCTAGCTCATAAGCTCGAGAAAGCGCAATGTTGTGGGTTGTGCCACCCCTGCCTACGTTTATTGACATAAAACTTAGTGTTGAAGGGGGGCGAGAAGGGGCCCGTAGGGCGCCCTTCACAAAGCTTCTTCAGGGTTCAAGGCCCCAAAGCCCGAACCCTCAGCCATTGCTGTGTCTGTCGAAGATGTGTCCTTCCCAACAGCTGGAGAAGCTGGTCGGGTCGCTCTTGCGGCAGCTGTAGCAGCCTCTGCGGCCTTAGTTGCAGCTTTGGCCCTGGCGACGGCCTGATATTCCCGTTGGCCAGCTTGTCGGATCGTCACAAGTTGGTCCTTAGTGGCTGGGCCAGACCTGTTGGGCCGCGCCAGGCAGTCTCGACTGCCAGATTGGTGGGGCCCTCCGCAGTTTCGGCACTTTGTTGGAGCTTTACACTCGAAGGCTGAATGCATGGTGGATCCACAGTTCCAGCAGGCGGGTGCACGAGAGCATCCGCGGGTGGCGTGGAAACCAAGACATCGCCTACACTGCTGTATGGGAGGGTGGTTTCGTTGGATTGTAGCGACTCCTGAGTCGTCGAAGAGCCTGAAGCCCGGCTTTGGGCTAGCTTCTTTTGGGAAGAGAGCCGCCCAGGATCTGTAGGGGGCCCCGTGCTTGGTTATACCGTGAACTCTTACTCGGTCTGGAGTGTAGTTAGTTACCCTGAAGATCTCTGCGGCAACCATTTCGGGAGTGACTTCGATTCGTCCTTCTAGGCCGAACACGGCGACTGGAACCGTAGCAATCCGGAGGGAAACTAGATCACTTGGTGGTTCTAGTTTTGCCTCCACTTGTGCGAAGGTGCTGGAGGCCTCCAGCAGTCGAGTTTTTGCATCCGGGTTTTTGGCACGGATGGCAAAGCCAGTGGGAACGCGTTGCGCCTGGTCGACATCGGACGGGGTGCATTGCGTATGTTTAGCCACGGCTTCGCGAACGCCAGCCGGAGAGAGCTGTCTCCACTCGTGGTTTGCATCGAGACGCAGGAAGAGTCGGTCATCTTTCGATGTTGTTGTTGCTGCTGCTGGCTTCTTCTCTATTTTCCTGACTGATGGGGCAGCTGCAGACGAGGTGATGTTTGCAGGAGCCTGTGCTCCTGACTTTTGGTGTCCTGCTCTGGTGACAGTGGCCCAGGTGCTTCTGGGCTGAAGAGGTGCAGTAGCCTTTGTAATATTACGGGGAACGGCTACTGGGATGACGGTCGCAGGGGGAGTCGCGACATTTGGTCGTTGGGGTAGGACTGGCGGAGCAGTGTTTGGCCCGGCCGCCACGAATTGCGCGATTGCTGCCCTTAGGTAGACCTTTATGGAGTCTACAAAATTTTTGTCTTCACCGGTGGAGAGCGGTTGAAGAGCTGCCTCGACACCGCTAATAGCCGTCGAGCATATTGTGAATAGCGCGGCTTTTTTTCTTGCCCTGCGCTCCTCCGCTTCGATCGCTGCAAGCAATTCTGGAGGGTATGTATTTTTTCCGCCTGCTGCTTCTAGTGCTGGAGGCTGCGGGGCCAGTGGAGGGTTTTCGGCTCCTGCTGCCTTAGTGGATGATGTTTCAGCCCTTTTCGCGGGCCCCACTTCTGCAGGTCGCGGTAGTGCTGGAACCGTGATGCGCTTCTCAGGTGCGACGACAGTTTTTCTGGGGGATCCGGTGGGATCAAAGACTTGCTCTGCGTCTTCTGGGCTGGAGGATGCCCAAACTGAATCGGCGAGGGTTTTTAACTTCTCGACTTCTGCGTCCACCATCTCTACCTCGGGGACATCGTTCTCCTTCGCTTGGAGCGCTGCCGCGATGGTGTTCATATTTTGAAGATTGGACTCGAGTCCTCGCCTTGCTAGCATGTTCTTTGCGTGGTTTTGAATGGCGGTATGCCATTGATAAGGTTTGTTGGCGCGATCTTTGGTGATGCCGCTGATCGCGTTTTGGTGCGTTTTACGCGTCGGAGGCATTTTAAAATGCCGCCGATGGCAAACAATTGCGATTCGATTCGTTCGTCAGAGGGTGAGATGGATAACAGGGTGGGAATGGGCAAATTGGGGGCTTCTCGAATTGTTTGGATGAAGGGTTTTTTTTTTTTTTTTTTATTATATTAAAGTCCTAAGCTAAGGCTCTAGGTCCACTATCGGTACAAGACTGGTGGAGCCGGCGGGGATCACTGCTTACAGGCCCAACTCATTCCAACCGCGTGACCCGCTACAGAAAATGTAGCAGGTAAATTATAACTCAGAAACTGTAATCAAAAACTAAAATCAAAACTAAAAGCCAAAGACTGAAATCAAATTTACAAGATTTTTCATGTGGTCCGGATCCCGCGCTTCTCGCCCGTTCCCTTTCCTGCCACATCTTCCAAATGACAAATTTACTCAATCTCCGCTGAGAGCAAGAGATGAGATAGCAGGCACTTTTTATCCAGCCGGTATCCTGCTATTGGTTAGAATATGCCCCAAAAGGGACATTGTCGAGGCTGCTGTGTCCTCAAACTTCTTCTTCAAATTCCAGAACTCCGAAACCTGTAGCCTCGGCCATCGAGACGTCCTTTGCAGCGGCGGTGATTGCCTCTTCAGCCTTCTTTGCTGTTGCTCGTGCTCGTGCCACCTTCGCGAACTCCCCTTGTTCGATGTGGCGGATCCACGCGAGCTGCTCTTTGGTCACCGGTCCAGACTTTCTGGGTCTGACTTTGCAGTCCCGGGAATCCGATCGGTGGGGTCCCCCACAGTTGCGACATTTTGTGAGGGCCTTGCACTCGGCTTCCGAGTGCATGTTTGATCCGCAGTTCCAGCACGCTGGGGCGCGGGAGCAACCACGGGTGGCGTGGAAGCCCAAACAGCGTTTGCACTGTTCAATTTGGCGACGAGGCTGGATCTTTGTAGCCGCTCCGGACTCGTCGAGTATTCGGAAGCCCGCACGAGGGGCGGAGTCCCGGTTGAAAAGGGCATACCAGTTTCTGTATGGCGCTCCAGGACGACATGTCCCTTGCGGTCGCACCTGGCATGGACGTCGTTGTGTTTTGCGGTAAATCTCTAGTGAGATCCTACCGGCATCGACCGTCTCAATACGGTTGATTAATTTTATAGTCGCTGGAACATTCGCGATCCGAAAGGCGACAAGGTTGGAGGCTTCCTCGATTTTGGCATTGAAGTCCGACAACTTCGGTGAGGCATCTAAGAGCTCTTCCCTTTCATTTTTATCCGCTGTCAGAATCGCAAATCCGGTTCTGACACGGTGTATAGAGCTTTTTTCACTCAAGGTGTACAGTAGCCTACAACATAATTGATGCCGTATGCCGTCAGGCGAAAGCTGGCGCCATGGGTGATCGCTCTCTAAGCGAAGGAACAGTCGTTTGTCGACTTTAGCCTTCGGAGCTTCTTTATTTTGGGCTTTTGCCGCAGATCGCGGAACAGCCTTTACAGTTGGGACTGCTTTTTGTTGCAGTCCATTTCTGGCCACCGTGGCCCAGGTGCTTTTTATAGGCAGCGCTGGGACGGCGGAAATCGTTGTGCTCCTGACGTCGGGAGCCCTTGGGATCGGGTTCGCCGGGCGAGGAGGGAGGACGGGTGGCGTGGAGGCCGGGCCCGTGGCCATGTATTGCGCGATGGCTGCGCGTAGGTAGACTCTCATCGAGTCTACAAATTGTCTGTTTGACCCGTTGGTCAAAGGAAGAAGGGTGACTTCGACGCCAGAGATGGCGGCGGAGCAGAGGGCCAGATTTGCCGCTGTTTCGGCGGCACGTCGTTACTCGGCTTCGATAATGGGTCGAAGTTCCGGAGGGCAGTCTGCTTTCGTGGCAGCTTTGGGCTGCGACGTTGATTTTGACGCTGCTTTGGGTGCAGCGTTCTCCGACAGTTTTGGCGCGGTCGGGGGAGATTTTGACGATTCTCCAATCCCGTGGGGGACGGAGGATGGTTGAGGAATTTCCTCAATAATTTCGACTGACCCGATCATGTCAGTATCGGGTTCAGCGACGGCGGGGAGGGCTTTTTCCTTCCCTTTGGTTGAGACCTTGCTCATCTCCGCGCATTTCGGAGACTGGGCAAGGCCAGGTAATTGTTGGAGAGCCCTCGGGTGGACTCTCGTGTTGTCCAACTTGACGTTGAGGCGCTTTTTGCGAACTGGAGGCATGGTGAAATGCCTGAGCTCGATCACAATTCAGAGATAGATGCGACGAGGTCGAGAAGGGAGGAAAGAGGGAAAAAATGAATTTTCGAATGTTCGAATTTCTCGAATTGATGAAGGGTTTGGTTGTTGAGTTTTGTATTATTTCTGTGTTGGGATACACTTTGTCGATCTTACTAGGCTCGATAATTATTAGTCCCGACCGACTGGTGTTTGGCGAATGGAGATTGCGTATACCCTGTGCTAGCGTTTTTTTTTTTTTTTTTTTGAATCATTTAATGTGTATTCAGCTATCTAGCTATGACACATGACCGGTGCTATGTATACATGTGGGATGACTCTTTTGACGTTAGAGACACTCATACTCTGGATTTCATTCGCAAACACCACTATGAGGTATGTTTGCTTACACAAACAGTCGACCCTCCTCCGTTAGTTACCACCAAAGGGAATTTAAAAACCTTTAGTTATCCAAGCATGCCTTCGTCATCAATGCATAACAGCGCGGCGAGAAATGCGATTGTGTTTTGCCGGATTTGAACCAGCGATCTACTGTCTCAAGTGGGATATGTGTCCAAGCTATCCAGACTCTACTTGGCAGACCGGCCAAGACGATGTACCACCGCACCATCCAACCATGGCAGTTTTTATAGTGTCGCCTGCACTCTCGCAGCCGAAGACTTGGCACGCACAAAGCTCAATTTGGAAAAACTCCTTTCCAAAATTCAAAATTCCACGCCCGTCGAGACTGTATCCAATCCTCTGCATCATCTTATTAACTTGTCCTGATCCCTCTCACATCCATCCCAAGGAATTGTCTTCCAGATTTGTGCGCCACGCTTTGCTTCCTCCGTCGGGTGTAAATATCGGCGTGGGCGTGTATCTGGCGACCAGCTAAGGCCAGAGAAAGTCGACAAGAGGTGTGGTCATTGGGATTAGGATGTACTAGGTCGTACTTGTAAACTTGATGAGGTTTAGGTAGGAATCGATTTCGTTGGGAGTGAAAGATTGATATGGTGAAGTAATTTGAATCATTGCCTCGTGGGCCAACTTGTTCGGTATTGCGAAGTTTGACTGAACTTGACTCTGGGAGAATATTTCACTCCCAGGTTCGTAGAGGACACCGCGTACAGGTGTTCAGTCTTGCCCTCCTGTGTGCTAGCGTTGTTTACTGCTGTTAATAGGAGACCCCGCACGGGCTATCTATTGGGATTAAAAAGAGTCTGGCAGCTGTGCTTAGAAGAGTAGTCGAATTGACATCCTTTTATCCTTCATTATTGCATAAGCTTCCCTTTACCAATAAAGTCCACGAACAAAGTAGTGGGTTATACGTTTCGATAGGTGGTAGGATAATGGGTGACTTCCGAGACAAGAGTTGATATCTCTGTAGGCTTCTAAAAACCTATGTAGTTCCTTTTTTTGGGGGAGGAGTTAAACTGTCTAATTGAAAAATTAACTTCAACTTCTTTTGAGGTCCGACTGTATTGAATAATTGTTGAAGATAAAATCCATTGGCGTACTTAATGATATAAAACTTAACAAAATGTTGACATCCAGGAATTACTTCGATGCATCCTTCAGCAAAGCTGCGAGAATAATGATTACATAGATTAATGTCACGTCAGTATCGCAGTAAGCTAAGCTGTAATATACATTTTTGATATCTTATTTCCATCAAATATTTAATTGTGAAATCAAAAAGGGGTTTGTGATTACATGCACTTTAAATTCTGTTTGACTCGTTTAATGAACGCAATATTTACGAGCACCAATGAATTCAGCGAGAAGCGTAAGATCCTGCTACCGCTAGCTGATCTGCTGCTTCATTACCTGGGTCGTTATCATGGCCGCGCACCCACTGCAGCTCAGTCGTTACCCCACAACTGTCTCTATGATTTATTAAGGTGCGTACAGCCTGAATAAGATCCCGATTCAAGACGGGTGAGCCACTTGCAGTACGCCATTTGTTCTTTAGCCAGCCTTTGTACCAGGTAGTTAAGCATTTGATTGAGTAATTACTGTCTGTAAAGAGTCGGAGGTTTTTACTTTCAGGGCAGATTTGAATGGCGCGCCAAATAGCACTGAGCTCGGCTCGTTGATTGGTTTGAGGCTTTCCAAGAAGTGGTTCAGAGATATTCCTGTAATTTTTGAACGTTGGTCGTTAGATCCATAATTCTTCCATAGAGATAAGCTCTTGGAAAAGTAAATACCTTGGGTCATTCTTGCCGAAGTAAACGCCTATCCCTGCCTTTGCGTTCGAAGTCCCATTTCCCCTGGAGCTACCGTCAGTGTAAGCCACGACTAACTTTGAATTTTCTGTTTCAGTTTGCCTTGGATCGGTATCTGTAATGCCAGGTTCTAGACCTTGAGATTTTATAGAGATCTCGCTATTCATTTTTACTTTTTTAGAAGGGTTGTTCTCTTCAGCTACTGTTTTCTCGGGATCATAAGTTGATGGAGTTTCGGCGAGAACATTTTTCTCGCAATCATGTTCCTTCCCTCTAGATTGAACAAAAAGCCTGGCCTCCTCAAAGCTTGAAAATTTCTTAAAGATAGGTTTTTTAGTGTCCTTGATTTGCATACTGGCCTCTTCCCAATCTGTATAGACGCCTGGGCAGTGTCCTACTGCAACCCCATAGAACCTTATTTTGTTGGTCGACTTAGTGGGGTTTGTGACTGTTTTTCCAGCGACATAGCTTTGTGCATCTTCAAAATTTGTAAAACCCTTGTCTAATGAAGAGTTGACATTAGCTCAATTCACACAGAAATAGCTCAGCCCTCCGTTCAATACAGAACGTAGCCAATTATGATGTGAATTATGACTAGAGCATTTAAAGATAAAGGGGTTAACTTGAAAGCTTACAATTAGCACCACTGAAACCAGTGATTTGAGCTTGACATTCTTTCCACGAATTGTAGACACCAGGTCGTATTCCACATTTGACTGCGTAAAACTTGTTATTTCCGTCGTTTCTTTTGCGCTTAGAACTACTGGAACTTTTCGGTATTTTATTGGAGGACATTCTGCGGAATGAGCGAGATGGTGAGAAGATTGGTCTACAGAGCTCCACGCCTGAGCGACTATAGTTTCTACACTGTTTAATAACTCTTGCTAGGAAATTTGGGCTTCTCGGCCAAAGTTGGCGATAGGTTATTCTGGGAAAATAAACATCAGTTTGGCCTCGACTGATATGGTATTGACCAATCGAATCTGTGTATTCTAATCCCTGACTACGGGATAAATTAAAAGGGTGAGCCCGGTAATCACCATGTGAAATGTTTTCAAATATTCTTTGGCGAGTAATGAGAGATATGTCATTCCAAACTATACCTGCTCGTTTGGACGAGCAGACAAGCAACCTGCGACTGGCGTCCAGGCTGCGACGTGTCCCTTTAACGATTGAAGGACAACGATGGTTTGTGGTTTGAGTTTTATTTTGTAATTTTCAGATCTAATTTTTGTAGACGCAAGGAATCCCGTGATATCAGCTCAAGTAAAATAACGCGATAATACTTGCAACAAGTACAGTTGGCAGGGTGTGACACATTTAGGAGGGTTTCATCGTAGATGTGTATTGTTTGGAAGATTCCAATTTATCGTGTGGGTTTTCACTCATGGATGAAATCTTTATCGTGTTTTTAGATAACAGTTACTTTAAAATTTTAACTCAATTGTGACCCTTGTCAATGTGTATTTATGGTCTAGTATTTCTCCACCCAAACCTTTTATAATGCTTTCTGTAGCACCTATGAATGTTTTACTAAGATATTTAACCATGACTAAATACAGGTTCCCATGTGGAATTGTGTTCGGGTTAGGTCCGACTCAATGGTATCTAGCCTAATTATGCTGTCTTATAGGCTACTGTTACAACTATTCATGGGATCATTGTCAAGGTTGTAAGTGGTTTCGGTTTGGTATGGGGGTTTATTTTTTATTTGACCTCGTGCCAGCTAACAAGACCGTAAAGTTGGTACTGTTTGAGGGGAGCTGTATGGAAGGCATAGGAGGGGATATACTACTGGTATGGGTATCCTTGGCCTGTAGGCAGAGAGGACCTGCATATCCTACATAGTCATAGACTCAGACAGGTCAATAAATTAAATTAACAACAATATCAAGACCGTAAAGTCTCGTGTTGGCTAGCTCGGTCTATATAAACAATCTGACGTGCCAGGGGTTTTTACAAGCCCGACAACTCATCCATGGGCCAAGGCCACTCTGCCGTGCGCCCCAAACCATCAAAAGACATCAAGAGTGCAATTCCGCTTAAACTGTTGATCTCAGAAAGGTGCAGAAATTATATATCCATGTTTACTGGAACTATCTTTCACCAACACCAATTGCCTAATAATAGAGCCTGTCATGTAATAGTCAAATAGAGTATAGGCCAGTGTCGACGCTAAATTTATTCGAAAAATTTGGTATCATAAAGCCATTCACTAAAAATGATTGCCCCTTCAGAAGAGCCTAGAATCTATAGAATTCTCAGTGTTAGATAGTTAGTTCTGCCACTGCGGCGGGCTCGGTTTCGACTTAGCCGACAAAAGATGAAGTGATTAAAGGACTTTTCCTGTCCGCAAGCGCGGGTCAGAAGAGCGTCCTAGTGGTTGAAGCGACAGTGGCAGTCTGCAATGTCCCTGCGAGACTGAACACCTGTAAATAGTGTCCTCTACGAACCTGGGAGAGAAATACTCTCCCAGAACCAAGTGCAGTCAAATTTCGCAATACAGAACAAGTTGGCCCACGAGGCAATAATTCAAATAACTCCACCACGTCGTTTTTTCACTCCCAGGGTCCGACTCATACCTAAGCCTCATCAAGTCTACAAGTTCGACCTACTACATCTTCATCCCAATGACCATACCTCTCGTCGACTTTCTCTGGCCTCGACCACCAAATACACGCCCACGCCGATATTTTTACCCAACGGAGGAAACGAAGCGTGGCGCACAAATTCGGGAGACTGTTCTTCAGGATGTACGTGGGAGGGATCAGGACAAGTTGACAAGATGATGCGAGGGAAGGATATAACCTCGAAGGGCATGACACTCTGAATTATGGCAAGGAGATTTAGGAATTGAGCTTTGTGCGCGCCAAGACTCCGCTTGCAGAGTGCAGCTGACACCATAAAAACAAGCCAACGATGGAAGGTGTTGTGGTCCGCCTCCTGGTGGTGTTCTCTGGTATGGTTTGAGTGGCCTGGGCACCTACTCCACTTTGGAAGGAGACATCTCAGATTACATTTCGCGCGGAGGAAAGTTGATGGATGATGGAGGCATGTCTGGATAACTCAGAGTTTTTGAGACGTTCCCCTGGGTGGGTATTCACGGATGAGGGTTGACTTGGGGTGAAGAAAAAGCTACCATAACTTCGCAGTGGTACTTGCAAATGAAATCTGAGGCATGAGTGCTCTTCCTTTACGTTGAATCATCTATTCTGTACTTTTCTTTGGTATTGTGTCATAGCTAGATAGCTGCATACGCAATTAAAATCTGATGCAAAAAAAAAATAAAGACCAGTAACTTTTCCTAAGGTACAATACTTCCTACTCAGTCACGTATTTGCACGTGTCACGAATTTGTCATTAGGCTTTAACCTCCTGATTAGTACAGTCGTCTATTCCAGCTTCATCTCTTCCCCACGCAGGCTTATCGTGAGAATTCTCAAAATAAGCTTATTGATCTGCCTAATCTCAAACAACGGTTAAACCGTAAATTTAAGATTGATTTATCAAAGGCCTGGCTCTAGATTAATGGTCATAACGCAAAGTTTTAAGCAATTAATTAATGACTACTAATTTGTCAGCACTGCAAAGACGAATTCTTCACCTTCCAGTTGTGCCTGTGTAATCGCTCAGTATGCTCTGGATATCTGGGATAGCCAAGAAGAATCGCATCCGAATCGAAGTCGAAAGCAACCTCAAGCACATCTCCATTTGACGACTTCTCGACAATGCCTCTCTCATCATTATCATCTGAGTCCTCAACCCATCTCTAACCACGCATCATCTCGCCTCAACGACCAATAAAGAAGTTCCTCCAATTGCTACCAGGAGCCTGCCCCATTAATTTCCAGCCATCTCTCACTACATATTTACGACGCTATTTATACCTACAAGGGGGAAATGATGTCATAATATACATAGCTTGGGTCATGGTTTATGGGAGACAGTTGTCTTAGTGGGGTTATACATCTTGAGGAAGGATAGACGGCTGAGATGTGGAGCTATAGGAGAAAGAAGTCTCTGAAGACCATGCTGGCACTGAAACTTTCGAGGGGACTCTCAACTTTGGATATTTTGTGGGCGCCAAGACCGAGATTTCGGCTAATTAACTAAGAGGGCTTCTTTTGTCGACGAGTCAACGGCACAGCCCAGCGCCCTGAACGGTACAAAAGAAGTCGGGCTAAGCTACTATACAGCAGTCACGCTCTGTCAAGACTTTTCTGACATTTCAGCACGAACTTCGGGAAGGAGTTGGAAGGAGGCTAGAAAAGCAGAGTGTGAATTCTCCGAGGTACCCACAAGTCTGCAGCGCCCAGCTGGCCGGCCTCTTCGAAGGCTCCGGAAGGATCATTATGTCTTTGGATTTAGTGCTAATGTCGGTATTAGGAGAGCTCCGCACCCAGTGGTTTTTTGCGATTTTTCCCGGCTGCTATACACCCGCAAATGGCCATCGTTTTGTTAGCTGTAGAGGGGAGATAAAAAAGGGCAAAGAGTTCCTCTAAGTGTATGATCTGATGGGTACTTGTGAGGGGTGATACTGTTTGAGAGAACCTGCATGTTCTATATAGTCATAGGCTGAGACAGGACAATAAAATTATAATGATTGTTTGGGAAATAATGAGCCTTTAGTCATGTAGTTTGTAAAGTGCAATCATCTTAATAACTACCGTGCTGAAACTAAGTACAGAATTTGTATTCACACGTGTATTAACAACCTAGCCTTATTGATGGCACCAATTGAATTAAATTGTCCTAATTTAATGTCCTATACGATATCTATATACAGAACCATGTTGGAAATGGAGACACGGAGTGTTGTGGACGTATGGGCCCTCCATTTTGTCTAGGTTCCCGACACGATCTTGTGTGTATGTAAGAGGTTGGAGTGGGTAATATGGTAGCGCTTCAGGCTTTCTATTGGAGACATGAGCGGCTGTATGGCGTGGGCGTAAGGAGGTTATTGGGGGTTTTCTAAGCCTAGATGGCGCCACACTCGTTTATGTCGGGCTTAGGCTCTGTATCGCTTACACTTGTACTTATAGCGCACATCTCCCACACTTTTAGCTTTAATCCGAACATGACACTCTTTTATTCAAATTCTACTTTCGTTCCATGAATATTGCGCCCATTTCATTGCGCGATATTTCCAACAAACCACAAAGACGATATGCCGCATTGGTTAGGGAAAAAGCTTTTAGCAAAATAAACCTCACTATCTCACCTCTCTGGACCGACCCGGCGTAACTGTGATGACGCTCCTATCAGCCATAACTTCATAGACTTTCCCCAAATTTCAATAACTCCCCCTTCGATTAGACTATTTCTTGGAGAAATTGTAAAGAAAAGGCACCTCACTCCGCGTTAGTCTTCGAAGTTTCCGAAGAGTCGGCCCCGATGGTGGTGCGACTGTCACAAGGATCGTTGATGTCGCTGTGGCTTCGGCTACCTTACGCGGTTGTCCCGGCTGTCTTTTGAGTCCTTCAACCTTCTTATTTGTGACCAAAATGGTTCCCTGATCATCAGTCGTTCCGACTATTCGCATTGGCGCCGTTGTAGGTTTCTTATTCTAAATATCCGCCGTTCTCGATAAAAGCTCCATCCGAGCTTTCTCTAGACTTCCATTGTAGACCTGGAAGGTTAGACATACTGCTCTCTGTCATGAACAGTGTTCCTTGCCGCAGTTGACGCATGCATCCCCTTTCCTTGAGCAGTCCAGAGTCTGGTGAGCACTAGTGCACTGGCCACATCGGGCTGCTTTACCACACAACGCCTGCGTGTGTCCCCATTAACTTCAGTTGTAACATTGCTTTGGCTGCACCTTTGGGAACCACACCTGTGCCGAGTAGAGCAAATCATTGGGGACAATACCGTGTCGGACCACCTGTTTTTGTTGGGCCTCTCTGGGAAGGCTCAGTATAATCAACCCTCTTGAACAGCCATTCTTCATGGCCAGCTCGAGCGCCTTTCCATCTTGAATCCATCTTATTCTGTTTGTAGTTAATCCTGGAATTCGGACTCTTGTAGACGCCTCACTCTCCCTGATTAGAGTCGAGTTGTCGGCCAATTCACCTCCTTGTATCTTCGTCCTCAACGGGACTCCTCAAACCTCCACGGAATAATCTTGTCATAGGACCTGAATGTCCTGTATTTCCATCAAGTTGAGAGCCGTATCTCTTTGGCTCGCCGATTGAACAAACGCCTCGGTATTGTTACTCCGCATTTAGCGTACTGCGTATGCCCCTGGTATATTTCTCTGTGCCTTTGTGAGCAGCTATTCCGGCTGCTTATTTTCTGCTCCAATGATCTGTATTCTAACCGCTGTTTTCGCCATTGGCGGCGCTGCCACCGACGCGTATGTTTTTGAGGCCGGCGGCCCTGAAATTGTTGGAACCGCGTTGCGAACGGGCTCTACGAGATTCTTCTTGGCTTCTTCAAGAGCCAACATTCTTTCTTCGAGGGGATATTTCATCGTCTGTATCTCCTTCAATTCCCTGCTGAGTATATTAAAGGCCCTTACGGCCTACGCGATGTCCTCCATAGTGATGGTAATTCTATCATCGTCTTCATCTGAGTAGGGAATTCTAAGCTTCTTCATTAGCTTCCGTAAGATTTCCATGTCTCTATCGATAGGAGCTATTTAAACTCCACTGCCTTTGTTTGTTTTGGCCATTGTCGCATTTGGCGACGCGTTGGAGCGGCTGGAATTGACCAAATCAGCTCTCACTTCCGCCATGTTGTTCCACGGCGAATGTTCAGGTGCAGTTGAGGTAAATGTAAGGTAAAAATCCGAATCACGAAGTCAAATTGATGGTTTAGGCAGCGTGGAGTGCTGCGCAGCTTTTCATGAAAAAATTATGTCTTTTGACAAAACCCTTGTTAATCCCAATACCCCGTCCTAGAAAGAACTCGAAATGGCATTCTATATTCCTAATCTGTCTTGTCAATTTTCAAAATCAAAATCCTGACTTGATTTCTTTTCTTGCTATCATGTACTTGGATGCGCCTAGATACATTAAGAATGCTCCTTTTCGCCTCCTGCTTTGGAAAAGGCCTAGCGTCACCTTGGCTCCATATCCTTCAATATAGACTTCTGATAAAGATATTTACAGCAGTACCAAGAGCTGAACTTTCAATTTACCAACGACACAAAATATCAGATATTACCCTATATATTTCCTATATTTTTGCGCTCGAGCTAATGAGCCTTAGGGAGAACGGAAAGTGGGAACGCAAAATTAAGTAGCCTTGTGCCAACATTTTGGTTCTTTTATCTGAATTTTGGGCCAGTCATATTCAGGCCTTCGTAGATACACTTGTTTGTGCTGTGTTTACACCTAAAATGATAAAAAAGACCGCTAATAATTTGTCTGGAACCCTCTCCTAAGACATGATATGCATCTCTCTCCACAAATATTGCGTCTTTCATCAGCCCTAGCCCAAGGCATCAAACTTTATAGTACCCTTTCACCGTATTTCATCGATAGTTTGATTTTAGAAACTAAAACTAGCAGTTGGTATGACAAAGGTGATATACTAAGAGCCTGTTAGCTCACCTAGATTTATGAGAGTACCTTTGTAACTACTTTGAACTTTCTTTCAGAAGAAACGAGTATTCATGGTTGTTCATATTAATTCTTTGCAATAATATTACAAGATAGTTATCATCTTTTATTTAGAAAAAGTATTATCCGGATGTCAGAATCTGAGTCAGTTATATGATGTTTTGAATAGTCTCAACATGCTACCCATAACATCACAACTCTCTAATGTGTAGAGGAGTGGATGTAAAGACTTGCGATTTAGATATACTTCCTTTATTTCCTTCTATGAGAATTTTACATGTGCTCCAATATGATTTGAGATGTTCTCGGAAATAATGGTAGAGAAAGAAAAACTTTGACTTGTCTCATTGTTAATTGATGAGTCGAGCGGGTTGAGTTCTGTGTCAGTGTTGAGAGACAAAAGATTGATTCCTCAAGTCTTAATTTATGAAATTAAGATATCTCTTCAGCTGATGTTTCCGAACGTGAAGCACCTTCAGGGACTAGCTGCTTGTTCTAGGGTCAGTGGAATATAATCTTTGTTCCAAGAGTTCATTATAACACTCATATCGTGGTGAGCACCACTTTGACGTTGGAGAGAGCTCTTTCGTCGCTGCGGTGTACATCCATGTGTAGAGAACGCGTAGAAATAAAACCCCAGGGACTCGAGGTGTAGGTGAAAATTAAACTGCCCCGACAACTGTGAGATATCTCGAACTTGATAACTTGAAATTAAGACTTGATTTATCTTTTGCAGTTCCAGGGGATGATGGTGAGGAGATACGTTTCACACATAGGTGCGTCAATGATGAGTGCAAGTGTTAGCGAGTACGTCAAGGGAGCGTCGAGAGTTCGCCTGCACGGGCCCATTTTGCGGAGTGCACCAACTCTAAGACATATCCATGCATGGCCTTGAAGATGCGGGTCCTTGGCGCCAAATTCTGGACCGGAAAGGACTATCGTGCCGCCGACGCATGAAAAGCAGGTCGGCCACAGAGCGCTTGCAGTAGTTACTTCTTCCGAGACATCCAACGGCTTCTCACCTGGCTAGCCAAGTTTGTGGCACCGCGGACCATCACACAGCTGGCTATCTTTTCCCACGGGGCGAAGTTGCTCATCGGATCAATTGGCTCCTTGGTTTGATACTCGGCTGCTAAGAGAAGAAGAGAAGTACTGTATGATGAAACCCACACAAACTCTGAAGAGTTTCGAGAATGCTATGACTTGGGCAACTGAAGCTACTAAGAAGACAATGGTTTATCCTTCTGCAAACAGCATATTTCAAGATCTTGCTCCATAAATATTTTACCTCGCCTGCAGCTGCTTATCAACTTATCCTGCACCATACACAGTAAATGATATATATTAAGATGCGTGGCAAGATGAGGGCTGAAATGGAAATTGTCTACCCAGCCCCTTTTCAGAGCTCCTCTGTCAAATGACCACAGGAGGTTGGTGTAGTACGAAGAAGCTGGGTGCATGCTTTTCAGACAATCTCTTAATAATTCCCGTCGCTATAACACTGGAGAAGTTTGACGAGACATGAAGCTGAAATTACTTGAATCCACAGAGTCTATCTAGAGTGTCGTATTCACAGTCTAGGCCAGCATGTTAGACAACTGCCATCCAATAGCGATACGGGCGAGTGCATGACATTCATTACCTCGTGGCCATTTATCCATGGAGCTGGATTGGAACTGAGTCCGCAACTAGACTTCACTCTTCAAGGACATTGTGAGATCTTCACACAAATAATGCAGTGGAAATCCAGTATTATCCAAGTCTTAGGGCTGGTAGCTCAAGCCAGAATGCATGGCCCAAGTTGTTAAATGGAAGCTATTAGTCTTCCCTGTGTTAATCTTCAGTCATCGCGGGTGTGCTCCGAACCCTCGAATTCTAGACCATTGATACTCGATCGTCCAAGCAGTGTCCCACTGTCTCTGCCGCGAGCACTAGATGGTTTCAAGGCTTTTCATAACCAGTATCAATGAGCCTTAGATACGCCCGGTCAAGATTACGACGCCTCCCACTGGTCTGGAGAGACAATACGGAAGCACGGTCGTCATGCCCTTCGGTACTCACGGGTGGGCCGCGGAGCAAGCGGGAAATTTTACCATCAGCCCACAACATGGGACCGTGTGCAGATAGCGTAGTTCATCTTGGAGCACTGTTTGACTTTGCTGAGCTCTTGCGACATTCTTTCTGACACGACTCCGGTAAATTCAGCTGATCTCACAATACCAACCTAGTGATTATGGACACAGTTCCTGGGCCTAGATATGAATCTGACTAGGCTCCCGATATGCTGATAATCATTGGAGTGATTTATTCCCAGCCACTTCGCCATTGAACGGAGTGCGAAAGATCAAGTACTAAGCGTGGTCACGTGAGGGGTTGCAGCAGGTTTTGGTTATGAATCATGAGATCCCGAATATTGTGATCAGCTACCTTGTCTACTAACTTTCCAATGAAATTTCCCGAGCCTGCGTGCCCGAATCGGGAACGGAGGCAGCTGCGTTATCGTAGGCATGTTCACTTCCTGGGAACTGCAAAGATTGGCTCGATATCAAAAGTCGCCAATTATGATCGCAGATAGAACAAGGTTGTCTTCGAGTCCGCGCCTCCTTGCTTGTGTCGCGTTCTGGCGTATGGCTATCCATTTCAATTGGAGAAAATTAAACAAGTAAAAAATTACTATCACAAACTCGAAGCTTTTTAGAAAGCATTGCTAGGCCCTGATTGTCTTTTTTATCATTCAATCCTCTTTAGCTTTAGACTCAGTAGAGACTTTAGTCAAACTTCATTCATCATGTTCGCGCGCACAGTTATGTGCCAAGGGCGATCGGTGGGAAATAAGAGGGAAGTCTACGAGTTAGTGAGAGCCAGCGGATCCGCTACCGCGGGTGAAGACCCCCGCTACCCGCCAGTGGCTACCGCCCTCGTGCAGTGGTGGATAGATTTTCTAGGGGTCTGGTCTGCGCAGGGGCCATCTCTGTCCACGTCTGTTGTCGTAGCTGCCGCAACTTGAGACTACGGCCCGTCGTGGCAGGCAAGCCGATAACGGCGGACTGATGATGCGACGGCACACAAGTCAAGGTCTGGGACTGTGGCGGCCTGGTTAGCTAGTGCTTGCTAGCAGATGAACGTGTGATTCTGGGTAATGTCAAGGGGCAAGGTTAAAGGTAGGATCGGGTCGGGGACTACCTGATGCCCAGCTTTAGGTCTCTACCCGTCCGCTGCAGAATATAAAAATTATCGGTCACAACACTCCTACATCAATTCGGCCATCCCGCCCTCTCACCCCGTGATTTGAACCGTTGATGCATCTGCTAGTACTCATCCTGATATTTTCCCTGCACTCGCACACACACCGGCAGAAGAAGCCGCTTTAAAGCGTGCAAAGGGCTAAATATTTAAAACTTTTCACCGCCCTCGCTAGACCCGCAGCCTACGTGAGTCAGAAATATGCACGTGACATGCCTCGTTTAAGTGACGCCGACGCAAAAAATGGAGTCGAGTGGCGTTCACATATGGTTCGAGGCCATTGCACAGTTATCCATGTGTCTGGTGCAGTAATACGCGCATGTCAGGTCTGATAACAAACTACTTCGCGTTCTGTAACAGCACAGTGGATGAGCTGAAGTATTCGGCCATGATAATTATGCTCCTGAACCAGCCTATCCAAAGAGCATATCCCAGCACTTGCGCTAAGTGTGGCTGATTTATTCGTGGGGCTCACACCCAATACTTGAAGGGACCGTGGGGTCTTGAGAAAAAGAAATGCTCAAGTCTTACCCATTAAAAATAGAATTCGACAGGTAGTGCAATAGACAGGCATCTCCTTTCCGATCCGCAATACTTTGCGCCGTCAGCAATAAATGTTTGGCCTCCATGCCGACGGTTCCACCTCAAAGCGCCGCCTTACTACAGACTCCGCAGAGCTCGTAACGTAATCAATCGCAGGGTGGAGCTTGGTCTCTACTTACCATCTATCTGGTTATGTTTCTCGTCTCAGCCTTTATTTAGTTCGTCGCCTGAGTCCTCCGCTCCGCCTGTTAATTCCACGGTTTCCCGTTTCTTTTGTGAAGATCGTAATCTATACAAGTGTGGTAAGTCTGTCAAAAAGCGAAGTGATTTGTTTAATAGGTCAGGCGAACAGTGTGGCTGACTAGTTGCTAAGTCAGCAGTGGCTCCTCTGATGATGTATCTAGCGCCTAAATAGACGAACTTAGTAAATTTTGATCCACTGCTGGTATACCCTGAGCATCACTTATTATTTAATGAGTACTCACCAATGTGGTACTTGGGATATCCGCGAGACTGACAGTGCGAGAAGAGCTCTAGGTGCAATTACGGTTTAGCAGATTAATATGTGCTAGAAAGTGGATCGTGTGAGTGATAAAGAGGGAGAGTGTGATAGCTCGGAACGCGCGCGAGAAACTAATCAATCGTTGTTGCCGGCCCCCCGAACATATTTTCCCCACCCCTCCACCCTCAATATCGACCCTCGAGTTGACGCGCCACATTTCACTGGTTCCAGTTCTAACCACCGACCATTGTTAACTGCGTGTTCTCCATCGCTTTAACTCTATATTCAAAGATTTCTATCCTTCGAAAAATTTAAAGGACTATTCTACTTTCCGGAGTCCGTCTGCCACTCAGAAATTTCATACGGCCAGCCATGTTCGGATGATTTTAAGGGTACTTGAAATTTCTCATGGTTCCTGCCACTGTGTCAACCGCCCTCAGCCTAAAATCGGAAGGACAACGCAGGAGCTATTGTAAGCTAATTTTGCTCCTTTCTCTATTCTCCAACAGGCCCGATCTGAAAATCTGGATTGAGTCTTAAACTTTATTATCTCACATCTCGGCCATTGACGAGGACGAAGAGATTATGCAGATTTCTACCCAATCTATATTTGCGGCAAGCTCGTCATCACTTGCTGTTGATTCGAAGATGCCGGGACAGTCTGATACTGATCCTGATTTTGAGTTTTTTGATGCTACCAATCTTGAAGCTGTAGCTAGTCCAGGGCAAATTATCAATGATCTTGTAGCCGATAACTCTTCGCACTCATTGTCTTCCATGGTTCCTTCCAAACTTCAGACTCAATCCGAGACGACCACAATGACCAGTAACGTCGATCAGCCAATATTTTCCACCTCCTCCATGGGATCTCCTGCCTGCTCATACCAAGACTCGTCCTCCGAATCTTCCGACTATCCACGAAAGTCGAGCTCAGGTTCCGTGACTTCTGTGCTAACTCCCGGCGACATATTGAAAAGTGACGATTCAGATTTAGTCAGAGAATGGAATATATTGAGCGGAGATGAAAGTGCAAGCTTTCCGGGCTTTGTAGATGGATGTATCAATCCCTCCGCCATGAATCAAAACTTTTTTAATACCGATGGTGGCACGGATCATGATCTTGACTTTGGAAGCTCACCGAGTAGTCCGTCTTTCGGAAATGATGTCGCAGCGATGGAGTCGCCAGAGCCTTCGAATAAGTCGAGGACTCCCATTAAAGATTCCTCTAGAAAGAGCACCTGCAGAAACAAAATTTCCAACTTGGTGGGACCTTCCAAATATTGATGCTGACATCGGCTAATCAGTTACAGCAACACCAATTGAAACAGCCTCTAAAGGGTCCTCCGACAACCGACTCTGGAGACGGTTCTCCTCTCTCAGCCATGATATCGAGCCAGGGATCCTCTCCGAATTTTTACCTCTCGCCTTCTCCCAGATCTGCCAGCTTATGTTGTATGGATTACGTAAATAATAATGTTCTTGGCCCCGCCATGCCGAAACTGGCGACAAATATGGAAATTCTACAACATCATGGACTCCCTACTCCACAACGAACTCAACAAATGAGCTCGAGGAGAGTATCTTCCCAATATCTCCCTATGTCTTATCCACTGCAGCCAATTCTTACCATACATCCGACACCTTTAAAGTCTCGTGTGGAGACTCAGATCCCGATAAAGATGACCCTTTTTCCTGTCCCCATGGGTATCACTAAACTCCACCTCCCAACCCATACTATTTCTAAACCGAAGCTTCTCGCGAAGCCGACTCCTCAGCGATCGCCAGATACGCTTGAGTTGTATACATCCCTAGTCTGTACGAGCGCTATGCAAAATCAAGAACTCAGAAAGCGTGCTTTTGAAAGGGCTGCATCATCAGCTCGAACTCTTATATCACCAAAGGAAGAGCCCGATGGCAGTGGCTCAGATGAAGATGATGAAAATAAGCCCGCAAACGGAGGAGAGGTCAGGATCTGTGGTGGATGTATCATTCGGGAACGGAAGCGTGCTGCTCGTAAAAAAACCAAGAAAATCGAGGAGGAAGAATCGTGGCAGAAATATGAGACACAGCGTGTGATCGTTTTTAACACACATGAAGTGAAGGATTGGCAATCTCCTTCTCAACAACAGCCACACGATGTCGCTGGAGAACTTACCGAGCCTTATATACCTGAGGGTGCTATGCAAGTCGATGCTCCCATGCGGATCGCATGTTATTGCCGACACCAGAACGAGAAATCCGGGTTTCAAGTAATCTTCACCTTAAAAGATAATCAGGATAAATTAATCGCACAAGCCATCACATCTTCAATTATGATAACAGATGATCACAAAACATCTTCTATGCCCTCACTCACTCCTCAAATATCAATGGGACACGAGTTCTCCGTCTCGAACCAGCCTACCGAAGGGTCTTTTGATACGGGCCCCACACCAGGAAATACAGCCGCATTTCGTCTCTCGAATTCTAGTTGGAACCTCAACGCCTCGCTACAACGAGGAGTAGTTAACGAAGTTCATACCTCTCCGACAACTGGAAATTCTCCCCTCTCTCAAACAATGCTGACCTCAATGACTCCAAATTTTTCTCGTCAAACTTCTCCCACAATTTCTCAGGGACCAGTATCGAAGAAGCGAAAAGCAGTCTGTTCCACAAAAGTTCCAACAGCCCTAACAATGACTAGAATAGAAAACTCAGAATCCCAGACAATGGCCATAGCAAATTCCACTATCCCATCACCCTTTACGCCTAGTTTTTCAACTTTTTCTGGAGCGAATGAACAAGGATTTAATCAGTGTAACAGTCTTCAGAACATAACGACACACTTTAACGGTCCTCCTACACCCAACAGCACCGGGCAAATCTTTTCTAATGTGAATCGGTCGCATTCCACGGACAACCTTGCCATGCAGCAAATATATAACACACCTGGGTCAGGAATGCCAAGCCGAGTCTCTAGTCCAAGTGGAATGAGGCTAGAATCATACCAACGTCATCAGGCCCAATTAGCGCACGCCGTCGCGAATGGACTGTATGGTATACCTATGAGCCTTAATCCTCACCGTCCACCCATTATTCACAAAATGATTCCCAACGAGGGACCTAGAGCTGGTGGGATCGAAGTTACCTGTTTGGGAAGTGGTTTTGTTCAGGGGTTAGAAGTCATGTTTGGTGAATCTAAAGCTACCACAACAACTTTTTGGGGAGAAACCTCCTTGGTTTGCTTGTTGCCACCTTCAGCATTTGCAGGAAATGTCCCTATTACTTTTAAACATCAACAGATGAATCTATACCCAATTATCATGCCAAAACAGCAACTATTTTTCAAGTACGTTGATGACGACGAATTGCAAATTCTTCGGACCGCCCTCTCCGTATTAGGACACAAGATGACTGGTAAAATGGAAGATGTCCGCGATATTGCCAGACGTATAGTTGGTGATAGTTCTAATTGGGTTGCAAGATCTTCTTCAGGTACTGCCCCTCTACGCAGTGGTACAGGCTTCAACTCGGCTAGGCTTGATGAAGACGTGGAAACGATATTGTTAAAATGCCTGGACTTGATGGATCTAGACGATAGCCTCAATCCGCCTCGCTATAATTTAAAGAGATCCTCTGGTCAGACTATGCTTCATCTAGCCTGCTCACTAGGACTCTATCGCTTCGTTGCCGCTCTTTTGGCGCGGGGAGCCAATCCCGAACCAGTCGACAAAGGCGGTTTCACCCCCATGCACTTTGCTGCTTTACATAACCATCATCAAATTGTGAAGAGACTTATACTTTGTGGTGCTACTCCAAATATTCGCAGCCTACAGGGATACACTCCAGCCGACTTGACATCGTCCGCGGAACTACTTCAGACAGTGTGCCATACCGAGCAGACATTTAGAAGACGAAGTGGAATGTTTCAGAAGGACAGGAGAAATAGTTCATTATCCCTCAAATCATATGCAGGGCGTGAATTTGTCTCATCTCACCCCAATTTTGAGGCAAATGAGAATAGCGGCGTTGACAGCGAGTATGAAGATTGTGATGTAGATTCAACGCAAAAATCAGGTTTCTGGATGAAACCAGAAAATCATCTCCCGAGGAGTCTAAGCGAGCAGAAATTTCATTATGACCTTGAGAACACTAAGATTCCCGTGTTGGAAAGCTTAGAAAGCCCAATGAGTATTGACTCAAGCGCAAGCCCACCATCAGTCACAGCTGTAGCAGGTGTGCGGGACCATATATCTGCCCAAATTAACTACATTCAGCAAACCATGCATATGAGTCTACCGAATTTGCCTCAGATTCCACGCCTCGACACAGTATCGCAAATTCTTGCACTCCCAGGTTACCCAGCCTATTTTCCTAATGCGACCCCAATGGTTCGCCGGATATCCAAGTTAGTACAGCGCCCGAGCGCTGTTAAGGAACAAGATAATAAATGGTGGGATCTTTTCTCGAACAGTGCCCCAGTACCACCTCCTGCTTATGAAGATATTTTTCCTCAAAATAACCAAAGAACCCAGGCTGGCCAGAGAAGTAATCTCGATGACGAAGACTTTGAACTTATGTCGAAAAATTTGTCTAACGAGAATAAAAAGAATAGTAGAGCTTTTGATGAAGAGAAGAAGCCTATCATTTTACCATCCGCACAAATTGGGACCAGTCATACAATGACGGAGGAGCAACGAGATCAACTGAGACAAGCACACGCTGAGAGGGTTAAAAGGCTAAGCCGAGACAGGAATTTGTTCTTCATATGGGTAAGCTCTCCTGTTCACTTTCATTCAGAATTAGCCGTTAAATTAAGACAGATTCCTCTCCTCATTGTACTTGCCATGACATTTAACCATATTCCTGATGTATGGCCTAGATCTGGTATTTTATCCACCTTTTATCGCCGTGATCTAGGCGATGTGCAATGAGGTCAATCAACTGCACATGTCAATTAAAACAAATAGAAGTAGGCCCAGTTACTTTTTGGTTATTTTACTGTATTTTTGTTCGAGGGTATCATTAACTTACGTGGTAATCTTATGGATGGGCAAAGAGGGGGTGTGGGGGGAGTCAGCATCATCTCCCCGTTTTAATGTTGGCGAGCGGGATCACAGGACTGATGCAATGATGAATATGAAAAAATTTACTCGTTTCTACCCCACCAGCACTTGGAAGTTTGTATGCAGATTTTGCTTCAACTTTATTTTATGCACTGGCTTTTACTGTATGATACGGCTCGTTCGCAGTTCAGCTCTCTTTACGGGTCAACTTGATGGAAGTTGCTTGCATGCTCAGCGATCGGTTTGATTTCCTTGACACATTTTACCAAAATGATTACAGGCCAGTTTAGGGTGAAAAGTTCGGATGTAGCCTAGAGTAGGATACAACATATCGGGTCTGGTTGGCTGAATGTATTAGAGCGTGTGAGGTGTTGCGGAAGACGTTCGCGGTGAGCCTTTGTGGCGGGGCGCAAGCTATCGCGTTGCTGTATGGAAAAAAGTTGATGGCGGTACGATTAAAAGGGCCAAAAAAATGAATTTAGGTGATCCGAGGTGGGCCGACAGGTAGACTGGCAGTTGCCCGCCCTGCATGCGAGCTACGCGCGTATTGCTAAACAAATCAAATCTGACTGGTACCGTCTGAAGTATTGCAATGCTACGCAAAGGTCTAATTTGTAGTGTGAAGGTTCGGCCAAGGTCTCGCCGCCGGCGCTAGGTTCGATTATCACGGTTGACCAGGTAACACTCCTCGTCTGCCGTGTCCCGTCGAGATCGGAGATTGATTGGCAACTGGGTGAGACGCTTCCAGTGTCTCACGGCCTCACGCGAATGATTAGTGAGCAGGTAACTCCAAGGTTCATTCCTTGGAAAATTTGCTACACAGATAAATGGGGCTCGGGCGTGCAGGATAAGCTACAGTGTTTAGACTACCTGGGAACAGTAGCTAAGAGCTGAATCAGCCTGGCGAGAGTTAGTGATCTAGGGCTCACCCAGGCGGGATCTACTGACGAAGATGCAGTAGAACTGATGTCCTACGAGCACTTTTACATCGGATACAATCATTGTCACTTCCCAGTATATGATTATATTGAACGTACAGGACCTCTCTTTCAACGGACCAAGGATACCTACTCCAATAGCATATCTTCTCCGACACGGTTTGGGGGAAGAAAACTTAACACCTGTCAGTGGTGTCCCCTACGAACTTCTAGCCCTCACTTCAACGAGGATTTCCGACTGCTTTCGCGATCTGTATCATCTTCATCATTCAATACATTCCCCTATCACCACTATCATGAATTTTTCGGAGAAGATTCCGCGGAGACAGTGGCTGAATTCTACATGTAAATACTGAGCTGAATGGCTATCCATTATGGGCATTGTGTCAGAAATTTTTTAAGTAGCAAAAGAAGATAGTAGCACCGTACAAGGCGTGGCCTGGGTCAGAGAAGAGCTCAATGTGCTACATAGTTATTGATACAAGTGGTGTAGTAAAATCTTCATCAAACTGGAGTGCCATATAACTTAGGTATCACAGCTAAGCGAAGGATGCGAATCCTCGTTCTTTGTGGATAATAGACGGCTCCTCGATGTATTAATTATCATGATTCTAGCTGGTAAAGGATAAAAGTTTTTTCCGTTCCATATCATTAATGGTATTCATTGCTAAATGCACCAATTCAACAGACTGCACTTTTAGGACCAATAAAATAAAATCGCCTGTATATGAAAGAAGAAATGTCTGCCTTTCCCGCTCTACTCCAACTTCCTTTGATGCTTCGGGTAAGGATGATAGTGTGTTGAAGTGCCCGGCCTGTCTTGACCGGTAGTCCAAATTCTTTGTTACGTCTTGGGTAGAGGATAATCCCGTAGAATCGTCGACAAAAGGAACTCTCCTGGCTAACATTGTACTAATCCATAACGTTGCAGACTCTAGGTTGAGAACTGGTTAGCCGGCGTGACGAATTCAACCGTGAATCTGGATATTTCGTCTGTTTGTGCACGCCACTACTTACTGGGTCATTCCCCTGATTATTTCACAGCCTGATGTGAGGCTGGGCGAACTTCTTTCCCGATGGTTCGGTACGAGGATGACCTTGGGAGTGGTGAGGGAAAGGAGGGGACAACCCTCCCTAGAAGAGTCAGTGCCGATTCATTACTAATCAGCCGCCCGCAGGCCGCACGGGAGTGGGAGTGGGAGGGCACAGACAAGGCCGCTTACGCCTGAGCCGGCGATCTACGAGGCAAAAGATCGCGCCATTTCGTCATCCTCGGCGATATCTCATGCGGCCTCGAACTCACACCTGCCTATTCGTAAAGGGTCTCATGGCTTAGCCATGAGTCGTCCGGGTCTTTCTCTAGAATATCTGCTCCATCTGCAACAGGAACGCTGCCGCTTCGAATTCTGCAGTCCCTTATACCCTGCAATGGAACGAACACAAATCTAATGGAGCGAACCAGGGTAGAATAGGTCTTTGTTAATCTTCCCTGAGTCAGGTATCTGCGGTCGAGGTGGGGTGCAAGTCAGCGGATGCCTAGGTCACTGTATTAGCGTATGCGGTCCATTTAATTAGTGCTCAAACTACCATCGAAATAGTGTCGGGTCGCCGGCAAAGACGAATTCTTCACCTTCCAGTGGTGCCTGTGTAATCGCTCAGTATGCTCTGGATATCTGGGATAGCCAAGAAGAATCGCATCCGAATCGAAGTCGAAAGCAACCTCAAGCACATCTCCATTTGACGACTTCTCGACAATGCCTCTCTCATCATTATCATCTGAGTCCTCAACCCATCTCTAACCACGCACCATCTCGCCTCAACGACCAATAAAGAAGTTGCTCCAATTGCAGACAGGAGCTTGCCCCAGTAACCTCCAGCCATCACTCACTACATATTTACGACGCCATTAATACCCGCAAGGGGGAAATCAAGTCGAAAAATATAAGGCCTGGGTCATGGCTTATGGGGGACAGTTGTCTTAGTGGGGTTATACATCTTGAGGAAGGATAGACGGCTGAGATGTGGAGCAATAGGAGAAAGAAGTCTCTGAAGACCATGCTGGCACTGAAACTTTCGAGGGGACTCTCAACTTTGGATATTTTGTGGGCGCCAAGACCGAGATTTCGGCTAATTAACTAAGAGGGCTTCTTTTGTAGACGAGTCAACGGCACAGCCCAGCGCCCTGAACGGTACAAAAGAAGTCGGGCTAAGCTACTATACAGCAGTCACGCTCTGTCAAGACTTTTCTGACATTTCAGCACGAACTTCGGGAAGGAGTTGGAAGGAGGCTAGAAAAGCAGAGTGTGAATTCTCCGAGGTACCCACAAGTCTGCAGCGCCCAGCTGGCCGGCCTCTTCGAAGGCTCCGGAAGGATCATTATGTCTTTGGATTTAGTGCTAATGTCGGTATTAGGAGAGCTCCGCACCCAGTGGTTTTTTGCGATTTTTCCCGGCTGCTATACACCCGCAAATGGCCATCGTTTCGTTGGCTGGAGAGGGGAGACAATGAAGGGCTGAGGGCTCCTCTTAGTGTATGATCGAATGAGGACTTGTGAGGGGTTGTACTATTTGAGGGGAGTTGTATGGGAGGCATAGGAGGGGATATACTACTGGTATAGGTATTCTTCGCCTGTAGGCAGAGAGGACCTGCATGTCCTACATAGTCATAGACTCAGACAGGACAATAAAATTAATTAATAATAATTATTATTATTATTATTAAGGAAATAATGACCCCTCAGTCATTGAGGTTGTAGAACGCGTTGATTCAAGTAACTACCGAAGTGAAACTAAGTACAGAATTTGTAGTCACGTATGTATCGACAACGTGGCTTACTCGATAGCCCCAATTATTCTAAATTCTAACAATAATAATAATTAATAATAGTGTCGGGTCGGTCAGATGGCAGGACTTGCACCTTGCACCGTGAAAATCAAAAATTCTTGTAAGCCAGTAGCCTCTCGCACTATTTCCCTACTGAACTTAGCCTCGATGGCCTTAGGCATAATTCCCCTCAGATTTACGCCTCAGGGCAACGATGCATGCGTGGAGATCACGAGAGCCGAATTTGGAGCAAGGCGTGCGAGGGACCATACCACCGTGCTTGGCCGGTCCAGGCCATGGTATGTCTCCATCAGCTAGCCTGGGCCCTGTTCCTTCCGTTGCTAGTGAGGCGAGAGGATGGATCGCCTGACAAAAGCGAGATCACCTCACTCGGAAGGGCTCCATCACCGCAGAGCAGAGCAGTCCGAGTGTGCGTTGGAATGAGATCCCGTTTTTTGCAAGCGGCCTCACACTATCGGACGCCAATCAAAATTTGCAGTATCCATTACAGCGCGAAATTGAGCTTGCGGGTCCGATCTGAGGTATCGAACGGCACAGTAGCGCCCATGCTGAGCTCGACCCCAGGAATTTGACCTACGTACCCCGGTCTCACATCTGCCCCTCTAGCGTCGACAGCTATGACCGCCATGCGCCCGTGCTCGGGCCCAGGAATCCAGACCTCAAGCAGGCCTCTCGTCGCGCCCTCGTGTATCGAGATGCCGCCAAAGCCCTCCCACACGCGTCTTGCTGAGTGCTTGACCCTTCTGCGCTCGCAGCGCAGGGGGGCATGTCACGAGGCGGTCGTGGCCGCTTCAGGGAGCGATCAACCATGCCCAGATTGCCCCTCTAGAGCGATGCAGGAGACAAATTTACTATCATTGGTTGTATTTAATACTGCCTCATTGTGCTTAGTCTGCCCCGTTCGTCGGCACCCCATTGTTATGCATGTGACATGGTCTTTTTGCCAAAATTTGACGCTAGTCCCAGTGTTGACTTGACATTGATGCGGTGTTTTGCCATTTTAACCAGAAGGTACGGATAGTGCAGCGGTATGCCGTTCCAGATGTTCTCTCAGGTAGCTTGAACATCGTATGAGACTGGAGCGCTAGGTCGGATCCAGGAGATCAACTCTATGCCATAAGTTCACGCGCTGATTTTGTGTTTGCAGGGTGATGTATTTATACGCGGGTAGCCATGAGGTTTTACGCTTTTCCATGGTGAGTGCTCCAAACGTCAACACTTGTCAGTATTGATATACACACATCTTCCAAAATCATCTGCATGGGCGCCACAATAGGATATATATAAATTTATTATTATAATCACGAACCATCTTTCCATCATTTTATCATCGAAATTTCGCTTCTATTCATCTGACCAAGCGAAACTCAACAATAAGCGCACACGCAATCTTGCTTTTATCATCAGTTTCTCCCGACCCATCCCACAACATATCACTCATTACCCTTCCTACAAGAGTCTCCAACCGTTGCAATGGCCCCAGCTATTACATCGTCACTTGTAACATCCTCCACCCAAGCTTGCCATGCATTGTAAATGCTATGCAAAAAGCAAGACAAGCGAGAAAGGAAAGATTAGGCATAGCCCAAAAATTCATAGGACTAATCAACTCCTGGGATAAGAGCAAAGGAAAGAAACAAGCTGCAGCAGTAGTCGCGACTCTGATGGAAAATATCACACCTGTTATTACTGCCTTTGCAGTAAATCAGACAGAAATGCAAAATCTTACAAATAAGAAGCTCCCCACCATAGCAAGCACTTCTAGACCAGTTGCGCCTAGGAAAAATACAGCTGTTGTGGATCACAGCCACGCTCTACCACCAAAACCCCAAGACACAAGCTCGTTCTAGGCGACAGTAGTCGGCAAAGCAGCTAAGCTACCGACTCCGCCAAATATGCAAGTTCCGAGAAGGCCTGCTTCCGCAGGCAATCAAATCACAAAAACAACCCCAAAGGAAGACAAATGCCTGTTCCTTTGATCGGGGAGAGATCACCACTGGCACAAGCTATCGCCAGTAGCCATCAAGAAGAATATAACCGATAAGGTTGGGATACTAGCCTCAATTAACACTACCTTGTACCCAGTCCTATCACGTATCGCTCTCGAATGCATGTCAGATGCATTGAGAGATACAATCATCACAACTGGACCTTCCCCATAGGAAGACAATACTGTAATTGAGGTGGCATCACAATGGACATCTTTGATAGTACCAGATGTGCTATTGTACATCAGAAAGCTTGAAGGTAGCATCCTAGTCACTAGTGAAATGGCGAAGAGCAAGTACCAGGCAGTATGTGGCGCCACACCAATCTAGGTACGGCCCATAGAAACCAAACTTGGACAATGTTCAACGAGCTGGATCGTGTATTTCCAATAAAAACTAGCTAACAAATAGTTCCGTCTTTTTGAAGAGAGCGGACCGGTCATTCCCTTCTCGCACTGGCGACCTATCAAGCAATGCCAAACATGCTGGGGATTCTACACCACGCAGTCCTGCACTTAAAGCCAACGCTGTGGACGATATGGGAGAGCTCACGAAACATCAGAGTACCAGGCCAAGGTGATAAAATACTCAAGTTGCACTGGACCTCACCACTCAAATGAGAGTAAGTGCATAACTTGGACAAGACGACAAAACCCGGATAATTCTGCTTCGTACCCCTCCAGAATTGCACATCATCAGAGAACGCGGACATCGTGATTATCACGCTGCTCTATCGTACTCAGAAAGGAAGGGTAAGGCGGTTGAAACAGTCATTAGTCCGGATTCAATGATGCAGTGTTAATGTTAGGAAACCCCTCAAAAAAAGCGCCAAAAAATAAACACATCTCCCTCCTCTTTCACTAAGTGAATGTCGGAAAGGGTGGGAAAAATATGAATATAGCATTACAGCAGGAATGGGAGGCCGGTGCATATATAATCATTGGAAAAGGAAGAAATAAGGGTTTTTATCTCAAAAAGCCATCCAGGCTATAATAATCACATACAATTTGGAGGAACAGATGTCTGGCCTCGTGCAATAACTTTCACGCGTAAAGGTATTCATGCGACTCAAGTTTTTCCACAGTCATCAGGCCAGACATCTGACTACTGATTTGTAAAGATGGGCAGCCTAACCTTTGTCAACGTATACCGTGCCCCAGGCATTAGTGGAAACTTGGATCCCCTACTCCGGTGAGAACTTAGAGGACTAGTAATTGTTGGAAGCGATTTTAGTTACGTGTCACAGCATTGGCAGCCGATGGCAACAAACTAGTATGACAATGGGAGCCAAATCGTAGAATGGGCGCGAGCCCATGACATGGATCTAGTCAGCATTGTTGGAGAGCCAGCGTACAGGGACGGAAACGTACTGGACTTAACCTGGAGCACCATAGCCGCGATAGCGTCAGTCTCCACACGTTACCATTGTACCTCAGATCACTCGACTATCGAGGGTGCCGTACTAGATCCTATAGGGTCAGATCTCTCGGGAATTTTAAGGAACATTCGGGTCAGTGACGCCAATCTTAAGGCGTTAAGCCGATGTGTCAGCCAACAGACCAAACCTGGCCCTCTTCACAGTGTCATGAACATCGAAAATTTCACCAATGACCTCCTTCAAGCACTTGGAAATGCGCTAAAGATCGCGGGAAAGGTCTCAGCCATCGAAAGCAGGAAAAATAGTCCCTGGTGGAGGGGTGAATGTCGCACTCAATGGCTGGATTACAAGGACGTAAGAGACAACCCCGAACTTTCGTCTTAGGCACGAAAAAGCTTCAGAGCCTTGGTCCGAAATGACAAACGAGAGTATTGGAGGAGACAATTGGAGGCAGTTACCACTGATGCACAGGTATTCAAGCTCATGAGATGGGCTAAACCTCGACCAGCTGCTGAGGCCCCTCCTCTGCAGATTGACGAAAACCGATGGCTATCTTACCCGCGAGAGCGAGCTAGTGCGCTACGAGACATTCTCTTGGCAAGGCTTAGCGGCGAGAACGACATCTCAACCTGGGGGAATGGACAGGAAGAGCGCATTCCATGGGATAAGAAAATATCACTGGAAGATGTAACAAGCGCCACTGTCTTTATCAAGAATGCGGCACCAGGCGCGGACAAGATAATGGTACGTCAACTTAAAGCCTGTTGGTCCCATCTAGGAGCTCTCATGAAAGATCTCTACCAGGCTTGTCTGGAAACCGGCAATTTTCTCACGACTTTTAGAGTGGCCAAGGTTGTGCTTCTTCCCAAGCCCTGTAGAAATCTATCAACTGCTAAGGTTTGGTGAACAATCTCACTAGTTTCAAGTTTAAGAAAAAGACTTGAGCGTCTATTTGGCAAGAGAATAGCATGGATGATGATAATTCACCAAGTTGTTCATCCACAATTACTTGGTTCTTAACCAGGACAATCTGCGGTCGACCTTGCATCCTGCATAACACATGATGCTGAGGCAGCCATAAGAAGTAGATAATATGCGGTTATGGTCACACTAGACATTCAAGGTGAAATTGGTGAGTCCTTCGCAATCGTCTACTGAAATGCCTTCGAGAACCTGGTTGGCCACTATCCCTGTGCCAGTTCTTTCAGACCTTTCTTTGTCAACGAAAAGTCTAGATAAAATATTGTGGTAGAACCACAGAGGAAAAGATACCGGAAGGTGGAGTACCTTAGGGCTTGCCACTATTGCCAATACTCTTCATACTGTAAATCGCTTTATTTTTTGAGGGCCACAATCTAACACGCAGGTTTGTTTATGCTGATAATGTAGCCAACGTCAGAGTTAGAACCACCGTGGCGGAAGCGATCTTCGCAGTTAATGATTACCTCGATAGCTTTACCCTTCTCGCAAGAAAATATAGGATCGAGTTTGTCGAATAAAAGATCATAACATGTAAATAAAGAATTACCTTTGTTAAGATTGTTAATCTGTATGCAATTGAAATACAAGATTAAGGCGTCACTGGCTATATCCGAGTCATGCTTATGTTATAATTATCAATTAGATAGATTCCCACTCTCCTATGCAAATTTCCGCTGGTATTTTTGTCGGAAAATATGGTTATTTAGAGACAGTCATATCACCCACTAAGTAGCAGTAGTGTTTGGATCCCTCTGATTGGTCTGAAGTGTAGGCCCTCATATACGCGTATTGGTTGCACTAGCGCCTTGGCATCTACACAGGGTAACTCACTAGATAGCTTAGATAGAGAATAGAGAAGAACAACTAACCCCTCGGAATTCAGAACCTATTGTGCTAGCACATTTAATACCCGTGATATACCGACAATTTTCAATTTGTATTTTATCATTACAATCGAGTCACTAAATCTCCTATTAAACCGCATTAACTTTACTATGCCTGGCTGTAATTTCCAATGATAACTTATTATTAAGGGAAAAAACACGACCAATTTCAGAACCATGTAAAGAAGGGAAATAAGAGCTGTTTGCATAAATAATTGTAAGTATTGGGCTATATCTGAGTTTCGGGAGTAATTATGAGAATAATCTGAAGATGTATTTAAGAACAAAGATAGTATTCTCATAAAGGAAAATCAATTCAACCTACTCTGAGAGAGATTCAAATAAGTATAACTTTGCATAACAGTTATCAGCACTATTTGCAACACCACCAGCACCAGTAACGGCAACGGCAATAGCATCAGCTTAAATAGTAGCATCGTCATTACCACAAGTCATCAACGCCTCTACCTTTATCACATCCCAAATTTCACTTAATAATTTTTATCTCTCTATAAGCTCAAACTTCACCCTCATCTCTTTTCAATATCTTATTTTCTAATGACCTAATGACTTAATGACCTTTCATGTATTATCTTAGGAATGATGACCAATTATGTTGATGGATAATGAGTTACCTGTTTAGGAATGGCGTCAGGAGAGAGGGACAACTGCTGTAAATACGTGTTTCCTTTAGTTAGAAAAAAAGGAGAAGCTATATGTTAACCACCAATTGTTATTACTGCTACAGAAAACTTGTGATACAAATACCACTCGAGTATTCCGACACTTATCATTAGAATAACTTATTTCTCAACATGTATCAAAATCTTTGAATTCCCGAAGAAATTTTCTCAAAAAATATATTTGGTAGATTAATCTACTTGGTTACCATGAGTTAACATTATAAAGGCAAAAGCATCAAGAGGCTGCGAGAAAAATGTTTGGCAGTATATCAATCCTAGTAAACTAATTCAGCCTGAGATTCCAATGACCCCTAATGAGCCTCAACCAAGGGTTCTGAATCCTGAAGCAGATATTGTCGTTATAATTAATCAATTTATTGTTCTGGATATTTATGTAATTAATAGAGTTCGGAGTACCGGCGCACCTGCCTATGTAAGCAGCATGGATTCGATTACTAAGACTCAAATATGTATTACTAGCTTTCGTTGGATAGAATAGAGAATCAAGTTATTTTATATATATTTTACCATCACCTAAGTGAAGTCACAGATACCATCATGGATCTCAACTCGGATCAATTTGCAAGACTCTGTTGAAATTAAACTTAGAATATGCAGAACTCTTCGAGTGATCACGGAGAAATAACGAAGTATATACTTCAAAGGGTATCCGTAGATGTGAATTATGTTTATAGTAAAGGCTTGATCGAAACTCTTGATCTTTACTAAAGGATATGAGACTGTCTATATACATAGATGTCTGGCAATGACATGGGCTAGAGTATAATGCCTCATTACAGGATACAACGGAACAAACTACGGATCTGATACCAGTTACGCGTATTCTCGTCGCAGTCTCGAATATCAGACGTAACAAAAGATGATGGTGTAACTAGTAGCGGATAGGTGACACCCGACAATCTTGATGGACACATACTGAAACCACAAGCACGGGGAGTGTCTAGGTTGGTTTCGCAACAGACTCCAGTATCTGGAAAGATACCATTCAATCAAAGTCAATCGTAAAAATCATTTTCTCAGATCAATTCTTGAGATAGACAGCTAAATTATGGGAAACATTCAGTATAACAACGAGCTATTGACACGTGATGTAACATCAACCTGGGCTCTTCTTAGAGCATTTCAGAAAAAACTTACTCCAACAGATGATCTGCTAAAAGTGAAGTAAATAAATCTTACAGCGCACTCAAAGTATACGACATAAACAAAAGTGTGGAAGCTATTTGTAAAAATGGGAAAAGACATATGGAATGGCGATGTTAATAAAACTTCCAGACGTTATGGAAGAGAGACACTTATACGATTCCGTCCTCGCACTAGAAAGTATCAATCAGTCTTATGCAACTAATCTCGAACTAAAAATAGACGAAAACGTCAAGAAGCGATCAGTAAATAAAACAGCGGAACTTATCCAGCTAGAGGATGTCATCGAGGAATTCAGAAACTATCACAACAGATATAAATTATCTCGTTGGAAATTAGTCCCTGCATCTTTCGCGACTTCTCATAGTGGCTCTAGATTAGACTCAAAATTATGCCTCTGTGGAAATAATCATCTTTCTAAGGAGTGCTATTAACTTAGTCATAACCTTGGACTTGCAGGCTGGCATGGAAAAAAATACGTCTATCATGAAATTAACCAAGCACTAGCAGACCCTCGTCGAGTAAAAATAAGGGTATGAATCTCCAAAAGCTTCAAATATGATGTTGAACCAAAAGGTGTTAGAAGTATGGATTCAGAATCCAAATAAAATATGAGATCATCAGCAAATGTCATCAAAGAAGTGGACGAGACAGAAGAACTTCAGAATTTCCATAATTATGATCCTTTTATCTTTGTATTTCTGTTGTGATGTGATTATTGCATTTACTCTAAATTTATCTCTGCCAAGTGCCAGGGATACAACACATCTATGCGAGTACTGCACAGCCCTACATGGCTATTATTACGATCGACTATTGAGGCGCAGCTCTATACAATGGCATAGAGTAATGTGGGATAGTATTGCTTGGAATTAAGATTGTAGTACTTCATGCATAGACGGTGATGTACTGTATCGCGGGTGCCAAATATGTGTATATAAGTCCTATCTACTACTGTGATATGCAGAACAATATAACCAAGCTATTCATCATATCGTCAAGCTCTGATAATCGTTATCCACCCTCTGCACTATCCCTAGAATATTCAACATCTCATACCTACTCATACCTTAATTACAACAATTTCTCGCCACGTTAAATTCAACCAATCCTCTGAAGAATTCTTGGATTCTAGACGGAGGTTCGGATATTCACATTTGTAATTATGCGAAGAAATGGCAATTCGAAATATCCAGATCTGTCATGTAGAGACATGATTCATTCATGAGTTGATATTGTTCAGACGATCATGACTATATCACAACGTCATGTACAGACACGATTCATCGTTTGTACCTGTTGTATCAACCATGACTATGTCTCAGTGATATGAGAAACATCATTGACTAGTTACTAGAAACCTAATCAAGATCCTAAACACACAACTGAGACTAGGAGAATTTTACTGAGTAAGTAATTATTCTGATGAATCTAGATCTGGAGGAACATAATCTGGTTGCTTGGCTCGAGGTATATGAACCTGAGCATATCATGTATTATAAACTATATAGAAATCTATCTCAATCACAATCATCATCTTAATTCATGTCACCATCAATAGCTGCAAAGGACAGTTTAACCATTTCCTTATAAGATCAGCAAATAAAGGAGAAATGATTCAAGCAGGCAATTCCAACATACCTATTGAAGCATATGGAAAAGTCAGAGTCGCTGTTGAAACATCAGCTTGCAAAAAACACATTACCCTCGAGAATGTGGGATTAGCTCATGGTTTCCTGACAAATATAGTTTCAATGCAACTGTTAAATGAAGCCGGTTTTCACTGGAGCAGCAAGGCCCCAACTAAATTGGAGTGTCAAGACCAGTCTACCGCTTGCTTTTTGTATCAAAATGGGGGACACATATTATTCAACAATCCGAAAAACATTGAAACCTATGGAGTCACACTAATTAACAAACTAAATTGCGATGCAGCACTGCGCACCATTTGAGAGGCCAGTCTACATAAAATATTATCACATGCTAACTCAGGAATGATTTCTCATATAAATGGTCTAGACCATGAAATAAATATAGATAAATCTTATCCTGCACCAAAAACAATAAAATGTACATCATGTTCTTTGGCCAGATCAAAGAAAATAATTTCAAGAAAAACAGGCTCTGAAATACCACATAGTGGTACCTCTTTTCACACACTTTACTGGAATACTTTAATTATGGATGAAGCTTACAATGGTGACAAATGTATTAGCCATCTTTACTATCCTGATAGTCATTTCGATTTAATTTTTACTTGCCGGACGAAAATAGAATTGAAGCATACCATACAAACTATTGTTCAAATCATAAATACACAGTGGAGACAGGAAGTACGTGTATTCCATTTAGATGGCTAGACATCTTTAATTTAAGAATGTAAGGAACTTGTAATCAAGTATGGAATAATTTGCCAAATTTCATCACCTGATACACCTGAACAGAACAGTGCAGAAGAGCGCTCTAGAGGAGTGTTTATTTTCAAAGCAAGAGCAATTGGTATAGAGGCATCACTACCCACAAACATCTAGCCGGAGACCGTGAAATATGCAGGATATATTGCTAATAGGACCTCTTTGGTAAAATTATTATCGACTTTAACCTTGTTCGTCGACTTTGTATATGTACGTCTGTTATCATAGATATTGGAAATAATTCATGAGATTGCTTAATGGAAGGCTAGGATTGATTCCGATATATTATTGTGGAAGACTTGTCCCATTCATCAGAGGGCTACAACGTCTTTATCTATCTACAGGTAAACTCTCCATATTCCAACCACGCTAGCAATACAGGACCTAGTTTATAAAATTTGATTCGTATCATCAGTTTGGGATTGAGGTTTATCGTGCATTTTGCTACTTGAGTCGCACGTCTGACTACTTGTAAAGGGTTTAAGGAATTCAGAAGTACTTGAAGTCGCTAACGCAATGGAAATGAATAATTTTTCCTTGGGAAGCTAAACTACTGTATCGTATCCTGTCCTTTATGTCTTCCGCGTACGCTAGTAATAACTCCCCGCTTTGGCCATATGAGAATACTCCTTTCTCCCGGCACAACTCTTCTCCTATATCATACTCCCAGTTTGGTACGTACCCCCTTTGATACCCCCTTTGCGCCCCTTTCGTCTATCTAGTAGCGTTGATCTGCCACTACCTTACCTCGGAGACGGAGCGGTCCTAGTGACCAGTCCCAATCCGGGAAAAGCCCGTCACATAGGGCTATGGCACGGAGATTTGGATTTGTTCCCTAGTTCTAACAATTTTAGTTTTTGGAAAAATAGCTTACTTGAAAATCGCTATTTTGATAATATGATAATTTGAATATATGAATTGGTAACCTTTCATAATCCGAGCCGCGGTCACCTTATTTGTCTCTTCGCAATAAATTGGCACATTCGCACCTTTATAACCTCGAACCTTCGATAATTTGTCTTCGTCAAAAACGACTCAATCTCTGCAGTTGAACAGCTTCGAAAATCTACCAACAAGTAGATTCTTTATAGAAAGTAACAAAATGATCGCCAATGGGTTCACGAAGATGCTACCCGCACAGAGATAACAGATATTTATCGAACAAATGAATCTAGTAGACGTTCAAAAATCCAAAAGAAAAGATGAATCTATATGAAACTTGAGCGCTGAATGGTGCAGTGGTACACCATCTGGGCCGCTCTCCCAAGTAGAAACTGGGTAGCTTGAACACCTATCCCATTCGAGATAGCAGAAAGCAGGTTCGAATCCAGTAAAGCCCACACACCACTCTCTCTCGCAGTGATATTGTACTTGTGGGATGATGAAAGCATACTCGGATAGCCACGAGTTTTTCACGCTTTTCCCTGTGGCGGGTATGCAAGGAAAAGGTTATACGCCGTAAGAGTTAATCTCGAGTGGTATATGCAAATGAAATCTGAGTGTGAGTGTTCTAAACGTCAAACTGAGTCGTCTTACTTACAGTACATATCTTCCGATAAAAAACTGCATGGGCCTCAAGGTGCCAAATCAGGATTATGAATAATTTATTTATTATATCAATATTAAATTAAAAATATATGTATATATATATATATAAAATAAAATTCATAACAATTCACCATTTATTCTAGGATACCAGTTCCATACCTTGTCAACATAATTGAGGGGGTGTGTCGAATAAAATATCGTAACATCTAAATAAAGAAATACCTTTGTGCCAGACATTAATGAAATTTTCGAAAACATCATCATTTGATCAACAGTGGCACCACGTTCCATGAAAGTTATTTTATCGTTTTTATAATTGTTACCATCTTAATCAGTCCTTCTTATCCGATTCCCTGATTTTTACGTTGCGCTTCGGCATGGCGAGTTGGAGAGCCAGAAAGATATATTTCACGGCGCCATAGTCACCACCAACAGACAGCGGAACCGCCGAAATTACAGCTGTAGAGTGTCTCGTGAATTCTACAGGCGTCAACATGGACACATTAAAGACAGTAAGGCTTTATTTCAATAAGGTCGGAGATAGACTAGTGATAGCAGGCGCTGACAAATCTGCGACTCTGATGGTCGAAATAGGTGAAGCACCTGATGCCTTCAAAGCCCACGTAACGATACTACAATCGTCGCTGAAAACTTCACAAATGGAAGAACGAATGCTGGCCTTAGATAAGGCAGTCGCGAAGAATCTTGAAGAGCCGTCGCGTAAGACGGCTGCTGTCAGGAACTGAGGATAGAGTAGCACCCTCATATTTTTTCCCTACACTATATCCGAATGTTTTCTCATCTTACAACGTTTACTGGGATGCAATGGTTTCTATGGGTTACAAATGGAGCAATAGTATAGTAGTAGGCGTACCCCTCTAAGCCTTAGTTGCTCTAGTTACTATGATGTATATATTGGTTGGGCAGAGCCGCTACAGAGTGTTACGGGCTAGGCCCGGCTGGGTTCTAGCTGGGCTATTTAAGGCTATAGAGCCCATCCTTGAAGGCTCAAACGAGTTTGTAAATCTTCTCACTATACAGGAGTATTGTCAGATCATGTGTAAAGGGCAAGGGTATCTGGAATAGGCATTGTAGTTATAAAGAGCCATAGCTTCCCGCTCGTAATTTCCTCATTGAAAATATAAACATTTAATTGTGGCATTGCTTTCGTGCATTGGCCGAAAGTCCTAGCCCGTCACACAGGGGGCCACGTCTTGTTTTCCGTCTTCCATTTGTTGAAGCTTTGTCGTGGAGTGATAGATGTGAGAGTGAGGTTTATGAGTCACGATGTAAGAGATAACGGAGGTGCGGATGTATGAGTTCCTTACTATTGTTGTTGTACTAGTTAGGGTTGTATTGTCTATATACAAAAAGGATTTCTCCATCTACAAGTGGGCCAGATCGCTTAGATCCGGCTAGCGGCTTTCGCCATCCTGTTCCTTCTCCCCCGCATGGCATCACGTGCTATACAACCACTGCTCACTATGAAGTCCGAGGATGAAAAGTGTTCGGATTAGGTCCTGGTCAACGATGTCTAGCCTAATTGTGCTATGTTGCAGGCTACTGTTCCAATTATTCATGGGGTCATCATCAGGGTTGTGAGTAGTTTCGGTTTTGGTGTGGGTTGTTAGATTGATACCTAAGCGTATCGCATAGTAGTCAGACATGCGACTCGAGTAGCATATGCACCGTAAACGTCAACCCCAAAATGATGATACGAATCAGGCTTTACATGCTACGCCCTGTATGGCTAGCGTGGTTGGAATATGGGGAATTTACCTGTAGATAGATAAAGACGTTGTAACCCTCTGATAGTTGGGACAAGTCTTCTACAATATTATATCGGAATCAATACTGGCTTCTCATTAAGCAATCTCATGAATTATTTCCAATGTCTGTGATAACAGACATACACATACAATGTCGACAACAAACTTTAATGTCGATAAGTCATGAGCCCGGAAACTGTCGACAACAAGTTTTAATGTCGATAAAAAAGCCGTCCGATGATTATCTGGAGCGTACCCATCACCCGATACGAAGATGGTGGATTGGATCAAGTTGACCTCTATTGAAAGGCTATGCTGAGCTGGAATGACGTACCGTTAGGATGAAGGTATGGAAGGAGGTAGCTATGGCTTTAAGAGAAGTAAAGTTCGTGAGTTATACTCTTAGGACTTGGATCAATGGACGAACTTGAGGATATTCCCTAGTATTCTCAAGTGTGTAAATAATATGGAGATTGTTTGAATTTCCTATTGTATGAATTGCTTAATTTATCTATGTGACAGGACCTTCTTCTATATACATGAATAAGGGGGTTCTGCACACTAGTGGATGTTCTAACATCTGTCCTTGTCTAACCGAGAAAGGAAGGATGTGAGAGATCCTAGCGCCAATAGATACCATTAGGAATCTATTGGGAAATACTATGTCATACCAATGAGTGATGATTTAGGTCAATCATATCCCATGGCGCATGTGCACATTATTCTAATGTGAACAGTTTATTGTAATGCAGTCATGTTACTCCCTTAATTACAACAACTTCAACTGTTACAAATGAGGGAGATGTAGATGAATATGCGCACCTCATGTGGTCCCGATGTCTAGGCCTTGCCTAACTTGGGCTGCAGGTTTTTGAGACTTTTTCTCGCTCACGCAGTTTCCATTACAGCCTTTTTTTTTTCTGGGTAGAATGTTCCGTGGAAAAGGTGGCTGAATTCCACGGGTAAACACTGAGCTGAATGGCTATTCATGAATGAGAATATATCAATGATCTTTCAAGTAACAAAAGAGGACAGGAGCACTGTACAAGGTGTGGCCTGGGTCAGAGAGCAGCCCAATGTACTAGATAGTCATAGACTCAAGTAGTACAATAAAAAAACACACACACACACTCACAATTTTTTGAAATTCGAATTTTCGAATTTTCGAATATTCACCCTTTCCCCCTCTTCCCCACCCCCTCGATATCGTGATATTGTTCGCGCTCAATTCAAAATTTGTGAGCGACTGGTAGGTTGTCAAAATGCCCCCAGTTCGCAGTAAACCATCGCGGGCGAAAAACATCGCTGAAAACCGCAATTACATCAAACACACCGTTCGAAGAAAATTACGTGACAAGCTGGATACCTTAACTCCAGGTCAAGAAATGGAAATTGACCAGTTGGTCGACGACAGAGCTCTAGATGACAAGATGTTAGATGTTAGCGATATTCACATTGATAAGATCCTCAGGGATCTGAAAAGACTTCCCGATTCTATTCACTCCAAGCCAGATGCGACCGGAGCTGAAAAGGCAACGATTTCTCAAAAAAAGCCAGCAACTGCGACTACACAGCAGCAGAAACTGCCTCTGATAAAAGTCGCCGTGCCATTGACAATGGCAGAGAAAACTGGCGACACCAGCAAGAACCACCTGAGTTGCTCTTCGATTGCCTCAGGTCCTATGGCAGCCTCAACAACTAGAGAAGCTCCTGAACCCAAACTGAAATCATCCAACGAACCTGACACTGCAGCTAACGATGAATTCTGCCCCGAAGAGCTGAGAGCTGTAGTAGAAGCCGAAAAGCAAAGGGTCGCACAAAACTCTGCTCAGATTCTATTATGCACATCGGCCATAAGAGGCGTGGAGGCCGTACTCTCCCCGATGGCCACGGGCGACGATAAAGTATACGTCGAATCAATGAAGGCTTATTTGCGTGCAGCAATTGGCCATTTTATCAACTCGGGCCCGGAGTCTACACCACCATCGCTCCCCCAACGCCCCAACGCTGTATCCCCAAGGGTCCCATCTCCAAAGCCTACAGTAGAGAACAAGCCCATGGTGCGCGCCCAGGGAAACACATGGGCAGGAATTGCTAGATTAGGGCTGCAAAACGATGCAGGGAGAATCAACACAAAGATGGCAGCAGTCCCGCAGAACGTACAAAAAACGAGGCCGAAAGTAGATGCGGACGATCGGCTTTTCATCCGCCTACAGGACACACACGAGTGGAGACGTCTCTCCCCATCTGGCATACGCGAAGCTATAGCAATGCAGACCAAATGCGCGCCATCGGATGTGGAACACGTGCACCGTGTCCCCACGGGTTTTTGCTATACGCGCCATAGACTCTGATGCAAAGAATCGCCTAATGGAAGCGTCAGATACACTGGATATACTGGGTGCAAAATTGGAGAAACCATCCGAAATATTTGCCCTCCGCATTGCCATAGTTCCAACAGCAGTTTACACGCTAGATGGAAAAATACAGGTCAGCCCGGAAATGGTGGCCACGGAAATAATAAGAGTGACAAAATGTACCCCGACAAAAGTTCGAGTCCATGGCAAAGGAAAGCTCGGGGCCCCATACCAAGAGTGGCTCGCTCACTTTCCAAAAGGATCGTCGCCAAAGCCCGGCTTCAGGCTTTTTGACGACTCGGGTGTAGCAACAGTACACCGGCCACAAGCCCTTGTGCTGCAATGCAAACGCTACCTCGGATTCCACCCCACCCGAGCTTGCTCTCGTGCGCCTGCCTGCTGGAATTGTGGATCCACGATGCACATCTCTGCCGAATGCAAGGCAGCTACTAAATGCAGGAACTGTGCAGGACCGCACAGATCAGACAGCCGAAGATGCTTGGCTCGGCCTACAAAATCTGGTCCGCCCACAAAAGAACAGCTTGTGACTATTCGACAAGCTAGCCAGCGGGAATACAGCGCCGTGGCCAGAGCAAAAGCGGCTGTAAATCTAGCAAACAAAGCATCAGCCAGTGCCATCAAGAGCCAAGAGATCCTGAAAAGGACGGCTACTAGCACAGACGCACCAGATGCAGCCATGGTTGATGTGTCAGGCTATGGGGTTCTAAACCCCGAAGAAAATTTGTAAGGGCCGCCCACAGGCCCCAACTTGCGCACCTTCTACCCTCATATACATATCAATAAACGTTGGTAGAAGCGGCGCAACCCACGACATTGCACTTTCCCGGGCTCACGAGCTAGGTGTAGATGTTGTACATATACAGGAACCTTCGTGGGATAGAAATATGAAGGACACTAGGTCGCACCCAGGATATAATAAACACATACCCCATGGAGACGTGGATATCAGACCAAGAGCGGCAACATACACTCGAAAAAGCAAGGTAATAACTGCAACGCAGATATTTCCCTGCGCTACATTAACAGGGGACTACTGCTGGCTAGTGGTTAACGGATTCACATTTCTAAATGTGTACAAAGCACCAAACAACCCAGTGTCTCTACGACCACTTGTGGACTGGACCCCATCGGCAAAGACTATTGCTGTAGGAGATTTCAACCCAGTTCACAAGGCATGGCAGCCGGGGGCAACTCGCCCACATGGACAAGGGGAAGCGATTGTCACGGTTTCATAACAAAATGCATGGGCAATCTTGTAGGTACAGTATATTAATTATAATTCTCTAGAGAGAGAGTTCTAACAGCTAGTGACTACAAATATATATAATCCAGAATACTCCTCCTTCCATAGGATTCCCTCCATGACCAGAATTGTTTGGATTCTTCGACAACTTCCAAGAAGATTCTGGATTACACCATTGATCTCATTGCCTGCGCTAGCTAGCGTAGGCTACAGGGATAATTAGGCTTAACAGCCGTTACAGCGATAGAAGAATGGGCCGACATACACAAACTTTCCTGCCTTATCATTGGAGAACCAACACACAGAGCAGGGAACACACTGGATCTTGCCTGGTCCAATATTGACGGAACTCTTGCGTGGGTAGACCGCAGCGAATGTATGACAAGCGATCATCTACCGATCAGAGGTCAAGTGCCAACTACATTCAAAGCTCTTGATACTGAGCCGCCCAAAATCAGGGTACGACCAGGCGACCTGCCGAATTTCGCTCGAGCTGTTGCCCAATGGGCCCATCCTCCACCGAAATTGGATACAATAGACAAGGTGGAAAAATACGCTCAAGAACTATGCTCCCATCTATCCAATGCTATCAAGGCTACGGGCACTTTAGTTAAAAACTGTTGTGTTATCCATGTAACTTACCATGGTACATGCTTTAGGTCGCGTCATAGCATATGCACGTGACTGTGGAACTAAACCGTAGGGTGTTTAGTGTGTAATGCATGTGTGATGCATGTGTGAGTATACTGGACCAAACTAGAACTAGATGGAATAGAGATAACGGAATCAGCGAGAGACTGATGGACTGAGAGAGAACGAGCTGGTCATTTCTCGTAGGAGAGAAATGATATCATAAGGGAATGTTCTAGCACTAGGCTGTGAACAACACAGTAAGTCTGGAGCAAGATATAAGGAGGTCTCAACCTCCGTCCATTCATTTGTAACTAAGTTTCCTTTATACGAGAATATAGAGTCAAGTCTTACATATCACGAGAACACACGCGACAGCGACTATAGAGACCTACTGTGAGCATAACTTCCCCAAGAGTATCCATCGTCCTGCTCCCATATAGCCTAGTTAATATAACAGGTTATGAGCCCGGAGTCCTTCTCTGTGGCACCTCGATAATGCTTTAAACCAGTCATCCTAACTTCTCCAAAGATATACACCACCTTACAATATGAATAAAAGCTCAGCAATCGTTTTGACCCCTGGAGTAAGCTTTGCGGACTGGGAATCGGATCTCCAGGCGGCCCTGATCAAGAAAGGTCGGTTAGCCCATGTATTTCATGACTTCGAGGAAATTCAACCGGCATTTCGACCTCGTGAACCGATCAGGGGAGAAAATCAAACCGACGACGAGTTTTGCAAGACCTCGGCGAAGTACGCGGAGGAACTTGCGAGGTGGAAAGAGGGAGAAATTGAGGCTAAAAATGTCCTGCTCCGACGACTAAGTCCAAGTGTTCGTCCCCAGAATTTTCGGCGAATGTCAGCGAAGCAAATATTCGACACAATAGCGACGACTCGAGAGGAAAGTGCGGCCACACCGTATGAGAGTGCCGTCAGAAATCTAATCAACACAAAGTTCACAACAATCGAAGAATACTGCGATAAGTTTATGCAGCACTACTTGAGCGTTAACAGTGCCGCTGAGTCAATGCATCACCAGCAATCTATTTCTGACTCGGACAATCCATACACTGTACGCCATGGGCTAGCAAGTTTTCTTTTCGTTTTGGGAACAGAGAGTGTTGATTGGCTGGATACTTGGAGGCAGACCAAGATCCTAGACGGAAAGAACAGGTATGTGCCGCTCGAGTCGATGATGTCAACGCTTCGCCAAGTTGGACAGTCGAAAGGGAAGTCGTCGGGGCAGGTGATGGTGATGACTGGTGAGGGCGAGAGGAACGATGGAGGGAAGAAGAAAGCTGTTGGGGGCCCAAATGACTACTGCGTGCTGTGTACCCATCAACACAGAAACAAGAATTGTTTTAAGCAGCACCCAGAGTTGAGGCAAGGGAAAAAGTCGAAAAAGGGAAAAGCGAAGGGAAAACCAAGCGTGAGTGTCGCAATTGGGAGCAGTGATGAAGACAGTGAGAGCGAGGGGATGTCAAGTTGCAGACTAGCTAGGGCTACAACAGCTAGTTTAATCAAAAACCCTCTACTGTACGACACTGGTGCCTCGCACCACTTTATTCGTCACAAAAGTGACTTCACCACGCTGAATAAATTGCGAAAACCCTTCAGGTTTGATCAAGCTGTGGGAAATTCAGTGTTGACATATCAGGGAACCAGTCTTGTAAGGATTGGTAGTCAATCACTGGAGCTTGATGAATCCCTTCTTTCACCCAACTCCACATGCAACATTATATCAGCGGGAAAATTAAAGGATCAACATGGCATTGTTGCAGCTAATGCTAACGAATTATTGATACGAATCAAAGACAATGAACCGATAGCAAGATTAGAGACAATCGACCATGTGTTATATATCAAACCGCTGGGACAGAGAGAGAGAGCCTCCATTTCGAACAAATTAGCAGCACCAGGAATAGCTAGGATCCCAAAAGTTACGAATGCACATAGATGGCATCAGAGATTGGGACACACGGGTCAGCAGATCCTGAAGAAGACTGCACAATGTTCGCTTGGAATGGATGGAATCGACTATTCAGATCTCACTACCTGTGAGACTTGTCACTTGAGTAAAGCGCAGAGGTTTGTGTCGAGGGAGCCAAGACCAACACCAAGTGAACCATTAGATGAGATCTTTGTCGATACAGTAGGGAAATTAACGGAAGCGTTTAACGGTCACAAATATGCAGTCATACTTACGGATGCAAAAACACGGATGAGGTGGTCTATAACCACGGCCGGAAAGGATGAAATTGCGACACAGCTGATACAGTGGAGTGAATATCAATATCTCCAGTTTGGAAAGAGGATTCGCATCATCTTCAGAGACGGAGGCACAGAGTTTAGCCGTATGAGAGAATACTGTATCCGGAATGGTATTCGCACTGATGTGTCAGCACCAAATACACCCGAACAGAACGGCGCTGCAGAAGCCTCCAACAAGATCATCCTAAGAAAGGCGCGCTCTATGTTGATCGACGCACAAATGCCGCCATGCTTTTGGCCATGGGCAGTGGAACACGCGTGTTTTATAACGAATAGGCTATATTGCCTGCGTACCAAGAGGGTACCAATAGTCGACTTTTTGCAAGCTTTGAAGCAGCCGCACCATGAAAAGGTCGATTTCTCTTGCTTACCTCGATTTGGCTGTCAAGCGTATAAGCTTATCGATCCGAAACCGGAAAAGTTTAAAGCAAGAGCAGAGAAAGGGTGGTTTGTTGGCTTTCCTAAGAATACCAGCAAAAATTATTTGATTTACCATCCTCGCTGGACCCAAAAACATGGCTGGAAATGGATAGAAAGTTGTACTCCACACGTCACTTTCAATGAGGATATCATGTTCGGGGATATGCTCACCAAATCAGACCAGCAGAGAACCTTTGATTATTGGGCCAGTGAAAATCCATTACCTGTCGAAGGAATGCAAGAGAGTACCTTGCAGAATCCTTCTCAGAGAGATCAAACCAGAGACAGGTTTGAGGGGGAGCCGCTATCTTCGTCGATCAGTCAACCGAATATAAATTTGCCTGAGATTTCGAATATGAGAGAAGAGGGGAATCAGCAGCTGTCAGAACAGCAGGATTTATCGCCACCTGTCGTTCCGGAATTATTTAGTGGTCAGGAGTCATCAAATCAGAAAGTGCCTCCAATGGTTCCACTGCAGACCATTCAAACGGCGTCAGACAGTCAACAACAAAGACCTGATAGACAAGAGACCATAATATCTTCGAAAGATAAGCCAGTATCACAACCTCCGGCTGTTCCTGTAATTCGTGATGGGCAATGGCCACAAGTATCAGTCGTGAATGATAAACTGATTTCAATTCCACATCGATCAGTTAGGTCACCTTCCGTTGATAGTGCCAGTGAATATGATAGCGAACATGCATCGATAAGTCCATCCGAGAGATCTGATCAGCTAGGACAGAGAGATGATACTGAGGAAGCTGGTCGTCAGTCAGATGAGAATCAGGTCTCCCATAGGGAAGGGAACTTACAGTCCGATCAGGGAGAGATTGGGCCAGTTGTTGAAAATACCGAGCTAGAAGAGGAGGTCTATGACAAAATAATGACAGGATGGGATGAACTACCTCCAATAGCGGGACATAAGCGTCATCACTCGGTAGAACCTCCAGTGACGCGCAGCAAGCGTGGTAGACCAATTAAGAGAGTTGATTATTACAAACTTCACCACGGCAAAGCGACAAGACCTCACAGTGATCCAAAATCGTGGTCAGAGGCGATGAGTAGCCAGGAAGCGAAACATTGGAAACAAGCGGCAGATGAGGAGTATCGCTCTTTGCGGGACATGGGAGTGATTAAAATTATAAAGCGTAGCCAAATACCAAAAGACCGAACGCTTATGAAGAGCAAGTGGGTGTTTAAAAAGAAACTGCTCGCAGACGGATCCCTCGACAAATACAAAGCGCGATGTACCGTTAAAGGGTTCACCCAACGTCCGGGCATAGATTATAAGGAAACATTTGCACCCACACCACGAGCAGAGACTGGGCGGATCATGCTGGTCCTGGCACATAGGTTCGGTTGGTATAGGCAACAAGGAGATGTCCCGGCAGCATTTTTGAATCCAGATCTAGATATAGATCTATATATGGAGATGCCAGAGGGATTCAAGAAAGAGGGTTACGTTGTCCGTATTAGAAAAGGTCTGTATGGGCTCAAGCAAGCCGCAGCCTTATGGTACGATGATGTTAAAGTTTTCCTAGCCCATCAGGGGCTATTCCCATTCACAACAGACGTATGCCTTTATGGTAATAAAGAGAAGGATTTGTTTGTGATAATCCACGTCGACGATTTTCAGGTGATGGGACCGAGTATTGGGAAAGTAGAGAAGTTGATGAAGGCCTTGTACAAGAAGTATAAGCTGAAGACGGTGAAGACGGATCTATTCCTGGGGATTCGTATTAGTAACCCAAATAATAAAACGCTTAAATTATCGCAAGGCCAGTACGCGAGGAAATTACTCACAAGGCATGGACTAGAGGAATGTAAGCCAGCAAACTCGCCACTTGAGCGCTTAATGGAGCCCAATAGCTCTCAGTGTTCACCAAAACAGAAGGCAGAGTATAATTCGATCGTGGGTGGGCTACAGTATCTTGCGAATAACACACGTCCCGATATAGCCCACTCCGTCAACCATCTGGCACGATTCTTAGCAAATCCATCAGACGAGCATTTCCTGGCAGCAAAGAGAGTTCTTCGATATATTTCGAAAGATCCAGAGAAAGGGATAACCTTCAAGACGGAGAAGAGAAGACCAATTCTAGAAGCCTACTCGGACGCAGATTTTGCTGGTGACCCAAATTCGAGCAGATCGACATCGGGTTCCCTTATTAGATTAGCATCGGGGCCAGTGAGTTGGAGATCTCACTTACAACGAGAGGTTGTTTTATCAACAATAGAGGCGGAGTATTTAGCCGCAACGGAGACATGTCGACAGCTGCAATGGGTTAAATCATTACTAATCGAATTAGGCCTTGCTCAACTCATTGAAGGGTCGGAACGAACGAATTTGTACGTCGACAATCAATCCGCGATGTCACTGATTAAAAATCACGACAACCATAAGCGCTCGAAGCATATTGCTTTGCGGAATAATTACTGTCGCCAACAGTATCAACAAGAAGCGATTGCAGTGATTTATGTGCCATCGGATCAACAACTTGCGGATAGTCTGACAAAGGCAAATTCTTCAGTACAAATAAAATGAGTGCTGATTCCTCGAAAATGTTCGGCGTCCATCCTGAACACATCAGTTCTAGAATGCAACTTCAAAATTGTTAGACGTCTATTGTCGTCAGGGGGAGTGTTGTGTTATCCATGTAACTTACCATGGTACATGCTTTAGGTCGCGTCATAGCATATGCACGTGACTGTGGAACTAAACCGTAGGGTGTTTAGTGTGTAATGCATGTGTGATGCATGTGTGAGTATACTGGACCAAACTAGAACTAGATGGAATAGAGATAACGGAATCAGCGAGAGACTGATGGACTGAGAGAGAACGAGCTGGTCATTTCTCGTAGGAGAGAAATGATATCATAAGGGAATGTTCTAGCACTAGGCTGTGAACAACACAGTAAGTCTGGAGCAAGATATAAGGAGGTCTCAACCTCCGTCCATTCATTTGTAACTAAGTTTCCTTTATACGAGAATATAGAGTCAAGTCTTACATATCACGAGAACACACGCGACAGCGACTATAGAGACCTACTGTGAGCATAACTTCCCCAAGAGTATCCATCGTCCTGCTCCCATATAGCCTAGTTAATATAACAAAAACGGACACGGAAAACACTCTCCATGGTGGACGCCCAAATGCAAGGCAATCCATGCCGCATATCGAGCAGAAACTATACCCCAACGCCGGGCTACCCACGCGAAATTGCTGAGAGAGGCTATTGTCTCAGCAAAGAAAGATTACGTCACAGGAAAAGTCCAGAAGATGACTACAGCCATGGATGTTTTTAAGCTGATGCGTTCGGCCAACCCTAGGCAGGTCAAAACACCACCGCCCCTCAGCCACAACGGCTCGCTCGTCTCAGACCCGGCTGAAAGAGCAACAATACTCCGAGACGCCCTTCTCGCGCGCCATGAGTCAACAGATGACCTCTCCCCATGCACAACGCCAAGCGAAAACAGGATACCCTGGAATGACGACGTCTCAGAAGACGAAGTCCGTACATGCACCATTGGATGCAAGAGGACAGCACCAGGGGCAGATGGAGTTTCAGTAGAGCTCCTCGAAGCCTGCTGGAAGACAATTGGCCGATGGGTGACGCAACTGTTTAGGGCCTGCATCCGTCTCGGCATACATCCAGCATGTTTCAAGTTGGCAGAAGTAGTCCTTTTACATAAGCCAAATCGAGACCCATCGACGGTCAAAGGCTGGAGACCGATCGCTCTCCTATCATGCCTGGGTAAGGATCTAGAGAGGCTACTGGCAAAAAGAATGGCGCGTCTGGCAGTCACACACGAGGTAGTGGGTCATCAACAATTTGGTGCGCTCCCAAAGAGATCTGCAACTGATCTGGTCTCCTGCGTGGTACACGACATTGAAGAAGCTAGGTCGCAAGGATGGGCGGCTACTTTCATTACCTTGGATGTACAGGGAGCGTTCGATGCGGTGCTTCACAATCGGTTAATCAGAAGAATGCAGTCACAAGGATAGCCGGACTCAATTTTGTGGTGGACAACCTCTTTTCTTGCTAATCGACGAGTTCAGGTAAGGTATACAGGTGGGGTCACAACAGAAAGAGAATTGGTCTGCGGGGTCCCACCGGGGTCACCGATATCTCCACTTCTATTCCTTCTGTACATGGCAGAACCCATGCGGGATGGGAATCCGGGACGAAGGTTTAGCTACGCCGATGACGTTGGTGTTCTTGCTTTCGGCCGCACAATAGTAGATTCTGCCTCGGCCGCCCAAGAAGAGGTAAATCAACTGACCAGTTGGGCGAAAAATAACGCTATAGCCTTCGACACAGATAAGTCCGAAGTAATCCAATTCCCTGGGCGCCATCGGGAGATAGGAATAGGCATACACGTCAATAGTACCTTTATTGAACCATCGGAAAATGTTCGCTGGCTAGGAGTTTACCTGGACCCTCGGCTCAATTTTAAACACCATGTGACAAAATGGTGCGGCAAAGCTGCCAAGGCTGCTCATCATATGCGTCGTTTTAATTCTACTTACCGAGGTGCTGCCCCAGATGCACTGATAAGAGCGGTTGACCTATGTATCATCCCTGTCGCTACTTACGGCTCCGAGGTGTGGTGGCCAGGCCTGAAGCGCCCAACTCAACGCGGAGTCAGCACTTCACAAACGACTGGCCTCTGCAGCATGATTGACAAAGTCATCAGCACAGGATTACGGGCGGCACTTCCAGTAATGAGGACTACGCCCACAGTAGTGCTACAGCGAGAAGGAGGGATCCCGCCGGCAAGAATCATTCTCAAGGGGAATCGACTTCGCCTATCAGCAAGGCTCAAATCCCTTGACTCCGGACATCCTCTAAGAAAACGAGCTGCTGTCTGCCCTAATATTGGGACAAGAAAGTACAAGAAAAATGATCGTCAATCAGCACGACCAGAGATTCAAATGTCTCGAATCCAGCGTGCTTATCAACAACTCCCAGAAGCTGAATCCGCCGAGCCTTTACCGGCTTTGGCCTATCTCAGTAAGGTAAGCGCGAAAGAGAAAGACACGGAAATTTGTAAACGCTGGATAGAGAGTCTACCAAGCTCAGTGATCTGCGCCTACTCTGATGGGGCATCAGAAGGACACGGTCGCTCGGCGTGGGCTTTTGTCTTGAAAAGAGACGGAAAGACCATAGATAGAGATTCCGGTACCATACATGGGGGGGAGGTACTGGACGCTGAGATAGTCGGAGTAAGGAAGGCTCTAGAGGCGGCATTGCAAATAAGTGGGCTGGAATCTCGGACCCCAGGAAAAGTGGCGCAACCTATCTACGTGCTGACCGACAGTCAGCATGCAAGAACCGCTATGCTGTCCGGAGACACATCGACAAGCATTAAAGAAGCCCGAATATTTCGGACAATGACATAGGCTGCTCCCGAAAGAATCATCGTAAAATGGGTTCCAGGACACAAGGGCATTCAAGGGAACGAAGAAGCAGATGCTGCAGCTCGGAGCAAACTCCGCAGTCTCCCCCTCCGAGATGAGGAGCCGCAAAATATCAGCAGTGCATACCTCTACCGGCTTATGAATCAGAAGAGACAGATGCTGCTAGACCAATTCTGGGACGAATCATGCCCACCCAGATACCGCGAACTAGACTTGATGATGCGCCGGAAAAAGCCACCGGAACTATCACTTCCACGACGACTTCTATTTGAAGTCATCGCGGCTCGTACCGGTCACGGAAATTTCGCCGCGTACCACAGACGTTTCAACAACCCAAACGCGAACATGAAGTGTTCGTGCGGAGAGGAGACTACAGCAACGCATTTCATGCATTGCAGACTCTACACTCGTCATACCCGACGACTAAGGGGAACTACCCCATACCAACAATTTCTTAAAATTCTTCTAGGGCCCAAATGCCTCAAAGAATTTTCAACGTTTGTGCAGGAAACTGGCTGCTTCAAAAGCCAACCTGCGACCTTGTCCACAGCTCTCAGCATGGACGAAGAATAATATTTATGGTGGAAACCGTGAAAGGGAAGGAGTCAGAGTGAGGAGCGCTGATACTGGACCGTTATATTGGAATTTCCTTTGTTTATTAATTTTGACTGTTAGAATTTGTTTTTGTTTTAAACCGGCTACAATTTAGGTAGTGGTTTCACGCGGTTGGAATGAGTTGGGCTGTGGTAAAGAACACAGGGATCCCTTCCGGCTCCACCAGTCTTGTACCCATAGCGGACCGGGAGCAGTAGCTTAGGACCTTAAAATTACAAACAAAAAAAAAACACAATTTTTTGAAATTCGAATTTTCGAATATCCCCCTTTACCCCCTCTCCCTCCCTCTCGCGCTCGTCGCATTCCTTCAATAAATTGTAATCGAGTCACTGGCATTTTCGTCATGCCACCTGTTCGAAAAAAGCTCCCCAACTCAATATTGGACAACGCGAGAGTCCGCCCGAGGGCTCCTGCAAAAACACCTGGCCTCGCGCAAAAATTATCAAGCCTATTTGCGAGTGAGGCCTTTATCCCTGGGAAGTCTTCCACACTTCCCGATCAAGAGATGACTGATTCTGACCCGATCAGAACAGAAACAAATGGTCAACAGACCACGAAACCCGCCGAGCTGGCCCCCGAGGCAAGCAGTTCCAGGAAAGGAAAGGAGGTCGTCAGAGAAAAGACGACCGAACGTGCAGAATTGCCTGCCGGAAAAAATGCTGTGCCAGCCTCAAAAGGCGCAGCTTCGATATCAGCACCGGAATATCCACCGGAGCTGCAATCAGTGATGGAGGCCGAGAAGCGTCGCTCGACGCAAATCAAGTCACGTTTATCAATCTGTTCCACTGCAATAAGCAGTGTTGAAGCAGCACTTTCGCCTCTCTCGATTGGCGACGAAAAAGAGTTTGTAGACGGCATCAAAGTCTACCTTCGAGCGGCCATTGGCCAGTTCATACAATTAGGCCCAGGGAGCACTCCACCAGCTCTCCCTGCGCGCCCCATCAACCTTCCTCCGCCGAGGGCTCATGAAATTAGGGTACTTAACCCTTCGACAACCCAGGCTCCGGCACCAAAGACGACTTGGGCCACAGTAGCCCGTGCAGGTCTAGGCCGCAGCGCCGGGCCGTCGACTACAAAGGCAGCACCGCCCGCCCCAAAAGCAAAAAGTGCCAATCCGAGGACAAAAGTCGACACGAGACTTTTTCTACGCCTCAAAGCTAACCACCCCCACCGACTCCTGTCACCAGCTGGCGTAAGATTAGCTGTGTCACAGGTGCTTGGTACCGCTGCCGACGACATAACGTTGGTTCAGCGGGTCAAAACAGGCTTTGCACTGACAGCAAAGAACGAACTCGCTCGGAAAGAGCTGCTAGATTCCTCCATGTCACGGAGCGAATCTGGAATCAAACTGGAACCAGCGTCAAATCTGGTTGCCTTGCAAATTGCCACCGTACCGGTGACAATAAACACACTTGCAGGTCCCATCGAGATCACGGCAAAGATGGTTGCTGACGAAGTCACGCGAGTGACGAAATCGGTTCCGTTTCTTGTCCGTCCGCACGGGTACTGCAAGCCTGGGGCGCCATACGAGAACTGGCAAGCCCTCTTTCCTCGCGAGTCCAAGCCCCGACCTGGATTCCGCCTCTTCGACGATTCTGGAGCTGCGAAGCTCTTCCGACCTCGTCCACAACTCGAACAGTGCAAACGTTATCTTGGCTATTACGCCAGCCGCGGATGCTCTTGCGCTCCAGCTTGCTGGAACTGCGGCTCAAAGATGCACTCGGAAGTGGAGTGCAAGGCCCTCACACGATGTCGCAATCGTGGGGGACCTCACCGATCGGACTCTCGGCACTGCCAAGCCAGACCTAGTGCCAGAGCAGCATGTAGACAGCAGGGCTGTAACGGCTGGTAAGCCGATTGGTCCCTGTAGCCTATGTTGGTTAACTTAGGCCTGATTCGAGTGGCGTTATTGATGGCTACCAATGCGCTAATATGCGACGCCACCCAATACAATACTTTTGCGTCGGCATTTGCATGGTATTCACATGGCATCGGACTCGGCAGTGCGGCACGGCAGTACGGCACGGCAGTACGGCACTGCACCACATGTTGATAGGCTTACACTGACTGGGAATATACGAGACCGAGTACAATCCTTCCGGACCATAACGCAATAGTGCTGTATTACAGGCATAGTCAGAACACTAGGGGAGTCCCATAGCATAGGAACAGGAGAGGGATTAGCCTTGGTGGCGAGGAGGCTTTCACGTATATAAATGAATAGATAGATGTAGTGGAAGTTCTCTCCTTAGAATTATTATTTACTACCATCGACCACATAGTTGCCCCAGCACTTGTCCCTCGAAACCGTGACAAGGGCGGAGACATGGGTCAAAGAGGTGGTGTTCAGGCTAAAGGGCGCCATCCTACATTATGCATGAGATAGGTGCATAATGTAGGATGGCGCCCTTTAGCCTGAACACCACCTCTTTGACCCATGTCTCCGCCCTGCTGTCTACATGCTGCTCTGACACCCAGAAAAGATGGACCGGTGACCAAGGAACAGCTCGCAGCAATTCGCAGAGTCGAGCAAGAAAGATATGCAGACTTTGCCCGTGTCAAAGCTGCATACAAAAAAGACGAAGAGGCGAGGAACGCCTCTGCGAAGGACGTCTCCATGGCGGAGGGATTGGGTTTCGGAATTCTAGAAACCGAAGAAGAAGTTTGAGGACTCGGCAGTCCTTGGTGAAGTCTACGACAACTTTCACAACAAAAAGCAGGAAACCAGCCGATAGCAAAGGTTACCTGAGAGCTCATCTTTCGCTCTCAGCGGAGATTAGGAAAAGTCACTTGGAAGATGTGACAGGGAAGGAAAGGGGTGAGAAGCGCGGGATCTGGACCACATATGAAATTCTTCTAAATTATTATTTATTTTTTTCAGTTTATTTCAGTTTTTTGTTTGATTTACGCTTTGATTTTAGTTTTGATTTAAGTTATGTTGTTAACTTCATCTACTTTTGTTGAGGTTCCCGCGGTTGGAATGAGTTGGGCCTGTACGCAGAGAACCCCACCGGCTCCACCAGTCTTGTACCGATAGTGGACCTAGAGCTTTAGCTTAGGACTTTAAAATTAAAAACAAAAAAAAACATAGATTCAAATAAATCTAAATCTTAGGCTAGCTGGTTACTATTTATAGTGTAGGATCCAACTGGTGGAATACAGTCCTAGTTTTGTATCATTTGGGTGCACATGTATTGATGTGACTACACAAACTGCTTGAAACTGACTTCACCATTACTCCAGTTACTTCGATCATTCAGTCTAATGTACGGATGCAGACTGGGACATGAGGAGCCGTGATGGACGTCCAATCTAAAATGGGCTCAATTGTGATTTCCTCCTTTTGAAGTGATGGACTTACACTAAGGATCGACTCCCTGAGTGCGTCTGATGCATACCCCTGTTACAGGCTAGTGCCTTGTTTAGTTATAACCGGAGTTTTTTTTTGCATCAGAATTTAAAGGCATATGCAGCAATCTAGCTATGATAATAACCGGAGTTTATCTCCCAAGTGTTGTGATCTAACGCTGTTCAATCTGCGGACTTTGTGGTGAGCAGTTATTACATCTCACGTGATGGAACACGGGAGCGAAGTAAAAGAGGGGACATGCCCACTAGCCAAATCTAAGCAATTACGGGCACATGTAGAACTGTAGCACATTCTCTGTAGATAGACATAACAAACAATTATCATCAATAATTAAATCAACCTCCACACAATTGAGACCTATAGAAGTGCCAAACTTTCATACAACCCTCAATTGTATAGTCGCAATTGCATCTGTAACGAGCCACCACTGCATTCTAGAATACACTCTCTAACTGTGATAAGCTACACCGCCAGGTCTAGCAAACAAATTACAATACCAAGCACATGATCATGTCCTGCCCCGAGTGGTCAATTGGTAGAGGAAAAATCTGGAGACAAGCCCGAAATCGCTCCTTTGAAGCAATGACCAATAATCCTAATTATATGAAAAGAATCACACGATGGATTCTTAATCATGGTTGGATAGAACAGTTCCGCATGACAAATGCAGTCGAAATGCTGCTCAGGGAACGAGACGGAACATGTAGAAGGCTAGGGTCGATAGAAGGGACGTGATTGGTACACATCGAAGGCGTTACAGTGTAACTGTGCTTCCTGAAGGATAAATTGCAAACTATAAGAATCAAATCAGAAAGCTTGGGGGTTTTTCACCAAGTGGGTTCCTCCTATGTAAATATATAGATAGGTTTATAGCCACCTGCATGGGCCCATGGGGCGCCAAATCAGGATAATGAACACAAATCAAAAAAAATCAAACCAGAGTCTATCCGGTTCATTTGTCGATAGGTCTTGGAGTACATGGCTTGGCTGGATTACAGAGTTGTGTGAAGGATAACTCCTGCATAAATCCACACGCGACGCGCGGTATTGAGTAGATAAGCATGTAGTCTTCGTAATACTTCTTTCTTTATACAGAATATAAATTAATTTACGACATACTTTTATGCGAATAGATAATGTGATTAGTCCCTTCACAACCCCATTGCTATGCCAAACCTAACTTGTGTCATCGCTATTATTGCTGAAGGTGCGTCTCCAGCCTTTTCGGTGATGAGCTTCTTTATTGTGACAGGTGATAATGTCCGTCACTGATGTTCTCGCCCCATACGAAGGAAGAGTCGTTTATCTTCTTTCGGGGGCTCTTGTCCGACTGGTCTTTTCTGCACAACCGGTCTTCGTTTATCAGATTTTCTGGTGGATCTGGGAGCTTGGCTACTTTCTGAGCTACTGTGGCCGAGGAAGAAACAGTCTCCTTGGGCTTTCTTAGCAGCTCATGGAGAGGTTTTTCTGAGGATTTTGTCGCCCTAGATATGGAGGTTTTTAACTGTGTACATTCCAGAGATGGGTTCTTGCCTTGGAGAATTGCGGCATTAGTGTTACCTACCGCAAACGCTGTCACGATGGGTGAAAATCCCAATGAAGGTATCCATGAAAGACGCAACTGAGGCCACGCAGACGATTCCTGCCTTATATTACGCCAAGGCGTCAACATATTGCAGGAAATACTGAGCTAAGCCCATTCGCTGCTATTTAGGCGTTTTGATGTTCGATGGCGGCAGCAATTTCAAGAAGCCTCGGTTGCAGATGGTCGCCTGATTCAATTAACGTCGAGGATGACGGCTGACTATGCATAACTATGATGCTGGTTGATTTCACTGGTTGGATACGGGGAATTATGTACTGATAAGCGTGTACGGCTTAATTGTTAAAGATCTGTCTCACGGATGTCGCAGTATAATTTGCTTATGGCGGTGAACAAGCGCAAGCAGATGATAGACAAAAGTTTGAAATGCTCAGTTGAATTCGTGTGAAGAACTTAGTTGATTCACATCTGGTTTCTTTGACTGAAGTCAAGAAACCTAAGTACTATAATAAACTGCGCATGTAGCAGTCGGCGGTAAGTTGCGCTTTCATTTGGGCATAGGCCCTCAATTGCATCCATTCCAACGCTAGTTATTCATTCTAGGGCACAAGATAGAGGAGAAAACGATCATAACAACTGACGAATCGAAATTCGATTGTGTCCGAAACCACCTACAATAAAACGTGCCCAGTACAATTTAATAATGATTAGGAAAGGACTTGTGGCATGACTGACATCGTATTTATACTCCGGAAACAGCTTTTTCGCTAGATGACCAATCAAAAGAGCGCCAATTGCTGACCTCACCATTCCCGGAGCCCGCTAATCTCAAATCAATCCGACAAGTCAACAACGGTATCGTCGGGCCAGATTAGTTGTAGGTGAACCATCGAGACGGACATAACATAAAATGTTGCGGCGTAGTCTGTTACATTCGGTCCGTCGGACAAGCAAATACAACAGCTATGCCACACCCAGACTCGCAAAGTTTGCGACAGGCTGTAGTCGGCAGGCCGATGTGCAGCTCACGATAGGTAAGACGCATCAATTCAAAGTCTTGTAATAGCTTAAAGTAGTTGACAACTATACAGATGGAAAGGAGGTTTCAGTCGAAGGTTCGTCTGGCTGTTCGTGGACAACTAGGCAAGGACTAACCTTAAGATAGCTGGCTCTGCACTGATACAGGCTTGCGAGAAGGCTGGAATCGTCATACCTAGGTAGTATTTTTCAATCATTCTTAATTTGTGGTAGAACTAATGTGATATAGATATTGTTACCATGAGTAATATCTCTAGAATTATCTCATGGATTTTGTTAACATCTGCTAGAAAACTTATGATTGCCGGGAATTGTCGAATGTGTCTGGTTGAAGTTGAAAGAGTGCCAAAACCGGTGGCTTCATGTGCCTGGCCTGTACAGCCAGGTATGGTAGTTAGAACTAATTCCCCATTAACTCACAAAGCCCGAGAAGGTGTGATGGAGTTTTTGCTAGCGAATCATCCGTTGGACTGTCCTATTTGCGACCAAGGTGGAGAATGTGATTTGCAAGATCAATCTATGAGGTATGGTGCAGATCGAGGACGATTCCACGAGATAACTGGCAAACGCGCAACAGAAGATAAGAATATTGGACCATTAATCAAAACCTCTATGAATAGATGTATTCATTGCACAAGATGTATTCGATTCGCTAACGACATTGCTGGAGCTCCGGAGTTGGGATCCACAGGACGAGGAAATGATATGCAAATTGGGACCTACTTAGAAAAAAATCTGGACTCCGAAATGTCTGGTAACATCATTGACCTATGCCCAGTTGGAGCTCTCACATCTAAACCATATGCATTCCGTGCGCGCCCATGGGAACTTAAGCATACCGAATCCATTGATGTCCTTGACGGTCTTGGATCCAATATCAGAATAGATTCAAAAGGATTAGAAGTCATGCGAATCTTACCAAGATTAAATGACGATATTAATGAGGAATGGATCAACGATAAGTCCCGATTTGCTTGTGATGGTCTAAAAACTCAAAGGCTCACAACTCCTCTCATCCGAAAAGATAATAAATTTTTACCCGCCACTTGGGAGGTTGCGTTAACCGAAATTTCGGCAGCTTTCCGAGACTTTGCTCCTAAAGGGAACGAGTTCAAGGCCATTGCAGGAGAACTAATTGAAGTCGAATCAATGGTTGCGCTCAAAGATCTAGCTAATAAGCTTGGATCCGAAAACTTGACACTCGACCAGCCGCTAGGAAACCGACCTATCGCTCATGGTATCGATATCCGCTCCAACTACCTATTTAACTCGAAGATCACAGGTATCGAAGAGGCAGACATCATTCTCATCATTGGAAGTAATACCCGCCATGAAGCGGCCGGACTCAACGCGCGTATTCGGAAACAATGGATGCGTTCTGACCTCGAAATTGGTGTCGTCGGTGAGACCTGGAATTCAACTTTTGACTTTGAACACCTCGGTAATGACACACTTGCCCTGAAAAATGCACTATCTGGGGCCTTTGGGAAAAAACTTACTACTGCCAAGAGACCAATGATTATTGTAGGCTCTAGCGTGGTTGAACACGAAGACGCAAGATGTATCTTTGAGATTGTTGGGACTTTTGTTGATAAAAATAAGGCATCATTTTTATCGGATGAATGGAATGGCTACAATATTCTTCAACGGGCTGCATCTAGAGTAGGAGCTTACGAGATTGGGTTTACGACTCCATCTACGGCTGTAGCTGAAATAAAGCCAAAATTTGTCTGGCTCCTCGGTGCAGATGAATTCTCGCCAAGTGAGATTCCTAAAGATGCCTTCGTTGTCTATCAGGGCCATCACGGTGATCGAGGTGCACAGATTGCTGATGTAGTACTACCAGGTGCTGCTTATACAGAAAAAACAGGTACATATATCAACACTGAGGGTCGTGTACAAATGACCCGCGCTGCAACTTCATTACCTGGTGTAGCCCGCACAGATTGGAAAATAATTAGAGCTGCTAGCGAATTTTTGGGAGCTCCTCTACCATACGATGATGTCGTAGCCATTCGTGATCGGATGGCGGATATTAGCCCATCTCTCACTAGCTACGATGTTGTCGAATCTGTTGCCCTGAAGAATCTAAGTAAAGTGCAGTTGGTAGATCAAAATATTGGAAGCAAGTCTACTGGCCGGCCACTTAAGAATATCGTGGGAGACTTTTATTTTACGGATGTAATATCTCGGAGGTTTGTTCTTAGTATCTAAACCTGAGTTAGGCTAACCCAAATATAGCTCACCTACAATGGCAAGATGTTCTGCCGCGAAGAAGACTGGGAACCCAGAAACAAACTTCATGGCTAGCGGAATTTCATCTGATCATCCGCATGGTCAGATAAGTTATGGAATGTGATATTATTTTTTATTTCTTATAATATTGTTGTGGGATTTTAACTGTACATATAGGCTGCTACAATAAATAACAACGCTAGAAGGTCCAGACCACTGCCAGCTACAGCCCTGCGCGACTTTTGCAGTGAGACTTGTCAATTTTTAAATGACTTCCAAGTAGGCGTATATTATACGCTCGTCTCCGTAACCCTCAGAATGGGCGTGCTAGTTAAAGGGTAACCAACAACTAAATGTAGATAAATATATGCAATTAAATCAAGTAATAAAATTCTTTAGTTTTTAAGTTTGACATATTCCTATACTGGTAGAGAAAATTTCTTTCCTTTCATGACCTTGGTGTAATAAATCCAGAAGAAATCTGAGTAGAGAACCGTTTGAACAAGACCTGCAATAACCGATATCCCATCAAAGTACCCTTCAGACCAGTATCGCCAAACCCAGTTAGGAATGTATAGCGCACGATATGTCCCCAAAGCAGCCAAATAGTGTACAGTAATGGTCTCAGCTTCCCCAGTGCGTTGTAGAAGGAAAAGTTGCGGTAAAATTGCAACTGATTCAAGCCATATTGAGAAAGCCCATAAGATTTCTGAGGGTGTGTATGTGTAGGGCCAAATTATGGCGAGCGCAAAAGCACCACCAAGAAGGTACTGAACTCGAAAGGTGTCAAGGTTTGGATCATGAGTGGGTTTGTATGCGGTTGTCATAACATAGATGGTGTACCCAGAGGATCCGAGAAAGAGTAACTTGAAAATTGTGTTGTAGAGACTGTCTCCGAAGGTCCAAAAGAGGTCAAGATATCGTGTCATATAAACCATCTGGTAAAGTGCTTGCGATTTAAAGGATATACCGGAACATGACTGGCAAAAAATTAGTCTGTTTCATTTGATTTTCCAGGTCTTTGGTAGGATAAAAAGAGGCGGAAATGAGCATACGTTAGTGACATGCATCTTGTGAATTAAAATGAGTATTGAAAGCAAATGGGATAAATCCCCTACATCAAATATGTTAGCTCTCAATTTGGACATGTTCTTTATCATGAAGCTTCCTACCTAGCAGCCGAAATATATTCATGATGAAGGGAATTAATTATCTCTGCTTGGTTTGCGTAGGCTGGCTGTGATCGCAAGATGATAAGGGCTGATCAATTGATGACAGGCGTACGTTAGCAAGTCTTTTTTCAGTGCTGTCATTTTCCGTCCAAACACTACTATCTCCGGCTAAGGCCAACTAAGCTCAGCCAAGCACTACTTGACCCATCTGGGCCGGGCCCTGTGGATTTAGATGAACAAACATTAGAGTCCTATATTCACTAATAATTATCAACGTTTATGTATTTAAATGTTTTATGCCCATTGGCTCTAGCCCGTCTATTTGAACATAAGTTTATTGTGCTTTAGATCACCTAGGTTCACAAACAAATTATGTCTACCAACGAAGATTCCCTTGTTTCACTGAAATTCACACACCATGGAACTGCATACATACAATATTTCACCCCGAATTCTACCATATCGGATTTTTCCTCCAAGATCGCAGACGTTCTGCGAATACCAACCTCAAATCAAAAATTAATGATTTCCAAAATTGGCTTTCTCGTCCCGCCTTTTAAGGACCCACAGCTTTTGCTATCCTCGATACAAGGAAACAAGATAACCGTTATGGGTAGTACTGATAATGAGGTATCAAAAATTGTGACAGTTGCCGGAGAAGCGGCTAGAGATGAATACCACCAGAATAAACCTCTACAAAAAGTTAAGGCGTACAAGACACGCAATTGGACCAAGGAGCAGGATGAGAACAGGTATACCTTCTTAAATCTCAAACCCCTACCATACTTAAATAACCCTTCGCGATCGCTTCAGCTTCTACAGAGGTTGAAGGATGACGCCGGTATCAAAGCTGTAATGTGTAAGCATAAATTCACTGTACCAATGTTGACTGAAATGAACCCTATCGAACACACTGAATCCAGTCAAGATGGAATTTCTAGGACATTGGGTCTTAATCGAAACAAAGGAGAAGTGATTGAGTTACGTCTAAGGACTGATGCATACGATGGTTATCGAGACTATAAAACAATCCGCAAAGCTCTCTGTCATGAGCTGACACACAATGTGTATGGTCCACATAATCGTGATTTCTGGGATCTTTGTGGTCAGATCGAAAAAGAAGTTGATGCAGCTGATTGGAGGACCAGTGGTAGAACTGTCGGAAATATAAAGGCACCCGAACATAGATATGGGCCAGCTAGTTCTGGCTACAGTGTAGAAGGTCACAAACTTGGAGATTTTACCCCAAATATTGAGCATTCAACAAGTCAACTACTTGACAGACGAGAAATCTTTGCAAAGGCTGCAGAAGATCGCTTAAAAAGATCGCAAAAACAAAATGATGAAGAAAAATAAGAACACTGAAAAAGGAGATAGGACTCCTTGTGATGTGAATATCTACAAAGAAAGCTACAAACATCTCAATACCCCTCTAGATTGTCACTCCGGCGCCCTTAAGTTTGATGTCTTTCGGCTTGATTTGGCATACCAAAGACGTTTGCAAGCAATTTTGAAGTCTAATAGTTATACAAGAGGAAAATATTACGGTAAACACTTTGCCTTCGGAAATTAGTTCTGCATATATAATAAGGTTATTCCCGGGAGGCGCTACTTTACTGAAAAGTCTAGGACGGAACTAGATTTATTCCGAATTCCCGTTTAAAATTTTCTCATTTTTAAAATATATTATTCTTTTAAGTAATTCGATACTGTTATTACTATTTTTATTTCTAAAGAACCGATTGATTCTAGTTTCTCGTGAACTTTTGATCACAACCCCAAAAAGCCTATCATATGACTCATTTGTAATGACCTCCCATTTTGATCATTCCAAGCATGCAGATATATATGCTTCGAATTTTGCGAATAATGTCCATGTAGAAGTCCCAGATTGCTAGCTCGAGTGACTTTTCTACAATACGCTCGCTCTTGATTTTTTGTTATCAATACCTCGGACTCTACTTAAGTTTCACTGAAGCAAAATGGAGCTTCTCTATAGGTTGACCCTCGTCGGTTACAAGGGTATGAAGATTCACTGCCCCGGGTTTGGATTCTGTAGATCGGATATATCTCAAGTGGGATTCCTGCTTTGGCTCGTCCTTGAGTCGTACCACCTCTGAGATATTGTATTCTTGTAGTCTTCTGTCATTTATAGAGTAGAGCCTCTATACAAGTTCTTATCCTTTCCGCTTCATGCTCTATCCTGGCTAGACCGTATGAAAATGTTCACTTCTTTTAGACAGCTCGAAATTTGTACAGGTTTAATTGAGCGTCTATTCCAAGTGAGAATTAGTCGATGCGTACGCCTCTTAGGTCTACCTGTACTTGAGACAGAGCCCCATCCAGAGGATATAACGCTTAATGGTCAAGCCCCTGTTGCGAGTATGTGTATAGGTTTCATTACAAAATACTTCGAGATTGCTGTAGTTACAGTATATTTACTGCACTACTACCAGGATTTGGTGCCTTGCAGCTAAGATGAGACCTAATATAGCCTGATTTTTATCGATTCTGATTCATCTCAAATAAAGGCCTGCGATCATATTCGTTGATCGTCTTACAGGCCGATTTACTATTTTTTTGAAGTAACTATGTGTGTGGTTAGTGCAAGGGCAAGGCAAGCCAGTCAAGGTTAAACTTTAGAGTCTAATCAATTACTGTCTGGGATAATCTACGTCTCTATATACGAGAACTTGATCCTTAATTACAGGCTACGGTCCCGGTTGTATGGGCTCGTACAAATACTCGACAAACATACAAAAGTTGCCTAGATAAGTGTATTGTTAAGCGCCATGTCGATGCACGCCGTATGTCTTGCACTTACACCCCCATAAGCGCTTCGATGCGCACGGCATAGCGTGGCAAATTAACCTGAATTGCTGGTGAAATCTAGATGTGGTATTAAGTGGATTGATGGCGTGTAAGTCTTGTAGGTAGATAGATAAAAGGCGGCTAGGGCTGAAGGAAGATAGGGACATGTATTTTACTAACTTTATTGATCAATCATACTTATTCTATCATTCATCACAGTTCATTCAAGTCCTTTGCGGTAATCGACAAACACTCCATGGGACTATTCTCAACACCTGTCAGTGGTGTCCCCTACTAACCTCCAGCTCTCACTGTAGAGTCTGCAGAACCGAGATTGAGCGACAAAGTCTTCACTTCGATGAGGATTCCCAATCGCTTTCGCGGTTTGTATCGTCTTCATCTCTCAACACGTAGGGCAAGACAGAACACCTGTACGCGGTGTCCTCTACGAACCTGGGAGTGAAACATTCTCCCAGAGCCAAGTTCAGTCAAATTTCGCAATATCAAAGGAGTTGGCCCACGAGGCGTTGATTCAAAATACTCTGCCATGTCATTTTTTCGCTCCCAACGAGTTCGACTCCTACCCAAGTCTCATCAAGTCTACAAGTACGACCAAGTACATCCTCATCCCAATGAACACACCTCCCTTCGACCTTCTCTGGCCTCAGTTGACCACCAAATACACGCCCACGTCGATATTTATACCCGACGGAGGAAGCAAAGCGTGGCGCACAAATCTGGGAGACGGTTCTTTGGGATGGAAGTGAGAGTGATCAGGACAAGTTTACAAGATGATGCAACGGAAGGATATAACCTCGACGGGCGTGTGATTTTGAATTTTGGCAAGGAGTTTTTCGAAGTGGGCTTTGTGCGCGCCAAGACTTCGCTTGCGAGAGTGCAGCTGACACCATAAAAACAAGCAAACGATGGAAGGTGTTGTGGCCTGCCTCCAGGTGGTGTGTGTGTGTGTGTGTTTTATTGTACTACTTGAGTCTATGACTATCTAGCACATTGGGCTCCTCTCTGACCCAGGCCACACCTTGTACAGTGCTCCTATCCTCTTTTGTTACTTGAAAGATCATTGATATATTCCCCTTGATGAATAGCCATTCAGCTCAGTATTTACCCGTGGAATTCAGCCACCTTTTCCACGGAACCTTCTACCCAAAAAAAAAAAAGGTAGCAATGGAAACTGCGTGCGCGGGAAAAAGTCTCAAAAAACCTGCAGCCCCAGCCAGGCGAGGCCTAGACACCGGGACCACATGAGGTGCGCATATTCATCTAAATCTCCCTTCTTTGTAACAGTCGAGGTCGACTTTATCCAATCCACCATCTCCGTATCGGGTGCTGGGTACGCTCCGGAAACTCATCGGATGGCTTTTCCTCCATGATCAAGGGTGGGTGACGAGTAGGGCTCCGACCCTACCATCTGGTCTGATCGTGCTTAGCTTCATGATAGTGGTGATAGGAGAATGTGTTGAGAGATGAAGACGATACAGACCGCGAAAGCGATTGGGAATCCTCGTCGAAGTGAGGACTTTTTTACTCAATCTCGGCTCTGCAGACTCTACAGTGAGAGCTGGAGGTTCGTAGGGGACACCACTGACAGGTGTTGAGAATAGTCCCCCTCCAGGTGGTGTTCTCTGGTATAGTTTGAGTAGCCTGGGCACCTACTCCACTTTGGAAGGAGACATCTCAGATTACATTTCGCGCGGAGGAAAGTTGATGGATGATGGAGGCATGTCTGGATAACTCAGGGTTTTTGAGACGTTCCCCTGGGTGGGTATTCACGGATGAGGGTTGACTTGGGGTGAAGAAAAAGGTACCATAACTTCGCAGTGGTACTTGCAAATGAAATCTGAGGCATGAGTGCACTTCCTTTACGTTGAATCATCTGTTCTGTACTTTTCTTTGATATTGTGTCATAGCTAGATAGCTGCATACGCAATTAAAATCTGATGCAAAAAAAAAAAAAATCTCTCAATGCAACCCCCCTATCACCAGTATCATGAAGCTAACCACGATCAGATCAGATGGTAGGGTCAAAGCCCTAATCATTACCAATTCTTTATCATGGAGGAAAAGCCATCCGATGAATTTCCGGAGCGTACCCAGCACCCGATACAGAGATGGCGGATTGGATCAAGTACGCCTCGAGTGTTTCAAATGAGGGAGATATAGATGAATATGCGCACCTCATGTGGTCCCGGTGTCTAGGCCTCGCCTGGCTGGGGCTGCAGGTTTTTTGAGACTTTTTCCTGCGCACGCAGTTTGTTACAGTTATGGGTTAGGATGTATCACCATGATGCTGACCTTTGACTGTTGGGATAGCTTTATTGGGAATAAAGTGTGGAAATGATAATGATAATGATATTTTTATCGTGACCGGGTACTGACCCAGCACCCAGGGGGCATGGCACGGGTAGTCCAGATCTATATAAGACTCTTCGCTACCTACATGATTGGTTCATAGGAGCCAGAAATACAGAAACAAAACAAATAAAAAGAAAAAACACCATTTCTGAGGTGCTAGCGCCCTGCACTACAACTCCATCCTCGTGCCACATTGAGCGGCCCTAAGAAGCAATACAGCTGACATTCAAGTTCCCTGTTTATGATTCAATTTTGCTGTAACATTTTGTTACAGCTAGAAAGCGCCAGAATATCTGCCATCCTTCTTGCCCTATCATATCCCTTGTCGTAGGTCGTGGTTCCTTCGTTTCCGTCCTCCATTTCTGGATGGTCGGGCGACACTCTGCAAAATGCCATAGCCGCTTTTCTCGGCCACAATTGCAAAGCATTTCTTCATTCGGATGTTGAAATCGTCTGTGATAGCTAGCGAAATCACCATGCCCAGTCCTTGCCGCAATGAGGCGGTGATATGCCCATCGAGGTAAAGCTAGCTCCGGAGGGCGTTTTCTTCGCATCAGTAAGTCCAGATCTTCATACCTGTCCGATCTATTTTTATGCCACCAATCTTCCGCGAGTTTCTGTACTCGTATTGTGACTTGGCGTTTAAGTGCTGCGAATGTCAGGACTTTGTCAGATTCCTCCTGAGTGCACTCTGGTCTCGGGATATTTCCTTCCCTGGTGTCAAATTGGAGCGTTGGCGTTTGACCTGAAGTGGAATAGAAGGGCGAGAAGGGGTCGGATGGATCGCGAGGGATGACTAAAGATCTACTGGAGATAATTTGGAGAACTAAAGGTTTAAAAATGGGTAATATAAGTGTCTAAAGAGTCTAAAGAGTCTAAAGAGTCTAAAGAGTCTAAAGAGTCTAAAGATACGAGTAAATACTAGTGGTGGCTAAAGGTGCTAAAGGTAACTAGAGGTGACTATAGGTGACCAGAGGTGATCCGAAGGTGGTGGTTATGACAGAAGACTAAGCGTGAAGAACTCTATAGCTACAGGCCAAGCCATCATACATATACTTGCTTTCCTCCCACTAGCTCATCATAACATAGGCCCTAAACTAGTGCCAACATAATAACCAATGCCAAGAACTGTTCTGTTGTCATAGCAACATCAGGAGAAGGGTAAAATTATATACTAAAGATAGGATGGGAAGGAGAATCCTTACCCCTGGTTTTTGATGCAAGGGCTGCCTTGGCAATTGCGTCGGCTTTATCGTTCCCTTCAACACCACTGTGTCCCGGAACCCATAGGACTTCTACGGCAGGCTGAGCCTTGGATAGTTCAATAAAATTCCGGACCTCAGACTGTGAAGAGCTCGTTCTACCACTCACAAGGGCTCTTACCGCCTCTTGATTGTCGAGGAGCACCTTAATACCTATACTACCTCCAATTTCCGACGCCGCTTCTAGGCCTCGAACTGCCCCGACGATTTCTGCATCAAAGACCTCTGCTCCTGGGAGAAAATTTCCACCACTCGCTATGAGTTCTCTGTCCCTGTATATAGCATAGCCATAGGCTGAGTATGCTGGACCAGTCGATGACCCATCAGAATATACACACAGCGTCCCTACAGGGAGATTTATAAGCCAATGATTAGTCCGCTTCGACTTTTCCTCCTTGTCGCATTTGGCTCTAGCCATAGCCCTCGCGATTATCGGTTGGTAAAGCTGTCCAGGCCTTTCTGATGCCGGTAGGTTGAGGTTACCATTCTGAAGGCGTGTCAGACATCGCTCTGGAAACTTGAAGACACGATCTTTTTGCCCCTCTCTCAGTTTGAGTCGCTTAATTGCTTCCTTTGGTGTCTCAGCTGCCCTTGACGACAAAGGGTGATAGCTGTCGAGTCTGCGGATTCTGGCTGCATTTCGGAGCTGTCGCTGCTGTAGCATAATTTCTGCCGGTAGTATCCCTGACTCACGGTGCAGAACTATATTTGGTGTAGTTCGCCACACTAGCAGTGCGGCTCGAACAGCAGTCAAAATAGTTCTATCTAGTAACTTGAGGTGCCATCCGACACCCGTACTTACTCTTTTATCTCGTACCGTCGTGATACGGGTGAGTCCAGGCCACCAAGCTTCAGCGCCATAAATTGCCGTACTGACTACACATGCGTTCACTGCACGGATTAATGGTCCCGGAGCCGCACCTCGTTGGACCCTATTAATACTTCGTATAAAGTGAGATAGTTGTTGTGCCTTATTACATCATTCTTGAACATGTTGTCTAAATGTCAGTTGGGAATCGAGCCAGACCCCGAGCCATCGAATGTACGCGGAAGGTGTAATAAGCTGTCCCTCAACCCTGACCGCGAGGTTGGATGAGTCTAGTTTCTTCTTCGGTCCTCCTCCTATAACCAGGAGCTCGGACTTAGAAGGGTCGAACCTTATCATGTGCGTTGAAGCGCGTTGGATTATCCTGTCTACTTCTACCTGGGCAGCCTCAACAGCCTCACTAGGATTTTTGCCGACGCGAACTATGGCAATGTCATCTGCATATCCGAATATACAGTTTGGGGTTCCATCTTCAAGTAGGATTGAGATGTATAACAAAAATAAAAGTGGCGATAGTGGTGATCCTTGGGGAACTCCGCATTCAACAAGCTTCTCATCAGTTACACCTTTTTCGTGTCTCACCAAAACTTTTCGTTGTTTCAGAAATGATTCTACCTGTCAGGGCTCGCGGACGGTGGACTAGGACGAGGACGGAGAGTAGGACGAGGATGGAGAGTAGGACAAGGACGGAGAGTAGGACAAGGACTAAGATGAAGACGAGGACGAGGACGAAGATGAGGCCAAGAGAGTAAGTAAATTACAAGACAAGAAGCTACAGTATAAATACAGTCTCAGAGCTCCCTTAAGTTCATGAGGGCAGTCACCATAACCAGTGATGCCATAGCCTACATCCGTGTCATAGCAACTAACTGGTATCTTGGGTGGTAACTGTTGCTATCGCAACACTGTAACTATCGCAACACTGTAACTATCGCAACACTGTAACTATCGCAACGCATTAACTGTGATTTGAGTACACTCATTACACGGTTTGCCAGGTGCTACACAACATTACAGGGCCAGTCCGTGACACTACCAGGCGACAGAGTAGTACTGGCCAGCCCTGACTTCGCATTCGTGCGAGCAGCCAATTGTGTAGCACTGCATCGAAGGCACCTTGTATGTCCAGCGTGACCATAGCTGTGACTTTGTTGGATCTCATTGCAGCTTCTGCATCGTGTATAACACATGATGCCAAGTCGACTGCTGAGCGTCCTGGTAGCGCGCCGAATAGTTGTGGAGGTACTGCCTTGTGTTTTAATGCAAGCCAGGACATCCTTTTAGCTATGAGCCTTTCCAATCCTTTGCCTAAGCTGGAGAGTAGCGATATGGGGCGCCATCCTTTTGAGCTGGAGAGGTCGCGTCCAATTTTTGGAAGTAGCACAACTTCCGCCACCTTGAAAGGCGTAGGGAAATATTGCAAGTTGAGACAAGCCTGGAAGAGGTCCCTGACGTATGTTCCAATCGTGCTCCAGCAGGCTTTGAGAAGTCGTACGGTAATCTTGTCGAACCCCGGAGCTGTTTCTTTGCTGCCAATGGTTGATGCTGTGACATCCTCCAGTGACACCTCTCCATCCCATGGAATCAACTCTGGTTGACTGTTCTCCCACGTATCGATGTCGTTTCTCGCGTTATACCTTGCAAGAAGAGAATCTCGCAACGCAACTGTCCGCTCTAGTGGATCTGAAAGCCACTCGTTTGGTGATGCCCGGAGAGGAGGAGGCTGCTTCGTCGGCTTCGGTTTGGCCCATCGCTTAAGTTTGAACACTTTTGCTTCTATCTCTGCTGCCTCGACTTGCTTTGTCCAGTATTCACGTTTGGCTCTCTTCACTGCGGCTCGAAAAGCCCTACGTGTCACTACTATATCTCCAGATGTCCTTTTGGCTGTCCTGTAGTCAAACTGACGTCTTTTACATTCATCAGTCCACCAAGGCGCTGTTTTTCCCCTTCCCACCGCGGGTGTTCGACCGACAACTTTGATCGCGTCTTGAAGTACTTTGATTAAGCTCTTTGTGAAGTCTTCAATCTCGGTTTGACTGCTGAGGGGGCCGTGCCTTACCCATTGCCTTACGCATCGAGCAAACTCGTCTAGGTCACCGTCTCTTACGCGGATTAGCCTCGGGATCCCGGAAAGCTGCGAGCATCCAGGTGTGTCAACCGAGCCTTCAATGGTGGAGTGGTCTGGTGTACAGTCGAACCGTGCTGATACCGATGCAACTGCCGTCGTATTACTCCAGGTTAGATCCAGCACGTTTCCATTGCAATGAGTACTTTTTCCTAAGGTGTTTAGTAGCTGCATGTTGTTTCTGCGGGCCCACCCCATGATGAGATCACCCTTTCCGTATTGGCGTTCTGTTAATGGCTGCCGATACTGAGACTGAGTTAAAGTCAACCCCTACTACTGAGGGTCCACTTGGCTGCCAGCTTAGTAATGGTTCCAAAGTCTCACTATGGCCTGGAGCACGGTAGACATTTACAAATGTCAGTCCACACACCTGCACAAAACAGTAGTCTGATGACTGGCTTGATGACGAGGGTGAGATCTGAGCCGCTTGGAGTCCTTTCCTCACAAAAGTGATAGCGCGTGGTCGTGGTCTCGATGTCGTGTTTCCAAAGGGTATAAAACTATCGAAACCAGGATGGCTTTTCGTTCTAAACTCTCCATCTTCTTGCAAGGTCCATGGTTCTTGAACCATGACTATGTGCACTTCTGCATCCCAAGCTTGTTGCAGCGCTATGTCCATGTTTGGTCCACCCTTTCCCACGTTCACATGGTGAAATAGAAGGGTGCTATATTTTTGGTTGTGCTTATGAGAATTTGGTGTATTACTCATTATCAACCATCGTTTCTTCTGGTATATTAATGACCTCGCGGGCCTTACTGTCGGAATACTTCGGTGGTAATTGATATCACAAGCTTGATGTCGCAGTAACAATTATGGTACGTATGAATTGATCTATCTCCCCCCTGTCTTCCTAGAAGAAAAACATCTATAAACCGTAAAACCCCCGTCTCCTAACGCCATTCCCAAACGGGTACCTCATTACTCATCAACACAATTAGTCATTAGTTCTAAGGAAATACATATTGATCATTTGATCGTCAAGTCATTAAACACTGGCAACAAGCAAAACAAAAGTTAATGCCATACTTGTACATTATACACGGTCTACCATATCTTCGTTCCTCTCCACCCATTCATCGTGATCAATTTTGATAGTGTTGGTGTCAATAAGATCTCTCAGAGCATTAGAACACTTGGATTTTGTCATTGCATCTGCTGGATTGCAGTCTCCTTTGACCCAGCATACATGGGTAATTTCGCGTCTCTCATACAATTGACGAAGGCACATGAGATCTATCTTAAGTCTCTTTTCGCGAGTGGTGCCGAGTTTTACCAAGCATTTGTATAAAGATTTCGAGTCAGTACAAATAGTCAGAGGAATGTGAATGCCAAGGATTTGCTCGAGAGTTGATTTTATGGTTGCTCCTGAGTCAAATCCATGTACCATTGCGTACAATTCTGCAGCGAGGACGCTTCTAGTTATTCTTTTACATTTTATGGAGGACCAGTGTAAAATATTTGCTCTATTTTCTCTATCTGCGAGTAGTATTATGAAACCAATCTGGGTCGAGAAATCTTTGTTGTTTGCAAATGATGAGTCAGCAAATACTATCACTTTTAATGAATTAATGTCGAGTTTTATGAACTTCAATCCTCTGGATGAATTTTCTTTTTGCCAGTTAATTCTTTTGTTCAGTAATTTGATATCTGATTCATTCGGATCGATAATTTGAGCAGCAGCAGACAGGTCAAATGAAGCTTCTGGTTGACACAAACTTGCAACATATGCCCCTCGAGCTCTCTGGGCAACACATTGTTCTTTTGGTGTTAGTCCCTTTCTAACTTTGTTCCTTGGGCTGATTGTATCTATAGGTATAGGAGAAATTGGGCACAAATTATCACAATGCTGTGCCTGTGTTAGAACAATTGATTGGTCCTCTTCAAGATTGAGTTTTCCCCCATTAAATTTGATTGGAGTTAACATTGTGAGCATCTCTCGTTCCTTTGCAATGAATCCTGCTTTGGTTAACTCTTCTTGTTCCCTCTTAATAAACGCTTCATTAGCTCCGAAAAGTGTATCATCTGTCTGCATATCAAGTATGCAGACCGCATTGCCATCTTGTCTACTATGCAGGAGGCAAGAATCGAACGTTGATTGCACCATTTGTAAATTGTCGGTGTGGTGTTTCAAGTAAGTGTTGTACCAATGATTTCCTGCCTCAGGTATACCATACAAGGGCTTGATAACTTTTAATACGGATCTTACTTCTGCTAGTTCCGGAGGTGGTCGGATGAAAAAATCGCGGCACAAATTTGTCGATGATTGTACATATGCCTGAGATATGTCACGGACGTATAAATTGAGTTGTAGTGTGGTAGTTAAGGCGAGGATAATTCGTTGACTAGCCCTTTGAATGGTGGGTGACTGAGTTAATACGAAGTCTTTTCCATGATCCCTATACGCTTGTACAACGAGTCGGGACTTTTCAAAAGCTTTGTCTGTTCCTTTGTTTTTCACTTCATCAACAAATCGCGAGTTGAAAATTTTTGTTCCAAGCAGAATATCTGAGTATTGGACAAATTCAAAGACACCTTTTTCAAGCAAGCCTTGTTTTTCTTTTTGTCAGGAAATTTGAAATGAAGGATCCTGTGTAGTTGTGTGAGATATAAAATGTGCAAATAAATTAGGCGCATTACAGATTTGTTGGGGCTGCTTGCGAGTTCGAGGCGTGTTTTGGTGAGGTATTATTTTATTGTTACTTTGGACGTGCCCGGCGTGCACTGATTTATCATCGTTCTGATTGTTTGTATTGTCAATTTTGTAATATGGTCTTACTGAAGTTGAGCAAAAGTCGGTTGGTCCTGATGGTAGATCAATTACACAAGTTTCGTTGTTAACTTGAATTAGTTTAAAAGGGCCGCTCCACATGCTTGCTTGGCCAGTATTTCCTTCGCGCCACACTAGTACATCGGAGTTTAATGGTAGGTCATGTAGACTTGTTGTGTTAGGGCCGTTTCGATGGTTTAATGCGGCGTTCACACTTAACTTAGCGCGTAATTTGCCAACCTCTTGCATTGCCTTTTTGATAGCAGCAGCTCGTTGAATAACGGATGGCATTGGAGGGTCTGAGTTGGTCATTCTTGGGTATGCTCCAAATACCAAAAGAGTTGGAACTAGTCCATTGGGCCCAGCAGTGTCATTTATGGCTTTAACTGCCATTTGAAGCATGCAGTCTTTATTAACTCCGGCTCCCCTTAATTCATCAACTATTATTTTGTATGCTCGACGAATACAGGAATGGTACCGCTCTATTTTTCCAATGGACCAATGCGCTTTGACAGGAACGTTCTTTACAGAGATTGCCATTGAGGATGCATTCTGGTTGAACTCTTTGCTTACAAAGTTTTTACCAGCATCTGTAACTATGCAGTCTGGAGGTCCAACGTAAGTATCTATTCAACAGGCACGTATAGCGTCCCACGTGTGTTTGGCGGAGATACCATTCAGCCATCTGGCAGCCTGAAAATTTGTTGCATCATCGACAATGTGCAGAACTGGATTATTATCAATATACATTATATCAACAAGAATGGAATGGTTGAATTGGAGGTCAGTGTCTTTGAGATTAAACCTGAAATGATTAGGTGCCCCTCGGTGCCTTTGGCAATGGTTGCAGAATTTAGTTAAATGATCTAAATATTTTCTAGGAACATCGCTATGTCCTGATTATTTTAATACAGAGAAAAGTCGCTGAGCAGAAGGATGACCGAATCGACGGTGTAGTCGCTTTAGCTCTGCTTCATTAAGGAAACAAGGATTCATATCAAGAGATGTCGAAATTGAAGATTTTAAATACTCCCCCCAAAGCAAAAATGCATGACCAAAACGCCGGATTACAGGAATTTTCTTGCTAGGAGTTACTAATTGGTTTTTTAGGTTGTCGTAGTAAACTCCGAGTTTGTCCATGTCTAGAAGTGATAGGAGAAAAGGCGTGTCTGCTTGAACAATATGAAACTCAATCTTTCTGATTGGAGTGTCTAAGTTGGTAGTACCTATTGACGTACTAGAGCCTATACCAAATTGTACTTTAATCAACCCAGCTTTTGCTTCATCTAGATAAGCGTTTGAAATTTTCTTGAGCGCCAAGAATTGTTTGTAGCCTGCTGTGGAATATTTCGATGCACCAGTATCAATAACAATTCCATAAAAATAGGTATCATTGTATCTTCCTGGATTTATAAATATAGTTGGGTCAGTGTAAGGCTCACAGATTGTTTGCGTTTGATCTTTACCAGTCAGAGAGTGAACAAAGGAGTTATCAGCAAGGGTCGAAAAAATTTCTTGGGGCTTTTCGACAAATCCCATAGATGTAACAAATGATTTGTCAAAGTGTGATTGCCCCTCGATGTCATCAGTAGGTGAGATTGTTTCTAAAATTAGAGTGTCCATTTTGAACTCTAGGTCGGATTCCTCTTGTTCAACCTCGTCGTGGTGGCCTTCCAATTCTGCAATAAATTGTTCGGCTTTCTTTTCAAAACGTTGCAGCAGTTTTTTCTTGAAACTATTTCTAGCTTCTTCTTGCTCTGCAGTTGAATGATTGTGCAACCAACACCCCTGACGGTTACAAACGTAACATCTCTTGTTAGAAAGCTGTGTTTGGCTTGTGTGTCGATTTATGGGTGGTTTTAGTGATGGTTGGTTGGGGTTAAATTTATTAGCTTTATGAAAACGCCGGTCAGTGAAAAGTTGCGTTGTAGACACCTCATTGTTTGCTTCAGCTGTAGATATTGACGCCTGGAGGTCGTTTATTAAACCACTTAGAGTCTCACTTGGCTTAAAGCATGCAAGTTGACAAGCTTTGACTCCTCGACAAGCATTTATGAGTTTAAGATGTAGATGCTTGTCTGTCCTATACTCAGGGTCGAAACTTTGTTGCAAAAATCGAAGTTCTTTTACCAGCAGCATTAGGCATTCTTGGACTGATTTGCCTTTGCTTTCATTTTCCATCATGACTCGGGTTAAAGAGAGAGCTTCCCATCTGGCTAACCTGTTTCGTTTTGTTTCTGGACCTTCGAAATATTCTTTCGTTGCAGTGCACAAATTATCAAAATCCTTCCAATGTCTGTTTGATGTGATAGAATAGTAGTGAGTTAGGGCCGGGCCGCTAAGCATAGTCGAATATGCTTTCGCGTGTAGTTGTTCCAGTATCCCAGACTTTTCACATAATTCCATGAAGATATCTATCTTGAAATCAAATGTATCATCTTCGCCATGGTACTTCAAGTCAGGCTCGTACATCTTCGAGAGATTTGCTAATTCTCTCGCATAATCGGCAGGTGGTTGTGATGAGGATGGAAGCGAGTTAGATTGATATTTGTTCGAGGCAGTGTCGGCTGAAGTAGTTGAGAAAGAGGTTACTTTGTCTTTTACAAGAGTCGGTTGTTTGGATGTGCTGTTTTTCATGAGATGTAAAATTTTAACCGAATTAAAAGTTTCGTTTGAATTGGAAACTTCTTCAAAAGCCCATTCAGATGGTATTTTTTCCATCAAAGTATTGTGTAAGGACTTGGCAATTGTAGTTTTTCTCTTTCTGTCCCATTCTACCCAAACTCCGTTTGACCTCAGGTAAAGTCGAAGACAGCGTTGAACTGAAAGTGATGCAGCCTTGAAATCAGCTTCAGTGAAGTGCGAAAATTCATCTTTGTATGCCTCCCAAAGATTATCATCCTTAAAATTGAATTCCGAAAATTCACGTATCTTTTCCCTTATATAATTATTTACAGACCTTTGTTGGTCTTCTTGTCCGGATGAGGCGATGTCATTCTTAACGCTTGTTTCTGCCATTGCGTAAGTTATCTGGGTATATAGGTATCTTATAGTGGGATTTTCAGCGTGGAAAGAAAAATCGGAAATGCAAAGATTTGACTATGCAGAATTGACAGTATGATCGAGGGTATGGAGGGTATGGGGATAATTTCCTATTAAATTGATAATTTATTTAAGCTCGGAATGCGTGTATGAGTGCGTGATGGACGCAAAATCAAGTGCCTTTATCAGGGGTTGATTTCTTGAATATAGACTGGAAGACGAAGGCCTTTTTCAGGGGTTGATTTCTTGAATATAGACTGGAAGACGAGGGCCTTTTTCAGGGGACGACTTTCAAAATATATTCCTTAGCAAAAACAAATTGAACAGAGGCCTTTATCAGGGACTGAACTTATTTGTTTCTCTCTTCACAGGTATTCTGATCTGGATTCGAAAACTGATCAGTATCGGAATACTTCGGTGGTAATTGATATCACAAGCTTGATGTCGCAGTAACAATTATGGTACGTATGAATTGATCTATCTCCCCCCTGTCTTCCTAGAAGAAAAACATCTATAAACCGTAAAACCCCCGTCTCCTAACGCCATTCCCAAACGGGTACCTCATTACTCATCAACACAATTAGTCATTAGTTCTAAGGAAATACATATTGATCATTTGATTGTTAAGTCATTAAACACTTACCTTTTTCTTGAGATCTTAATATAGCAGCCTTAAAATCCATATGTCTGCGTTCTCGAATAACTCGCAGCTCGGCCGGTGATCGGGGCGTTACTTGTCCATTGTATTGCCTTGGCCGGGCCATGCAGTCCAAGTGAGTAGACTCGTGCGGTCCAGCACAGTTTGAACATTTGTGTGACGGGAAACCCAAGTTGGTGATGATAATGTCAATTTAATAAACTGTATAAAGAAGAAAGAGAAATCTAGCTACAACTAACGGGTATTTATAATATTCAGCCTCTCAGTGTTTGTCTTGACTGATTTCTTCACCCTAGGCCGAATACTTGCCACCCAGCCACATATTATCAAGAATCACTATGCTGTGACACTGATCTGGCCCCTTGGCTGGTAGTGCCGTATCTCCCAGTTTCCTCTATCATTTCCTTACAGTCTTACAACATGAATCTTCAACAATACGCTTAGGTATCCACATAAGCTCAGACAACGGCCAAACCGTGACAATTTGGGGATGTTTGTCGAGCATTCGGCAACTTCGTGCGAGCCAGAACACTTTACACAGCGCTGTCCTTTGACGCAGTTTCTTGTTGAATGATAGCCCCAGCAGCATTGGCATTGCTCGATGGGGCGTCTACGAGAGAATGGTATGACAGGTCCACTCTCGTCGAATAGTCTAAACCTTAAGTTGGAATGTGCTTGTTTAAAGTGCACGATCCAGCTAGTGGAATACTGTCCAAACTTTGTATTGTTTGGGCGCACCTGTATTGGCATGACGCCGCAAGCTGCCTGGCATTCCATCTTCACCATTTCCCTGGTTACTTCAATTCTTCCGTCTAATGTACGGATGTAGATTGGGACATGCAGTACCAAGACGGATGTCCAGTCTGACGCCGGTTCAATTGTGATTTCCTCTTTTTGGAGTGAAGGACCCACACCCAGAATTGATTCCCTGAGTGCATCTGATGCGCACTCCATTGCTAGGCCAGACCTAACTTGTGTCATTGCTATGATTGCTGAGGGTGCAATCACAGCTTTCTCTGTGACAATTTTCTTGATAGTGACTGGTGATAACTTGCGCCACTGATGCTCTCGTCCCATTCGAAGAAAAAGTCGTTTATCTTCTTTGGGGGATTCTTTTTCTGCTAGTCGTGTCTGCACAACAGGCCTTTGTTTGACCAGGTTGGCTGGCGGGTCTGGGAGCTTGGCCGCTTTTCGTGCCACTGTGACCCAGGGGGACTCAGCCACTTGAGGCTTTTTCGGCAGTTCATGAGGCGGTTTCTCGTTTATCTTTGTCACCCTTGGCACAGAGGTTTTCATCTGAGTGGCTTCGGGGAAAGGGTTCTTACATGAGTTGTATGTGGCGTTGACGTTGCTTATTGCAAAAGCTGTCACAATAGGTGAAATCTTTTCAATAAAAGGCGCAATTAAGGCCGCACCATCGGTTCCAGCCTTGGATTTCGCCCAGGCGTCAATATTCTGCAGGAATTCTTGAGCTAGGCTCATTCGCTGCTTTCTGTCGCGTTCTGATTGCTCCATTGCGGCGGCAATCCCAAGAAGTCTCGGGTGTAGGTTGTCGCCTGGGTCGATTGACGCCGAGGACGACGGCTGGTTGTACGCAGCCATGATGCTGCTTGATTTTCAGGGTTTGGACGGATGGATATAGTAATTATGCGTGTGGAATAGAAGAAGGATCTAATCAACTTGAGTTCGGCGCCTGATATTATGCTGTTGGCGGGTAACAGAATGATGATGATCCAGATCTAAGGTTAAGATAAGACTGGCTCTATTTTGTAATTTGAAAACCTTTAAACTCTTGTAAATCTTCCATTCTTCTGGTTAATAAAGTGTGGAAAGATGTTGATTGATCTATTTTACAATTTGGGGAGCTCCGACCCCTATTTATACTACAGCCCCGCTTAGATTACAGAAAAAAACCCATCAAACGCTTCCTAATGTAGTGCTAGCATGATACACCTAGTGCAAGGTGTGTTATGCATGGTGAACGTGCTAAGGGCACAACACAGTTTCCATTGCTACCATTTTTTTTTTTGGGATAGAAGGTTCCGTGGAAAAGGTGGCTGAATTCCACGGGTAAATACTGAGCTGAATGGCTATTTCTCAAGGGCAATATATCAATGATCTTTCAAGCAACATGAAAGGCTAGGAGCACTGTACAAGGTGTGGCCTGGGTCAGAGAGAAGCCCAATTGTGCTAGATAGTCATAGACTCAAGTAGTACAATAAACACACACACCCACAGTTTTTTGAAATTCGAGTTTTCGAAAATTCCTTTTTTACCCCTCTCCCTACATCTCGCGCTCGCTGCATTCCTTCAATAAATTGTGATCGAGCCGCTGGCATTTTCATCATGCCACCTGTTCGAAAATAGCTCCCCAACGCAATGTTGGACAACTCGAGAGTTTACCTGAAGGCTCTCGCAAAAATACCTGGCCTTACCCAGTCTCCGAAATGCGCGGACATGAGCCAGGCCATTTCGAAAGGGAAGGAAAAGGCCTTTCCCACCGTCAATAAGCCCGGTACTGACATGATCGGGTCAGTCGAAATTGTTGAGGAAATTCCTCAATGAGCCTCCGTCCCCCACGAGATTGGAGAATCGACCAAATCTCCTCCTACTGAATCCAAACCGTCGGAGAAAGCAGCTTCAACGAAAGAGTCGCAGCCTCAAGCTACCACTAAAGCGGAATGCCTTTTGGAACTTCGACCGATCCTCGAGGCTGAAGAACAACGCGCCGCCGAAACAGCGGCAAATCTGGCACTGTGTTCCGCTGCCATCTCTGGTGTCGAAGCCACCCTCCTACATTCGACCAACAGGTCAAACAGACAGTTTGTAGACTCCATGAGAGTCTACCTACACGCCGCTATTGCGCGATACATGACCTCGGGCCCGGCCTCCACGCCACCCATCCTTCCTCCTCGCCCAGCAAACCCTCTTCCGAGAGCTCCTGACGCCAGGAGCCCAATCATACTCGCCGTGCTAGCGCTGCCTGTCAAAATCACCTGGGCCACGCTAGCTTAAAACGGAATGTCACAAAAAGCAGTCCCTTCAGTAAAGGCTGTGCCGCAGCCTGCGGCCAAAACCCCAAAGAAAGACGCCCCAAAGGCGAAAGACGAAAGAAGACTTTTCATCTACCTTAGTAGCGACCACGCTTGGAAGAAACTTTCTCCCCAGGGTGCACGAATTGCAAATCAGGAGCAAACAGGTTGCAGTCGATGTATGGCTGACTCTATACACCGAGTCAGGACTGGTTTCCGATCGCAACAACCGATGAAGAATTGTGACAGAAGATCCTGGATGCCTCTCCGACACTGGAGAGTATAAACACCAAAGTTGAAGAGGCATCGGATCCAGTCTCCTTACGTATACCAAATGTGCCCGTAAATATCATACTAAAAAGCGGCCCGGTAACAGTCATAGACTTAGAGGTTACAAGCGAGATCTTCCGACAAACTAGGCTACCGCCAGCCAAGGTGCGACCACATGGAACCTACCGTCCTGGTGCACCTTACCGCACCCGGGTAGCTCTTTTCCCCCGGGACTCAGCCCCTCGTGCGGGCTTCCGCATCTTTGAAGAGTCTGATTTGGCTACTAAGCTACATCCTCGTCAAAGAATGTAGTGTAAAAGGACTGGTCACAATAGTTATTTGCACAAGTGAATCCAAAATAGAGTTTATATTCTGTATAATGAAAGGTCTGTATGAGCTACGCGATTAAGAGTATGCTGAGCCTTACGTAAGCCACTATACCTGGCTATCAAATAATGTCACATGAAAAATTATTACAAATGGAATCAGACAACTCCGAATCTAACCATACAAGGCGTAATTCATATTATTAAGGCAGCACAAAGACAACTACCACAACAACCATACATCGCAATACCCATTACCCTTATTTACAAGAATCTTCAATCGGTGCAATGGCCCCAGCTGTTGCATTGTCATCGACAACGCCCTCCAATCCAGGAGGGCAACTTGTTAGACACTGAGGGTCAAATGAAAAATGTAAAGTAAAGTGGTATTGATGAAATCTCTGCTCCTCAACTCCTCTCCAGCAGTGATGCTATATACCCATCTGAAACTATTTCGAGGAGAGATTATCTTCTCCTCGTTTCCCAAAATTACATATGAAATATATTACATGTGTTGAAGATCAAAAGATCTCATGTTAGAGCTTTGACTATCCTGAACATCCTGAACATCCTAATCATCCTGAACATCCTAGTCATCCTGATCACCATATCCCTGGTGAGATATCAAAGCTCGAGTTAGTTAATCTGACAAGATGTGTCATCCCACTATCCAATGATTCTCATTACCATATTCAGTAGGTTCCAAACCATCAGATGTTTGACACAACTTCACTCAAGCCTGCTTGGCATTGTGAATACAATGCAAAAAGCAGAACAACAACGGAAAGAAAGACTGGATATAGCCCAGGAATTTCTTGAACTAATTGACTCCTGGGCTAAGTGTAAAGGAGAGAAGCGAGCAGCAGCAGTTGTCGCGACTCTGCTGGAAAACATCACGCCTGTTATCACTACCTTCGCAGTAGATCAGGCAGAAGCATCTAACTTTCCAAGTAAGAAGCCCCCAACCATGGCAAGCACTCCAAAGCCAGTCGCGCCTAGGAAAAATACAGCTGTTGAGGATCACAGCCACGCTCTACCCCCAAAGCCTCAAGACACCAGCTCGCCCTGGTAGACAGTAGCCCGCAAAGCGGCCAAGTTACCGACACCACCAAATGTGCAAGTTCCGCAAAGGCCTGCTCCATCAAGCCACCCGAAACCACAGAGAACCCAAAAGGAGGAAAAACTCCTGTTCCTTCGATTGGGGGAAGATCACCACTAGCACAAGCTCTCGCCAGTTACAATCAAGAAAATCATAACCGACAAGGCTGGGATAGCAGCCTCAGCCATCACCTCCATGTACCCAGTTGTGACAAAACCAAGCTGGTTGTAGTGTACTTTTAGAAAGATTATTCTATATGAAGAGAGAAGTACCACAACTACGGGTAATGACTATTTGTACATCCTTCTAGCTCATCCAGTACGTACTCTGTTAGTGAGAATCATATTGTTCTGCCACTGCCCGTCGTCATCTTTCCCATCTAGCTGACTCTCTCACTTGGCAATTCTACTTCGCCGTCTCACATTCCTTCCTAGCTCCAATGTAACGTAGCCAAGTGAAACTTAGTCGCTTGATGCAAGATAATACGAAACACTCTCCCTAATACGCCCCCAAACTCCGCTTAGGTCCTCACTTAAGCTAAACCACGGTCAAACTGTAACACCAGTCAGGTCAGGGATCGCTCTCGAATGCGCATCAGATGCATCGAGAGATACAATCATGAGGATTGCACCTTCCCTACAGGAAGACAACACCATGATTGAGGAAGCGTCCAAATGGAAATCATTGATCGTACCTCATGTGCCATTGTACATTAGGACGCTTGAAGGCAGCATCCCAGTCACCAATGATATGGTGAAGAACGAGTGCCAGGCTGTATGCGGCACCACACCAATCCAGGTCAGGCCCACAGAAACAAAACTTGGCCAATACTCCACGAGCTGGATTATTCATTTCCAACAGAAACCAGTCAACACCAAGTTCCGTCTCTTTGACAAGAGCGGACCAGCAATTCCCTTCTCGCGCCAAAGACCAATCGAGCAATACCAACGTTGCTGGGGATTCCATACAACGCGTTCCTGTACCCGGAACCAACAATGTGGGAGATGTGGGGGAACCCATGAGACATCAGAGTGCCAGGTAAAGGTGTCAAAGTGCTCTAATTGCGCGGGACCTCACCACTCAAATTAGGGCAGCTTTATTGCCTGGCAAAGACAACAAAACAGAATGAATCTACTCCCTTCCCTGGCAGAACTTCACATCATCAGAGGACGCGGAAATCGTGATTATCACGCTGCTCTAGCGTACTCAGAAAAGAAGAGTAAGGCATTTGAAACTGTCATTGCCCAGGACTCAACAATGTCGTGTTAATGTTAGGAAACCCCTCAACAAAAGCACCAAAAGACAAGTACAACATCGTTCACTTTCACCAAGTGAATGTAGGAAGGGGTGGGGAAAATACGGATATAGCATTGCAGCAGGCATGGGATGCCGGTGCACATGTAGTCATGGTACAGGAACCATGGAAAAGAAAGAAAGACAGGGGACTTACAACAAAAAGTCACCCTGGCTATAATAGCCATATACCATTCAGAGGAACAGACATCCGGCCCCGCGCGATTACTTTCACGCGCAAAGGTAGTCATGCAACTCAGCTATTTCCACTGTTGTCACGCCCGACATCTGACTACTGATTTGTAAAGATGGGCAGCCTAACCTTTGTCAATGTTTACCTTGCCCCAGGCACTAGTGGAACCTTGGAGCCCCTACTCCTGTGGGAAGTTAGAGGTCTAGTGATTGTTGGAGGCGATTTCAATTCTGTGTCACAGCATTGGCAACTGTTAGCAAGAAATCAGTACAGCAATGGTAACCAGATTATGGAATGGGCAACAGCCCACAACATGGACCTAGTTAGCATTTTTGGAGAGCCAACGCACAGGGATGGGAACTTTCTAGATCTAACGTGAAGCAACATGGCCGCTATAGCATCAGTGTCCAACCGCTACCACTGTACCTCAGATCACTCGACCATCGAAGGTACCGTGCTTAACCCTACAGTATCAGATCTCTCTGGAATTGTAAAGAAAATTCGTGTCAGCGACGCCAACTTGAAGGAATTTAGCCGATGCGTTAGCCAATGGACCAAATCTGGCCCTCTCGACAGTGTTGTCAACATCGAAAACTTCACAAATGATCTCCTACAAGCACTTGGAGATGCGCTCAAGATTGCAGGGAAAATTCCAGCCATCGAAAGCGGAAGAAATGGGCCATGGTGGATCAATGAATGCCGCATAGAATGGCAAGAGTACAAGGCAGCGAGATACAACCATGACCTCGCGAAAGAGGCCCCCAAGAGCTTTAGAGCCGTGGTGCGAAAAGCCAAGCGAGAGTACTGGAAGAGGCAAGTAGAGGCAGTGACAACTGACGCACAGGTATTCAAGCTCATGAGATGGACTAAGCCTCGACCAGCTGCTGAGTCCCCTCCCCTGCAGATTGGTGAAAACCGGTGGCTATCTGACCCGCGAGAGCGAGCTAGTGCCATACGAGACATTCTCTTGGCTAGGTTTAGCGGCGAGAACAACATCTCAACCTGGGGGAATGGATAGGAAGAGCGCATTCCATGGGATACGGAATTATCACTGGACGATGTGACAAGCGCCACTATATCAGTCAACAATATGTGGGTTTCGATCGATCACAATTGAAACAGGATGGTGACAAATATAACTCGTGGCTCTACTACAGTTTCATGGATCATTGTGGCATAGCGTATTATGAAACGCCATGCAGACGGCTAAGTTAAAACACAAATAATAGTTCAATGCACTTCTAAAACCAGCAAGGAAGACTGATAAGAATGGGCTGGTTTAATTAGGTGATGTGTAGCAGATTGTTGGGCAGAGGGGCTGTGTGCTATGTGCTATTTGGTAATTTTATGTATATAAATACTCGGCGTGAAGAAGCATTATTCTTCACGCAACGTCTTCTTCAATTACCTTAACAATACATTTGTTTACCCATCTCTTCTTCGGGAAGATCATTTATCTCTTTCCAGCTCTTCATCAGCAAGACTTATTGACATTGAACTTGTTGTCAATATTGTATATGTATGTCTTTTATCACAGACATTGGAAATAATTCATGAGATTGCTTAATGAGTGGCTAGATTTGATTCCAATACAATATTGTAGAAGACTTGTCCCAACTATCAGAGGTGTCATGGCGAGACATTCTGGAACCAGAGTCTAAGTAGAATGCCTGAGGATAAAATTCACAGAACAGGTTTTTCGACTCACCCTCAACACTTGCACTTATATGGTGAGACTAGATAATGTGCCAACTGGAATTGATATGGTTGAGGTCACAGTTTGAGTCATGATGGGAAATTACAACAGTCTTAGTTGAATTATGTTAGATAGTTATTTGTACTTAAGGAAGCTGGAGCTACAACAAAGTAGTTCTCCAGCTTCACAATCTTATAATATTATTACAGTATTCCTTTCGCAAACCCGCTTCCTTCAAGCCATAGTACTTCGTCGACTTCCCACCTCTATAGTATTCACCACTTGACCTTTTCATACCCTCGGCGAACGGTGATCTCGATCTACCCTATAGCACGCCGTAACAAGAGGGCTACAACGTCTTTATCTATCTACAGGTAAATTCCCCATATTCCAACCATGCTAGCTATACAGGACGTAGCATGTAAAACCTAATTTGTATCATCATTTTGGGGTTGAGGTTTACAGTGCATATGCTACTCGAGCCGCATGTCTGACTAATATGCGACACGCTTAGGTATCAATCTAACAACCCAAACCAAAACCGAAACTACTCACAACCCTGATGATGACCCCATGAATAATTGTAACAGTAGCCTGCAACATAGCACAATTAGGCTGAACATTGTTGACCAGGACCTAATCCGAACAAAGACCCACATGTAGCCTCTATTGCTACTATCTACCTTTTTTTCTCTTCCTAGAGAAACCCAATCATCCCTTCGACCCACTCATCACCTTCATCTACCACTTACATCTTTGTTAGAACACATACGCATCCTGTGGAACACTGTCCTAACCTCGCCTTGAGATACAGCTAGTTCCGCAGAATGCAATAGTTAAGCTTGAGTTCTAATAAATTTGTCTAAGTTTCCTCCTAACTCCCAACTCCGAAATCTACACTTTGTGCGTAGCTTACTAATTATAAGCTAACCGCATTTAGTAGTCTATGTTACACTACGTAGCCTGCTACGTTTAGGATCCACAAATCATCCTCCTTCTCCAACTGAGCTGTCCGCAGCTCACCAAAGTTAATTGCTCAACATTACAATCTTCCACAGTCCTTCAAGTTCCTACAATCCTGCTCTAACATTCTTTTACTCCCGTACCATAAGCTTTTCACTGGGTGGCCTTCACAAACAAATGCTGGGAACAGATTAGTACCATTGTAGCGGTTACCTAACTTGAATCCTCCTGGGGAGATCAGTGAGTAGGTGTTATTGACGTGACATGCTGCGATTGCCCAGGGTCCATCATAGTAAGGTTCAAATTTGTGCTTCTTTTGACAGACTCGTAAGACCCAATCTCCCGGGGCGTAAATTCTCGTGATGGCTGTCTTTTCTTGGAGGTATGCACGGGTCTTGTCGCAGATTGCTTTCATGCTGGCGACGTTTGAGCGAGCAATAGGTGCAGCGTGAGATATAACCAGTTCTTCTGTCCAGTCACGTTCCTCTTGTTGTGTTGGTTCTCGGACATATTCTGTATATGCTTGCTCTTTGTTTGAAGGTTGTGTTCCGAGGAGCAAGAAGAACGGGCTGTAGCTGTTAGGAGATATACGTCGGTTGAATGTGGAAATAACGCAAGAGAGTGCGTCGACAAGTTTCATTCCCGGGGCATCAAGGAGAGTTCTTGTTAGAATGGCCTTTAAGATACCATTTGTGACGGTCTTAAAGTGGCGTTTTATTCAAACTGAACTCAGAGCTAGATACAAATGAAAATCTTACTGTAACAAGCAGAGACATGACTGAAAGCCTCCTATTTATTTACAAGACTATGATCTCGTTCCCTCATTTCATACCATTCTCAAAATAGATCATGACCTGTCCTCCGACAAACACCAGCATCTCCGTCTATTTTAATTCAGCTTCATTTTAATGTTAGTAATTTTAGTTATTAAAATAATTATGATCTATGTGGCTTAGATGACTCACGACTGGTGTTCGAGTCGTCCTGTCTGCAATCTAAATTTGTCATTTAAGAATAGATTTGCATGACCTGGGCCAAGGCCTATACTTGGCTCTAATGATTTGTGGAGGGGTTCATGACATGTATGATGTTTAATATGATTGGAAGAGTTCAAGCCTTATTTGTTGGGCAGCAGCCTAATGATAACCAGGTATGAGCCTGTGACAATTTGGAATGATTATTACTGCGTTGAATATGGAATTGTACTGTTATAATGGCATCTTTTGTAGCTGTAGGTCCCGTTCCACCAATTCCTGAAATTGTAGAAATGAATGAGGTATTATAGGAAAAAAGTCTGGTGGCCAAGGAGTTTGAAACAAAACAAGTGGAACATCCATAATTGAAGAAAGTAGAAAAGGTAACAGAAGGAAATTTTGAAAGACGTGTAAGGAAAAATTTGTGTGGCTTTCTGCATCCCTCACAAAGAGGACCCTCGTCGAGAGTAGCTTTTGTATAGCCTGAGCCTATTGCCACAACATAGGCATCTTGGCACCCTTATTCTACTTCTTCCTCGGCAAGGACTTGAGTGAGCAAGTCTTCTAGTTCCTGGTTAACGTTGTCGTGTTCAATGGTGTTGGCAGGACTTCTTTGATGGCCATTTTCTGGAGTCATAGGCTCGACAACAAACGATTTCTGGTTGGGACTGAAGCGCTTGAATCCATTTTTCTTAATAGCCGCATAACGTTTCTTCAGTTTGTTGCTGAAATTGGGGCGGGCTGGAAATCGACACAAATTTGGCTGGATACGGTGATTTTTAGGCGGTGGATTCGAGCAACAGTCTTTGGACCAGTGTCCTGGCTTTCCACCCTTGTAACAGTTGCCGTGTTGAGAGTTTACAGCGTATTCTCCACCTTTGTCAAATGTACTGCATGTGGGGAACACGTTATTTCCCTGGAGCCTAGGATCTATTATTGTCTGACATAGCACAGGTGGGGATGATTCAACAGCTGGATTTGTAAGACTGGGACCACGCTGAAAGTTGGAATCTTCAAACAGCCAACAGGCAATGGCTTCAGTAGATTGGACAATATGCTCGGCCAATTCTTCGTTTGAAAAGGACGGGGCTCGAGAACTAATTGTGGACCATGTCCGAGGTAAGAACTGTCGGACATGTTGGCTTAAAATATCTCGAGCCTGGGGTCCCACTACCATATCTGTTGGGAGAAAGAAAAAAGCTTTCCTTAGACGGCGTGCAAAGTCTAACTTTGTCTCACTGTTGTTGGTGGTAAGTTTAGCAAAATTGGTGAGAGGAGAGCTTAAGGCATTATTGTTGTGTAAAACCTTAAGGATGCACTCAACTGTGCTTGCCCAGTCTAAAGAACCATTGGCAATAGCTCTTCTAGCTGTAATGAAATCGTGGTCCATCACAGAAGCGACCCTCATTGGCCAGGCAGAATATGGTAGCATTGACTGAACCATACCAACTTGCATCAGATAGAGTATTCCCAGGGTATCTTCATTAGCAAACCAGAGTTTCCAGTCATTTGGGAATACTGCCTTGTTCCTTTCCGTCGCTTTGCGCAGAGGGCCATTAGGGTTCTCTGCTTCCTTACGCATAAAAAAATCCGGGAAGTATCTTTTCACCCGCATTTCTTGTTCGCTAAGACCTGAGGTTTGGGGGTTGACCAATTGATAGAGACTTATTGTTCCGTCGGCAAGGAACTTGTTGTTGGCTGCGGTTGGTGGGGCGTTGAAGAACTGGATTTGAGTTGACAATGAATTGTTGTAGCGTCGACTTTCAGTTTGCATAGAAGCTGGGAACTCGCCCGAGACTTTCGGTATTGGTGGTTCCTGTTTGGGCACCGCTACCTATGAAGCGGAGGCTTCCTGGTTGGAGGACGAAACTTGTTGTCTCTGTTTGCCCTTGTCTAGCAGTGGGGCTTCTTGAGTTGTCGTAACTGTAGGAAGTAGACTGCTGGTAGCTGGATTCTCACTAGTCTTGGCGTTGGCAATAACAGAGAGTTGTTGCAAGATGTGCAAAAGTGCATCGTCAGTTTTGTCCGCCCTGTGCAGGAGCTCACTAAAGGTCAATTTAGATTTTTCGGTCAGTTCTTGGATTGAATTTTCCGTCCTTTCCACGAGCTTCTCCAAGTCCTCGCTCAATTTTTGGAAGCGCTTTGTTGTGTCTTCCTGAAACGCCACCTGGTCGGCGGTGGCTTTCTTCAACTTAGCTTCCAGCTCCAAGTTTGTGAGGCCTACCATTATGATGTGAAATGATAGCAAATATTAATGGCGTTTTTTTTAATTGAGATTTTCTCTACAAAAATATATATTTTTGTGGGTTTCGATCGATCATATATGTGGTCAGGGTCGGTGGATGAAAGCGTACACGTGTATCAGACCATACCATGCACTAGTCGAGTCTCAAGCATCAAACATGCTCAGTAAAGAAGATATCTGTCACAGGCTCATACCTGGTTATCATTAGGCTGCTGCCCAACAAATAAGGCTTGAACTCTTCCAATCATATTAAACATCATACATGTCATGAACCCCTCCACAAATCATTAGAGCCAAGTATAGGCCTTGGCCCAGGTCATGCAAATCTATTCTTAAATGACAAATTTAGATTGCAGACAGGACGACTCGAACACCAGTCGTGAGTCATCTAAGCCACATAGATCATAATTATTTTAATAACTAAAATTACTAACATTAAAATGAAGCTGAATTAAAATAGACGGAGATGCTGGTGTTTGTCGGAGGTGTCACAGTTTCAGTACAACATGCTTGGGCGATCTTGTAAGTACAGTATATTAATTATAATTCTCTAGAGAATTCCTATAGCTAGAATACAAATATATAAACACTCTGAGATACTTCTCTTCTGTAAGGTTCTCCCTATATCTGGAATAACATGGAATCCTCAACAATACCCTAGAAGATTCTTGATACACCTGTGGTCCTCATGAACCTTCAGTATGCTTCCAGAAAGTTCACTGAGAATCTTCTAAGCTCCTTGTATTCCGAGATCCTTCCCGAAGATTCCCTTGCATTCATTGCCTGCGCTAGCCAGCGTAGGCTACAGGAATCCCTTGGCTTAACAGCCGTTATAGGAGGAAAGGTGTCATGGCGAGACATTCTGGAACCAGAGTCTAAGCAGAATGCCTGAGGATAAAATTCACAGAACAGGTTTTTCGACTCACCCTCAACACTTGCACTTATATGGTGAGACTAGATAATGTGCCAACTGGAATTGATATGGTTGAGGTCACAGTTTGAGTCATGATGGGAAATTACAACAGTCTTAGTTGAATTATGTTAGATAGTTATTTGTACTTAAGGAAGCTGGAGCTACAACAAAGTAGTTCTCCAGCTTCACAATCTTATAATATTATTACAGTATTCCTTTCGCAAACCCGCTTCCTTCTAGCCATAGTACTTCGTCGACTTCCCACCTCTATAGTATTCACCACTTGACCTTTTCATACCCTCGGCGAACGGCGATCTCGATCTCCCCTATAGCACGCCGTAACAAAAGGTCATGATCTATTTTGAGAATGGTATGAAATGAGGGAACGAGATCATAGTCTTGTAAATAAATAGGAGGCTTTCAGTCATGTCTCTGCTCGTTACAGTAAGATTTTCATTTGTATTGTGACGACCAGAAGGGAGCACAGGTTAGCAGATGAACAAGTCGAATCAGGTAAGGACTCAGATCTGGAATATAATTCATAAGATTCTAAACTAAAGGAAGAAAATAACAAGAGGTATCTAGAGATATACATATATACATAATTTACAATTGGTCCGTGCGTATGTAGGATCACAACACAATACTTGGAAGGAACAATGGTATTAGAGGCCCCGGGGGTCAGGAATACACGGCCGTAACATGTATCTAGCTCTGAGTTCAGTTTGAATAAAACGCCACTTTAAGACCGTCACAGACACATGACACAAAAGGGATTGATGCGAGAAGTGTCATTTTTCTGAGGAAATTTTTATGTACTTGGATTTAGGGTTGAAGGATAGAGTCTCGATTTTGGAGTCAGAGTAGGTGGTGTCTTCTGAGTTATAATTTACCTTCTACTTTTTCTGTAGCAGATCTCGCGGTTGGAATGAGTTGAGCCTGTAAGCAGTGATCCCCTTCGGCTCCACCAGTCTTGTACCAATAGTGTACCTAGAGCTCTAGCTTAGGACTTTAATATAATAATGTAAAACTTAGAGAGGTCTTTGTGTGAATGTCACGTGAATTGTCAAAAGGTAAAAGCAAATACAAGAATGAATTGATTAATTGTTTCCGTGCTACAAGTCCATCATAGCACTATAATATCTAGTTCTACCCTATTGACGCCCCTGATCATCATTACTAGTCTGACATGGCTGCACGCAGATCGTGCTTTCGCTTTTGGACTGGATCCAGACTTATGCTTGCAAAAGTCTGCTTACAAATAATTATAATAAAAAAACAAATGCAGAATTCGAGAAATTCGAAAATTCATTTTTTCCCTCTTTCCTCTCTTCTCGACCTTGTTGCATCCATCTCTGAATTGTGATCGAGCGTAGGCATTTTCACCATGTCTCCAGTTCGAAAAAAGCGTCCCAACGCCAAGTTGGACAACACAAGAGTCCGCCCATGGGCTCTCGGACAATTACCTGGCCTTGCCCAGTCTCGTAAATGCGTGGAGATGAGCAAGGTCTCAATTAAAGGGAAGGAAAAAGCCCTCCCTGCTGTCACTGAGCCTGATACTGACATGATCGGGTGTCAGGAATGCCTACTGTATAATCTATATATGTGGAGATAACCTGTCGGTTAAAGTATCATATTTGGGTAGTGTGAATTGTTCTATATATTTACAGTATTCAATTGTCGTTAGGACACTGACAGGGGTCTGGTTTAGTTCATTAGTGTTAGACTCTAAGAGTCAATTGAAAAATGTATGAAGTAAAAGTAAAAAGTGTCAATAAATTCCTGGCTGCCCTTTCTCTTACTGATACTATCTAGATTATGTACGTCTAGAAAATGGCAAATGCTCTATGTGTCCCCAACTTGTCCCCATAGACCAAGCTTCTCATGGTTTGGAACGAAACATCTCTAGTCAGAACAGATAGAGTTCTTATTACTACAGCCCGAGCGAAACACCTTTTTTCGAAACAAGTAACTCCAAGCTTTGTAAACCTAACTCCTTAAACTTTATATCTGACATTAATCGCCTTCAAACTATCCACAGTTTGATAATTAGCGAGGCGCTTGGAGTAGAGGAAGGAAGGGGAGATAGATAGAAAAAGGAGGAGACAATGTTTTATGTATTTCGAGATACCAGTTAATTGATATTATTCACCAACTTTGTGACAGATAGCTGACTTCGTGATAGCACCCGATTTGTATTACTTCGTGTTTTACCAACACTGATCAGTGAGAACAGATCAGCAAAACCTGAGAAATTTTTTTCCACTACATACTTCTGCTTGAATGCGTTCCTGCGGAATTTCATGATTATTAATAGCAAAGCATAGTTTCAAAAATGTCATTGTCTTCCTCAGACCCTGGAATATTAAGCGATAAAGATGCTAGAAATCAATTTATTGTTGAGAAAATGGAAGACTATGAGGCAGGAGACTTTACTGAATCGGACTTATCAGGATACTTTGGTGACTTGTTCAAAGACTGGTAATATACAGATTTCGAGCTCTGCGACTACAATAAGCTTATATCACTACAGAAAATTCTCCGCAATAATAGTGTATATATTGAAACAAGAAGGACAAAAGCAGAGGTTATTGAGGCTCTCATGGACGCCGTAAAAGAAGAACTACCTTGGCCAAGCATTCCCAATAACCATGTGTTAGAACCTTCTGAAAATTTTGAGGATGAAAGCTGGTCAAGAAATCTCTTTCGAAAACCAACCACATTTGAACCCAGGCAAAAGGTTGAAGAGGAAGTACTAGAGATATATTCCCAAAAGCAAGTGTTCAATACCCACTACCAACGAGTTCTGTTTGAGCCACAACCTTAACAGCCCACACTCTTAAGTATAAACGAGCCACCATCCCGATCTCAACCCTCCAGAGACCCGAAATATAAGTCACTTTCTTGTAAATACCAGCCAAAAGCGATGAATAACCGCTCTTGTTATGTCTGTGGCGCAAAAGGATGTTGGTCCTTCAATCATACAGAGAATGAACGGCAAAATTCTAGGAATAGATTTAAAGAGAAAGTGAAATTGAAGGCAGAAAAGTGCCCTGTACATGTAAATACCAACTGCAACCAGGATAATGATGAAATGAAATGGAGAATAAACACTCAGATAAAAGATGAAATAACTTAGGATATTGAAGATAAGAAAGCTAAAGCAGAGAAATTTTCAACGTCATTTGGATCTGTCTGTCACTTAACTAAAAAATATACACTAGCAGAATCTATCAATCAATCATTCCAGCATGCAGTGTCAGGACTACGAAAGCAAGGGGCCATAAGAGATCCGTTCACACACGTTTATGGTTTGCAATACATTACATTAATTGGGTCAATTCATCAGTCAACCTCTATTGGGGTTGTTAAATTCAATTTGATACATGCGTACATTCCCGTCATTTTATACTTTCATTACATGGATTCCACGCATTAATACTTTAATAAAAATAATAAACTCATACAAGTGTATAAGGAATACATTTTGTTTTTTTTTTAAAAAAAAAGTTAATACCAACAAGTTACAACAATTTCATAAACGCCTTGGGTATCCATCCAAAAATTGACTGGCCAAAATATCAGAAGCCCTCTCCCATGATTATCTGTACCGACACACAATCACTTTTTGACCGTATCACCTTAATTGCAACCACATACAAGAAAAGCTTTCATAAATGATGTGATTTGTTTGTGCAAAGTATATGAATCTTAAGGAACAGCTGAAATTAAGTTGATGTTAGGAGATTGAAATCCAGCTGATACAATAAAAGAAATGAGTAAATACTCTGAGGCTCTACAGAACTTGAACAAAATAACTTTCATTGAGTTAGAACTTAATAAGTGGATTCAAAGAGAGGTATGATAAGGGTTAGTATAATATCAAAGACATTTGGTTGTTGCCAGTGTTGGTAAAAGGATCATATTTGAGCAATATGAATTGTTCTATGTAGTTGCATTATTCAGATTGTTTTTGAGACGCTGACAGGGTTTTGATTTAGTTCATAAGCGAGGCGCTTGGAGAAGAAGAAGGAAGGTGGCAGAGCAGCATGTAGACAACAGGGCGGAGACATAGGTCAATTAGCTGATGTTCGGCTGAAGGGCGCCATCCTACATTATGTATGAGATAGGTGCATAACCACTCGGCCAAAAGGCCAGACCAGAATCATAGAACACTAGCTTCTGGTTGTCTCCACATATATAGATTATACAGTAGGCATTCCTGACACTGAGCACAACACTCCCTCTGTCAGTGACGACCTTTTCTCAGTTACTCAATGAATTGTCACAGGAGATTTCACCTTTGTAAGTGCGTCAGCAAGTTGAAGGTTTGATGGCACATAGCTGACAGTTATCTTTCCGTTTTCATGCTGCTTGTGACAGAAAAAGTTCCTGAGGGCTATGTGCTTGGATCGCTTATGATTTTCATGATTCTTGATGAGTGATATGGCTGCTTGGTTGTCGACATGTAGGTTGGTGCATGTTGCGCCTTCAACATGGTCAGAAAGGCCGAGCTCTTGGATTAGTGACTTAACCCATTGGAGTTGACAAAATGTTTCCGTTGCTGCTAGGTATTCTGCTTCCGTGGTTGAAAGTACGACCTCTCTTTGTAAGTGTGACTTCCAGCAGATGGGGCCTGATGCAAGCCCAATCAACATTCCAGATGTTGAGCGGTTTGTAGATGGGTTGGTTTCACGGATCCGTAAATAGAATTTTAATACAAATATTAATTCGTGATAAGATGAAGGGGTAGTTAATTAAAACCATCAATTTAATAATAGCTTCCCCTATACAATTAGTCATGTAAAACATCATGTAAGGATATACAAGAGAGTCATGAAGAGAAGGACAAGAACACGGCCATCAATGCAAAGATATTGGCAAGAATTGATTACTATTAATTCCGGCTGGCAAATGCTTCTACTCTTGTATGTAATAGTTCAGCACGAGAGAGATTTACTCCTCACGCAACGTCTTCTTTATCTACCCTTTACAATACATTTGTTTACCCATCTCTTCTTCGGGAAGACCATATATCCATTGCCCAGTTCTTCATCAGCAAGACCCACGTGTAACACCTACTGCAACTAGTTGCCCATTCATCTCTTCCTAGAGAAGACCTGTCATTTCTTTGACCCATTTATAATCTTCACTTACCACCTAGATCTTCACTAGGATATACAACGCACCCCGTGGAACACTACCAAACCCTCATCCTTGAGAGTCGGCTGCGAAGTCTACGTCTGTGTATGCTTCGAGAATCGCTTGCTGATTACCTCGGGTGAATTCGATGCCCTGGTCTGGGTTATTCGCAATATATATGGAGTACTTGACGTGCAGCTTGCATGTGTTCCTGTGATGGGATGGTCAGGAATCGTGCAAGATGATTGACTGCAAATGAGGTGTCAGGTCTGGTGTTGTTAGAAAGGTATTGCAGTCCTCCTATGAGGGAGTTTTATTCTGTCATTTAATGCAACATGCATTTCTCCTTATTTGCCTCCATCATGCGCTCTATTGGCGTGCCTGCTTTCTTGCAATCCGAAAGATTGTGTCTATCAAGAAGTGTTTGTGCGTAGTGTCCTTGGGAGAATTTGATCATCTCCGGATATGGATCTCAAGGAGCCGTGTTATTAGTATTCCGTAGGGTATGAATTTGGTACAAGTAGGTTACAGGTGTAGAGTATGGTGGTGATTCTTAATAGTAGGAGGTATAAATTCAGTGTTAGGTATAGGGTTCACGTAAGAAGTAAAGGTAAAATAAGTAGTAGGTGAGAAGGTTACAATAACGGCGGTCTTCTTTAGAGAAGAGATAAGTAAGTGAACAATAGGTATGAGTATTAACAGAAGACGTTGCGTGAAGAAGAATACTCCTTCACGCTGGGTATATATGTACATCAGATAATAGGACAGCCCTAAGCTCTGTCTCGAACTGTATTACTACGCATTCCCTATGAAACTACCCTATGTTCCTGAGCCTGTCCTAATTGTTTGAGAACTTGATCTTGTTAAAGTTATGAGCTTGAGCAAAGATGGAGGTTGTAGCGGAATCAGTGTCGGCGGTTAGACCGATGCAGTAAGTCTTGTATAAGGTTGTGAGAGAAAGATCCGAGTGGAAACAATTGTATTTAGATGTATGGTTCAGAGTAAAACCGAGATGATAAGAGTGAGATTGTGTGTTTGCATATCTTATCAACTGTGGTTTTTGACCAGTATTTATCAATCTCCATGGATCGTAAGTGTTTCGGTTACACTACAACAAGTCAAGCGTAAGCAAGTATAGGTATATTCCAGGCTACTGTTTCGGTCCCAAGGAATATCTGATGCTTGCGCTGAGACGCCCGAAGAGGTTCCATGTCAATAATTATTACAGGGTAATGTCGTGTCAGGTCGTGACTAGTCGCGTGTCTCGCAAATATACAACTATCAAGAGAAGAAACGCGTACAGGACGTCTAGTCATAAGAACACTGTAATTTAGGAGATATATGTAACTTTCTAGTGTCATGTGTGATTTGATCTAAACCTGTATATGGAGACTAGGTCTAGTAGAAATATGGGTAAATGACTAAGGAACGGGTATGGAAATGGTTATATATGGACATGATCTGGATGATTGGAAAAGGGATGATACGGAGCACATATCACAACCAGTTTTACTCGATCATCTTCCAGATATTTTGTACCTTATTTAACATAACAACTCAAATATATTCACTTATAGAAGTTATATCTTTAACAAGACTTAGAAAACAATTGTCATCTTCGTCATCATACGATACCATAACTAAGTCAAATAGTAAGTTATGATCCATGTAGATGTAGATCTATGTACATACACATATATGGGTCAGGAATATAAAGCTAAATACATGTGTGTCGGTAATAGATACAAGAAAACTATAACCTGCATTTGAGACATAGTCATCTGCTGGAATGCTAGTGTGAAATAAACGCTAATGCGCATTAAACTTTCGGTGAATGATGTATTGATAACAGTGATATAGAATGGGGAATTTGATAGTCAAATTAGCCGGACTTACTAATAAGTTATTCTTGGCATTCCAAGATATATCATATTTCAACAGATCTAACCCCGAGTTGTGTTTTAGAATGGAACTCCCCATGAGACACCATCCTAGTTTCTGCCACTTTTATCCATGAAAATGGATGACTGTTTTCTATGCCGAGGAACATGTTTGTGCTCACTATCATAAGTTTGTACTTACTGTGCAGAGCCTTCATTAGTTTATTGATCTTTGACTGATGTGGACTTACAACCTGAAAGTCATCAACATGCATCAGTACAAAGAGGTCTCTTTTGTGGTTGGTGTAGAGACAGACGTCGGATGTAGTAGGTAATAGACCTAGCTGTGCAAGTGTTGTCTTTGCATCGTCATACCACAGCGCTGCTGCTTGCTTGAGTCCATAAAGGCCTTTATGGAGTTGGATGACATAGCCATCTTTTTTGTAGCCTTTTGGTAACTCCATGAATAAGTCAATGTTGAGGTCCGGATTGAGAAATGCTGTTGGTACGTCGCCTTGTTTTCCGTGCCAACCAAGTTGGTGTGCGTGGACAAGAATAATATGACCTGTTTCTGGTCTAGGTGTGGGAGTGTTGTGCTGACTCGGTTGAGTTGTTAGGAGACAGGGGAACGGAGGATGGGCTGCTGGATTAGGAAAGGGTGGAAAATACAGGCTGGTGCACAGACGCTGTTCATGTACTCTACAATCTCTTCACCTGCCGAGTTTAGTGAATCAATCTATCCATATAATATCATACTTCACATCATCCATTAGATGATATTATCAATTGTCGGGATGCACATCTAGCATCACCTTCATAGATCACCATTGTCAGTAAGAGTTCACATTTGATACCTACTGACACCCATTTGGCCACAGTGATACGCACTCAGTGTCCATCGTGCCATCACCCAGCGTGAGCGCGCCATCTCCGCGACTCACCATTGCACATGAGCCCGTGTAATTCCACCGACAGACAGCAGAGACATAATTGCTATATACCTCACAGCTCATAACCACAACAGGGAGCGAACGTCTCATGGTAATCAATGCCCTGTCGTTCGGTGAAGCCTATTGGTAATTTGTTTGCTAGACCTGGCGGTGTAGCTTATCACAGTTAGAGAGTGTATTCTAGAATGCAGTGGTGGCTCGTTACAGATGCAATTGCGACAATACAATTGAGGGTTTTATGAAAGTTTGGCACTTCTATGGGTCTCAATTGTGTGGAGGTTGATTTAATTATTGATGATAATTGTTTGTTATGTCTATCTACAGAGAATGTGCTACAGTTCTACATGTGCCCGTAATTGCTTAGATGTGGCTAGTGGGCATGTTTCCTCTTTTACTTCGCTTCCATGTTCCATCACGTGAGATGTAATAACTGCTCGCCACAAAGTCCGCAGATTGAACAGCATTAGATCACAACACTTCCCCTCGCTTTGCACATCTGATATGATCTGAAAGTCAGTGATGTATAGACTTTACGAGAGATTTAGTGAGTATATTGGCAAGGTTAATAGCTGATTTCACGTGGAGAAGTTCAAATTCTCCTTTGTTAAACTTTTCACAAACATAATGGTAATGTACGTCAATATGTTTTGAACGTCTGTGAATTCGCGGATTTCTCGCAAGTTCTTGAGCCCCATTGTTGTCAGTATAGAGCATTGTGTCATACTCTTGGCGCAGTTGTCTTAATCCAAATTTTGTCCAGGTTGTTTGGCGCGCAGCCAGCAACATTGCCATATATTCGGCATCTGTAGTGGATAATGCCACAGATTGATGTTGTTTGCTGCTCCATGATATTGAAGCATTTCCAAGTCGAATTACATATCCTGATGTGGATCTTCGAGTATGAGGATTGTCAGCGTAAGATGCATCAGCAAACACTTCGAGTATTCTGCTAGTTCCATGTGGGTAGAACAAATCCCACTCGGTTGTTCTAGCTAGGTATCGAGGTGTCTGTTTGGTGGCTTGCAAATGGTTTTTGTTTGGGCAAGATGAAAACTGGCTTAAGAGAGTGACAGTGTAGGCTAGATCGGGGCGACTTCCTATGACAAGATACATAAGAGATCCTACTATGACTTGATATTCTTTTATATTCTCGAGACGTTCCTCTTCAGTGCCTTTAAAAAGGGTGACGTTAGGATCGAGAGGAGTGCTGAATTTATGAGCAAGTGTAAGGCCAAAGCGTTCTAGGATTTTCTTTGAGCAACCTTGTTGAGAGAGTTGTATACCTATTTTTTCTAGTTTAATCTGTAGTCCAAGGATATAATGAGCATTTCCCAAGTCCTTGCAATCGAAATCTCTTCCAATACATGACTTTAGGTTTTGGCTAAATTTGTTATCTGGACAGAAGATTAGTATGTTGTCAACATATATTGCTATAAAGGCGTTTTCTGTTGGATAAACGAAGACGCATGGATCAAAGTCTGCTATTTCAAATCCTTTTTGTTGAGGTGATGTTAATATTCAGGAGTACCATTCACGGCCTGATTGTTTTAGGCCGTAGATACATTTGCAGGGTGCAGCACATTTTCCGGATTTTTGGTATCCTGGTGGAAGTTCCATCAATATTTCTTCCTTCAAAGAACCGTATAAGTAGGCTGAGTTCACGTCCATTTGTTGCGGTGTCCATTTATTTTGGGCAGCAATGCAAATTAATATGCAAAGGCTTTCATATTGAGCGACAGGGGCAAAGGTTTCATCAAAATCATAACCAGGAATTTGACTGAATCCTTGAGCTTGTTGAAACCTAGAATATACAATGTTAGTATAAGCTAAATAGCAAATGAGTCATACATTTACCTGGCTGTTAGTGTTTACCAGCTAGGTAGAACATTTGTGTGGTGTTAAGTTGAAAGAGATGTCAGTCACATGATGCTGACCTTCCGCCATTAAACGGGAGGCAGGAAGACAGATCACTCACTTCTACCAGGGTACCAGTAGAGGACACTTGCACCGTCGTTGAAGAACTAGATCACTCGTGGACTGCTAATTATGTATATAAGATAGTAATAGTTCGTTATAGTTTTCCTCATGCAATTTTACTCTAATTAATAGATCAATAATTATTTCATCTCAACAGATTATGAGACCAAACTCTGACCAGCTGAGACAACATTGATTTAAATTAGTAATCTTCCGAGTCGACAAAGATAGCATCCGTACCACTTGTGTCGTACAGCTTGAACACCAGTCCTGTTCATCCCACCTAGCCAAAACTGGAGCCGTAACCAGTTAGTTTTCAATTATGTCGACTGCCGAAATATTAAAAGGCATCAAAAACGCACCTGTCCTGAGCAAATCAACGTATGCCAGATGGAGCAGGTTATTCACGATGTGCTTGTACGGCCTTAACCTTGAGAAGTATGTCTCTGAAGATTTGTCCGAGTTAGATGATGAAAATGATCTGAAGACAACAAGAACTCCTCAAAAATCAGCAAAAACAACTGACAATAACATTCGAGCGGCCCTACTCCAAATTGTGCCCGAAGAGGTTTACTATATTCTAGAAAGCTTGCCTACGGCACGTAAGATGTGGATATCGCTGAAATTATACTATCAGCCACAAAGTGAGGCAGTGGTGGACACCATCCTAGAAGATTTTTGGAGTTTCTCAATGACCGAAGGGACAGATGTTGATGAGTATGCAAATGAACTCACCCAAAAGCAATCTCAAATAGCGTCACTTGATCCATTAAAACGTCCCTCCGATATGACAAAAAAGAATCGCCTATTACGACATTTCGAAACAGAATGTAACGGATACTATGGTGGTGTTGTTGCTTATCTACGATTAGACGCATCAATCTCTTTTAGTCAGACGGTTAACACTTTGAGGGAGACGCAATCAAGCTTTAATAGACAACATGAAGCGGCGACCGTAGCACACATAAACCAAGGAGTTAGAAATAACACTACCAGGGCAATAAGATATTGTGCTCACTGCAAGCGCGCCAATCACGTCCGTGAAAACTGTTTTGATTGGATCGAGACTCCTGATGGTACAAAGTGGGCTGCCAAAAATCCTTCTAAGGCTGCAAGTGTGATGAGACGCAAAGAAGCGTATAATAAAAAGAGGAAAGAAAGAGACAATGAAGGCTCATCAAATGAGGGTGCATGGATCTTAGAAGAACAATTTGATTTATACTACTCTAGTTCCAAAAACTCAGATGTGATACTCGATACCGGTGCTACTTGCCATGTGTTTCACGACAAATCCCTGTTCATCTCCATGTCCCCCACCGAAAAGAGTATTCAAACAGCCTCAGGACACTTGTCAACTGTATCAGGAATTGGGACTGTGGAGTTTCACGTCACGGGATATGAAGGTGGCAACAAGTATCGGACTATTAGAATTGATAACGTCTGGTACCTACCAACATGTACCAGAAACCTCGTTTCCGGCTCAAAGCTCATTCAAAAAGGATTCCAGATGAGGACAAATAAATACGGCATGGGAATTCACTCACCTGAGAATAGACTTCTCGCAAGTGCTCGAATGGAAAATGGCCTTTTTCGATTTAATACAATAAACCCAAAAGAAGGTGCCTCTAAAACACATTCTACTCCAAGCCAAATTTTGATCTCGCAGGATGAGAAGGCACTAACTTCAAAATTGATTCACAATCGTTTTGCCCATGTTGGTACAGGACTATTGAAAAAAATTTACTCCTCAGACCTTTGCTTACATAAAACTAAAGGAAATGATAAGTCAAAACTTAATGTAACATCAGATTTAATTAAAGATTGTCATACTTGTCACTCATGTAAGCAGGTTGAAAGAATAAATAGAGATCCTACACCAAGAGCAGCAAATCTTCTTGATCTTGTGCACTCGGATGTCTGGGGAAAATGTCGTGTCAGTGGGATCCTTGGAAGCAATTATTTCGTTTCTTTTACAGATGATGCTTCTCGCGAGAGTAAGATTTACCCCATAAAAACTACAAAAGATGTCCGAGATAAATTCCTGGAATATAAAAATGAAAAGGAACTTCAAACTGGTTTAAAGATAAAAGCTATGCGTTTCGACGGAGGAGCAGAGTACAAAAAGATTAATTTCAATGGTATCACAAAACAAATGAGTGCTCCCTACACACAACATCAGAACGGGGTTGCTGAAAGATTAAATCGTACTATCATTACTATGGCTAGATGCATGCTCGATCATTCTAAACTTCCAATGCGTTTTTGGGATCTTGCTGTTACCACTGCCTGCTATTTAAAGAATAGAATGCCAATTTTACCCGGTAACAGAACACCGTCCGAAACTATGCATGGAAAATTACCAATCATTTCGCATATTAAAGTATGGGGTTGTATATGTTACGTACTGATTGATAGCCAGAACCCACGGAGATATAAATTGCTTCCGACCTCTGACAAAGGCATTTTTATTGGATATTGTGAATCTCCAACCCAATATCGTGTTTACATTCCTTCAAGAACAGGGCCAAACAAAATAGTTGTATCCGCAAATGTTCGTTTTCTTGAAGATTCATTCTGGGATTGGAGTAAAACATCCAAGGATCAACTTGACCTTCAACAACTGGAGAATCCAACACATCAAAAGGATAGCAGTTCATCATCAGAAATAAGCAGCTTGTCTAACTCGGAATCTGATACAGACTCTACAGCAGAATCGGAATCAGAATCACTCCCTTCTCCTTTCCTTCGACCATATGAGCGATCAGTCGAGCATCCTACATATTTGCCAGTTGAAAGTACTGATATGGAAGTTGTCACATCACAACCCCCAGTCGATCAAGCCATCCCAGGTTCATTCAATAACGAAGTGGATTCACCGACTCAAGTTCCTAGAAGAAGCAACCGAGTACGAAAACCAATTGAACCAAGATCAGCATGGCAACCAAGAGCTCACTATATTGGAGGAGATAATAAAATTCCACAATCATATACAGACGCCATAAGCGGACTTGATAAATCGAAATGGGAGAGAGCTATTCATGATGAACTTGAGTCCCTCGGGTCAAAAAATGTTTTTAGTCCAGTAACTCATGTTCCTCATGGGAGGAGACCTATTGGATCGCGCTGGGTTTTTGCTATTAAGTCCGATGGTAGATACAAGGCTAGGCTAGTTGCGCAAGGATTCAGTCAAGTGCCAGGGATAGATTATTTTGATACATACTCACCAACACTTCATATGGACTCACTCAGGATATTACTAGCTATTTCGGCTTTCCGTGACTGGGAAATCCATCAAATTGATATCAAGACAGCATATCTAGAAGGAGATTTGTCTGAGGAAATATATATGAGGACACCAGAGGGGATTCCCGGATCAAAGTTTGTTAGAATTAATAAAGCGCTATACGGCTTAAAACAATCTGGAAAGGCTTGGAATGATAAACTCAGCAGCACACTATCTTCGTTTCAATTCAAGAAATCCATCAGCGATCAGTGCATCTATATTCACCAGATAAAACAATTGATTATTGGGGCTTATATTGATGATCTCGTTATATGTGGAAAAGGCATTGAAGATATAATTGAAGCGAAAAGCTGGCTATCTTCATGTTTTCCCGTGAAAGACATTGGCCTTATTGACATGGTAATTGGATGGAAAATAACTCGTGATAGGCCAACTAGAACTCTGAGGATTTCTCAAGCTAGTTATATTGTCAGTAAAGTAGATTCTCTTGGGCTAAGTAATGCCAAAGTTTTCAAGTCTCCAATGGATGGATACGAGGCAATTTTACCTGCTAATGACGATGAGCCACTTGCGGACAACTCAGCATATCCTAGTGCAATTGGTAGTTTGGGGTATGCCTCTAATAGCACAAGGCCTGATATTACCTTTGCAACATCACAGCTAGCAAGGTTTAATGCATCACCTGTTACTCGTCATTGGAATGGCGTTTGCAGAGTTTACAAATATTTGAAAGGTTCCCATGATACCAGTCTTACATATAGCTTTGGAATACCTTCTTGCGAATTATCAGATAAATCAATGGCTACAATATATTCAGACTCCGATTATGCATCAGATGTTGTCACTCGTCGATCTGTTAGTGGGTACCTAATGATGCTGGGTGGAGGACCCGTCAGCTGGCAATCTAAAAGACAAAAGTCAATTGCCACTTCCACAACAGAAGCTGAGTATATAGCAATATTCGAGGCATCAAAGCATGCTATCTGGGCCACTAGACTTCTGGAGGAACTCAATGCTTCTAAGGAACTTATCGGAAATTCCGGGATGAAGGTTTACACAGATAACCAGAGTGCATTGGCCATAGTCAATGGTACTAATTCAACTAAAGCTAAACATATTGATGTAGCCTATCACTTCGCAAGAGACTGCGTCCAAAAAGGTACTATCAAAGTTGAGTTCATACCATCATGTGAAATGCTGGCAGATATACTTACAAAGCCCCTACCTCACTCAAAAGCTGTGCCAATTTGCAATAAAATATTTCATAAGTTTTAAGGCGAATTTTAAAAAGCTATGGCACACGCTGGAGAAGCCCTCAGAAAATGTTTAACAGACATATCAATTCAAAAACACTTGTAATTCGAGTTGTGGTCCCTAACAAGGCTACTAGACTTGTTAGTCAGGAGGAGTGTTGAAACCTAGAATATACAATGTTAGTATAAGCTAAATAGCAAATGAGTCATACATTTACCTGGCTGTTAGTGTTTACCAGCTAGGTAGAACATTTGTGTGGTGTTAAGTTGAAAGAGATGTCAGTCACATGATGCTGACCTTCCGCCATTAAACGGGAGGCAGGAAGACAGATCACTCACTTCTACCAGGGTACCAGTAGAGGACACTTGCACCGTCGTTGAAGAACTAGATCACTCGTGGACTGCTAATTATGTATATAAGATAGTAATAGTTCGTTATAGTTTTCCTCATGCAATTTTACTCTAATTAATAGATCAATAATTATTTCATCTCAACAGAGCTACTAGGCGTGCTTTGTACCTATCAATTGATCCATCGTCTGCGCTATTCACGCTCTGTAAATTTGCAAGAAAACTATTGCAATAGTCATTCGGGGATTCAGTGAACCTTGTTTGAAGAAGGTTCTCAAGGGCTGACAAGTAAGGCGTAGTTGCTGATTCCGATCTAGTTTTAGCGACGCTCTCATACAACTGCTTCGCTGTGTACTTTTCATAGGTCCGAGGTCACACGCTATCGCTAAGTCTGTCTATGATTATATTCCTGGCCTCGATTTCAACTATCTTCCACGCTGCTCTTTTGGCTCAATACCTTTCCAATAACTCCTGATACCGTTGAGGTGTGTCATCAGCACTCATATGCAATGGTGCTTCAGGAGCGAGGACTGGCTCAATCTCTTCAATGTCGTGAAATACATGTCCGAGTAGGTTCCGCTTTGCAAGCTTTGCCTGTAGACTGCTCTTCCATTTCGAAAATGAAACCCCTTCGCCTAGCACATGTCTGCTTCCGCTTCCCATATTCTTTTCGATTACCACTGAGTCTTAGTAAGTGCCGCAGTGGAAGAGCCCGGGCTCATAACCTATTGTGACTAGGTTATGAGCAGATATAAAATAGTGTAAAAGCTGTCACGATCTGTGAGAGCTGCATTGCGTGCGTGTGAGGATACGGGTTAGCGCGCCTTGGCATCACGTTGGATGACTGAGCATAGCCGAGGGAGATATCTTAGAGAGGGTCGAGAGTAGCTACCTCCTCTCTTCGTGTTTTATTGCCTTTACAAGCGTACCTCTTGATAGCAATATAATAACTTATACAACCTCTTTGACGTGCCGTAACAAAAGCTAGGGATAACGGCGAATAAGCAGAAAGAGATAATCGGACACTGAGAATATGAGACTAATTTATTATAAAGAGATGGATCTTGAGGAAGAGGAACGTATCTAATGTCGTGAGTTATAAGGAGTTATAATTGACTATATTACAATGAGACTGGACGCAGTAATGAAAGAACGCCTGCACGCTAAGACACTTGCAAGTGATGCATAATTACAACATTCCCCCTCATTGTGCACAGTGTTAGGAAACACTTCACAGTATCTCAACGTTAGAGAAAGGCTTTGTCAGAGCATCAGCTCGTTGTCTATTGGTTGGTATTTATTGAATATCAATAAGTCCTCGTCTAAACTGTTGTCAACAATAATGGTTGCGCAACTTTTCATGACGCAAATGCTAACAATTATCGTGGTTTCTCACCAATGCAATTATCGACTGATTATCCACAAAAATTGTAGTACAATTACTTCCTATTATCTGATCTCTGAGCCCAATCTTGTCGAGAATCTCAGTAAACCAAGTCACTTGTCGGCACGTCTCTGTGAGTGCAAGATACTCAGCTTCTGTACTCGAAAGCACGACGTCTCGTTGAAGATGCGATCTCCAAGTAACTAGGCCTCCAAGCAAGATTAGGGAGCCCGAAGTTGAACGAGATGTAGATGGATCCCCCGCAAAGTCCGAATCTGAATAAGCTTCAAGCATGAGGTTTTTGTCTTTTGAGTAAGTGAGACCAGCATCAGGGTCCTTACTAATATATTTGAGAAAATGCTTTGCAGCTAGGAGGTGCTCTTCAGACGGATTTTGAAGGAAACGAGCGAGGTGGTTAGTTGCAAACGCAATACCAGGGCGTGTTTGGTTGGCGAGATATTGGAGACCTCCAACAATTTGGTTGAACTTTGCGATGCGCTCAGCAAAAACTGGGTGTGATAAGATCTCCATGCGACGCTCGATTCACGTTGAAACGGGTTTACAGTCTGCAAGACCATGTCTGGAGAGAAGTTTGCGTGCATAGCGACCTTGAGAAAGCTTTAGAATTTCACCTTCGTGACTCACATGGATACCGAGGAATTGGTCGTGAGAAACAGCCTTAAATTTAGATCTGAGAGCTTTCGCAAGTTTTCTGATTTGATGGATATTAGGCCCAAGAATTTGAAAGTCACCAACATGAATTAGCACAAATACGTCCCTTTTGCTGGTGGTAAATAGGCAAACATCAGACTCAGTAGGCCTGAGTCCAAGTTTGTCAAGCTCAACTTTAACACTTTCATGTCAGAGTGCGGCAGCTTGCTTGAGGCCATAAAGTCCTTTTTCCAGTTTTACCACTTTTCCTTTTCTTTCAAACCCCTGAGGCATCTGTATATAAAGTGTTAAAAGTCATGCAATAAATCTGTAATTGTATCACGTGTCTCGCTTAGAATGCCACACTTTCCGTAATTGTGAAGTGTGTAGATAATTGTAAGAATAAGTAAATAAGCACCAATAGTTGTAGTAATAATACACACAGTAAATTATATATATATACATTATAAGGAATCTGATTTCGAGAGCAAGTATCCATACACAGCTAAATATATAGCTGGTATGCAGTATACTCTTAACTCCACTGTCGCACAAATTACAACATAAAGAACTACGTCAAGTGTGGGATTGAGAAAGGCAGTTGGGACATCACCTTGTAGTCCGTGCCATCCGAGACGGTGTCCAAGCACTAGAAGAAGCCTTGTAGTGTCTGCTCGAGGTGTAGGAGCAAAGGTGTCAAAGTAATCACGCCCTTTTTGTTGAGCAAAGCCCCTTGCAGTCCATCGTGCCTTGTACTTATCCAACGAGCCATCAGCATGAGTCTTGCGTTTAAAACCCTATTTTCCGGTTAGAATAGTCCGGTTCTTCGGGACGAGTTTGCGATCAACTATGACTGCAGTACCGGTTGATATAAGAGACTGGAACTCAGCTTCAGCAGCTTGTTTCCAATTTCTAGCTTTGGATCCTGTCATTGCTTCTATCCAGGATTCTGGATTTGTTTCAGTATATATGGGGGCTATTGCCTTGCCAGTGTTGAGTCTTTTATAGTCATGCCGCTGTGTAGTACGTCCTCGACGAGTGATGAAAGTTGGAGGCAAGGGTGGCGAGGGAGGAGTAGGCGAGTTATCCCTTTTCTGACCCGCGAGAGGTTGAAATGGTTGGGAATCCTCAAGGTTGTCAAAAATTTCTCCATTAATTGATTGGTCTTGTAGTGTACTTCTTTCGACATTACTGACATTTGAAGATTTTCGGTTTACAGAGGTTGAATCATCTGACACAATTTGAGGGTGTAAATTCTGAAAGCTAACTGGAGGCGGGAAGTCAACACTTGTTGTAAGAGGAAAGTTGAGCCCTAGACCACCACCACAGCAGTATTGTTGAGGCATTAGACATTGAAGTTTTTCCATAATTGTCCCATACATAGAGTCTTCACAGAAAGAGGCATGAGTGGTGGTGAAGACTTTGTAACTCCATTTTTTCTGGGGAGTTTTATGAGGGGCAACTATAAGAAAATTCTTGGTAGAATTTGCCTAGAAACCAACAAACCATTCTACTTCCGCGCATGGATCAAATTTGCCACCTTTTTCTTGCTTATTGAGCGTTTGATAAGCTTTACAGCCAAAGCGAGGGAGACAAGTGAAGTCCAAGTATTTGCAATGGGTAACCTGGAGCTCTTGATGAAATTGTAGAGTAGGCACTTTTCTAGTGGTCAGATTGTAAAGGTGATTGGTGAGGAAAACTGCATGACTTACAGCCCAGTTCCAAATTATTACTGGCATTCCAGCATCAATTAGTAGACATTGTGCCCGTGTAATGATAACCTTATGTCACGGATTCTAGGACAGGTGCTGGAGCAACTATGTGGTTGATGGTAGTAGATAATAATTCTAAAGAGAGAACTACTACAAGATCTATCTACAAATGTAAAGGGTTTAAAGAATTCAGAAGTACTTGAAAGACGTTAACTCAATAGGAATTGATAATTTTTCCTTGGGGAAAGCTAAACTACTGTATCGTATCCTGTCCTTTATGTCTTTCGCGTACGCTAGTATTAATTCCCCCCTTTAGCCATATGAGAATTAATCCTTTCTTCCGGCTCCCTTCCTTGGCCCCTGAGAATCGTCCTTTCTCCCGGCTATATTCCTTGGCCCCTGAGAATCATCCTTTCTCCCTGGCTCTCTTCCTTGTATCGTACTCCCCCATCTGGCACGTACCCCCTTTAATACCCCCTTAAAGTCCCCTTTCGTCTATCCAGGAGCGTTGCTTTGCCAATACCTTACCTTGGAGACGGAGTGGTCCTAGTGACCAGTCCCAATCCGGGCACAGCCCGTCACATTACCCCCCTTCCTCTTATGAAAGACCGATTTTTGTTTTTTCTTCCCTGTCTGGCACCTTCGCTCTCTCCGACATTGTCTCCTTTACCGTACAAGGCTTCGAAATGGTCCATGGCCTCCACGTCCTCGAGGTCAGTTCGATCTTCCCATGCCGGTTCGGCGAAGCCCTTCCATTTGACCAGTACACGACGTACCCATCCTCTCCCGCGTCGGACCTTTTCTGCCCTTAAAATCCGCTCGACCACCTGTTCCGGAGTCGTGTTATCTCCATCTTTTATCATCAAAGGTGAGGGTAGCGGGTCATCGTTAGCCTTTCGTAACAGTTCCACGTGAAATCTTGGCCATATCCTAGACGGAACATCCAGCTCTACCACATGTGGTGATACTACCTTAACTACTGTGTATTTTGCGTTGACCCACGCTAACTTCTTCTTTGGTTGAGGCGTGGAAATGTTTTTAAGACTGAGCCACACCTTATCGCCCAACCTAAACTGCGGCGGAGGATCCCTCTTCCTGTTTGCCTGCTCCTCCATTATTTGCTGCGCGGCTGCCATAGCTGCTGCCGCGAATTCCTGTGCCTCTCGTATCCTATCCACGAATTTCTCAGCTCGTTTGGCTCGTATTGATAGAGGCTCCCCTGGCTCGGACGACTTTAGCTGTACCGGCTCTGCGTGATAGCCATGTTCCAGGAAAAACGGGCTTAGAGTTGTGGCTGCACTATCCCTATTATTGATCGCCAATTGCGCGGTAGGTAGCATTGATGCCCATTCGACTTGTGAGAATGATATGAACGCCCGTAGGTACGCCAAAACCTCCTGGTTCATCCTCTCTGTCGCCCCATCGGTTTCCGGGTGGAACGCTGTAGACACGCGTTGTTCGATCCTTGTCATCTTGCATAAGTGCCTCCAGAAATCTCCGACCCAGTTTGACCCTCTATCCGACGTTAAAGCATGTGGGAATCCATGGAATCTATAATGACACGCTACAAAACGCTCCGCACATTCCTCAGCATTCATAGTGTGCATGGCTTCCAACGTGACGCTCTTCAGTAAGCGATCCGTGATTACCATGAGGTACTGCGGATCCCCCTTGCTCTTAACTGGAAGGTCCGTCATGAAATCAATTGACAACTCGCTGTGGAAACGTTCCGGCACTGGTAAGGGCAACAGCAATCCCTGCCTTCTAGAACGCCACACTCTTGTTCTGCCACAAACGTCACAATTCTTGCAAAACCTCCTCACCATTTTCGACATGCCCGGCCAGAAAAAAGATCGCGATAATATAGCGATAGTGTTATTTCGCCCTGGGTGACCTGTTGCATGTGAATCGTGCGTTTTCTGAATAAGGGCTGTTTGCAGAGGTTCCCAATCCGGCACCCACAGCCGCTTTCGAAAACATAACGCTCCCCGCAAGTCCAGCTCACATTCCGCCCGGGCGACTTTCAATTGGAGGTGGGATGCGAACTGTGTTTCGTTATTGCCTACAGCTGCATACAGCTCCTCTCTCATCATTTTATCCTTTGCCATTCCTGTATCCCATAACCCTTGCAGTTCCTCTTCTTCGAAGAGCTGGTCACCTTTTGGGATTTGATTTTCTTCAATGCTCTCTACCAGGTGTAAATTTTGCAAATCAATCGTTTCTTTGCCCAGGCAGTCTTCCTTCAGCAACGTGAATTCCCTTTCCTTTAGTCTCGGGTCCTCCTCTGATTTAGGCACATCCTGTGCCCTTCGTGATAAGGCGTCTGGCCTTCCACTCAACTTTCCCGCCCTAAATTCGAGCCTAAAATTGAACTGCGATAGCAATTGGGACCACCTCACCTGACGTTCCGATAGCTTACGGGTTGACATGAAGTATTTTAAATTCATATGATCGGTCAGGATGACAAATGGCTCTTTCAGACCCAGCAGTTCGCTTCTCCACTCGTTCAGGCATCTGATAATTGACAGCAGCTCCTTATCATGGATATCATAGTTGCACTCTGCCGGGGCCAACTTCTTCGAATAATAGGCCACCGGTTGGAATTGCCCACCTGGTTGGTGTTGTAGCAGGCACCCGCCTGTTGCCCAGCCTGAAGCATCCGTTTCCAGTATAGTTCTACGCTCTCCATCCCATAATGCTAACACGGGAGCTGTAATGAAGTGGGACTTCAATTTCTCAAATGCTTCTTGTTGATCTGATTCCCATTGGAAGGGCTTTCCTTTCTTGGTGAGGTCTTGGAGCGGAGCCGAAATCTGCGCGAAGTTTTCTATGAATCCCCGGTAGAAGTTAGCAAATCCCAAGAAGCTTCGAACCCCTTTCACATTTGTTGGAGCTTCCCATGATGCGATGGCTCGTATTTTCTCTGGGTCGACCTTGACGCCTTCTTCTACGCTGATGATAAAACCCAAGTATTTGATCTCTTTTTTTGCAAATTCACATTTCTGGGGATCGAGCTTCAGTCCTGCTTTGTATAATCGGTTCAGGACCTGATTTACTCTTTTCCAATGATCGTCCAGATCTCCAGTTGAGAAAATGACGACATCATCAACATACGCTGAACAAGTGTCTCCTAACAATTCTCCCAAGACTTGGTTTATCCATCTCTGGAATGCGGATGGCGCCCCAGCTAGACCGAAGGGAGTAACTAACCACTCAAACGACCCGAACCTCGTTCTGAAAGCCGTTTTCCACTCGTCCCCCTCAGCAACCCTTGGCCTATGGAAAGCTGCCCTGACGTCTACCTTTGTTAGCCATTTTGCTCCCGACAGCATTTGCAAAGTTTCTCTGATTAGGGGTAGAGGATAGCGGTCGCGTTCCGAAACCGAATTTAGTGCTCGATAATCAACGCAAAACCTTAGGCCCCCTCCTGGTTTCTTAATGAACAAAACCGGAGCTCCTCCCGGCGAGCTGCTGGCCCTTATCCAATTTTTATCCAGCAGCTCGGTCAGAGTTTTCCTGAGTACCAGTAGTTCATCCCTCGACATTCCGTATAGCGGACCCCATGGCACTCCCATTTCCTTACCCTGCTGATCCTTGAGCATCCGTACCTTAGTGTCCACTCTCGGTCTAAATGGTGGGAGCGAGTTCCTTCCATCGCTGCCATCATCCACAAATAGGTCTGTGAAATGCCTTACTTCCTTAGGCAGACCATCCCTGACCATGTCTCTAGAGATTTCTTTTTTTGGTTCCAACGCCTTCGTAATGTCGTGCATTGAGATAGCTCCGACTAGTTCGCTTACACTGCCGGGTGCTTCCTTCGGCTCGCGATTACATATCTCCGACAACTCTCGAAACGATATCTCCGCCTTGTTGCTTAACCTTGCATTTATCAGTCCCTCCTGCACCTCCCGTGGTGCGTTCCTGTCGACCCAATCGCTTGCTTTTACCCTCACGTTGTCATCTCCGCGGCCTATATGCAAGTATGGTCTACCTGCCGAGTAGATTACCTCATTGCGTTCCATCCAGGGCTTACCCAAGATAACGGGGAATGCCAAATTAGGCATTACGTACCCCCACAACTGTTCTTGACGCCCATCAATATCTACCTTGTACCGCGCGATACTTGTGACTTTTGTTATCTTTGTCTCGTCAGCTAGCCGCAACTTCCTGGGGGACACTTGTTCGACAAAAATATTTTCTCTGCGCACTGTAACGGCTGTTAAGCCTAATTATCCCTGTAGCCTACGCTAGCTAGCGCAGGCAATGAGATCAATGGTGTAATCCAGAATCTTCTTGGAAGTTGTCGAAGAATCCAAACAATTCTGGTCATGGAGGGAATCCTATGGAAGGAGGAGTATTCTGGATTATATATATTTGTAGTCACTAGCTGTTAGAATTCTCTCTCTAGAGAATTATAATTAATATACTGTACCTACAAGATTGCCCATGCATTTTGTTATGAAACCGTGACACGCACGAGGGCTTCATCAATTACTGATAGACACAAACACCCCGTATCTATCATGGCTTGAGCGAAAAAAGAGGAATTTATTAAGCAGTCGATTAATAATGGCCGCGTGACAGATTCTTCTAAGCGATTCCCTTTTCCTGACGAAGCCCCGTTCCTCACTCCGAGAGCGACCTTTCTCAGGGGTAGTCGTTTTCCGAAATTCTCCTTTTCCGACTCCTCTCCCATGTTTGCTACCGCGCTCACCAATGACCTTGGCGCCCTAGCCCTTCGAAATTTAGGACAGTTAGTTGCACTGTGTCCCCTCTGGCTACAGCGAAGACAGGCCCTCTCTATCCATAGTCGCCGAATCTCGTCCTGCGACCGCCACGGGGCTCTCGGCAACTGCCTCTCCTCCTGGGATTCTCGTGCTTGAGGTGCGGACATCCTTCCGGGCTCGTTTCCTGCTCTCCTAGTACCTTCTTGCTTTATGCTCTGGACCGAATTTCTCAAGCCTGCTAGGATGGTATTTGTACCACATATCCTGATGTCTCCTTCTGCATCAATTGACTGTCGATTTGGAAATGGTTGTCCTAGACCACTCTTTGGCGCCCCCAATCTTGTTGTTATCTGGGTGGCTCCCCTTGGTCGGTAACTCGCCAACCCTTCCAGCTCCAACGCCACTTCTTTCACTCCCTCTACCCAGTCGTCGTGTCTTTCTTGTAGAGGAAGTTTTACACCAACCAAGGCCGTCCGCAGTTTGTTGTTGAGGGCTGCTTTTAATGTCATTGTCCTGCCTAACTGCGTAAAAGCCTCATCCCCCCCGCTCTGAGCGATCCGGTAATCGACGTCGAGCAAAAAATCTGAGAAGAACTGGCTTTCTCCTTGCTCCATCCTGTTGACGTGCTCCATCGCCAATTGTCGAGCCTGCCTGTCTGCGAAAGTCTCCTTCAGGTGCTGGATCAGTTCCTTCCAGCTGAAACTTCCATCCGCCCTCCTTTTTTCGAACCATGTCGACACCCTTGGTTTCGCTAACTCCGGCAGAGTCTCGATCACGTCCAGGCAGATCGTCCGATCGTCCAAAAAGGGGGCAAAGTCCGCCTCGATCCTTGTTTCCAGCCTTCCGATGAAAAATCCGAAATCCAGCTGCACACCGTTCCACCTTGGTAGCACCGCGTCTTTTCTCATCCTTCTCATCGGCTCCGTCGACCTAGGCACGGTTCCCTGTGCCTTCCTTTCGTTTAGCAGTTCCCATAGCCCCTGTATGTCCTGCGTGGACAATCCTGCCAGCGGATAACCTGTTGTGCCCTCAAATCCGGTCCGCAAGATTGATTCATCTTGCTCTTCTCGGTCCATGGCAACTGCTTTCGTCCGGAACTCTCAGAATCATGCACTAATGAGCAGGTGAGAGGGGTGGGGAAAAAAAAAAAGGAAGGAAAAATTATATGTAAAGGGTTTAAAGAATTCAGAAGTACTTGAAAGACGTTAACTCAATAGGAATTGATAATTTTTCCTTGGGGAAAGCTAAACTACTGTATCGTATCCTGTCCTTTATGTCTTTCGCGTACGCTAGTATTAATTCCCCCCTTTAGCCATATGAGAATTAATCCTTTCTTCCGGCTCCCTTCCTTGGCCCCTGAGAATCGTCCTTTCTCCCGGCTATATTCCTTGGCCCCTGAGAATCGTCCTTTCTCCCGGCTATATTCCTTGGCCCCTGAGAATCATCCTTTCTCCCTGGCTCTCTTCCTTGTATCGTACTCCCCCATCTGGCACGTACCCCCTTTAATACCCCCTTAAAGTCCCCTTTCGTCTATCCAGGAGCGTTGCTTTGCCAATACCTTACCTTGGAGACGGAGTGGTCCTAGTGACCAGTCCCAATCCGGGCACAGCCCGTCACAACAAATGTATAAATAAAAAAGGGCCTCATGTTCTACGACGTCATTGCACTATCAATTGAGGAGGTTGTGTCCGATCTGGTATATTCCCAGCCAATAGCTTCTCACCGACAATTGGTGCCATGTTGAGCTGCACTGTTGAATCGGATGCTATGCAGATTCCGATGCTCCAATATTAGATCGATCGATCGTGCGCACCCTAAATCGGACCAAGCCTATGTTAGCCAACATAGGCTACAGGAACCAGCCATCACAGTATATCATTACAAATGCCCTCGAATTGTCATAACCAAAAGCGTTCCAGTCCATTCTAAAAATATCTAGGACTGCTGTTCTCCACAATGAATAGTTGCCCTTATTACCATCGAACTCTGGTAGCTTAGTCGGCTTCAGTCCTTGCCCCCCTGTAGGTGGATCTTTTTCGATGATAACCCGTTCGAATTGCATTGGCTGTTGCCTGGCCAAGTTAGAAGCCTGAAGTTTGTTGATCTTTTTTGCATTTCAATTAATTCTTGCTTTAATGACTCGTCTGTCATAGTGGAATAAAACAAATTTACTGAAATAACTGGATTTACTGAGATAACTGAATATACTGAATTTTACCGAAATGACTGAATATACTGAGATAACTGAATGTAGTGATGTTACTGAGATGACTGAAAAAACTGAGTTTACTGAATTTGCTGAACAGTCAGACTTTCCGATTGTGAGAGTTAGTAAATATGTAACAGTTCCGATAAATAAAGCTTGGGCGTTCATATGTTGAAAGATAAGTTTTTTTTACTACCTGAAGAACAAGACTACTGCTACACCCAACGCCCTATTTATATACATGATTCCAATATTTCAAACACTAGTCTCTGTCCTCTAGTCCGGCTCCCACTATTAAAGTGTGGGCTAGTTACCAACGATGTTTTGTGCACGGGCAGTACCAGACTTTCAATACCAGCGTATCTTAGCGCTGAGGTAATGAGTATGCATGTGATGAATAGCACAGACTACAGGCAATCTACCGGCTTACTAGCTGCCACAGTCATCAACTAAATGTAAAAGAGTTAGCCGAAGCGTATTATCTTCAGAACTCTATGCAATGGTGATGGGATTTGACATGGCCACAGTTATAAAAAGCACTCTAGAAAAGGTCTATAACTCATTGAAATTTCCGGGATCTTCTATATGTATCCCACTTATTTTGTGAACTGATTCTCGATCACTATATGAATGTCTTTCAAAACTTGGCACAACAACTGAAAAGCGTCTTATGGTTGATATCATGGCTCTCCGACAATTGTATGAACACCAAGAGGTTACTGAAATACCGTGGATTTCAGTTTCGAAAAACCCCGCAGATTCCATGACCAAAGATAAGCCTTGTGACGCTTTAAGAAAACTTATTGATGAAAACAGAGTTGATATCTCAGCAAATTCATGGATTGAAAGTGGAGTTAATCACAAAAATTAACTAACTAGAAGACGCCATATCTTATTTCAAGTTTTCCCAATGTTGTTATAATTAATCAATTTATTGTTCTGGATATTCATGTAATTAATAGAGTTCGGAGTCCCGGCGCACCTGCCTATGTAAGCAGCATGGATTCGATTACTAAGACTCAAATATGTATTACTAGCTTTTATTGGATAGAATAGAGAATCAAATTATTTTATATATATTTTACCATCACCTAAGTGAAGTCACACTAGGCAGCTCTCATATTTACTCGAAGAAAATTGTTTAATTGATTCATCCAATCAACAAACTTATTTCCTAAAGTTACTTGAATTTATAAGTATTCTTACGCGCTAGGATTTGACTGGTGATATGGAGTTATTGCTGACCTGGGGTGCTGAGCTGAATTAGCAAAAATTGGGGTTATCTTAGTAGTCTCTGATTCGGTGTTATTTGCGTTATACTCTGCAGATGAAAGCCAATCAACCAAGTCATTCTATGGGTAGTTGCAATATGTTTGTAAGAAGCATTCTAGGATGGCATTCAATTGTTCTGTTTGGCCATCAGTTTCCGGGTGCCATGCAGTTGAAAAGATAAATTTCGTTTCTGTACGCTCACAAATAGCGTACCAAAACTTTGCTACAAACTACGAGCCTCTATCTGATACAATCAATTCCTGAAACCCATGGTGTTTCCAAATTATGACAATAAAATATTTTTGCCGTACATATTGCATCAATATTTGTATTACAAGGAAGGAAATGGCATACCTTCGTGTTGGAAATATTGCGCAATGAAATGGGCGCAATATTCATGGAACAAAAGTAAAAGTTGACTAAAAGAGTGTCATATTTGGATTACAGCTAAAACTGTGGGAAACGTGCGCGACAAGTACAAGTGTAAGCGACACGTAGCCTAAGCCACAGCATAAACAAGTGTGGCGCCATCTAGGCATAGAAAACCCCCAAAAACCTCCTTGCGCCCACGCCATACAGCCGCTCACATGTCCAATAGGTAGCCTGAAGCATTACCATATTACCTATTCCAACCTCTTAAATACACACAAGTGTTACGGCCTTATACTTCCGACCTTTGGGACCTGTTGTAATAGGTCTATGATTCGGGTGTACATACAATTTGTGGGAGTTAGCTGCTAGTGATCACAGATGGGCTGCTGGGCCGGACAGTTCAAGAAGTGGACTGGAGAATGATCTCTGTAGAACGAGGAAGGACTGAATTGCTTGCTCTATCTACTATGGAGGAAAGCTCTCTACTTATAGCCCCTAGACTATTGCTTACTAATGATACTAACTCAACAAAGCAGGAGCAAACAGAGCAAACGCATGCAGTTGAGTGACCATCATAACTTGAGCTGTGCACTGTAGCTATGTGGGTCCAGGCACAACAGGACCCCTGATACTATTATTCCTATATGGGCACGGACCAATTGTTTATTAGGTATATTTGTAAATCATTTCATACCACTCTTACCTTGTCTCCTTAGTTTAGAATATTTTGAAATATTTTCCTGAATTGAGTCATTATCTGATTGTCACGGTTTCATTACAAAAAGCATGAGCAATGTTGTAGGTACAATATTTTAATTATAATTCTCTGAAGAGATAATTTCTGTACTTAATGACTACCTATATATACAGACTGAAATAACCCTCCTTGATAAGGTTCTCTCTATGACCTGTCAACTCAGACTCTCCGACAATTGCCTGTAGATCCTTGATACTTCTGTAACCCTCATGAACTCTCAGCAGGTTTCATCAAGGCTCAATGTGAATCATCTAGGTTCCATGTCATCCAAGATCTTCCCAGGAACCTCCCTTCGTATAATTGCTTCCGCTAGACAGCATAGGCTACAGGAACCCTTAGTGTTATATTAACTAGGCTATATGGGAGCAGGACGATGGATACTCTTGGGGAAGTTATGCTCACAGTAGGTCTCTATAGTCGCTGTCGCGTGTGTTCTCAAGATATGTAAGACTTGACTCTCTTTTCTCGTATAAAGGAAACTTGGTTACAAATGAATGGACGGAGGTTGAGACCTCCTTATATCTTGCTCCAGACTTACTGTGTTGTTCACAGCCTAGTGCTTGTAACGGCTGTTAAGCCTAATTATCCCTGTAGCCTACGCTAGCTAGCGCAGGCAATGAGATCAATGGTGTAATCCAGAATCTTCTTGGAAGTTGTCGAAGAATCCAAACAATTCTGGTCATGGAGGGAATCCTATGGAAGGAGGAGTATTCTGGATTATATATATTTGTAGTCACTAGCTGTTAGAATTCTCTCTCTAGAGAATTATAATTAATATACTGTACCTACAAGATTGCCCATGCATTTTGTTATGAAACCGTGACAGTGCTAGAACATTCCCTTATGATATCATTTCTCTCATACGAGAAATGACCAGCTCGTTCTCTCTCAGTCTATCAGTCTCCCGCTGATTCCATAATCTCTATTCCATCGAGTTCTTGTTTGGTCCAGTATACCCACACATGCATTACACACTAAACACCCCACGGTTTAGTTCCACAGTCACGTGCATATGCTATGACGCAACCTAAAGCATGTACCATGGTAAGTTACATGGATAACACAACACTTAGGCTTGACAGCTGTCACACTGATTCGACTTTGTCATCTAGTAACCTGTGCTCTCCTCTGGTTGTCACAACAAGATTGTGTCGGGAACCTAGACAAAATGGAGGGCCCGTACGTCCATAACACTCCGTGTCTCCATTTCCAACACTTTCTTCCTTGTAATTCCACTGTATATATCATAATACCTGTAGCCTATTAGTCAATTATGCAAACTGAACTTCTTCTCTGCTCTCAGGCAATTCTTACTCCGAAGTCTTCTCTATACTCTAATACTCTCACATCCTTCCTTTCTCGGTTAGACAAGAACATATGTTGGAACATCCACTAGTGTGTAGAGCCCCCTTATTCATGTATATAGAAGAAGATCCTATCACGTAGATAACTAAAGCAATTAATACAATAGGAAATTCAAACAATCTCCATATTATTCACATACTTGAGAATACTAGGGAAAATCCTCAAGTTCGTCCATTGATCCAAGTCCTAAGAGTGTAACTCACGAACTTCACTTCTCTTAGAGCCATAGCTATCTCCTTCCATACCTTCATCATTACGGTACGTTATTCCAGCACAGCATAGCCTCTCAATACATACATATTCTCTCCTTAGATGGATTGTAAACTATTGATTGTAGATCTCAAGCCAACTTGAGAACTTCTCCTGACTGTCACAATGTGTTCCAAACAATCTAAGGAGAAACTCAGCCTGAGCTTTGTCGCTTTTTCTGAATTCCAAAAATCCTCTCCCCATGCCATCACCATTTTCAAGTTTCGCTCTGGATGTAATCCCGACATAATTATTCCATAGCTGCTTGTGTTGAGCAATATGTGACACAACATCGTTTTTCCGGTCGTCACAAGCATTGATCATAAGGCTATTTGACGGGCTGTAGAATTCTATAGATGTCTAACTTTGAAATGCCTTTTCTAGTTCCTTGAATGCTTCATATGCCGTTACACAAGTACCTATTTGAGCTCCAACTATTACTGAGCAATTTTTTCCTTATGCTAGATAATGCAACTGTATTAGCCTGTTTCCATAATTTCATTTATGCGGTTGTGCTCTCAACTATAGTACTAGCTTTGTTCACATCTTTTGGCAACAAGTATGGTATGACGTGTTTTCTGATGACAATTTCCCATTGTGTATGGTCTATTCCTGGAATTTTATTGACATATAATGTGTTGAAAAGTACTGTTGTCCATCCTGCCCATGCCTCTGCTCCGTCCAAGATCGTGTCGAGCTCTAAAGTCCTTTTATTCATTTTTCCGTTCATTTTGGTTTTTAGAGATGTTGTTGATACTCATTGTTACGGTTTGACCGTGGTTTAGCTTAGGCGGAGACCTAAGCGGAGTTTGGGGGCGTATTCGGGAGAGTGTTACACATTATCTTGTATCAAGCGACTTAGTTTCACTTGGCCACATCACATTAAAGCTAGGAAGGAATGTGAGACGGCGAAGTAGAATTGCCAAGTGAGAGGGTCAGCTAGATGGCAAAGATGACGACGGGCAGTGGCGAAGCAATATGTCATTATCACCAACAGAGTACGTATTGGATGAGCTAGAAGGATGTACAAATAGTCATTGCCCGTAGTTGTGATACTTCTCTCTTCATATAGTTCAATCTTTCTAAAAGTACACTACAACCAGCTTGGTTTCGTCACACTCATTGGATTACTTGATCAGATTTTTGAGTTAGTTCACAAGACCCTTCCTTCGCGAGGCGTTCGGCTTCAGAGGCAGTTATAAATCTCCCTTTATGTCTGAGTCTACCTACCTTTGAGTCATAGTAAAGGGATTTGGTCTTCTTGGACGTCTCAAGCTGCCCTGGTGCTCCTTCACTTGGTGTTAGAAATTGTCAAGGATTTCTAGGAGGAAATATCTCGAAGAACAAGTGTATAATTTTGGACAAGATTTAATTGATAGTTGTATATGATATCGAACTCTCTTCTCAATATGAATTAATAATATATTATACTCCGTTGACTTAATTTTACATGTACAGATGAGTCTATCCTTAAATACAGATCCCCGAGGCTTTAGAGATCCCGAACTCCCAGTGATCTAACAACAACCAGCCACTCAATTATCAACAAACTAGCATTTCCTAGCCACTGAACCTTGTTTCGCCTAAATGAGCTTAATCATATTCAATCGAATCAACTCTATTGATCTCGATGATCACACTTGGAAACCTAAACCTTCATACATGCTAAGTCTAGATTTCCAACACTTCGCGATCCTGGCTTTTACTGGAGTAAATTTTTGGTATTTGTTCTTATGTCTAATTTTCTTCCTGATAATTTCCAACACTAAGCCATTTTGTTTGCATTGATTACAACTGGGTAGCGTTGTACTGCTCCGGTTTAATAACCTATCGTATCTTAATCTTTGAACGAAGGATACTGAAGGTTTTCTTCGGGGTAAGTTAACAAGTTAATTGTACTAAATTTATTTATACTAACTGTCTCTATCCCAGGACTACCATTTATTGGAACTCTAAACAGGTAAACTTTACCACTCCAGCTCTGGCCACCTTTCCTTCTACGGTTAATGCATGACTAATCTATGATGCATGGACCACACGAAGGGTGCATGTGCAAGATTCCTCGCGCAGAAGACATGTAACTGTAGTTAGACAGCTTTACCACAGTGCCTACTGGCCTAAAAAGGCACAATACTAGATTTGTGTACCAAACAGCTATCTTACTATATATTGTAGACTTGTGAGCTCACACAGAGCGTCACATATACTAATCATAATAGAATTACGGGGGACCGTTGCTACAAAGGGGCTTCTTACCTTAAGGGAGTATAGGTAGCCGGGATTTGGGACAATCAAGTGAAGAGGTCACAAATAGGCGTTCTGGGACTTGCATTTTTCGACTTTGAGGTGCTTGTGGGCGTCGAGGCTACTATTTTTGATAGTACTACTGTTTAATGAAATTATAAAACCCATTTCCTATCTCTTATACATCATTCATAGTGCACGAGTGACCAGGCTCTGTAGAGCCAACACCAATGTCTCCTACTCGTGTTCTAAACAGTGTCACAAACTGCCTCTGGGATGTCGCGTCGCGCCCAGCCAATCGAGTCATAACATACACATAATAACATAATTAAGGAATGGTGGTGGTGACAGTGTTGTGATAGCAACAGTTGCCATTCGACGCACTAGTTAGTTGCTGTGTAAGAGCCGTGGACTATAACACCCATGGTTATAGTATTGGTGCCTGTGTTCTCAAGGATACTCTAAGACTGGTTTTAGACTGTAGCTTTTTGTCTCGTAAATTACTTATCTTTTGGAAACTCATCATTAACCTGAATATCTCGTCAATTTCCTCGTCAGTCTTTGACTTCGTCTTCTTTTCAGTCCTCGTTGTGATCATAGTAGTCCTGCTTATTTTCCTCGTCCGTGACAAACAGAGCAAGTGATCTGTCTTCCTGTCTATTATTTAATATCTGAAGGTTCGTGTCACGTAATCAGGATCTTCCTCAACACAACATTGCAAGCAGACTTTCTGCCTACCTGGTAAACACTAACAGTCAGGTAAATATGAGACCCACACATTATTTACCCCGTAATAATATTGTATAGTCACGGTCTCAACCACTGCCGACAATTTGCAACAGGTAACGATGGAAGGAGCTGTGGTCCGCTATCTGGTCGTAATCTCCCTCAGTTAGAGTCTGGGCGGCCCGGATACCTACCTCACTCGAGAAAGAGAGGCCTGTGAGGCCATATGTTGCGCGACGGCTGTCATGGTAGTAGGATGGTAGTTGTCGCGGTTTAAGGTTAAGCGATAACTGAGTCTCTCAAGATCTTCGTGTAGCTAGACAGTCTCCTTCCTTCTCATCGCACAACTCATTTGTAACATACACCTCATGCTTCACGCCCTCGCCCTTTGACAGTGGCTATAAACAAGATGGCAAAAGCATTTTAGGGTAGTGAAAGGTTTTCCTTCTTTCCTTTTGGTGGATATTGTTTGGATTCGACCAAGGCTTGGAATATGCAGAGATGCTCGTATATATTCCAGGCTACTGTTTCTCCTTGAGGTATAATCCAAAGATCTATGATTCAAAGTGTGAGAGGTTCAGTTTGATACATGTGTGTTAAACTGTTACACCAATGAATGTTTAGCAGTTACACACCTCGGGGTGTAGATGCATGGAGCATGTTTAGCATTGGAAAATACCACCATCGCGAAAATCAATCTAACATTCTGTCAACGGGACTGTAACTAGATCTAATTTGACAACGAGGTCTAGATGTTTTGTTTTTTGTTTTGTTTATTTTGTCCTAAGCTAAAGAGGTCTAGATGTGTTGCTAAGTGGATAGATGATAAATGAATACTTTTAGTAGATAGTTTTCAAGTGAACTGGGCTAGATGTGAGGACTGGCAGGTTCCATAGGAAGCACATCTTTTAATATAATCTATTATCTTTCATCTACATCTACATTTATATTATATTTTCTTTGCAATACTCAACGTATATTTACACATATCGACATCTGAAAATCCATAATCATTTATACTTATTGTCCGACAATACAAAGTCGATAAGATATTAACGGTTGAGGGAAGGCTGGAATCCTTGGCACAAAGATCTCAGGTGGTGTTATGAATCGACTCATTAGCAGATTTTTGAAGCTGTTAAGCTGCAGAGGTCGAGCCGGTTTCTGTGAAGACAAATTATCAATGGTGCGAAGGTATGAATTGATTTCGAAGAGACGAGCAGAGTAATGGAAGTCCGGATTATCAAAGGTTACAAATTCATGACAAATTATCAAATTATTGAATAGCGAATTCCAAATAAGCCAATCCTCAAAAAAAAGCTAAATTGCAAAATTGTTAGAGCTAGAGAACAAATCCAAATGTCCGGCCTGACCAAATCTAAATCTCATCTACTCAGCCCTAACCGGACTAGGAAAATAACCCCTGCACCACCACATCCAAATTATATCCAACAAATTCACAACAGGTGGTATCAGCGAATGCACCCACTCTATGAATGGTCCGAATGTTAAACTGAGATACTTTTGTATACAGTCGTCGGGGAAGGACTAGCCTTCGCCGAGTTAAGCTCCATTCCTGCTAGGCCTGTGTCTGTCACGAATAGAAATCCATCCATCCGTCTACCTCACATTAGACTTGGAGATTAAGCAGGAGCTATAGTAGAGGAAGGAAAGGGATTCAACAATGAGGCGGCCTCAATGGGTGACCGAATAAGAAAAAAGGCCCCTGCATGTGATGAAGACATGCTTCTTTTTACGGGCTGTGCCCCGTTCGATTAGGCTGGGCTATCTTTTAGGCCCAGCCTCGTTCAAGGACTTTGGTCACGTGATCTAACATGGGGTCGTTTCTCACGACTCGAATCACTCAGTTAATTATGCTGAGGCTGGGAAAAAGATCACTCAGTAGCGAAGGATTACGTGTCAGGAATCAAGATCACTGGTAGCTGCATAGGGCATATTTAATGTAACAGATTTCCTGTAGTTAATCTCTATGGAAAAATATTAATTTTTTGTGGTACTGTTTACGTGCGGTGTCTGTAATCCTCTTTGCTCTTAACACTTGGACTGGAGAAAAAGGCCGAATCAGATATTTGGAGGATGTCAAGGGCTCGGCGCATGGTGGCCGAGTCTGAGGTCTAAATTGCGCTTCGGCGCGTCAAATTCGGGTTCTCTGGACGTTTCGGCTTGACGTTTCCAACACATGAGGGAATTCCGAGGTGGTCCGGTCACTCAGGTGGGGCAAGATTGATTTATTTAATTGTAGTTAACCTGATCTAGTCCAGCCATCGTCGCGCAGTCTTTGCTTCATATATAAGCTGCGTATACAGCTGTATGGTCATGATATAGAATTAGAGCCAAAGTATGTGATGGATGACACAATATACAGTTAGACCGCTCACACCTTGGACAGTACAATTGCAAGTACCACTGCGAAGATGTGGTAGCTTTTCCTTCACCATAAGTCAGTCCTCATCCGTGAATACTCACTCAGGGAAACGTCTGAAAACCCCCAGAATTATCCAGACATGCCTCCATCATCTATTGAATTTTCTCCGCGCGAAATGTGGTCTGAAGCGTCTTCTTCCCCGGTGGAGTAGGTGCCGAGGCTTTTCAAACAACACTGGAGAGCTCTACGGGGTAGTAGACCGGGAAGCCTTCAATCGTGAGCTTGTGTTAATAGCATCAGCCGCACTCTGGCGATCGGAATTTTGGCGCGTACAAAGCTCAATCTTTAAAACCTCTTGCCAAAATTCAACATTTCGCAGCCGTCAGATGCACTAGGGTAATAATCACTGGGATTGGAGAGCCTTCCCGGTGGTTCCATGATGAGCAGGCGAATAACAGAGCAGTGCATGAAAGGTGTCTCTGGGTAATACCACCAGATAGATGGTGCTCGAATATTCCGACATACTGTCTTTGGAAAACAAGGCGAGAGACTAGCAACCTCGGATGTGTATATAACAAGCTTTTTCCGCCTCCTAGATTAATATATATTTTTGATAAACAGCATATTGGCAACTTAGATTGATTTATCATTAATCATCCTGCCTAAGCTCTTATACTTTCAACAAAGAGGCTGAGGCTTCCGAAGGCAGAGGCCCTGACTATTGCCTCCTCATGTTCGGGCGGTATTGCAGGATAATTTGCTAAGATTCAGGCCAGTGCTGTGGAGCATGTAGGCTAAGAGATTGAACTTATAGTGGGCTTATGGCTAGTGCCGAGCATGTTGAGCCGAGCGGCCTGGTTGCGAGGACGTGAAGTGGCAGTTGTCGCTACTGGGGCAGGCACGCAGTGTAGCGGGTCTCGTCGTGTGGGCACTAGCTGGGGGCGGCAGCCGCTGTCTCCACATGCCTGCTGGCGCGGCGTTGAGTGGAGTGACGGCCGTGTCTACACCGTCTCCGTACCGGGAGGGAGGGCTAGTCACCGAGGGCCTGCCCTCGCTAGCCCGTTACTAGCCGCCACCCCGGACCCAGCCGATTGGCGGTCGCTAGCAGAGATTCTGCCCCCTGCTCCTAGGTATATGATTGGCACTGGCGGCCACGTGCCCCAATGATTCAAGTCTGTGACGGCGCCCCTGCACACCTCATTAACGCGGGCGCAGGTCAGCTGGCCTGTGTATTGGCGCCCCTTGGCTGTTGCTGCTTGCGAGTGCCACTTTGCAGGCACAGTCGCAGGCTACGCGGTGCAGGGACGACACCGACCTATCTTGAAGGATAATGGGATATTGCGGACCATGCCGGGCTGGCCCGATCCGTCGGACTGGCGCCGGTGGGCTATGGTGGGTGATCTCGTGGACTCCCTCACACCGCTTGGTGATCCTCTGCATTGCGTCAGAGAGGGCACTTGACTCGCGCGCGCTTGGCGGCAAATGTGCGTTGCTCGTCCACCACAGCGTCGAAAGCGGTAAGCCGGATAGATGGCGGCGTACGGCCGGGGATGCGTTTGTGAAGTTAGGTGGTGGGTAAGTGACGCCCATCGTGTTCCTGGTGGAGACTGAGTGAGAGTGGGGCCGGGGCGGTCGGGGTCATGCAGCGGAAAAATCCCAAATATGCCTCGCGCCAATCTAGGTGAGCTGAGCCCGGACGATTCCAGCAGGGCGGAAGAGCAAAAGAAACTTTCTCCGCAGCATCAAGACCGGGCCCGAAGTAGTGGAAGGGAGGGCCCAGATGGCGAGCTCATGCAGTACTGCGACGCCCCTCGACGCGGCATGGCTCAGGGGGAACGGGGGCCCAAGATGCGACAGTGCGAATGCAAGCTCCGGGATAGAGCTATGCAGCAGGCAGCAGATGTTGTAGAGAGAAGAGTTGACGAAATGAACATTTATCGATAATGTTTGGCGGGAGACGTCCTTGGGCAACGACGAGAAGTAGCCCTGTAGTACCAGGCATCTAAGCCAGCTCATCATGGTCGGCACCAACTGCTGAGCCGACCCGTAGGATCCGAGCTGCCCGCGTACGTGACGTGCGAGGCCAGAAAGCAGATAGGCAGGGGACGGAGAGGACGCTGGTCGCCCGGCCTCTCTCTGTGCGCATGGCAGTGGAATTCAGATGCGCGCCGGCGGATAGGCACAGGACCGTGAGAGCTCGTCCTCGGAAGCAACTGGCTCGCCGCACAGCTCACTATCTTGTTGCTTCAGCGCTCGTAGACTTCAACCGAACTTCCTGCATTTCCTGCTGCTCGGCCAGTCGCCACGACATTCTCTTCTGCCTGCAAGCTTGTGCGCTAGCGCTGAGTCTTCTCATGTGCCCTGGTCCGGCCTTCCAAGAAGAGTTTCCCGCATCCAGACGTGCGCAGCTTGAGTCGGAAAATCCCCTGTCCGGAGCTGGCAGAGCCAGTACGGCCGTCGATCGCTCTGCCCTGTCCGTCCAAGTGATTTCGTAGCTGTACGCGCGTCCTGAACACACACCACAAGCGCTCAAACTCCCAGAGTCTTGTACCGACATGATGAGATCAGCGTCTATTACCTTTCGCCAGAGCTCATAGACCTAGAGCATAACACAAGCGACGGTTATGCGGGATTCAAGATTGTGACTTTCTTTCCTTGCCGATACAGCTGTCATGAATCACGGTTGAACAGTTGTGCCTTTGGCATGTATATGATTTGAGACTGGCATGTGTCTAAATACCCACTTATTTACATTCACTTAATTGGGCTATATTATCCCGTTGTTCCATATTACCAAAGCCATTGTGCACGCCATCAACCTGACCTCATCTGCCCCGAGCCCCATGCCACCCACCATCCAGTAACAAATGCCATGAGCCCTCGAGTCCAACGCCATACAATTCGCCCGCAGCCTCCCTGCCCCCAACTCATGAGCCCAAGATATCTAGCAAAATTCTATTTCCAAGATGACCACATTTCCCTGCAAAGGTGCACTTCAAATACCTCCCTCTCACTCCAGTAGTTGCAGATATGTGAATTTGACGGCTGCTTCAGGCCTGACTTTAACTGATAATAGGTGGTCCCCTCACACGCATAGCCCCAGAGGCACGTTTGTAGGTCATTGGCTTTTCGAGACCCATGGCATCATTATCAGGCTCCATAACATGTGCATCTGGCGTCGGCGGACGCTGACCGTGGAAGAGACGGAGATGGTTTGATGGTAGGGGACCAGGAAGGTTACGGTCGTGGGGCCTTTTTCGCAGTGAGTTTGAAGCATATAGACTGGTATCCAGCGGCGATAAATTGATAGACGCCATGGGTGGATGACAAAGAGCCGGAGGAGCGAGGTGATTACTAGAGCTAGTAGGATTGAGTAACCGACGTTCGAGACTAGGCAAGTTTGTTATGCCGTGAGAATTGAGGGACGAGTATAAGGAGGTATTGGCAGGGGGTGGTAGGAGTGTTGGCGGACTTGGTGGTGATGAGTGAGCTAGTGCCGACGAAGGCCTAAAATCGGGGGTGTAGTCACGTGAGTCGCGTGGCTGGCGTAGAGACCTGGATGAGAGAGAATAAGAAGAGCGATCTTGATGGGTGTAGCTCGGGGCTGGAGACGGATGGAAGGCGGATGTGTGTGTCGATGTGGTCTGGAGGGGGGCCAAAGATCGATCGAGATACGAGGGACGCGGGGGCGGCGGCTGCGGCTGCGACGGTGCGACAGTGAAGGGGTCGGGGCGAGTTGGGGTCTGAGCAGAGTCTGGTATACTGCCGCTGAGTGAACGTGAGCGGGTCCGATGCCGGAAGATTTCCTTTTCGTCGCGACATGGTAGATATTCCTCATGAGGCGTCTGGTCGTCTGGTTTGTGATCGCGCCTACGCATACGCACATCACGCCGGATGCGCACGCGACAGCCTTGCTCTGCGACAATGCGACTGAGGTGCGTGCTCTCTGTAAGGCCGGGAAACTTCTTGGCGCTATACACGGTGAAGGGGGCGGATTTTACCTCCAGGCGCCAGTCGAACGAGGAGTCTGGATCGGCAGCGGTAGCGGGAGCATAGAGCGGAGCGGTGGGGTCAAGATCTTGGTCGGCGTGGTTTTTTGTCTCTTCGTAGAGGTTGAAGCTAAGCACGTATTGGCCCTCGTGGCGGACCGAGAGATCGGGAAAGATAAAGTAACCAGCTTCAGAGGGGCGATCGAGATAAGCCATGCCGGAGACGGGCATGCCGGTCAGCACGGGATTAGACGTAGTGGCGGCTGGCTGGCTACGGCAGGTGGCCGAGGTCGGAGGAGCAGGCTCGAGAGTGACGAATAGGAAGAAGTTGGCATCGTAGGCAAATGTGATATGTTCGGATTTGGGGCCATCCTCGTGGTAAATCTTCAGTTCGACGACGGGCGGAGGGTCAACGGGCCTACGATCAGACGAAGCTGCCGGGAGAGTCAGTCTAGGAGCGGCGGGCGACAGATGTACGGGCGAAGACGACGACAAGACATCACTCACATTTGGCGCCTGAGCCACAGGCTCTTGCACGCTCGGGTTGCTGGATTACGGTGAGGACGTAGGTGAGTTTCCGGCCTCCCCTGGTCACTCGACTCATGCGGTTGGCGGTGGAATGGCGATCCATAGGGACAGCGGACATGCGTTGACGCTGGTAGAAGCCACTCTTCTCGTAGGCTGCGTGGGACGGCATTGAGGGCCGTGGGCAGAAGCCAACTGCCAGACTGGAGCTAAGTCAGACGGAAAGTGATGGGCGAGAGGGCCAGAACAAAGCCGATAGGGAAGGACAAATGGCGGAAAGCTGAGCGAGGAGAGAGCTGATGAGAGATAATGAGGAAGGAGAGAAGAGGGGAGCGGGCGAGGGGTGAGGGGATGTTTTGAGAGCAGTCGTCGGCTCTAGCAGCAGGCTGGACTGGGATGGGATCCGGGATGAGGATAACGAGGGGGGGCCGGAGCTTCTCTAGTCGGAGAACCAAGAGTTGCGCGGTGGTGGGGCCTTTCTAGAACTTGAGGGGTGAAGGCGCGAGGACGAGGGGCGGGAGCAACAAGGAAAGCGATGGTGGGGCGTGGGGGCGTCGGTGTATATGTTTCTGGCAACTCCCGGCCGTAACGGGCAAGTGGTAGAGAACGAGTGGCAGACGACGACCTCGCCGCCGTGGGCCAAAGGCAACGATTGCGGCTCAACCCAACACACTAGCATCGCTGATGCCGACAAGCCACAGCCACAGCCACAGCCGGACAAGTGACGCAGCGACGGAGTCCGAGTGGTCGGGGCTTCAAAAGGCCGTCGCAGTTACCCACCGCCATCATGGCCACATGCCAGCGTCCAGCGCGCGTCAGCTCGGCGCACCAGTGGCGGTTAGTGGGAGACCAGGGCTAGTGAGGCCGGGGCAAGGCGTCGGGTACGCACTCATTCAGCCTGACGCTGGAGGGGCTCCATAGGGAAGGGTTAGTGCTGGGCGACGCGGTGCCGGACAAGTCGTAGAGCCATAGCGAGCATCTTGGTTCCGGTGGACGCGTTACGGGTGCCGTTTGAGTGTTTTTTCGAGGTACAGTTTCCATCTCTCGAGCTCAGCGCGCCACCGCCTGTACCCGCGGGCGTATGGGCCCAGGTGCGGAGGAATCCATTGCCAGGACGATACTGACGGTGTAGAAGGACTGGCCGACGCGTCATGGCCATGGGAGATGCGAGCTTTGGCCCGGCCCTGAAGGAATTGCGGTGTTGTACTACGCCCGCCGTCACCATGCTCGCATGCATTCTCCTCCTCGCGTCCCCGCGTCCCAGCGTCCTCACGCTCGGAGACGGAGCCGATGGCCTGGCCTACAACTACGGTGTATATCAGCGAGAGACCGTCGCTGCACGCCCTGTCTGCCCCGCTACTGCTCGTGACTTGTCGTGTCTGGGCCCGCTGAGTCCGGCGACCATGCACGCCGGACTCTTTCCATTCCCCGAACCCTGCTCATGGGTAACGTCGGCCCACCAAAGGGTCTCCGGTGCTGGTAGACGCGCCTCAAGCAGACTAGGACTAGTGCATCGCTGCCGCGGCGCACACGCCATGCCCTCTGCCAGCGGAGCCCGGCTCACTGGATTCGAGGACCTGCCGCTCCATCCTGTCGGCGCTGAAGAAACTTTGGCGGCCTTCGGCCGTGGATATGGGACAGAAATTATAGGGGCTTTTCTCCAGCATAAACCATCCCCAGGACTCCTCGTTGCAACTGGCCCAAATCGCCGACTTCTGCCATACTGACTCATCCACTTCGGCACGGCTAGTGGCAGATGGGGCCGAAGGCGGATGCAAATTGGCTCCGGCTATCTCGGCCCACGCCAGCGTCCAAGCTCTTTCTCTCAATCTTCCCTTCCCTTCCCTCTTCTCTCCATCATCCACCGCTTTCTTCACCCACTCGCATCATCCGCCGCGCTCTTGGCCTCCAACGCCCACTCTCTCGCGCTTTGCCCTCGCAACCACGGATACGCCCGTCCTAAAATAGCCCACGGCTCGTTCGCTGCATGGAAAACGGTTTAAAGCTCCGGCACTCTTCCATCCTAGATCCAGGCGCCGCCCACTCTTTCCTGGATGACCCAGCTTGTTTGCCGAGCAACTTGGCCTTACCGAGTTGTCGCCACCCCCGTCATCCATGCCCCTGAATCAGGCGACAAACCGGTACATCATCCCATCCCTCCGCATCTCGTGCGCTTGTACACACCGCACCTTGATCGGATAGGTCTCTCGAAACACCCGTAACATCAAGCATACTCAGAGTCCTCATTTACATCGCCCACTTGAGGCCGGGGAGAGCTAAACTGCTGAGCCCAGTGCCCTATCTTAACAGTCTTGGTCGAGCTTTGCCGCCTTCGGCTTGAGGTGCTCCCACTGTCTCATAGCCACAACAGGTCGTACAGCCGTGCGTCGCCGTACCATGATCCAAGGTCAGCGCCCGACTGCCACCGCCACCGCCACTACCCCTCCAGCTCTAAGCCGTCTAATTCCCGACCCCCGCCAAAAAACGCCCTGATTCTGGTGATTTTGCCCCCCCCACCCCACTGGCTCGAAACTCCGCTGACCTACACATGAATTGCTGTCGCAGTATTTCCCTACAATGCTGCTCTCACCACTGAGCGACTCCCAGTGCATGTATGCGAGTATTGTCGGCACTTGAATGAAGTCACCGGCCGCAACAAATATCTCGCTACCTACACCCATCCTCCAAACCACAAAGCTCCACTGAGAATGCCCACAACTTCGAAGGGTCGACCGGATCCTCAGGTCCAAACCTATCCACCCATAATCAGTATCAAGATAATTCAGTTACAGTTGGCTTGGCTTCCTGTGCCATATAAGACGGGTGGAATAGCCAGAAATAAGTCAAGGTCCGGAGCCTCTCGAGCTGGGAAAGATCAGTAGTACAAGAAGCTAATGCCAATGGTGGCCTGACTGGCCTCATTAGGAATATTTCGGCCCTGCCCAACGAATGAGTCTTGCAAGACGACGTTTTGCGCGAATTAGTCTAGAGTGGTCAGTCATGCGGTCAACCAAGAGGTAATATCAGTCCCATGTACTCATAAAAATCAAGCCAAGAATCACAATTGACACCATAGGCAAAGAAAAGTAGCCTAGCTAATGTCTGGCAACAAGTCTCTCCATTCAAGGTACATGTCATGATGAGGGAGTCTAGGCTTGCAATTTCTGACCGTGAATTTAGATTGGAAAACAAGAGTCAACAGTCACTAGCCCCCTGATTCTCAGCTCACATTTCTTGGAACCAGGAATCCTACTAATGTACATTTTGGCTCAATGAATCTACGTTTCATCTTTCAAACCCATAAGCATCGGGCCGGCAAATTGCTGACGGCTTATATCAGCTTGATCTGTTTCAGGGCTACTGGCTCCTCCACCATAATATGTGAGTTTTTAAAACCATGCGCGAATGAATAATATTCAGCATCATCTATTACACACGTCCTTAGATCATTCCAGTGGAGAGGCTGTCATTAATCGAGTTCAAATTCTCTATTTCACGCTCGGAAGTAGGTCCTCCGACATTCAGCCGTCTACCATGAACTAGATGCTTTTAGGTCTGTTTCATCAGTCGCTTGGAAGAAAATAAGGGATTAACAGATGACGTTGATGTTCATTGTAAAGTTGGCAATCGTACTTTTTTTTGGAGCCAAGTTCTTTCTCAAAGTGACCTTACCCATTGTCGACGCGTGTGCCTAGATAGAAACGCTTCAACCTTTGTTTCTGGACGCATTCCTTCGAATCCTAAAGCTTCAATTACTCACCTAAACAGTCACATCTCGACGAGGGAGTCTAACAAGGTAGACCCTGCATCTCTATGTCATAAAATTCCTGGACTCGAGCACGGATGTGATCAGCAGACATACTCATAATAGATTTCTCCCATGCACATTTGCCTTTGGCGTTTATGACCCTCCTCATTGGAGAAGATTCAAGATTCATTCAACATTATCATACAGGAATTTTCGGGTTTAGTATTTTGAATGAATATTTAATTGTTAGTTTTTACGTCAGCTGGATACAAGACCTAGTCTTGTAAGTGAATTGGTTTGATTAGAAGGAAGTCTTCTAGACATTCACGGCTAGTTTATTAACCTGTAAAGGTCCAGCCATCGGATAGGCTCCAGCTAAGACAATTTTAGCTAAGATGCTATTTATACTTGGCTCTTCACTTTTCCAAGTGTCTAATGTTAGGCATTGCTACGCTGAAGATAAATTAGACTCAACACTAGTCTGAGAGGCACTAGAAGAACCTTCAGTGCTTACTCAAGGTCCTACAAAACCAGGATGTACTTAAATGTATTATCTCTAGCAAAAAAATCTACCTCTGAATTCTGACTACTCGATCTAGAAACTTCCCATACCAGACGTAATCATGACATGAAACACTCTTCAAGATACGCATTAGTGTGCAATCAAATCAAATAATGGTGGTTAGATACTCTTTCCATTAAAATAGTCCACTCTACTATAGATAACAATAGGTAATTGATATCAGAGTAAACACCCCTTCTATATCTCTCGCAAATCATACTTCTCCTGTTTGCAGCTGTACTTAGTGCTGGGGTAGGAGTTTTGCGAAGAAGCCCAAGCTGCTGACTTCTATTCAATATCATAAAGTGAAGCGATTTGAGAAATTGAAGGGTCTGAAGACTGTAATGAAGAGTTATTGACTAAAGCCACTTAGCATCAAAGTGCTATATAATCTAACTATTACAACTAAACGAAGTTTGTCTCCGGCATAGTTTGTGTAGACTGAGCACCTACTCCACTAGGAAAGGACACCCCTCAGACCACATTTGGCATGGAGACAAGTCAATGAATGATGGAGGCATGTCTAGATTACTCGTGGGTTTTCATACGCTTCCCTGATTGGGTATTCACGGATGAGGGTTGACTTGTGGTGACGGAAAAGCCACGATAAGTTTCTAGTGTTACTTACGAATGAAATCCGAGGTATGGGTGCTCTAATTTTAAATCGAATAAATTGTTCTTTACTTTTTCTCTGAAATTGTGTCATAGCTACATTGCTGTATACGCAGTTGAACTCTGATATAAAGAAAAGAAAAACCAGGCGACGGACACTACTTCTCGTTTATTATGTATAATAGGATGCTAGCCAATGTTTGAGTATTCATTAACCTGACTATTAAAGCAATTAGCCTTTCTTAATCCCACATCAATGGTGGTTTTCACGGCCAGCGAGCACTAGTCTGAACACTTATTGATGTTCTCTTATTCTGCACTAGGCAGGAGGCCCTCATCTTATCGAGTAATCTGTTGATACTAATACAGGCTAATGCCTTATTTAGTTATAACCAGAGTTTATCCGGTTCTTTTATCGAGAAGTCTTCGAATACAAGGCTTGGCTGGATCAAAGAGTTGTGTAAAGCATTACTTATGCATAAATCCATACGCGACGCCCGATATTGAGTAGATAGGCATGTAGTCTTCGTAGTACTTCTTTCGCTTTACAGAATATGATTAAATTTACAACAAACTTTTGCGGATAGCTAACGTGATCAGTCCCTTCATAGATGCATAGATAAGGGCATAGTCCAAGTGTAGAATCTGATTGAGCTTTCCCGCAGACTCTAATTACACTCGCTGATACAATTGCGAGCAGTTGTAAGGGTCACATAATCTTCAGATATTTTAAAAACTCTAATTTTAGGGTATAGGTTCTACCAAGGCGTTGGTCTAATTATAGTCTACTAGTAATCACAAGGCGCTAGAACCATAAATACAAGATCGTATGCACTGTTACTCGCTATGACAACTTTGTAAGCTTGATTTTTGGGCTGTTATTTATAGCAAAAAGTTATCTTTTTTTTTTTGCATCAGATTTTAATCGCGTATGCAGCTATCTAGCTATGACACAATATCAAAGAAAATTACAGAAAATATGACTCAATTTACAAGAGTAGCACTCATGCCTCGGATTTCATTTGCAAGTACCACTGCGAAGTTATGGTGGCTTTTTCTTCACCCCAAGTCAACCCTCATCCGTGAATACCCACCCAGGGGAACGTCTCAAAAACCCTGAGTCATCCAGACATGCCTCCATCATCTTTCAACTTTTCTCCGCGCGAAATGTAATCTGAGATGTCTCCTTCCAAAGTGGAGTAGGTACCCAGGCTACTCAAACTACACCAGAGAACACCACCTGGAGGCAGACTACAACACCTTCCATCGTTTGCTTGTGTATATAGTGTTAGCTGCACTCTCGCAAGCGAAGTCTTGGCGCGCACAAAGCTCAATTCGTAAAACTGCTTGCCAAAATTCGAAATTTCACTTCCTTCAAGGTTATATCCTTCCTTCGCATCATCTTGTAAACTTGTCCTGATCCCTCTCACGTCCGTCCCAAAGAGCTATCTCCCAGATTTGTGCTCCACGCTTTGCTTCCTCCGTCGGGTATAAATATCGGCGTTGGCGTGTATTTAGTGACCGGCTGAGGCCAGAGAAAGTCGACAATAGGTATGGTCATTGAAACAAGGATGTACTAGGTCTTACTTGTAGACTTGATGAAGCTTAGTTGAGAATCGGACTCTTTGGGAGTGAAAGATTGACATGGTGGAGTAATTTGAAATTTTGCCTCGTGGGCCAACTTCTTTGATATTGCGAGATTTGACTGAACCTGGCTCTGGGAGAATATTTCACTCCCAGGTTCGTAGAGGACACCGCGTACAGGTGTTCAGTCTTGCCCTCCACCTAATTGTGATTGATTTCAGGCTTCTGTCTTAGGTATTCATGGGTTCGTAATTAAGGTTATTGTTAAGGTTTAGCTTCGGTTATCTCATTGGTTACCGAGCCGGCAGCATATCAAGGAGGCATGTAGCTCAGGTGGAAGTATCGCACGGTAAACTATATCTGAAGCTACTACGTGTTGTAGTAGCTAAAAGAATACTGCTATTCCGAAACTACAGCCCTAACCCTGAGCCATGAGATGAATCAGGTTTTGCACGCTAGATTTAGAATGGCTAGCGGATATGGTTAATATGGGGGTAAATACGTGGATATATGAAGAATGTTTGCCTCTAATTGTAGGGACAAGTCTTCAACCAAAAAGTATCGGAAATTCAATACAGCCTCTCATTAAGCAATCTCACGAATTATTTGCCATGTCTGTGACAGCTGAGGTTCACATATAAAATCGAAATAAAGTTTGAAGTTGGATAAGAGGGCTCTCTGGGCAGGCTCAACCGCTTTCCTTGGCGGGGGCTCGCCGAGTGTGTTATGCAGACCAGGTCACGTGAGTGGTGACTGATGTCAAGGAACTTAGGGAACCGTTGCCAAGAGGTATAGTCGATTGTCGTCGGAATTACTAGATCGGATCAAGCTATCGCCCATCGGACATTCCACACGTGATAACACAACTTGGACGAGTTCCGGGCTCTACACTTATCCTCCAGTGCAACAGCTCAAATCCCCCGGCTCTTTTTCTGCAATTTTACATCCTTCGCTATTACCGCCACACAAAGAATTGTGATGCTAGGGAGGCTAAGCTGCATTCGGGCGGTCGGCCGGAAGTATTTGGAGTCGATAAGAGTTCCGCTCGTGCTCTGCGTCGGGGCACAGCATCTTCTGCAGGAATAAATGAATATTTATTCGTGGCGGGCACAAGCCCTGCACTAATAGAGCATGACACGGAGAAGGCTATTCCTTCCCTGACGACTGTATACGACGATAACTCAGTTTAACATTTGGACTACTCATGTAGTGGTTGCGCTCGCTGATACCACTCGAGACCTTGTTGCTAGGGACTTTCACCCTTCCATCAACCGTTAATATCCACCAAAGGGAAAACAAGAAAAACCTTTGGCTGTGCTATCATGCCTTTATCATCTGTGTATAGCCACTGCGCGAGATATGGCCTCACAGTCCTCCCTTTCTCGAGTCAGGTAGTTGTCCAGGCTACTCACACCTTTATTCGGGGAGATAACGACCAGGAGGCGGACCAAAACACCTTCCATTGTTGCCAGTATCTCAAGTGTCGGTTGCAATATACATTCTCTGCCCGCTGGGCCATCGTTCTTCAGGGTATATGAAATTCCAGTTGTCTTGTCACCCTGTCATTCCAAAATCCCAGGGGAGTCTTGTCAGGCCAATTCTTCAGGAAACTGCAAGTTAGTATTCAACACTAGCTCCGATTTCGCCGCGCTAGCTTCGCTATTTTTACCTCGATTCCCTTGAGCTCATGGGACGCAATTTGTAAGACTTTGTTGATGAAGTCGTTCGTTGGCCAGTGGTACAGTGAATGCCTGGGTGATTTGTAAGTCTAGTGGCCTAGGGTCAAGAGGCATAGAAAATATCAGTTGGGTGTCAATGTTTGCTTTAGTTTCATACTAAATATTCATTTTTCTGTAAGGAACTGTTTGTCAGAAGAAATCATCATCTGCATCCTGGTAACAGATACTGTTTAATGACTTAACGATCCAATGATTAATATGTATTTCCTTAGAACTAATGACTAATTGTGTTGATGAGTAATGAGGTACCCGTTTGGGAATGGCGTTAGGAGACGGTGTTTTACGGTTTATAGATGTTTCCTTCTAGGAAGACAGGGGGGGGAAAGATCATTTTTTACATGTACAATAATTATTACTGCTACATCAAGCTTGTGATATAAATTACCACCTAAGCATTCCGACAGATACTTTTGCCTCCCAGACACCTCCCATCAGAGTCTAGTACTTCTCACGAGCTCTGCGGTAATTATACACTTGGAGGCCTTGATCCTAGCTATTTACCAACATTACACACGAGGTAACTACTTTACCAACATAACAATATAATAACAGGAGGGCAAGACTGAACATCTGTACGCGGTGTCCTCTACGAACCTGGGAGTGAAATATTCTCCCAGAGCCAGGTTCAGTCAAATTTCGCAATATCAAAGAAGTTGGCCCACGAGGCAAAATTTAAAATTACTCCACCACGTCGTTTTTCCGCTCCCAACGAGTTTGACGTCTACCTAAGTCTTATCAAGTCTACAAGTACGACCTAGTACATCCTTGTTTCAATGACCATACCTCTCGTCGACTTTCTCTGGCCTCAGCCGGTCACTAAATACACGCCAACGCCGATATTTATACCCGACGGAGGAAGCAAAGCGTGGCGCACAAATCTGGGAGACAGTTCTTTGGGATGGACGTGAGAGGGATCAGGACAAGTTTACAAGATGATGTGAAGGAAGGATATAACCTTGAAGGAAGTGAAATTTCGAATTTTGTCAAGCAGTTTTACGAATTGAGCTTTGTGCGCGCCAAGACTTCGCTTGCGAGAGTGCAGCTGACACCATAAAAACAAGCAAACGATGGAAGGTGTTGTAGTCTGCCTCCAGGTGGTGTTCTCTGGTGTAGTTTGAGTAGCCTGGGTACCTACTCCACTTTGGAAGGAGACATCTCAGATTACATTTCGCGCGGAGAAAAGTTGAAAGATGATGGAGGCATGTCTGGAAAACTCAGGGTTTTTGAGACGTTCTCCTGGGTGGGTATTCACGGATGAGGGTTGACTTGGGGTGAAGAAAAAGCCACCATAACTTCGCAGTGGTACTTGCAAATGAAATCCGAGGCATGAGTGCTACTCTTGTAAATTGAGTCATATTTTCTGTAATTTTCTTTGATATTGTGTCATAGCTAGATAGCTGCATACGCGATTAAAATCTGATGCAAAAAAAAAAAAAAAAAAAACACAATTAGGTTAGGAATTGCCAACTACAACCTAATCCAAACAACTCTGCTCGATTGTTGCCCGGACGAAACTTGATAAAACTTCACCGCCGAAGTATCTCGACAGACTATCAGCTGTGTGTAGGTATGTAGGTTGTATTTCATCTCAAGGCCGCACTATCGTAGTCTCTGCGTGTAACTAGAGGCGTTCAAATGATAACGAGGAAATATTGTCTTGCGCCCTTCATTATTTGGCTTAATAGCTTTGGTGTTGAAATTGGTGCTACTTGGCAATGAAGAGTCGCATTAACATGTAACGTAATAAGGTTCTTTTATTACTAGCTACATTCATGACAACTCATACATTTGAGGTTTCTGGGCGTGCGTTGTGTACCTAGTAAATTGTGGGTGTGTGTGCGTAAGAATGAGATATTATCACGTGGTGTCTCGTGGCTCCTAACTACAATGGATCTTGTGTAGAGCTTGAGACTAATACGTGAATTCCTATCTGTCCCTAAATGTAGGATATCTATGCGCCTATATACATCAATACTCTGTTACCCCTCAGCTCCAGTGGGATCTGCTCTTGTGACTGTGCGATCTGATCGTGTGAGACCATAAGACACTAGCAATTTGTCTATGTGCCATACATCCAAAATTTGACCAACCCGTGACAATGTAGATCTTTTCAGGATCCACACATTGACCAGCCTCCCAATTATCTAGCATAAACATGTGAATCGTGTCCTTCACTTAGATGTAGTGATTAGTTTAAATAGCGCTCTGATACTAAGTGGGCTTAATTAAAAACTCTCCACTTAAGTTTTCAGGCTCTTCAATCTCACAACTCGCATCACTGGGTGATATGAAATGTAAGTCTAACAGCTTAAGCTTCTCTACAAAATTTCCATTACAACATTTGGAATTTCAGGCATATACCTCACATGCAACGGAATATACACGGGTAGTTGATCCCGAATACTTAGTTCTATCTTCACGACCGATTCTCAGCTCAAACACATTTTCTCGTGTCTACAGAGGATAGAGGCACTTTACCAAGTGTGGACTGGCTCAGGGAGGAGCTCAATATGCTAGATGATATTCTAATCAACTAGTCCATTAAGAATCAACCAACGGATTCTCTGTGAACTAGAAAAAATCCGAGCATAAACTCAATGCCTGGATAAAGTGCCCTGCTGTCACGGTTTCAGTATAAAATGCATGAGCAATAGTGTAAGTACAGTATGTTAATTGTAATCCTCTGGAGAGAGAATTTTTACAGCTAGACTAAAAATATATATACACTCAAAGATACTCCTCTTCTGTAAGGTTCTCCCTGTAACTAGAATAATACGGACTCTTGTACCATTCCCTAGAAGATTCTTGATACACCTATTATCCTCATGATCCTTTAGTGAGCTTCAAGAAGGTTCATTGATAATCTTCTAATCTCCTTGTATTTCAAGATCCTTCCCGAAGATTCCCTTGCTTTTATTGCCTACGCTAGCCATCGTAGGCTACAGGAATCCTTAGGCTTAATAGCCGTTACACCTGCGCATCGCCCGAACTCCTTGAACTAATCAATCAAGAGGTAATTTCCTGCAACTCCAAAATGACCTAAGCTAATCTTTGTCTTATTGACCAGATCTGTCTTTTCCAATCTCTATCCACCGAAGCAAATATGGCCCATCCTATTTTTAGACTGCCCCTAGCACTATTCGAAGCCTTGGTCTTCGAGTAAATCTGTGCGAATATTTAACAAGAAATTTATCAAATATTACTGACTACCGTCTATTGCATATGTTGTTGGAAATCTAGAATTAGTATGAGTGAAGGTTTAAATTTCTAGGTATGATCATCAAGATCAATTGGATTGATTCGATTACATATGGATAAGCTTAGCTGGGCGACATGAGGTTCAGTGGTATCTGAAATGCAGTGGCTAGAAAATGCTTCCTTGCGATAATTGAGTGGCTGTTTGTTGCTAGATTACTTGTAGTTCGGGATCACCAAAGCCTCGAAGATCTGTATTTAAGGATAGACTTATTTGTGTATGTTAAGCTAAGTTAGCGGAACATTATATATTATTAATTCATACTAAGAAGAGAGTTTGATATCCTATACAACTATCAATTAATCCTTGTCCGAAATTGTATCCTTGTTCTTCGAAATATTTCTGTAATGAATCTGCTTGTTGGTAGATTTTTGAAGCTGTTAAGCTGCAGAGGCCGAGTCGATTCCGACGAAGAAAAATTATCGAAGGTCCGAAGTTACGAAGGTGTGAAGGTGCGAATAGATTACGAAGAGACAAATAAGGTAATCGAGGCTCTGATTTTGAAAGGTCACGAATTCATATGTTCAAATTATCATATTATCTAAATAGCGAGTTCCAAGTAAGCAAATAGTCCAAAAACTAAATTGTTAGATGAGAGCTAATCTGAAATGTCCAGCCTGAACAAATCTAAATCTCATTGCCTCAGCCCTAACCGAATTAAGAAAGTAGCCCCTGTACCACTGCGTCCAGATTACATCTGATATATTCATAACAATCTCTAACACCAAGTCCCAAGAGAACGTGACAAATATTTTATTTCATTGTTTTAACTGAATATCTCTAAAGGCTATATTCGTCGCTCCTCTCGTCAACTGCGCAGCTTTACACCTAAAGCTCCGTTCACCTGCTCCTATGCTCGAATACTACTCTTTCTTCCTCTCCAGCAGTCCGAAATCCCTATCGATCCTTAATCTCACAACAATAGCCACATGGACAACCAGGACTTAATACTTCGGGTACTTTTCTTCTGCACAAATACGAGTTGAGCTCCATGTGCTCACTTCGTATTTGCATCGCTAGACTACTTTGGGCCCTTGCCAGGTTAATTTGTTGTTTGTTTTCTATTTTTAGTCGGTCGGGGCGCCAAGCCTTGGCTTAGGTCCCTACTACTCACTTAACTAACTAGAAGCATGGATGCCAGTGCTTACTGTCCTGGTGACTTTGCCCTGGCTATTCCCCACAAGGTGTGCAAGGCAATTTTCTAATTACACGACAGAGTGTAGTGTAGCGCCTACAACTTTACAGCCAGTTGCCAAGGCTCTTTACTGCTTTGATGTATTACACACAGTCTCTGTGACGCTCTGTGTGAGTTCGTAAATGTCAAATAGAATTCAGTTGTATAATGTAATGGGATACTAGACGAGATTTCTCTATATGCAAGTGCTAAGACGATAGCCTTACGCTAGAGGCTTTCATGCTGATTCATAAGACGCCCCTTCAGCTAGAAAGTCGCTGAAATTAAAGATTTAACCCTGAATATCATACTACTTCATATGAAGCATCTTAGCAAATTCTTTATGTGCAGCGGCTGAAAGAGGTTTGGTTAGACCTTCTGCGGCCATCTCTTTAGTCGAAATATACTTGAGATCAACTGAACAATTTGCTACATGACTTCGAATAAAATGGTGCTTTATGTCAATATGCTTAGTACGATGATGCAACTCAGGATTTTCTGAAAGTGCTATGGAGCTTTGGTTGTCAGAACTTACTCGGGTCTTAACTATGTCGTTTCCTGTTGGTACAACGGAGTTCACTTGGTTTAATGCCTCAAAAGTGCTAAAAACAAGTGGTATATTCTGTCTATCTTTTCTTGTATCCCTCCTCAAGCATTAATATCTAAAGTAAGAAATAAAGCCTGGCGCCCTAATTATATCACGTGATAAGCTGACCAATACTTTTGGAAGCAAACGTTTAATACAAGCCCTTTATCCCTACGCCATTCACCTGTGAACCGACATTTCCCTTGTATAGCATCTGTCTCATGATCTGCTGAATCCAAAGCAATTCTTGAACACATGCTCCTACGGCATAATACTCAGCTTCAGTTGAAGAGAGTGAGACACTGCTTTGACGCTTGGTTGATGCAGATATTATGCCGCCAGCCAGGAAGAATGCGCTACCACCTGTGCTAATTCTACTAGAACGACATCCTCCCCAGTCAGAGTCTGTGAAGGAATGGAGTTTACTTTGACGGACTCCTAGCATGCCATCGTACACAATGCAAAGGTTGATAGTACCAGCAAGATAGTGGAAAACACGGTTGGCAGCTTTCATGTGCTGAGGAGATGGATTGGTGAGAAATCTAGAGAGTGTTGAGCACTGAAATGCGATGTCTGGTCGTGTATGAACAGCAAGATAAAGCAAGGAACCAATTTTGGACTAGTATTCGGAGATTTCGGAGGCAGAGGCAGTTCCCTCATATTTTACCATGTGAACATAACTACCTGGAGCTGATGGACAGTCGACTGTACCACGATTTCCCAAGCTAAACCGCTCAAGAATCTGCCTGATGTAAGCATCCTGACATAGTTAAACTCGCTTTAGTGAGCGATCTCTAATAATTCGAACGCCGAGAAAATAGTTGGCCGCTCCAAGATCTTCTAAATCAAATTCCTTGCGTAACTCTTCTTTGAGTTTTTCAATCTTAGACCGATCCCTCCCAATGATGAGGAAATCATCGACGTATGTCACTACTATAATTCCATAGATTTTCTGTCGGTAGATGCAATTATCAGATTTCAGTGGTTTGAGACCAACTTCAGACGGCTTCAACCGAAGGTGAATTTGCTAGATGCGCGGCACTTGCTTTAATCCATACAAGGCTTTCAAGAGCTTGCATACTGGGTCATCCAATTCCTCTGAGTCGGGCTCTTTCCACAAAGGAGATAGTTCGACGTATATATTGTCATCAGTTTTGCTGTTTAAGAAAGCAGTAACAGCGTCCATCTGATCGATTTCAAGATCAAAATTCGCGGCCATGACAATTGCAATTTTCCATGAAGCACTACGGCAAACACCAGCGTAGGTTTGGGTATAATCCCGTCCATACAGCTGTTCGAATCCCCTAACGACCCAGCGAACCTTCCTCTTTAATATATTCCCTTCCTTATCCCTTTTGGTCTTCATCACAACCTTACCAGATAGTACCTTTTTATCCTTCGGTACATCACCCCTTTCCAAGTAAGTCCACATCTTCTTGTGTGAATATTGGCGTTGGTAGAGAAGCCATGGGGAAATTTACGGATATTAGTCACGTGGTGTCACTGCGGCGTTGGGGTTTACTTCCGTTCATTATTCCTGTTAGATACAGAGATAGATATAAATATACGTTTTGATCAATAACCATTTTGCCCAATCTTTGTGCTAGCACATTAACTAGAACCGGTGATAAACCGACACTGATCAGTGATATAAATTATTGGTCACAGATCCGTACGCGGTATTCATGCGAAGGAAGGTCCCTTGGAGTCGTCGACCCTGTCTGAACTGAGCTCCGACGTGCCAAATTTAAGAAGTATTAAGTATTCGCTCTTCTTACTTCCGCGTCCATTAACGCACTCTTTTATTCAAGCATTAACCAGGAGAAATTCCCTAGTCTTTCTTTGCATGTATCACGCAAAAATCAAACAAATAATGTCTCTCAAGCCATTCTCTTCTACTCCACTTAAATTCGACTCTGACAAAGCAATAACAACTTATGTTCAGAATAGACTGGATCTCTATAGAGCGAAAGGTGTACGAGATGATCCTCTATGGGAAAGATGGGTAGAAGACTTCGAGGACTGGGATGTTGATCTCTTTAGTAAAGTTGACTCGGAACTCAGGAGAGAATTCCGAGATTATCTCATTTCTCGAGGAATTTATATGACACCAAATCCAAAGGGAAAACATATTGATCAACAACTTGCAGCAGAAGTTAAGAGAGACGATTTCCATGAATGGACTCCCGAAGAAATTGCATTACATCAAAAGAAAAACCCATTAGGGGTAAGCTCACAGTGCGACCAAAAAGACCCAAGCTACAAGGAATACGAACGTACAATCCAAGCAGCGTTAGATTATGAAAGGACGAAAGGAAACATCTACAGGGAAATTAAAGAAGAAAATAGAGATGTTCCAGTTAAGGAGAAAGAAGAAGAAACCTACAGCAATCCTACAAGTCATGGAGACAAGGGAAATAAATATGGAGGCAGTAGTAATGAAAGAGACAATCGCTCTTTGTCATCTGCACCAAAACAGCAACCATACCCACAAAAAGAAAATTCTCTTCCATTGGAGGATTGTCCGCTTTATAAAAGTAGGCAATTGGAGTCTCTTGTCAGAATGAACAAAGATGAGGATAAATATAGAGATGGGACTGACAGTTTTGACTACAAGCGAAAAATATTTTTCAATAATTGTAACAATGCTTGTGTCGAGAAAAGATACTTTAAAGATGCATTAGATATAATGTTTGCCGGAGATGCTAGTGAAAAATACCTAGACTTAACACTGCACATTGAGGAAATGTCATTTGACGAGCATTGTGATTTAATAAAGTCACACTACGAGACAATCCAATGGGCAAATAGACGGGAAACGATCTAGAATACTCTCAATCTGATCAAAGAAATTCGAAAATTCCCAGACAAGCTCCAAGCATTTAATAATCTCGAAAGAGAGTTAAGACGCGTTCAAAGAGGACTGGAAGCACATTCAGGAGACACAGCTCTACGCACTAGGATTATCAATGCCTATTCTGGAGTGGTCGATTTACAATTTGTGTTATTCTCCCCGGCAAAGACTGCTGAAGGCGTTAGTGCCAATATCTGAGCTCGTTTCATGCAACTTTCTTCATCAGGTATAGCCACCAGCCAATACCCGCAGCAGGAATTCAATGAGTTTCAGGAAACTGATAATGCCTACCTAGCAGAGCGTCATTACCAAACTGCTCGGGGATCTGGAAGAGGCCGGAGTGATAGACATTTTTATGAAAGAGACAAAAACTTTAGTAGAATAAAAGAGTCAAGTGCCTCAACATCTTGGGCTAAGCACTGTTTAATTTGTAAGAAGGCAAATTGTTGGTCGAAAAATCACTCTGCAGAAGAACGACGGGCAGCATTTCAAAAAATTGAGAAGATCTACCTGTCAAAAGATGAAGGTGCTGTTTGGCAGTTCATTGTCCAATTCGAAGGACAATCCATAGATGCGGAGTTACATCAGTTCTTAACTATTCAAGACCAGCCTGATGAAGCTGAAGCCAGCGATGAGAACTGGTACAATACTAATGCCAATCAACATCTCATTGATGAAATTGGCGGAAATAAATTCTGTGGCCTATCTTCAAGAAAAAATTGCTAGACACAAGTTCACAGCACCTAGGATGAAATATGCAGTATCTGAGCAGGAACAAGGGAGTATTTTTACAATTGACTCATTTAATTTTGATTTGGAACTCAATAGTAACTTTCTTGATTTGGATTAGAAACGGCAGAAGAAGTTCACTTAGGTGGGAAGATTTTTTCTTTGCAAACTACTAAGAATGACAGATACCACAAACGAATCTTTCACGGAGTTTTAATTGATACAGGCGCTGCTGGGTGGTCTACAGTTGGAGTCGGACAGGTTAGAGCGTTACAGCAAATTCTAAAGGAGTTTTAGGTTGATAAAACAAGGGCAGTAGAGGTAAAAATTTCGGGAATTGGGAATGGTGTATTTGTTTCTATTGGTTCTATTAACCTTGATACGCCCATTTGCAAAGTTACTTTTCATATTTTACCTTGCAACACACATTTCTTGCTTAGCCTACAAGATATGACTCGTCTAGGCCTTACTCCAGATGTACTAAAAAACGCCATGATGAAGGATCAAAGGCCCGTAGCAGCTCTCATTCAAAAATACGGTCATTTATGGATGACTCTCAGTCACTTTCAGTCATTATTTATTTACAAAGCCGACCATTATCCTATTTATTACTTAACAGAGCAACAAATCAAGACATGCCATTGTAGATGGGGACATCCTACTGCTACAAGAATGTGGAAGATCTTCCAACAAGCTGGTCACAACATTGACATTAAAACAATCAATCAAATATCCAAGTTTTGCAAAGACTGTCAGTTAAATGCTAATCGGCCCCTTCGTTTCAAGTTTACACTTACTAACAAAGATGTACCGTCTAATCATACCGTCTACGTCGATGTATTACACTTAGAAGATGGCGCTGCTGTACATTTAGTAGATGCTGGGACCAACCTAAGATCAGCAGATTTCCTCACCGGGCCTGAGAAAGAAGGAGCAATATCTACTTGCAATTCAATTGAACCTTGCTGGAACAACGTCTACATAGGTCCACCTGAAAATCTAATACATGATGCCGTTAAGAATTTTGCGTCCGCAGAATTTCGCGCAACTGCTTCAGGATGGAAAACACACGTAGTTGAAGTCCCCATAGAAGTTCACCACTCTATAGGAAAAGTCGAGCATGCGCATAGAGATCTTTGTCGTGCTTATTCAATTTTTAAGCAGCAATTTGCTGGACAAAATATAAATCAGCACTCAATTTTAAAGATGGCACTTAAGGCACTTAATGATACCGCAGGACCGGATGGCCTTATTCCCACACTTTGCGTGTTCGGTGCTTATTGCCAAATTACTTGGGACGAAGCCCCAGCACCATTGGCTAAAGAGAGGGTGGAAAACATGCGTAAAGCGATGGATGAGCTTCAAAGATATCGTGCCACTCGGCTAGTCAATCAAGCCAAAAATATTTGGAACGGGCCACAACATCATCACCTCGAAGATGTCCCCATCAGAGGTTATGTGAAAGTGTGGTGTGAAGCAAGCAAGAATACAAGGGACAAGTGGACATGACCTTTTGAGCTGTACAACAAAGAGGGTGAGTCTCAAGGCGAGGTTAGGACAGTGTTCCATAGGGTGCATATGTGGTCTAATGAAGATCTAGGTGGTAGATAAAGGTGATGAGTGGGTCGAAGGGATGACTGGTCTTCTCTAGGAAGAGACAAATAGGTAGATAGTAGCGATAGAGGCTACACATGGGTCTTGCTGATGAAGAGCTGGAAAGAGATAAATGGTCTTCCCGAAGAAGAGATGGGTAAACAAATGTATTGTTAAGGTAATTGAAGAAGACGTTGCGTGAAGAATAATGCTTCTTCACGCCGAGTATTTATATACATAAAATTACCAAATAGCACGTAGTACACAGCCCCTATGCCCAATTATCTGCTACACATCACCTAATGAAACCAGCCCATTCTTATCAGTCTTCCTTGCTGGTTTTAGAAGTGCATTGAACTATTGTTTGTGTTTTAACTTAGCCGTCCGCATGGCGTTTCATAATACGCTATGCCACAATGATCCATGAAAGTGAGACAATTACTGTAATTACTGATGAAGAAAAGAAAAACTTCCGATTGACATCTGTTACAGTTATGGGTTAGGATGTATCACCATGATGCTGACCTTTGACTGTTGGGATAACTTTATTGGGAATAAAGTGTGGAAAGATGTTGATTGATCTATGTTACAATATGGGGAGCTCCGACCCCTATTTATACTACAGCCCCGCTTAGGTTACAGAAACAAACCTATCAAACACTTCCTAATGTATTGCTAGCATGACACACCTAGCGCAAGGTGTGTTATGCATGGTGAACGTGCTAAAAGCACAACACTCCCCCTGTTGGTAATGGCTCATAGTTCTACTGGATCAAGACTGGTGACTTAACTTCTGTTAAACAGTCTGCTAGTTGTTTAGATGTGTCAACATAGACTGCCTGAATTAGACCCTTTTGATATTGCTCACGGCAGAAGAAGTTTCTGAGAGAGATGTGCTTTGACCGTTTATGATTATCGTGATTTTTGATGAGGGAGATTGCAGATTTATTGTCAATGTAGAGTTTGGTGCAATCCATTCCTAGAATGCAGTTGCCTACATTCAGTTCCTGGAGTAATGACTTTGTCCATTGGAGTTGACGGCATGTCTCTGTGGCGGCCAGGTATTCCGCTTCCGTGGTGGAGAGAACAACCTCTCTTTGAAGATGCGAGCGCCAACTTACTGGCCCAGATGCCAATAATATCAGCGATCCAGAGGTTGATCTACTTGTAGACGGGTCTGCCGCAAAGTCTGCATCTGTGTAGGCTTCTATTGTAGTTTTATCTGCAGTTCTGTAGAATTCAATTCCTCGGTCTGGCTCCTTTGCAATATATCTCAGGACACGGAATGCTGCCTGGAGGTGCTCGTTAGAAGGATTGATTAGGAACCGCGCTAGATGATTCACTGCAAATGCGATATCGGGTCGTGTGTTGTTCGCGAGAAACTGCAGACCTCCAACAATCGAATTGTATTCAGTTACTTGTTCTGGTTTGCTTTCCTGTTCGTTCGAGAGCATGAGACGTTCCATGGGAGATGTTGCGGGCTTGCAGTCATTTAACCCATGCCTGGCAATTAGTGTCTGCGCATACTGGCCCTGAGACAATTTGAGAGTTCTCTTCCCTGGGTAACTGATATGAATACCCAGAAATAGATCTGTGTTCACTGTTTTTAGTTTGTACTTTTTGTGCAGGGCTTGCATTAAATTTTCTATCTTGCTTAAGTCTGGCCCCACAACCTGGAAGTCGTCCACATGTATCACCACAAACAGATCTTTGTGGGAGTTGGTGTATAGACATACATCCGAGGTGGTGGGATGTAAACCATGTTCTGCAAGTGTGGCCTTTGCATCATTGTACCATAAAGCAGCGGCCTGTCAAAGCCATAAAGCCCCCATTGGAGGTGTATTATGCATCCCTCCTTCTCAAAACCTTGTGACATTTCCATGTAGAGGTTGATATCAAGACCGGGATTGAGAAAAGCTGTTGGAACATCTCCCTGTCTTCTGTACCATCTGAGTTGGTGGGCGATCACAAGCATGATTCTGCCTGTTTCTGGACGTGGAGTTGGTGCAAATATTTTATGGTAATCTATGCCCTGTTGCTGAGTGAAACCCTTTGCAGTGCATCGCGCTTTCCATCTTTCTATGCTACCGTCTGCTCGAAACTTTTTCTTAAAGACCCATTTGCATTTCATAGGTTTGCGTCCTCTAGGGAGTTGTTTGCGACTAATTATTTTGATGGCGCCTTTTTCCTTTAGGGACCGAAATTCTTCATTTGCTGCTATCTTCCATTGAGTAGCTTCTGGGCATGTCATTGCCTCTTCCCACATTTTTGGGTCGGAGGAGACTTGTGCTGTCCTTCCGTGATGAAGATGTTTATAGTCGTGCCGTTTGACCTCTCTAACTCGTTTAGTTATCATGGTATCTTTACTGGAGAGTTCTTCTGATTCTAACGCGTACTCTTTCTCTCGCAAGTGCGCCTGTTTATGTCCAGCAATAGGGCAAATTGGATCCCAACCGGTCATAACTTGATCATATTGTTGGACAATGCTTTCTTCTCCTGAGCTTGACCCCTCCTGATCTTGTGGCCGCAAGTTCAATTCTTGTGAGTGGCTGCAGGGGGGATTTTGCTCAGATGAAGTGTCTATGTTTGTATTGGAGTGGTGTGATTCAGTAGGTGATTTTTGTGCACTACTTTGGGAACTTACATCATGAGAAAATTGCTCCTCAGGTGGTAGGAGTGATGTTACTTCATTGTCTAGTCTTGGTTCGGAGAGATTGTTGCTTTCTTCATCTATTTGAGGGCTGTGCACAGTGTTTTGTGCAGTCTGGTCCAGATTTGACGTAGGTAATATTTGCTCCCCCTCAAACAATTGTTGAGTGTGACATTCTGAAGCTAGATCTGGATCGTGATGCTGGCTTTGGGTCATTGATTCAATAAATAGCGAATTGTTATGAGCCCAATAGCTGGTGGCATCTTGTTGAATTGTTGCAGGTAGTTCATCACCAAACATTACATCTTCATTAAATGTCGCATGAGGAGTGATGCTTTCAACCCATTTCCATCCTTGAACGGGAGTTTGTTGAGGGTGGTAAATAATGAAGTTTTTACTTTTATTCTTTTGAAAACCAATGAACCATCTTTTTGATGCCCTGGGTTCGAATTTACCTGGTTTGGGATTTATTAGCTTGTACGCTCTGCATCCAAATCTTGGGAGGTTTCTAAGATCCACATGATAGTGATGTGGTTGGCTCAGGCCTTGCAAGAAGTCAAGAAGTGGGATTTTCTTAGTGCAAAGACAGTATAATCTATTAACTATGAAGCATGCGTGTGAAATGGCCCATGGCCAGTAAATTGCAGGCATGCGTGCATCAATTAGCATTGAATGTGCCAATCGCAGGACTACCTTATTAGAAGATTCGGACACCCCATTTTGTTCTGGAGTATCTGGTGAGGATACGTCCGTGCGTATGCCGTGTTGTTTGCAGTGGGACTTCATACGGAGGAATTCTGTTCCACCATCTCTAAAAATCACGCAGATTCTTTTACCATACTGGAGATTTTGAAATTCAATCCACTGAATCAATGATGCTGCAATGGTGTCTTTGGACTGGGTAGTAAGCACCCATTGCATTTGTGTTTTTGAGTCTGTGATGATTATAGCATATTGATGACCATTTATTCCAGAAATTATTTTTCCCACAGTGTCTACAAAAATCTCGTCTAGAGGTGCATACAGTGTGGGTCTTGCTTCCCTGGAGACAAACCTCTGAGCTTTACTTATATGACACGTTTCGCAGGTAGTTAGTTGACTGAGGTCTATCCCCTCTAGTCCTTTAACAAGTTGTGCGGTTTTCTTTATTATGCTTTGGCTGGTGTGGCCCAGCCTTTCGTGCCAGCGTTGCGCACTTGTGGTAGTAGGTACCCTTGCTACGTTAGGTGCTAGGACACAACTGGGGATGTGAGGGGATCGACCGTGTGCTAGAGAGTGGATATAATAAACGTCATTTTTTCGAATCAATCTAGCAACTGGGACATCTGGTTTTAATGCATCTTGAAGGACTAGTAGGGATTTATCATGGTCAGCGACTATATTGCATAGTCTTTGTAACCTGCCAGCAGACACTATATTGCATGAGGAATTTGGAGAAAACAAGGCTTCTTGAAGGGTCAGTTGGAGTTTCCCGATTTTCAGTTTTGCAGTTCCTTGATTGTGTAAGCATGTGTTGCCTACAGCTTGATCAAAGCGAAGGGGTTTTGTTCGAGTTTGAAGGTCACTGAAAGATTGTTCTTGAGAGACAAAATGGTGCGAAGCACCAGTATCATAGATGGTAGGGCATTCATTGATATGAGATGAGGCTACAATAACTTTATCAATGTCTGTGTCTGAATCATAACCAGATTCAACTCCTGCTGCGGTTTTGCCTTTGATCTTACTACCACAACTGTGGTTGCCTTTGTTTGGTGCCAATTCTGGGTGTAGTTTATGACAGTATTTATTTCTATGTCTGTGCCGGCATTTGGTGCAGTAAGCATTAGGATCTAGTTCCTCACCGCTGGGCACTGTTGCAGCAAAAGCCGTATTTGGCTGATGCGTTTGGTTACCTGCTACGGAACGGAGGGAAGACATAAGAGATTGTAGACTAGCATAATGGTTATTTGACTCATATGCTCTCGTATCACGCCACGTGCTTAGCCATTCCACCCTTTTTGTGCCCGTCACAAAGGCGGCAGAGGCTTGTCTGCATCTGACTCAATACTTGTTTTGCGGCGTCTGAGTTGACATTGCATTGGCAGCATTATTGACGCCTTGGTATGCTGCGAGAAAGCGGTCAATATAATCATCCGCAGTGGAGACAAACCTGATAGACATAAATTTCTCCAGTGCGAGCGCGTATGGGGCTGTAGCAGTTTCTTGTCTGCTATCTGCTACGGTATCGTACAACTGTTTTGCTGTCATGTTGTCGTAGTTTGGTGGGCACATGGTTGGTGACAACTGCTGGGTGATTATATTCTTTGCCTCAATTTCACCGAGCACCCATTGTTCGAGATCGTTGAGGTATGCAGATGATAGCTCTGCAATGTTAGGATTGCCTGGATCAGATATTTCTGGATCAATGGGCATCTTGACTGGGCGTAATCCATTCATTGTGTGAAAAATGTGGCCGAGAACGTTTTTGCGGCCTAGCTTTGCCTGGATTGACATCCTCCATGTGGTGAAGGATACTTCTGAACCGAGAATGACCTTGTCAGAGTTGTTGTGCATGGTTTCTGGATACTGGTGCGTCAGCAAGAGACTTTCTTATAGCTAACGTGAGTGCGCCTAGGCTCATAACCTGTTACAGTTATGGGTTAGGATGTATCACCATGATGCTGACCTTTGACTGTTGGGATAACTTTATTGGGAATAAAGTGTGGAAAGATGTTGATTGATCTATGTTACAATATGGGGAGATCCGACCCCTATTTATACTACAGCCCCGCTTAGGTTACAGAAACAAACCTATCAAACACTTCCTAATGTATTGCTAGCATGACACACCTAGCGCAAGGTGTGTTATGCATGGTGAACGTGCTAAAGCCACAACATCTCTCCTTAGAATTATTATTTACTACCATCGACCACATAGTTGCCCCTGCACTTGTCCCTCAAAACCATGAAACCTGACACTTTATGCCTCAGTCCACCCTCATCATTAGCATGGTGACAAATTGTCACATTATCCCCCCCTTCGAAAAAAGCTCGCCCTCGAGGTTTTACTCATTGGTTTGTTATTGTCAAGGTTGTCATAGTTATCTCGACCTTGTTTCCAAGCCTTCATCCAACAGCTTCAATGGGGGTCCAGATTGTTCCTTGTTTGCAAGATGAAAGTCTTGTTGTAATTCTAACAGTCCTGCATCTGTTACACTAGTCATGTACTATCTCGTTTTCGTTTCTGTTATTTGTATCATTTAATACTACGCCACATCTATTTTCTGTAATATTGATTAGTCTTGGTGCTTAACACAAGATATGTTGGAAATTATGGTATATTCATGATTCTGTCTTACACTCAGCTAGCTTGGGGGTCTACTGGTGGTCAAGAAATACCTTCACCATGATAATGTTGCCATACTAGGACATGGGCGCATATCCTGGCTTATTTCTAAATTCGTCTCAGTAGGACTAATTGTTGTGGTTATGAGCTATGAGGTATATAGCAATTATGTCTCTGCTGTCCGTCGGTGGAGTTACACGGGCTCGTGTGCAATGGTGAGTTGCAGAGATGGCGCGCTCACTCTGGGTGATGGCACGATGTACACTGAGTGTCACAGGGCAGGTTTACAAAGTGCGTGGTAAAGTATAATATTTGAGTTGTGCGATGAGAAGAGGAAAGACTATCTAGCTACACGAAGGCCTATAGAGGCTCAGTTATCGCTTAACCTTAAACGACGCCAACTACCATCTTACTACTGTGACAGTACTTCCCCCTCCACATAGTTTTGTCTCCAAACGCTTATGAAATTTTATCAGGAATATGTAAGGCAACTACTTATTATTTTTTGATTTCCAATTGGGGCGTCGTAATCTTTTGGAACGACGTAATCGAGAGCCCGCTTCTGCTTTAGAATTTAGTCGCATATTTAATCCAAAAGGGGGCCCTGGTTTGTCTGGATTTTGAAGATGGAAATTTCGAAGAGCTTTTTCGCAACCTTTGAGATCGGCCTGAGGTTGCCAGGTAGGCTTTTTGTCATACTTCCACTTAATGAGATAATTAAGCCCCGATTTTTCAATATCATCAGCATGAACATCTAATATTCTTTCGAACTCCCATTCATCCATGATGTTTCCATCATCGTCCCTCTCGGCAACTCGACCTGCAACAATTCTATTTTCAAGGTTATTGATAATTGATTGACCATTAAGTACAGGTTCTTTCCATGGCCTTACTAATGAAGTGTGAAAACTTTTGTTAACGTGAATGTGGTCTGGCAAATCAACAATTACTGCGCCATTGTATACTTTGAGAATACGATAAGGTCCGTCCCATTTATCGTCCCATTTTTTCTTTGGTCTATTAGTCTTCAAGTTCTTCAAACTAATCATTACTTTGTCTCCAGGTTGATATATTGGAGATTCTGATCTTCGTGTATTTGCATTGTTTTCATAACGGTCTCGTGACTGCCTTGTAAGGGCATGTAATTTTCCAAGTATACGATCAAACCGCTCTACTATCATGTCAGCACGCAAGTACTCTTTTTTGACGCTATCAGTTAAATTGGGGGGTCGAGGATCCGGAGGCTCAATTCCAAGGCGAGGATAATATCCGTAATTGGCATAAAACGGGGAGACTCCTGTGGTATCACTTGCCTGATTATTAGAGGCAAATTCTGCTAGAGGCAGCCAATCGACCCAATCATCTTGTGTAAAATTCGAAAAAGCTCGAAGGTATTGATTCATTGCCGAATTTACAATTTCAGTTTGGCCATCAGTTTGTGGGTGAAAAGCTGAGCTGGGTTTCAGTGATACAGATAGACGCCTGTTCAGCCTGCGCCAAAATTCAGAAACAAAAGCAGAGCCACGATCAGAAATGATTGAATCAGGTGCACCATGCAGCTTATATATATTTTGTACAAATCAGTCAGCGAGCTCACTTGCGTCCAGAGATGTGACAGGGATGAAATGTCGCATTTTTGAAAGTCGGTCAACAACTACAAGGATATGAAGGTATGTCCTTCCATTGCGCTTACATGGTGGGAGATCTACAACATGGTCAATAGAAATATCGGCCCACATACGAAGAGGAATTTCGAGAGGCTTCAAGAAGCCAGGTGGCGAAGTGCGGGGAGTTTTTGTGCGAAAACAGAGGGCACATCCTTTTACAAAATCAGCCACAAATTGACTCATCCGCGGCCACCAGTAAGTACGCTGGACAAGATCTAGAGTTTTGACACGACCAGGATGACCTGCAGGACCAGATGAATGAGTGCGATATACAATTTCAAGACGCAATTCTTCATTATCAGGGATAAAAAGTCGATTACGGAAGTAAATCAGTCCATCAACCAATTTAAACTCAATTTTGTCCTTTCGAAGCGTGCGAGAGATGGAAACCGGCCAGCACCTATTAGATGAGGATTTTAGGCATTCTACCATTGATAGAGCTGTCTGGTTAGTTATGTAAGCTCGACTTATTAAATCAGACAAAGTCAACTCAGGAGTCAACAACTTGATAAAATCAACATTATCGTCTTCCATATGTTTACATTCTGAGACCTGATTATTCACTAGACTAGCTTTATGTTTACTTAATGGTATTAGCGGGCGAAAGCGATTCTGAAGTCGTTCATCTGATGCATTTTTTGGCTTCAGACCTGGTAGGCGGCTTAATGTGTCCGGAAGCAATGCTTTAGATCCGGGGCGGTACGTAATCTTAAAATTAAATTGCGATAGGAATTCTGACCATCGAACCTGGCGTTGATTTAGTTGTTTTGCAGTGTGAAACGTCTGAAGGTTTTTGTGATCAGTGATAATCTCAAATGATTCATGCGTGCTAGACAACTCAGGGCGCCATTCATCAAGGGCTTTGACAATAGCGAGCAGTTCTTTATCATAGATGTCATAATTCGACTCGGCTGGATTATGTTTGGATGAGAAAAATGCTACAGGATGAGAAATATTATTGTTCCCTATCTGGATAAGGACAGCGCCAGATGCCCAGTTAGAAGCGTCAGTTTCCACTATAGTGCGCCTCTGATGATCAAAATGAGCCATTGTTGGCGCCTGGGTAAACAAATTTTTGAGATTTGTGAAGGCATGTTTTTGATCATCTTTCCAGACCCATGGAACATTTTTTCGTAGGAGGCGGGTCAGGGGCTCAACTTCGCCTGAATAATTCTTGATAAAACGTCTATAGAAGTTTGCGAAGCCCAAAAACTGCTGTAACTCTTTGACTGTAGTGGGATCTTTCCAGGTTACTACTGCTCTAATCTTTTCAGGGTCCATACTAAGCCCCTCTGTTGAAATCACTAGGCCCAGGTACTTGGTCTTTTTGGTGTAAAATTCTGATTTATTAATGTCAATTTGTAGACCAGCTTCACCAAGCCGACGAATTATTTCACCAACGTGTTTTGTATGTTCTTCTCGGGTCCTTGAATATATCAAGACATCATCAAGATACGCGGTACAGTAGTCATCAAGAGCATCATGAAGGATATGATTGATATAATTTTGAAAGGTGGCAGGGGCATTACACAAACCAAATGGTGTGACAAGCATTTCGTAAAGTCCAAAACGAGAAGTAAATGCAGTCATCCACTCGTGGCCCTCTGCAATTCGAACACGATTGAAAGCGGCAATTACATCAAGCTTAGTAAAGAATTCAGCTGCAGATATAGAATCTAATGTTTCCCGAATCAAAGGAAGCGGATACCGGTTTTTCACAGTGACTAAATTGAGACCACGATAATCTTGGCAGATGCGCACTCCACCACTAGGTTTGGGTACAAGTAGAAGGGGAGCAGCAGCTGGGGAAGCTGATTCGCGTATGAATCCCTTTTCTAACATCTCGTCAATCCATTTTTTGATGCAACGAAGTTCACCAGGAGAGAATGGCCTATTTTTATAGAATGGGGGTTGTTTTCCTGGTAGAAGTTCGATTTTATGATCCCATGGACGATGCGGAGGTAGAATTTTAGCATTTTTTGGTAAAAAATGTTCCATATATTGATGTAATTCTGGAAGTAGAAGACCTTTAATCTCGGTTACCGAAGGTTCATGCTTTTCTTGAAGAAATCTATCCACATCAACTTGATCTACTTTTCTTCGTAAGAGATGCGTAGAACTTTCCATGTCATTGTCAGGGATAGTTTCGATTTCATGATTGGGACAATCTTCCACAGTGGCTTGGTATAATCTTGGTGCAATTGGAGAGGGGACAGTCTGGATTTTTAGCGGGGCTTCAAGTACTCCAGGGGGGTTTGGGAGCTGGCCAAATCCGGGTGGTGAGATTGCCCATGGGAGACATTGACGTTGACAGAATTGTGAGCCAAAATTTACTGTCATAGCATTCCAATCACAAAGGGGATTGTGAAGCTGAAGCCATGGCATACCTAAGATTATCGGATTGCACGCACCCAGACTTGTTACATAGAGCACAATTATTTCTGAGTGCAGGCCTAAGTGCAAGCAAATAGTGAAATAATCAGTAACAGTAGCCTGGGTACTCCCATCAGCTAGGCGAACGCAGCGGGGGTTGACAAGTTTCTTGGTTGAGATCTTGAAGCGCTTTACGACTAACTCAGCATCTGCAAATGCAAAGGCTGTGCAGCCGCTGTCAATTAAACTGGATGTGTGGAACATTGAAGAGTCACTAGTGCGCGAGTCTGAGAGTTGAGTTTCAAGCAGCATTGAATTTTTAGAGCTAGTAGAGCATAGTTCTAAAGGTGAGTTATCTAACAACACCGCTCGGATTGATTCATCCTCTTCACCATACCAATCGTACCTCTGATCGCGACTTAGATCAGAGGTTTGCCTTTTAACTGATCTGGTTTTCCAGATGTTTTTCGGCCTCCAACAGGGGTTTCATGGTCAGAACTAGTATCAGATACATATCCAGGATTTTCTACTATGGCACGCAAACGAGATTGCGCTGGTTGCTGAGAGAGTTGCTGCGGCATTAGTTGTGGGTATATGGGGGGATAGTATGACATGGGCATCTGTGTATGTGACGGTAAAAACTGATGATTTACAAAAGGGACACGTGAATTACTGCTCTGAGGTCGAGAGTTTGAGCGATTCTCCGTGTCTTGAAGATTTTTCCTGTTGTGAACTAATGTATAATTGGCACGTTTCGGCATCGGAATCGGGTTAAACTTTCGATGGTGGTCTCGGGCAATATGGCCACTCTGACCACAGGCTAGACAAAGACCTTGGCTGCGCCGGCGCTGTCTTTCACTATCAGAAATCTGCAATCGGCTAATATCCATAGGGTCATCGTGGGGATTGGAACCGAAAGCAGCATTTGAAATATCTGATGTGAATTTGGCAGGTTCATTGGACTTTTCTTTCGTATTTAAACCGCGAGAGTGATTGAGAGAATCATAGTGAGACTCTTGGAGCTGATTTCGCGCGATGTTGTCGCATCTTATTACCCATTTGTCAAAATCTTCATCGCTTGGATTGTCTACCTGAGACCGGAGTATCCTCTTGATGTCGGCACCAATGAATCGTCGCCATCTGTCAACTTTTTCCCGAGGACCTAGTTTGGCACGGGTAGAAAGTCTGATAAATTCGGCTTTCCATTCACCGTATGGTCGAGTACCATTTCTCGGGCTGTCTTGAAAATAACTGTCCAATGTATTCCTTGCAAGTGTTGCCGAATTAAAAAGAATATATCGACCATCGAGGTCAGTCCAAAGCGCATCCTCATTCTGCCATTGCCATTGCGAGGAGTCACTCAAACTAGCAGTGATAGACTTATGACTGTCACAAACTGCATCCCAAGCATGGCCATCCATTAAGCCACATATATATAAAATCTTAGATGCCTCTGTGGGGAAACATGCAGAGTCAACAGAAATTATTCCTTGCACTTGTGTCTTGAATGTCTCGTATTTTTCCTGGCGCTGGACAGGGTTCTTCTCGTTGTTCGATGCTGTGAACTTGTCTGGGTCTTTTTGAGTTCTACGAGCAGTTGGAACTTTAGCATTTATGCCTTCTCCTATTGCGTGGTTTTGGGCATTTTGAATCAAGGCAAATTGGAGCTGGGTTTCTGCAGCAAGTTTTTTTTCCAGTGAAACTGATAACTCGACACGTGTACTTGTGAGTGTAGCTCTGTCTGCTTCGAGTTGAGCGCGAAGAACATCTTTTTCGTTTTCTGCAGCTAAACGAGCATTGCGTGCCTTTGCATTCCGCGAACGCTCTTCATTGTACGCCATCTCATTATCACTTGCTTTGAGGCTGAGCTTCTCAAATCCATGTTCGAATGCAAGGAGCATGGCGAAAATGGCCTTTGCATTTTCATCCAGATTAGGATTCGGGAGTACGTTCAAAATTTCCGCTAATTTTGAGGGAGAAAAGGGCCTATTCACAAGAGTGTGAGTAAAGTCGTATTCAGAGAGAACTCCAGATAGATTTGGGAAGCAGGAAGTAAAAGATTCACTGATTCTCTGTCCGAGTTCATTGTTTGTAGTAGTCATTCTGGAGATCTGCGGCTGGATTTTTTATAAAATAAGAGGCAAAAAGCAAAAAATGAACTTATAAATTTTTTGGTCTGAGGATGGATTTAAAGGACTTATCAGGGTTGTGCTGAAAGGAACTTTCTTAAATCTATTCACCGGGTCGCGAATCAGGCGGGTTGCTGGATATATAAATTCGCTGTGTAACGATTAAAGCGAAAATTTTCAGGCTGGTATTTGCAACTGGGTGTTAATAAAAAGATCGCACAAAATGTCACAGGGCAGGTTTACAAAGTGCGTGGTAAAGTATAATATTTGAGTTGTGCGATGAGAAGAGGAAAGACTATCTAGCTACACGAAGGCCTATAGAGGCTCAGTTATTGCTTAACCTTAAACGACGCCAACTACCATCTTACTACTGTGACACTGAGTGCGTATCAAATGGTGATCTATGAAGGTGATGCTAGATGTGCATCCCGACAATTGATAATATCATCTAATGGATGATGTGAAGTATGATATTATTTTGGATAGATTAATTCACTAGACTCGGCAGGTGAAGAGATTGTAGAGTACATGAACAGTGTCTGTGCACCAGCCTGTATTTTCCACCCTTTCCTAATCCAGCAGCCCATCCTCCGTTCCCCTGTCTCCTAACAACTCAACCGAGCCAGCACAACACTAATTCCTGTATATATATGTAGTGTTCTTCTCCTTCAGAAATCCTCAGTTCATTACATTTACTGAATATCTCTTAAGGGGTGTGTTTGGATTAGACCAGGGTTAGTAATATGCAGAGATTCTCGGATATATTCCAGGCTACTGTTTCTACTTGGGGTATAATCCAAATGTCTATGATTCAAAGTGTGAGAGGTTGAGTTTTATACATGTGTGTCAAACTGTTACATCAATGCATGCTTAGCAGTTACATATCTCAGGGGTGTAGATGCATGGAACATGTTTGGCATAGGAAAACACTACCATCGAGAACATCAACGTAACATTCTGTAAACAAGACTGTAACTAGATCTAACTTGACAATTAAGTCTTGATGTGTTGCTAAGTGGATGGATGACGTATTAATACCTTGGATAGATAGTTTATAAGTGACCTGGACAGGAAGTGAGGACAAGCAGGCTCTACGCAGAAAGTATCTCATTTAATATAATAAATCATCTTTCATATACATCTGCATCTACACTTATTATATTTTCTTTGCAATACTCAACGTATATTTACATATATTGACATACAAAAATTCATAATTATTTTATACCTTTTGTCCAAACATATATAAGTCGATAAAGACCTCCTACAGTAGTTACTGTTGGGAGGGTCTGGTGCACTAGTGCTTAAAGAGATAACAGGAAACGTATTGCATTCATTCTTGTGGTTCTACTTCTACTTGGTGTTCTCTGCGGGGAGAACACATATCGTGGTGTGTGGGAGCTAGTCCCATATGGGCTAGCTCCACCCAGTACGGACTCACACCAGAGGGCATTGACACCTATGATCCAACACTGGCAGTCTTTTAAATACTGCCGTCAAAACCTTTCAACGTCAAGTCCATCGACAATCACTCCATCGTTCTCTGGACGAATCCTTCCATCCTGATCGTCAACTCGTTGTCATTGACGAAGCGCTCAAGTGCGCGGTTGGGGGATGCCTTTGTCATCGCATCAGAGGGATTGTCCTTGCCGTTGATCCACCTGATCTCTGCAATCTCTCGTCTCTCATATGACTGCCTCAACGCCATGATATCAATCATCAGGCGCTTCTCCTTCGTAGTTCCCAGCTTCACAAGGCATTCGTACAGGGAGAACGAATCCGTGCAGACAACCAGGGGGATAGCTGGTAGTCCCAGTCGGTCTGTGATCATGCGAACCGTCGTCGCGATGGACAGTCCGACGTCAAAGCCGTTCACCATGCCATAGATCTCGGAGGCTAGGACGCTTCGAGTGACGCGCTTGCACTTGGTCGAGCTCCAGTGGATGAGGTTGCCACGGATGTCGAACTGGTTATCCGTGCGGGCCGTCTCGGTGACAAGCGTAAGAATGAAGCCAATCTGGGAGCTCAGGTCCTTGTTGTTGGCGAACGACCCATCGGTAAATACCATGAGCTTGGCGGTGGTGAGGTCGATAGGCACGTACCTCAGTCCACGTTGGATGTTACCCATCTGCCACTTGAGGCGGTTGTTGAGCTTTTCACATTCTGCTTCATCCGGGTTTTGAGCCTGTGCAGCCACGGACAAATCAAATGACGCGTCTGGTTGGCAGATTGACGCGATGTACGCGCCGCGAGCGCGCTGTTCCACGTACCTCTGGGCACGGTCAGTTGCCCTTGTGTCTATAAGATCAATCTTGGTCCCTTGGCCTTTCTGCTTGAGTACTACGATCTCATCTTCCAGCGTCAGTTTCGCTCCGTTGAAGTCCAGTGGTGTTTCTGGAGACAGGAGCGTCTTGGGCTTGGATCGAAACTGCGCCTTCTGGATCTTTTCTTCTTCAGTTGTCGAGAAGGCGGGTGTGGCCAAGATCAGAGTGTCGTCAGTTTGCATTCCGATCATTCCAAATGTCGTTGGGCCGTGGTTGGTGATCATCAGACATGGGTCAAATGTTGACGTTGACATGTCCAGTTCGGACGTGTGGTGGCCTTGATACGTCGCAAACCAATGGACGCCAGCTTCAGCGATGCCGTAAAGTGGCTTAATGACGCGGATGATCGTGTTCTCAGGGTACTTCTGTTTCAACTCAGCAGGCAGGTCGGCCAATACAACGCGGAACAGGTCGGTCTGGGCCTGAGGGTACGCTTGCGTGATATCGCGGAGAGTCAGTGTCATGCCCATTTTCATCAGCGACGGTGCGAGGGCCAGAAGGAGGCGTTGGCTTGCGCGCTGGATCGTTGGCGATTGTGTCAGAATTGTCTCCTTTGCCTTGTCCATGTAGCCTTGGATGACCAATCTGGATTTCTCATAGGGCTTTTCGGTCTTGCCTTTGATTTCGCGCACCATTCGTGACTTAAATATGCGGTGCTTGCCGTGATGAACTGGGTCATACAGCTCAAAGCTGAACACACCGCGGCCAATAAGGTCATCTATCTCCTTTGTGTCCGACTCTTCGAATGGAGCACCGGGAGTTGTGATGACACCATCGTTCCGCAGCTTGACAGCGAGATCGCGGTCGTTTTTCTCTTTTGTGCTTAGGAAGGCATCATTGGTCCTCTTCGGTTTGTTCTTGGAGCCGGGAGGGCGACCTCGTTTGCGTGGTCGGGGTGGTTCAGGCTGTGGATCATGCTGTCCTTGGGGCTGCTCGGTCTCACCATCTTGGTCACGGTTCGAGGAGCTCGGAATAGGGTCGGTAGCGGCGCCTCGGTAGTACGGTTGGAGTAGAGTAGATCTGAAGGTTGCAGGTCCATTTACCATATCCAGCGTCACGTTGTGGCCATCGGTAGCAGCAATCTTGTAGGGTCCCTGCCAGCCATCCTTCTCACGCCAGACCCGAACCTCGCTCTGCAGCGGGAGCGCGAGGACGTCGGTGGTAGACGGGCCGTTGCGCGTGTTGAGTGCATCGTTCACCTGTCGCTCAGCTGCGACCTTGCGAAGGACCTTCATCGCCTTTTGGATTGCGTCAGAACGCTTTAGAGTCGATGGCGAGGGCGGAGAGTCCAATGTCATGCGGGGGTATGCCCCGAACACGAGAAGGGTAGGGACTAACCCATCAGGTCCAGCCGTGTCGTTTACTGCTTTCACGGCCATTTGTAGGATTGCTTCGACTGTTGTGCTGCTTCCGAGTTCAGTAGACAGAATCTCAAACGCGCGGCGTAGTGGTGAGTGATATCTCTCGAGCTTGCCGATTGACCAGTAGGCCTCGACTGGCGCCTGTTTGCATGAGATGCCTAAGACCTTGGCCTCGTTGTGGAATTCCGTAGAGGCAAAGTTTGTGCCGGCATCGTGGGTGATGATATCGGGCGGGCCTTGGTAGGTGTCGATCCAGAGCGAGCGTAGTACTTCCCAGGTATCTTTGGCAGACATCGATGGTAAGAATCGGGCGCCTTGGAAGGCTGTAGCTGAGTCGACAACATGGAGAACGGGGCGGTTGTTGAGGTACATCACGTCTACCAGGATCTCGTAATTGAATTCATGGTCGTCCTTAAGGGTGAATTTGAATCGTCTCGGTGCCGTGCTGTGCATTTGACAGTGATGACAGGACTTGGCAATCATTTCTAAAGTCCCTTTATCGACATCGTCGTGACCAGCCTTTTCCAAAAGTTGGTATAGGCGGTTGGTTGCTGGGTGCCCGAAGCGGCGGTGCAGGCGCCGTAGTTCGATTTCGGAAAGAAAGACACCTGCGTTCTCCGTTTTGCTTAAGAAGAACCACGGGTGGCCCCATTTGCGGATCACCGGGATGGTCTTCTTGCCTCGAATGAGTTCGTCCGTAGTGTTGTTGAAATAAACTCCAAGGCGGTCCATATCGGCAAGGCACAACAGGAAGGGTGTAGGCGTGTCGAGCACGTGGAACTTCGTTGTTCCAATTGGTGTCTCAATTGTGACAGTACCAATTGAGGTCGTCGTTGAGCCTTTTCCGAACCGGATTGATGCCTGACCAGCAGTTGATTCATCCATTTGGACTGATGGATCCTCACGCTGAAGCGCGAGATACTGCTCTTTGCCAGCAGTGGAGACTCGTGCAGCGCCTGTATCAGGAAGAATACCTTGGAATCTCATCTTCGAGTACCGGTCTTGAATCATGAATTGAGTGGCGGGGACGTCTGAGTTGTTCGTGCGAAAGACATCTTCGCCGGTGAGCTGGTGCAAGAAAGCCTGGTTAGTGAGGTATTGACAAGTCTCGACTAAGAAAGTATCAGATTCATCGTACTCTTCATCATCATCAGACTTTTCGTCCTGGGGCAACTGCTGATTCATCTCATGACCTTCGTAGTCGGTCAGATAGGTTGCGAAGTCGTCTATAGTGGTACCAGTGAAATTGCAGTGGGCGACGTACGCGTTGCGGGACTTGCGGCGTTCTTCGTCAGTGTGCTTAGTTGACCAGCATCCTTCTTTGTGGCATACGAAGCACTTCTTCTTCCAGTCACGGGGTCGAACGTCACGGCGGCCTCCTCGACTTTGTTCGCGGGGGTCGTCACGACGGCTTCCTCCTCGAAAGTTGCCTCGGCCCCTTCTGCTGTTATTGTAGCGGCGGTCGAGGTAATACTGGCCGTCTTCGGCATCATCCATCATCATCTGTTGAGTGGAGACACGGCTCATATGCGTCTCAATTGATGAACGCATGTCTGAGAACAGTTCCTCACACAGTTTGGCTGGCTTGAATAACGCGTGTTCAAGTTCGGGTACTCCTCGGCATGCTTTGATCACAGCAGTGCGGAGGTTGGCTTCACCGGCGTAGTCTGGACCAAGTGCGCGTTGGCACAGTTGGAGCTTGTCCAGCAGGGTCTGTAGGACTTTGTGCATGTTCTTTTCGGTCGACTCTTGACGCATTTTATTGAATGTAGTACTGGTCCAATCGGTGTAGTAGTAGTGGTGATTGACCTCGGTGTCAAAGTGTGTTTTTATTTTTTCATACGCCGCGGCGAAGGTGTCGTCCCGATTGATGTAGTGAAGGTAGTAGGCTTCCGCTCGTCCAGTGAGGATGCGAGGAAAAACGGCGTGGAACTGCTCTGGGCGAATCTCGGCATGGTAGCAGATGTTAAAGAACATGCGGAGTTTATCTTCTAGTAAATCATATGGCTCGCCGGTGTACTTCTTCTTCCGATCGAATGTCTTGACAAATTGTGAAGAAATGCTAGGATCGAGGCGCGCGTTGGAAACTGGGCGTGGAGGAAGTGTACTGTACGGATCGTACGAAGGGAGATTCGGTTGGGGCATGTACTGCATCTGCACCGGGTAGGGAGCGTATGGTGCTCGTGACCATGATTGTTGCGGCGGCGGCGGCGGGAACGGCGTTGTCTGGCTCGGCAGTGTCGTACCTTCTCTCGGTGGGAGCTGTGGTTCTGACGATCCAATCGGCCAATTCATCGGTTGGTGGACATTGTCTTGCTTGTTTTCTGGTTGTACATGAGGAGAGGGAGGAGGTTGTTGCTTAACTGGGAGTATGGGCTTGTCGGACTGGGGGTCCTGTTCGTTTGGCTCTCTTTTCTTCTCCGACATCTTCGGGCTTGAGCGTAGCAGTGCTTGTTGTTTTTCGAAAGCACGGGACTGAGTGTCAAACTTCGCAGTGCGGAGCTCGTCTTCATTCCACTCGGGGGCTTCCTCTAGTTGTATCATATGGGCAAGCTGTTGCCCTATCCTGCCATTGTTTCTGCCTGTGTAGACTCCGTGAAATCGGAGGAAGATCTTCAGTTCGCGCCGGAAGGGCATGTACACCGTGTCGAACATATCTTTGTTCCAAGTCTCAAATTCCTCACGGAAGGCGTAGAACACGTCATCATCGTACAGTTGTTCAAAGTCGTAGTTCTGAATAGCTCTGGCGACGAAGGTCGTGAGATGTGTCGCATTTGAGGTCGGGGAGATTGGGGAGTGCCACAGGTCGGGCTCGATGACATTCCATTCACTCTTGTTGACGCGGATCCCTTCCATGAGTTCTTCGCGCGTGTACTCCATTTTTCGGGGGCTTGTGCTTGAATCGCCTGTGTCGCTAGCCCTGTTGCTTGAAGATGGCATATCGGGCGGAAGCGAGGTCAGCACGTTGTGTTTCGGTTATTTTGCGTGGAATCAGCTGCTCAATTGGCACAGCTTCTAACGTGATTTTCGGTGGTATTGTAGTGCGGAATTGGTCTTCTGCCAGAGAGTATAGCGTCAGGCGCCAGGGAGGTCTTTGCAAAAGTTCGTACTGTTGTTTGCGTTGGAGGACGCGCCGGAGGTTTGCGAAAAAGAAAGCTCGACGGCTTATTGCTTTGCACAGAATCTTCTCTCGAGAGTATGGCTTCAAGCGCCAGGGAGGTCTTCGAAGATGGGATCTGTCTCTTCTTCCTTGCTGTCTGTGGTTGACCAAATCAACCACTGATCAGTGTTGGGAGGGTCTGGTGCACTAGTGCTTAAAGAGATAACAGGAAACGTATTGCATTCATTCTTGTGGTTCTACTTCTACTTGGTGTTCTCTGCGGGGAGAACACATATCGTGGTGTGTGGGAGCTAGTCCCATATGGGCTAGCTCCACCCAGTACGGACTCACACCAGAGGGCATTGACACCTATGATCCAACAGTTACTCTAATTTAAGTTCATTACTTTTTCTGAATATCTCTGAAGGTCTATTCATACCCTCTTTGTGTCACCCTTAAGCTCTATTCAACTGCTTCGTTGTTCGGCATATATACTTCACCTCCCTATACCATTCCAGCATTCTTCTACGATCCATAACCTCACAATAAGTCTCTTACCTTGTGGGGGCATACTTGAGATCTGATGCGGGATACCAAGTGAGATCGACGTTGTGATTCAACCAAGTTGTCACGGTTTCAGTACAACATGCTTGGGTGATCTTGTAGGTACAGTATATTAATTATAATTCTCTAGAGAATTCCTATAGCTAGAATACAAATATATATATACACTCTGAGATACTCCTCATCTGTAAGGTTCTCCCTATATCTGGAATAACATGGAATCCTCGACAATACCCTAGAAGATTCTTGATACACCTGTGGTCCTCATGAACCTTCAGTATGCTTCCAGAAAGTTCATTGAGAATCTTCTAAGCTCCTTGTATTCCGAGATCCTTCCCGAAGATTCCCTTGCATTCATTGCCTGCGCTAGCCAGCGTAGGCTACAGGAATGTCACGGAATGTATAAAGGGAGTATCAGGATCTGGATGGGTCGGGATCAATAACTGTGTTGTGCAATAAGGAGAGTAAATCTAACTATGTACATGGAAGTCTCTAAGTCCCAAGTTCGCTAAGCCATTCCTAGGACTTAGTCCCGTAACAAGGAATCCCTAGGCTTAACAGCCGTTACACAAGTGACCCGAAACTCCAACTTTCCATACCGAAGGCGACACGCAAGCACTTCCTCAACCTCCCCTTCGTCCTCTCCAGTGATGATGAGTGGGAAGGACTTATCTTGAAATTGTATGGGCAACAGATCATCACTGGCCTTAAGTAACTTTCAGGTGGAAACACATCATGTATTTTCATAGTTTCCGGAAGAGCTAACCTGAAGGAATTATCCACTTGGGCAGTGATGGTGAATGATCCATTGATTCGGAAGTCCAACTTCTTGGAGGGACGTGCGGATGGGGAATATCTCATATCTAACCAAACTTTGTCACCAACTGCGAAGTCAGCAGGACGACAGTGAGCATCTACGTTGCGACGCATGGTGTGACGCCCGGACATTTTAGTGGCCACGTGGCCGTCGGTTCAATAGTTGGTAAGCCGACACAGGGTCAATCCAGGAATTCCAACAACTAGTTTCACACACACGAGTCTTGTGTGTGACAAATCACGATACAAAAGGTTTGTCATGGATATTGGTTTTCATGCCAAACCCTTGGGTTGCAGGCAATGAGGGACAGGAGGTTTCGTGTTGGCAACTCTATTTCAACAGTTGAACTCTTATGTAAATATATACAGATTCATATCCTTCTAGATACTTTTCTCTTTAGTTTAGAATCTTATGATTTGAGTCCACGCCAGCTTTTGACCACTCGCCAATTGTCTCTTGTCCCTCGAGTTTCCACACATGGTATCTTGAGCTTTGACAATTTGTGATTGGGCAAAGGTCCATGCATTTTGGAAACGTGATGCGAGACGTTGAGCATTGGCGAGGTTGAGCTTGTCAGTGGGTGTGGCGCCAGTAGTTGAGCTTTTCCTGTCGAAATTAGTGCGAGGAGGATATCTGTGAACCACTTCAAATGGATTTAGACCGCCGAGGGAATTGTGGGGGAGGGTAAGTTGTGCATAATCCATGATGGGTAGGAGATCCGACTAGTTATCTTGGTAGTAGTTGACGAACGGTCTGAGTTGCTTCTGGAGGTAATGGTTGTAGATTTCGGTCTGATCATCAGTTTGAGGATGGTCAGCTGTTGACAGTTTTATCTTTGTTCCTAGTATCCTGTTAAATTCTTCCTAGAAGGAGGAGATGAATTGCAGGCCACGATCAGAGAGCATAGTGACAGGGGCGCCAAAATATCGGTAAATATGATAAACATGAAGTGTTTGGATTAGGTCCTGGTCAACAATGTCCAGCCTAATTGTGCTATGTTGCAGGCTACTGTTACAATTATTCATGGGGTCATCATCAGGGTTTGGAGTAATTTCGGTTTTGGTGTGGGTTGTTAGATTGATACCTAAGCGTGTCGCATAGTAGTCAGACATGCGACTCGAGTATCATATGCACTGTAAACCTCAACCCCAAAATGATGATACAAATCAGGTTTTACATGCTACGTCCTGTATAGCTAGCATGGTTGGAATATGGGGGATTTACCTGTAGATAGATAAAGACGTTGTAGCCCTCTGATAGTTGGGACAAGTCTTCTACAATATTGTATTGGAATCAAATCTAGCCACTCATTAAGCAATCTCATGAATTATTTCCAATGTCTGTGATAACAGACATACATATACAATATTGACAACAAGTTTTAATGTTGATAATAAAGCATTGCAAGTTGGCGAGAAATGACTGTTTTGTGACAAGGAATTGAAATGGTTTGCTTGCTGAAACGGTGGATAATTACAAGAATGTTGTCAAATCCGTGTTTATCCTTGTTGAACGAGCAGGAATCCATAGTGACGTGCTCCCAGGGCCGAGTTGGGACACCTAGGGGATGTAGGAACCTGGGTTTTCGGTCGCGAGGGACAGAGCTGCGGCGGCAAGTTTGGCATATTGGGACATTCCACGCCAATAGTACGATTGAGAGACTAGGCGTAGGGTCTTGGCAGCACTAGGGTGAGCAGTGGAGATCTGATTGTGGGCTTCACAAATGAGAAGGGTACGGAGATTGTCTGTATCAGGAACAACAAGACGTTTGTCGAAAAGGAGTAGTCCTTGAAGCAGCGTAAATTTTCCAGGGCAATCAGAGAGAGCTTGAGCATACAGTGCTTAGAGAGATGGCACTTTTCGATTTGCGCTGAGGATTTGATCAACCACACCAATATATGGGGAGATTGCTGCAATGTCAATGGCACAAATGACATTTTCTTCGGGGGTATCTTGGGAAAGTTCGCGGGATATGATCTCGGAATCTAACTGATCTTCCTTGAGGAGTTGAAAGAGACTTTGGCTTTTCTTGACTCTGTTCTGTGGTTCAAGCTCATCAACTCTGCGTGTTAAGGTGTCGGCAAGTAGATTATCTTTTCCAGGACGATAGGAAATCATAAAGTTGTAATCAGCGAGCAATTCAGCTCATCGAGCTTGCCGTGAGTATATAGCTTTGGAATTCACAAAGTATTCCAATGCTTTATGATTAGTATAGACCCGAATCTGGTGAGGTGTTCCTTACAATTCAGTGCGCCAGTTTCAAAATGATCGAACAATAGCGAGCATTTCCTTGTCGTGCACAGCATAGTTGAGTTCAGCGGGAGCCATTGTTTTTGAAAAGAAAGCAACAGGGAGCCAATCTTTGCCATGCTTCTGCGAGAGAACACTTACAACCACTCCGTCGGAGGCGTAAGTTTCCAGCATACACTCGAGATCTGGGCTGTAGTGCTGGAGGATGGGAGCTGAGGTGAGAGTAGCTTTTAGCGTGTCAAAAGCGTAGGCACACTCGCTGCTAAAGATAAAAGTAACATTATTTTTTGTAAGATAAATGAGAGTTTGAGCAATAATTCCGTAATCTTTGATAAAATAACAGTAAAAGTTACAAAAGCCGAGGAAAGATTGTATGCCTTTCACTGAAGTAGGGTACTGCCAGTTTTTAACAATGGAGACTTTTTCGGGATCAACTTCAATTCCATCAGTAGAGATAATGAAACCAAGGTACTTAGTGCGTTTGACACTGAATTCGGGTTTCTTGAGATCAGCTTGCAGTCCAGCATTCCGGAGGCGTTGGAGGACTAGTGTCAGTTGGTACTTATGTTGTGATGGGCATGTTATACAGCTAGGATACTTGCATGTACATAACTTAATTAGATGTTTACGCTGTTTGTGTAGTTCCTGTATTGTTTGGGATATCTGCAGGAGCAAGCTCATGTGGTCAGGAGCCAACTAGCGGCCGCACATGAGTATAAGTAGCGAGTTCTCGGCACACAATTAGTTTAGTACAATCAAGTATAGTGTACCTCAGATACACCTTCAACCACAACCTGAAACTCATCAATCTATATACTTGTACAAGGTTAGCATGCATAGTGATACTAACCTAAGCTCATAACCACAATAGGTTATGAGCCCGGGCGATTATGCTGCACCACAATCACGCCAACACGTCCATGTATTAAACAACTATGGCAAAAGACGACAACAAGATCATTCTCCAGCTGGGATTTTCATTTACAAAGTGGAAGACAAGTCTTCAATCAAAGCTTGCACGACGCAATGTTTTGGGGCACGTATTCCACAACATGCCTGGACTGTGACCAGTGCACGCCCCCTGTCGACGCTAGCTCTAGTAATACGAGCCCCGAAAATCTCCCTAACCTGTCTACCAAGCATGAAATTAAACTCGAGCAATGGTTACTGGGGGAGATTGAGGCCAAGAACGTCATTACTAGTAGGCTATCATCATCAATATGCCATAAGAACTATGATCACATGACAGCAAAAGAGCTGTTTGATGCAGTAGCTTGCACCCGGCAGGAAACTGCTACAGCACCGTATGCTACAGCTCTCGAAAGTTTTTTAATGATCAGATTCATGACCACTGCTGATGACTATATTGACAGGTTTCTAGCTGGTATCCAGTGTCATAGGCTAGAGCCTAAGGCAGCCAAGGCTTGAGCTTGGGTGACTGATCTGAGCTGATACCAATCAGGTGACTGTTTAGTTGCTCTATTTTTGTATAGTCTGGTAACAGCACAGACCACCTTTCAATGTATATAAGGAAGACTTTTCCTCTTCCATCTTCTTTCTTTAGTTTAAGATCTTCTATACACAGCACACAGTACAATTCGAATACAATTATACTTCTAGCCCTTACATCATCTTAAACTCACCTTTCATTGAAATTCATTGACATTGACATAACATCAAGCTATTGTCCTCAGTGATTAATGATAAGTATCCCCAAGTTCTTTGACTATATAATAATAGTACTACTAACTATAAAGTCATTAACATTATTAGCATATTTAGGGATAACATTATAGTTATTTTCTTTTATGCATCATTATAACTTATAACTCATTGTCTTTATAATCTTAATCTACATTAAGCACTGTCTATATCTTTCCAAATCTACCTTTATCTGTTGTTGTATTGTTATACTGGATCTCTTACAAAATATTTTTGGTGTTTGATTAATTGTATCACTTATCCCCTTTTGTGGCTGCTACCTTTTATTTGTCTACCAATTATTATTTCATTCTAGACTGGCAACTATGTCATCCCCTATGGATAGCACAGGAGAAGACTCTAAGGATGTACAACTTTTGGATTTTTTAAAGCAACTTCAGCAGCAGCTTGAGCAGCAAAGTCAGGAAATGAAAAAACAGAGCAAGATAATACATAACCTCCAACAGCATGCAAATTCTACTACTCAGGCTCTCAAATAAGCAAGGCAGTCAAAACCCACAACCCTTGAGCCAACACCAGCAACAATTGGTTTGCCCCAGACTAAAGGTACTCAAGAAAGGCTACCAAAACTTGACAAATTTAAAGGAGATAGAAGTATGTGGGATGAGTGGCACCTAGGAGCTCTCCACAAGCTTTCAAGAGATGGTGTAGCCCTGGGTTCCCCTTTTGACCAGTTCATGTACATCTACTCACGACTAGATGGTGATGCAATAAAGATGGTCTCAGCAACAGCAAGAACCCTGTCAGAAAATGGAGAAGGCACAGGAGTTGATTATTTGGAGTATCTTAATACAGTCTTTGGAGATCCCAACAAAAAAGCAAGGGCAGAGAGAGAGCTCTATCAAATGAAACAAAAAGAGAAAGAACCATTTCCAGATTTTCTCACAAAGTTTGAAACAGTGCTAGCAAATGCTGGCTGGTCATCCTATTCTGATTGTCAAAAAATCTCCCTCTTGAAGAATGCCCTCACCAGAGAACTCCAGCTAGTGCTTCTCGGCTCATCAAAGAATACATGGGCAGAATTTGTTTCCTATGTCCATACTATTTACAGTGATAAAGAAGCAATAGACCAAATTAATCCACCATTCTCTCTACCAGCAACTAAGATTAGATAGCAAAACTCTTCGGAAAACTCAAACACATTAAAAATGGACTGGGAGCCAACAAAATCTACCTTTATAGCAAATACCCAGGGCCAGAAAAACCAAAGAGCATCATGGGTTACAAAAGATGTACTTGCATTTAGGAAGAAAAAAGGTCTCTGTGTGAGGTGTGGACATAAAGGACATATTGCCCCTAATTGTAACTATCTTCCACCCTTAAAGCCAGCAAACATAAATCTAGCAAAGCTCACCGAGGAAGAAGAGGTGGAATTAGTCAGGATGGCACAGCCCGAAGGATTGAAAGGACGAGAGGGAAAAGAAGAGCTCCTGTACTAAGTCACTTACAGGAGCCAAAAGCTGGGAAGGAACTCTGCAGTATGAGTAGTCTTTCTAAAGAATGGAATTTATTTAAGCCTAACATGGACTGTGAGCTTTTCCATACTACTGCATTAATCAATGGATCCAACCAGCTGTGCACACTTATTGATCCCGGATCGTCAGCCTTTGCAAGTATCAGTAAAAAACAATTACAAAAATTAAAATTAACCAACTCTCCCTTACAGCCAAGAGCTATTACTGGTGTTTTAAGCAACATGACAGCCATAATTGACCAAGTAGCTTGTTTCGAACTAGATATTGGAGGCCTGAAAATCGAAAAGGCCTGGGCTTATGTGATTCCAAACCAAGCAGAGGATCTAATTCTTGGTATGCCCTGGTTAAAATACTGTCATGCTGAATTGGACTCTATAAATTCTAATTTAACATTCAAACATCATGGCTTGACACTTATCAGCAACGAAGAAAGAGAAATGAGAAATGAGGAACTAGGAGCTCATGCATTTACTGTCAGTCAAGTTATGGCCTCAACTTTCACAGGCCTAGCACAGAGAGCAAGGAAAAGCAAAACAGTGCAGGTGTTTGCCGCCTCACTATCAGACATAGAAAAAGCGCTCAGGGCAAATATACAGCTTTCTATTAAAGAAATTACCTCTATGCTACCTGACTCTTACAAGTCTTTTGCTCAGGTTTTTAATCCAAAAGAAGCAGCTAGTCTACCACCTCATAGGCTCGGAATTGGTCATGAGATACCTTTAGAGAAAGATCAAAATGGAAATGAAAACCCTGTTCCATGGGGACCGCTTTATAACATGAGTCATGATGAACTTCTAGTGCTTCGAAAGGAATTAACTAGCCTACTTGATAAAGATTTTATTCAACAAAGCAAATCATCAGCTGCAGCACCTGTTCTTTTTGCAAAGAAGCCTGGAGGTGGCCTAAGATTCTGTGTTGACTACAGAGGAATAAATGCAATCACAAAGAAGGACAGGTACCCTCTTCCTCTGATAAAAGAGACTCTGAATGCTCTGAACTCTGCTAAGTGGCTCACAAAGCTGGATGTGTCAGCTGCTTTTCACAGGATCAGAATGGCTTAAGGTGAAGAATGGAAGACAGCATTTAGGACAAGATATGGCCTATTTGAGTGGAAAGTTTGTCCTTTTGGACTTACTGGATCTCCTGCCACCTTCCAGAGGTATATAAACTGGGTCCTTAGAGAGTATTTGGACAACTTCTGCTCAGCTTACGTGGATGATATCCTTATATTCACCTCGGGAACACTTCAAGACTATAGAGAGAAGGTAGCTAAGGTACTAACAAGCCTACACAAAAATGGTTTACACTTAGATATCTCAAAGTGCGAATTTGAGACCAAAAAGACTAAGTATCTCGGCTATGTGATAGAAGCAGGAACTGGCATCAAGATGGATCCAACTAAGGTGCAAGCAATTACAGAATGGAAGTCACCTACTAGTGTTAGATCGGTAAGGTCATTTCTAGGATTTGCAAATTACTATAGGCTTTTCATCAAGGACTTTGCAAAGCTTGTCAGACCTTTGACAAATCTAACCAGGAAGGATCAAAAGTTTGAATGGACAAAAGATTGTGAGGACTCCTTTCAACATATCAAGAATCTTTTCAAGGAAGAACCAGTTCTAGCTACTTTTAATCCAGATCTAGAGACACAATTAGAGCCCGACTCATCAGGATGGGCTATTGGTGGTACCTTAACACAACTTGATCCAGTATCAAAACTATGGAGACCAGTTGCATTTTATTCAGCAAAACATCTCCCAGCAGAGTGCAATTATGATATTCATGACAAGGAGCTCTTAGCCATCATTAAATGCATCAAGGAATGGAATAGCGAGCTTAGAGGGCTAAAGAAGCCCTTTACCATTCTTACAGACCATAAAAACCTGGAGCCATTTGAAAGAAAGAAGGTATTAAATGAAAGACAAATTAGGTGGATGGAAGTACTTGCTCCTCTAAACTTCAAACTAAAGCATAGACCAGGGAAGTCAAGCGTTGTACCTGACGCACTATCTAGAAGAGAGCAAGATATACCAAAGGATGCTTCAGATTCTAGGATTGCTGCTAGGGAAAACATCCTTCTAGCACCTCAACTTTGGATTAAGTCTATGGTCACTACTAACTTACCTTGCCCATTTCAAGATGATGCAGACCTTTGCAGTTTGTGGAATCAAGCCTTAAAATCAGGAGAGCCTATTGAAAGATACACCAGAGCATTTAACTCAGTCAAAAATCAAGATAGACTTTTTCCTTCTGACCTCGAGCTAAGGATTTCTACAGGGGAATGTGCAATATCTAACGAAAATATTCTGTATTATAGGGAGAGAATTTGGCTACCTAACTTTGAGCCCTTGACTACAGCTGTTATACAAAAGATTCATGATTCTTTCCTCTCGGGTCATCCAGGAAGAGATGCTACAATTTCATTAGTGTCAAGGAAGTTTTTTTGGCCAGGATCAAACCAGGAAGTAAGGAGGTTTGTAAGAAATTGTGATGTTTGTGGCAGAACCACTATTTGGAGAGACAAGAATAAAGGTTTGCTCAGACCATTACCCATTCCATCACAGATATGGCAGGAAATATCTATGGATTTCATTACAGGCCTTCCTCCCTCTGGTCCTGAGAAGACAACTATTCTTTTGGTCATTACAGATAGACTAAGCAAAGGGTTAATCCTAATACCAGTTCCCCCAGATATGTTTGATGCAGAGGGACTGGCTAAATTATTTTTTCAGTACTACTTGCCCCACCATTGGATTCCTCGGGCAATTGTTTCTGATAGAGGACCTCAATTTGTTAATGCATTCTGGAACACTATATGTCTTAGACTTAAGATCAACCAGAGGCTATCAACAGCCTATCATCCAGAAACTGACGGTTCAACAGAGAGAGCTAATCAAGAGGTAGAAACTTATCTGAGAACATTCATTGCTTATGAACAGTCAGACTGGAAAGATTGGATCCCACTAGCACAGGTATCTATCAATAACAAAATAGCTACCACAACTCAGATAAGTCCGTTTTTTATGACCCATGGATACAATGCAATCTCTATATCTTTAGTATCAGATCATAATCCCTCTTCTCCAGGAACACCAGCTTCAAGAGGTCAGGATGTTATTGAGAAGCTCTCAGAGGCGCATCAGTTTGCACAGACATCAATGGCAGTTGCCCAGCAGTCTCAAGAAAAATATGCCAACAATTCTAGAGATACTGCACCTACTTATAAGCTTGGAGATCTGGTCTGGTTAAATTTAAAGAATATAAACACTGAGAGACCCTCCAAGAAACTTGACTGGATACATGCCAAGTACAAAATAACTAGAACATTTCCGGACTCAGCTCACTTTTATGAATTAGATACTCCTAAAGGTATTCATAATAAGTTTCACACATCACTCTTAAGACCAGCCCATGATGATCCTCTTCCTTCACAGAAGTCAGATGATTCTCAACCTCCAGGAATATTAACGAGTACTGGTGATGTAGAATTTGGAGTTGATGAGATTCTAGACTCAAGGAATAGAAAGATTGGAAGGGGCAGTAGGAAAGAGGTGCTTGTGAAGTGAGCAGGTTATGCCAAACCATCATGGCACCCACAACATGATTTTCAAGAGACCTGTGCATTGGATGCTTACAAAGCTAGAGCAAAAGCTAAGAAATGGGACAGAGAGGGTAATGTCATAGGCTAGAGCCTAAGGCAGCCAAGGCTTGGGCTTGGGTGACTGATCTGAGCTGATACCAATCAGGTGACTGTTTAGTTGCTCTATTTTTGTATAGTCTGGTAACAGCACAGACCACCTTTCAATGTATATAAGGAAGACTTTTCCTCTTCCATCTTCTTTCTTTAGTTTAAGATCTTCTATACACAGCACACAGTACAATTCGAATACAATTATACTTCTAGCCCTTACATCCAGAGCGTAAATAATGCAGCGGACGCATTACCGTCGCATGCTGTGCCAAAGCGCTCTGGTTACCATATTGGAGATAGTCAGGCAGCAGCCATATTTGTGATGGGAACCAAGAGGATTGAATGGTTGAACAACTGGAGGGACACCAGAATATATGAGCCCAATAATGAATATGTTCCATTGCAGACAATGATGTCATCACTATGTTTTGTTACAGGAAATTGTATGTTGCCAGCCCAAGTGGCGCATGCTGTTGTGATCTAACGCTGTTCAATCTGCGGACTTTGTGGCGAGCAGTTATTACATCTCACGTGATGGAACATGGGAGCGAAGTAAAAGAGGAAACATGCCCACTAGCCACATCTAAGCAATTACGGGCACATGTAGAACTGTAGCACATTCTCTGTAGGTAGACATAACAAACAATTATCATCAATAATTAAATCAACCTCCACACAATTGAGATCCATAGAAGTGCCAAACTTTCATACAACCCTCAATTGTATTGTCGCAATTGCATCTGTAACGAGCCACCACTGCATTCTAGAATACACTCTCTAACTGTTATAAGCTACACCGCTAGGTCTAGCAAACAAATGTCACAGTCTAAGCATAGGCACTTGAGCAACCTTATGGTCAGAGGTAGTTTATTTTCAATCTATGGTGAACTACAGATTGAAGAGGATAATAACAGTTACTTTATACATGATTATTATCCAGGCCAATGACACAGTTTTCTATCCATATATCCGTATCCCATCTCGTATCCCATCTCGTATCTCTTCTCGTATCCCTTCTCGTATCCCTTCTCGTGCCCTATTCTTAGAGGTGTTTGCCAAGTTATAAGACCCTGCTTCCAAGAATAGTCCCTGCCTAGTTTCATGCTAAGCCTGCGTTTGACAGCGCAGGCTACAGGCAATTACCGGCTTACAAGCCGTCACAACAAATTACAATAGGTTATAGCCCGGAAGCTCAAGTCAACATCTGTCATAAAATTTCATTACCCTTCCATCCAAAAAGTTCATATCTCTAACATCATGTCTTCCTCTTCCAACAATGTAAAAGCAAAGTCCAATCCAGCAACACCAACAATCCAAGCTAGTCTTAAAAGAATGCCCATTCATACAGGGAGTGAAAACTACCGCAGATGGGCAGGGGCTTGGGAAATTGTGTTGGAAGACAGCAAATTGTTCGGACTCATAATGGGGGAATTCATAGAGTCAGAAAGTAAAGATTCGGATGGATGGAGACACTGGAAACAACAGAATGTTAAACTGCGCAAAATACTTCTGAATGCTGTAGATGAGGATCTACAAACAGTGGTCATTGACAGTCAGACAGTCCACAAAGCATGGAACCTGTTTAAGGCTCGATATGATTGCAACACAACAAATACAACGATTTCTTTATTAAAATATTTCATAAATCTCTCTTTAAACAACGAGGATAACATCCCCGACCACCTCTCGAAGTTTACAGCCGCCTGGAACCGCCTAAAGCAACGCTCGCAAACAACAAAGTCGTCTTTAGGCCGAACCCTCCGAACGCTCACTTGCAATGATGAAATAAAGGGAGCATTTCTTTTATGTTCATTGCCTAAAACCATGGATAACCTCGTCAATAACCTTGCTACTAAAGAACTCACAAGCTTTGAAGACGTCCAGTATAGACTCTTAGATCTAACAGGCAGTACAACTGATATTCCAAAAGATAATACAGCCTATAAATCTACAGAGCTGGGCATGAAAGAATGTTCTTGGTGCAAGTCCAAAAAGATGAAATATCAGGGTCACCTATACACCAACTGCCAAAAGTTGAAAAAACACCGTAATAAGAAGAATCAGCAAAGAGAACTAAAGCTAAATGAAATTGCTTGTTATGGCTCAGTATGACTGCTACTCAGTATAATGACTTGTAGTTGTGGCTGTACCACTGTGCCATAAACACTGGCCCGAACTGTGGAGGCCTTATCATATCAGGCGCCGACATTTAGTTAAGTCACGCTAGGCTGTACAGTTGTACTTAGTTAGGTGTAAGATGTAGCTTTAGTTCTGTAGTTTTGCAATCTCTATTATTAGTCCACAAGCTATTCTTGCCCCCGTCCGTTCTGATATACTCTCGTGCAACATCGGCCAGTTCCCAATCTCGAAGACGGCTATCTCTTCACATACCAGCCGTAACATTGCTGGTGCTGCAGCTCACGAAAGTGAATTCTCAGACCACGCCCTTGTTTCAAACTCTTCAACTGTCACTTCAGCAAAGTGGATCTTCGACACAGGTGCATCAGCACACATGACTGGATGTGAAAGCGAATTTGAAATTCTTACCCAAATTCAAGGTCAAAGTGTCAAAATTGCCAATAACACACACGCCCCGCAACTGGGAAAGGCGCGGTAAGGTTAAACCTTTTGACAAGTAAAGGAGAAGTCATAAATACTGTCCTCCATGATGTCTTGCTGGTACCATCATTTCAAACAACGAGGCTATATTCATGGGATAAAGCAAGGGAGCAAGGATACAAACTAAAAGGAGAACAAGAAAAATTTTTTTAATTGATTTGTTTGGGCATGAAGTATTGTGGGCTAAGTCGGGAAATAAGTCATAATATATACAGACAAAGAAATATAATGCAAATTTTGCCACCTATTCTGAGCTCCATAAGGCGTTGGGGCATCCAGGCATCACAGCCATTAAAAATCCTCCTGAGCTGTACAATAATTGCGAAAACCTTCGCTTACCACCCACAAACTTTCACTGCCCAACAGGAGAGAAAGCTAAATCTAAACACATTGTACCAAAATCAATCCATGAAATTCTAGCCTGTAAATTTGACATTATCTACTCAGATCTATCTGGAAAATTCTCCGTCCCATCACTCGGCCAAAGTCTACACTATATTACCTTTATTGATGGAAAAACACAATACTCTTGGGTCAAGTTCCTCCGAAAAAAAAGTCATACTGCACAAACAATGCTCGATTTTATTTGCTTTGTGAAAACACAATTCGGTACAAATATCAAACGTTGGAGGACTGATCAAGGAGGAGAATTTGTCAACCAAACTGTCAACTCTATTTTTAACTTCGAAGGAATAGTACATGAAATATCACCAGCCTATGAACACGAGAGAAATGGATTAGCTGAACGGTATAATCAAACACTAACTACCATGGCCAAAGCAATGTTAATTGAATTAAATACCTCACTGTGGGCGGAAGCAATCTCAACCGCCTGCTACCTAAAAAATCGCCTCCCTCATTCACAGCTACCCACCCACACCACGCCATAGGAGGCCTTGCTAGGCACTAAACCCACAATACACCATCTCCAATCTTTTGGCAAAAACTGCTTTGTTCACATACACAAGGACTCGCGACCTGCAGGAACAAAGCTGCTACCAAGAGCTATGGAAGGCAAGTTTGTGGGATTTACAGAAAGCACAAAAATATTCCGGATATGGATCCCTTCGAAGAATAAAGTAATCAAATCTTCCAACTTCAAATTTGCGCCGCTCGATTCAGGGGAAGCAACAGTAATAAACGCCCTTGACACCCGAAGCAATCACATGCAAATAAAAGTGACAGAAACTGAAATTTCTCCAAAGGAAATCTTATGTTGTGAAAACCAACCAGAAGGTTCTGACACCCCTTCTGTTGGTACAACGGGGCTCACTTGGTTCAATGCCTCAAAAATGCTGTAAACAAGTGGTATCATTCTATCTTCTTTTTCCTCTTCCCTTTCCTCAAGCACTAATATCTAAATTACAAATTGGAGCTTGGCGCCCGAGCCAAATCACGTGATACATTGACTAATTCTTTCAGAGGTACATATCCAAGTCAAGACATTTATCCGAACGCCATTCACCTATGAACCAACACCTTCCAACCTCGAAAATTCCTCCTCATTCCGGCCAAATTCGCAGCAAATACATCATCAAAATGGACAATCTCCAATATACATAACAGCACAACCCCAAACTTCCGAAATTAGTGAAAACCAAGTATCAGAATATAGTCGACCCAAAAGGTCGCCGAAACCCATTCAAAGATACGGTTCATTTAAAAATCATGGCCCTGAGATACGCTCGAGGGAACAACATGACTTGGAACATGGACAGCTGGTGCATGTAGAAAATGTTCCGGACGAAATAGAGTATAATGCTGTAGCTCTTGCAGCAAAAACTGCATTGGAAACAAATGAGAAACCAAGAACAATCGAGGAGGCACTCGAAAGGCCAGTTGCAAACCACTGGCATGTGTCACAGTACGAGGTATAGATGCTGGGGCGATCAAATATACAAAGGTTGTTTATTATTTTCTATACCACAATATGTGTGTCTTAACTCAACTGTTTATACACTTATTAGGCTATCTAGAATATTCTTTCCTGTCTGATACTAGCTTCTGTTATGTTCCCCCAATACCAGTTCACAGTCTCACTGCAAGTTGCTAGAATCTTCTAGTCATGTTCGGAATAAACTAGAGTGAAGTTTCGCCTTTCACAGAATTGTTGAGGCACGTGATTAACATCACGTAATACAGGACAATTATCGGCTCACTAGCTGTTACAGCATGAAGCAATAGATCAAGAAATAAACTCCTTAAACTGAAACCACACCTGGGATGAAACTATCCGGCCTCCACAGTGCAATATTATTGGTTCTAAATGGGTATTCAAGATAAAGCAACATGCCAATAGATCAATTGATAGGTACAAAGCACGCCTAGTAGCTCAAGGATTCAGTCAAATTCCTGGTTATGATTTTGATGAAACCTTTGCCCCTGTTGCTCAATATGAAAGCCTTTGCATATTAATTTGCATTGCTGCCCAAAATAAATGGATACCGCAACAAATGAACGTGAACTCAGCCTACTTATACGGTTCTTTGAAGGAAGAAATATTCATGGAACTTCCACCAGGATACCAAAAATCCGGAAAATGTGCTGCACTCCGCAAATGTATCTACGGCCTAAAACAATCAGGCCGTGAATGGTACTCCTGAATATTAACATCACTTCAACAAAAAGGATTTGAAATAGCAGACTTTGATCCATGCGTCTTCGTTTATCCAACAGAAAACGCCTTTATAGCAATATATGTTGACAACATACTAATCTTCTGTCCAGATAACAAATTTAGCCAAAACCTAAAGTCATGTATTGGAAGAGATTTCGATTGCAAGGACTTGGTAAATGCTCATTATATCCTTGGACTACAGATTAAACTAGAAAAAATAGGTATACAACTCTCTCAACAAGGTTGCTCAAAGAAAATCCTAGAATGCTTTGGCCTTACACTTGCTCATAAATTCAGCACTCCTCTCGATCCTAACGTCACCCTTTTTAAAGGCACTGAAGAGGAACGTCTCGAGAATATAAAAGAATATCAAGTCATAGTAGGATCTCTTATGTATCTTGTCATAGGAAGTCGCCCTGATCTAGCCTACACTGTCACTCTCTTAAGCCAGTTTTCATCTTGCCCAAACAAAAACCATTTGCAAGCCACCAAACAGACACCTCGATACCTAGCTAGAACAACCGAGTGGGATTTGTTCTACCCACATGGAACTAGCAGAATACTCGAAGTGTTTGCTGATGCATCCTACGCTGACAATCCTCATACTCGAAGATCCACATCAGGATATGTAATTCGACTTGGAAATGCTTCAATATCATGGAGCAGCAAACAACATCAATCCGTGGCATTATCCACTACAGAAGCCAAATATATGGCAATGTTGCTGGCTGCGCGCCAAACAACCTGGACAAAATTTGGATTAAGACAACTGCGCCAAGAGTATGACACAATGCTCTATACTGACAACAATAGGGCTCAAGAACTTGCAAGAAATCCGCGAATTCACAGACGTTCAAAACATATTGACGTACATTACCATTATGTTTGTGAAAAGTTTAACAAAGGAGAATTTGAACTTCTCCACGTAAAATCAGCTATTAACCTTGCCGATCTACTCACTAAATCTCTCGTAAAGTCTATACATCACTGACTTTCAGATCATATCAGATGTGCAAAGCGAGGGGAAGTGTTGTGATCTAATGCTGTTCAATCTGCGGACTTTGTGGCGAGCAGTTATTACATCTCACGTGATGGAACATGGGAGCGAAGTAAAAGAGGAAACATGCCCACTAGCCACATCTAAGCAATTACGGGCACATGTAGAACTGTAGCACATTCTCTGTAGATAGACATAACAAACAATTATCATCAATAATTAAATCAACCTCCACACAATTGAGATCCATAGAAGTGCCAAACTTTCATACAACCTTCAATTGGATTGTCGCAATTGCATCTGTAACGAGCCACCACTGCATTCTAGAATACACTCTCTAACTGTGATAAGCTACACCGCCAGGTCTAGCAAACAAATTACCAATAGGCTTCACCCAGCAACAGGGCATTGATTACCATGAGACGTTCGCTCCCACACCCAGACCAGAAACAGGTCACATTATTCTTGTCCTTGCACACCAACTTGGTTGGCACAGAAAACAAGGCGACGTACCAACAGCATTTCTCAATCTGGACCTCAACATTGACTTATTCATGGAGTTACCAAAAGGCTACAAAAAAGATGGCTATGTCATCCAACTCCATAAAGGCCTTTATGGACTCAAGCAAGCAGCAGCACTGTGGTATGACGATGCAAAGACAACACTCGCACAGCTAGGTCTATTACCTACTACATCCGACGTCTGTCTCTACACCAACCACAAAAGAGACCTCTTTGTACTGATGCATGTTGATGACTTTCAGGTTGTAAGTCCACATCAGTCAAAGATCAATAAACTAATGAAGGCTCTGCACAGTAAGTACAAACTTATGATAGTGAGCACAAACATGTTCCTCGGCATAGAAAACAGTCATCCATATCCTGAGATGATCAAATTATCCCAAGGACACTACGCACAAACACTTCTTGATAGACACAATCTTTCGGATTGCAAGAAAGCATGCACGCCAATGGAGCGCATGATGGAGGCAAATAAGGAGAAATGCATGTTGCATGAAATGACAGAATACAACTCCCTCATAGGAGGACTGCAATACCTTTCTAACAACACCAGACCTGACACCTCATTTGCAGTCAATCATCTTGCACGATTCCTGACCATCCCATCACAGGAACACATGCAAGCTGCACGTCAAGTACTCCATATATATTGCGAATAACCCAGACCAGGGCATCGAATTCACCCGAGGTAATCAGCAAGCGATTCTCGAAGCATACACGGACGTAGACTTCGCAGCCGACTCTCAAGGATGAGGGTTTGGTAGTGTTCCACGGGGTGCGTTGTATATCCTAGTGAAGATCTAGGTGGTAAGTGAAGATTATAAATGGGTCAAAGAAATGACAGGTCTTCTCTAGGAAGAGATGAATGGGCAACTAGTTGCAGTAGGTGTTACACGTGGGTCTTGCTGATGAAGAACTGGGCAATGGATATATGGTCTTCCCGAAGAAGAGATGGGTAAACAAATGTATTGTAAAGGGTAGATAAAGAAGACGTTGCGTGAGGAGTAAATCTCTCTCGTGCTGAACTATTATATACAAGAGTAGAAGCATTTGCCAGCCGGAATTAATAGTAATCAATTCTTGCCAATATCTTTGCATTGATGGCCGTGTTCTTGTCCTTCTCTTCATGACTCTCTTGTATATCCTCACTTGATGTTTTACATGACTAATTGTATAGGGGAAGCTATTATTAAATTGATGGTTTTAATTAACTACCCCTTCATCTTATCACGAATTAATATTAGTATTAAAATTCTATTTACGGATCCGTGAAACCAACCCATCTACAAACCGCTCAACATCTGGAATGTTGATTGGGCTTGCATCAGGCCCCATCTGCTGGAAGTCACACTTACAAAGAGAGGTCGTACTTTCAACCACGGAAGCAGAATACCTAGCAGCAACAGAAACATGTTGTCAACTCCAATGGGTTAAGTCACTAATCCAAGAGCTCGACCTTTCTGACCATGTTGAAGGCGCAACATGCACCAACCTACATGTCGACAACCAAGCAGCCATATCACTCATCAAGAATCATGAAAATCATAAGCGATCCAAGCACATAGCCCTCAGGAACTTCTTCTGTCGCGAGCAGCATGAAAACGGAAAGATAACTGTCAGCTATGTGCCATCAAACCTTCAACTTGCTGACGCACTTATAAAGGTGAAATCTCCTGTGACAATTCATTGAGTAACTGAGAAAAGGTCGTCACTGACAGAGGGAGTGTTGTGCTCAGTGTCAGGAATGCCTACTGCATAATCTATATATGTGGAGATAACCAGTAGCCAGTGTTCTATGATTCTGGTCTGGCCTTTTGGCCGAGTGGTTATGCACCTATCTCATGCATAATGTAGGATGGCGCCCTTTAGCCTGGATACCACCTCATTGACCCATGTCTCGGCTCTGCTGTCTACATGCTGTGCTGACACCCTGGGAGGTGGCACATTGAGGGTGAGTGTGTCATCAAGGTACCTTGGGCATGGACAACTCACACAACATGTTTGGCACATCTGTACAGGCAAGGCATATTGGATGAGTAAGCATGGTAGGCATATGATCATTTGCCAGGCGGGATGATAAGGTGTAAAACAGGAGAATTTCCCACTGTAAATTAGAACACACACAGCCATAGAGTCTGTCAAACTCGAAGGTACCAGGGGTTGTGTTTGATGGATAACTTACCAGTGCAAGTGAAATCTGACAAGATTTGTCATAGACTAAAGTATTAATTTGGGATTCCAACTATGGCTGAGGACAAGTGACAAGGTCAATGGAAGACGGAAAACATGACATGGCCCTCTACATTGGCTCTACCCAACTTATCGACACTAAAACTTGTTGTTGATATTGTATATGTATGTCTGTTATCACAGACATTGGAAATAATTCATTAGTTTGCTTAATGAGAGGCTAGTATTGATTCCGATATAATATTGTAGAAGACTTGTCCCAACTATCAGAGGGCTACAACGTCTTTATCTATCTACAGGTAAATTCACCATATTCCAACCACGCTAGCCATACAGGACGTAGCATGTAAAACCTGATTCGTATCATCATTTTGGGGTTGAGGTTTACAGTGCATATGATACTCGAGTCGCATGTCTGACTACTATGCGACACGCTTAGGTATCAATCTAAAAACACACACCAAAACCGAAACTACTCACAACCCTGATGATGACCCCATGAATAATTGGAACAGTAGCCTGCAACATAGCACAATTAGGCTAGACATCGTTGACCAGCACCTAATCCGAACACCAACCCATATATACATCATAGTAACCAGAGCAACTAAGGCTTCAAGGGGTGCGCCTGCTGCTATTCTATTACTTCATTTGTAACCCATAGCAACCATTGTATCCTGGTAAACGCTCTAAGATGAGAGAATATTCAGATGTAGTGTAGGGAAAGAATATTAGGGTGCTGCTCTATCCTCAGTTCCTGACAGAGTTACTTACAATTCACTATCAATAACATCATATCTTAACTGTCAAACGCAAGTGTACGTTCCCTGTTTCATATACCAAGTAATGTGGCAGCTAGTAAGCCGGTAGATTGCCTGTAGTCTGTGCTATTTGTCACATGCATACTCATTACCTCAGCGCTAAGATACGCTGGTATTGAAAGTCTGGTACTGCCCGTGCACGAAACATTGTTGGTATCTAGCCCACACTTTAACAGTGGGAGCCGGACTAGAGGACAGAGACTAGTGTTTGAAATATTGGAATCATGTATATAAACAGGGCGTTGAGTGTAGCAGTAGTCTTGTTCTTCAGTTAATAAATAAACTTACCTTTTGACATATGAACGCCCAAGCTTTATTTATCGGAACTGTTACAAGTAAAACAAATTGCTCGGCCTAATTTTAGACAAGCACCTTGACCGCAATATCAACATTCTCAAATTTTCGACACATTCCAAAGACGGCGCAAACAAAGAAGCCTCACTTAGACAACAAACAATGAACAACAAAAGCTGGGGCACCAATGCCTCGGTTTTGAGCTCTCGATTTCGGAATTTCAGCCCTCTTAAATAGGGTTTGAGCGCAATGCAGGGGAGAATTTGGGAAGAACAATATGTGATTTTCAACAGGCTGTTGGCACAGTTGGTCGGGTGCTGGATGTGCTTTCTAGAAGTGGTAGGTTAGATTCCTACACGGTCTGTACAAGGGGGGATTACGGCTGCTGGTCGTGAAATAGTACAGGAGGAATTATTGAGGTTTTCCCACGAAGGTTTTCCCTCAATACATTGTCTTAGGATCTGTGATGGCTGTTAAGCCGAAAAACTCCTGTAGCCTACGCTGGCTAGCATAGGCTATGGCAGAAGGGGAAGGTCTCGGAAGCCACAGAACTTCGAATATTCTCAGTGAACCTTCTGGAAACACACTGAAGGTTCATGAGGATAACAGGTGTACCGAGAACCTTCTAGTTAATTGTAGAAGCGTCTCAATTATTCAGGTCACAGGGAGAATCATCTTGAAGGGCAGTAATTTAGAATATATATATATGTAGACTTTACATCGAGGAATTCTCTCTCCAGAGAATTATAATTAATATACTGTACTTACAAGATCGCCCAAGCATTTTGTACTGAAACCGTGACAGGATCATGGTGAATGTGTTCCTACCTATTTGACCTGATGTAACTAGCGTGAGGCACGTATTTGGAAAACTCAGGCACTGGATGGGCTTTTTTTTTTAAAATCATTTAATGTGTATTCAGCTATCTAGCTATGACACATGACTGGTACTGTGTATACATGTGGGATGATTCTTTTGACATTAGAGATACTCATACTCCGGATTTCATTTGCAAATACCACTATGAGGTATGCTTGCTTACACAAGTAGTCGACCCTCCTCCATAAGTACCCACCAAAGGGAATTTCAAAACCTTTGGTTATCCAAGCATACCTTCGTCATCCATACATAACAGCGCCGCGAGAAATGTGGTTGTGTTTTGCTGGATTTGAACCAGCGATCTACTGTCTCAAGTGGGATATGTGTCCAAGCTATCCAGACTCTACTTGGCAGACCGGCCAAGACGATGTACCACCGCACCATCCAACCATGGCGGTATTTATAGTGTCGCCTGCACTCCCGGATGGGCTTTGCTGGAGAATAGAGAAACTTGTATTCTAGATGTCCTCCTTGCGTGTCATGTCCATTGGATGGAGAGTGTAAGCCTGACACGATAAATTAAACTAAACTAAACTAGGAGTGGTTGGCGACAGGATCAATTTCTCCGTCTGCTGACTTGGCTCAGAGCTGCCTGAATTAGCTGGGGCAGCCCTTATGGAGTCGGACAGGCCTTTGGTGACGAATTTGTCGACGGCCCTGTCAATCATCTCGATCTCCGGAGCATCCATCTCATCAATGGTGATGCCGTACTCCAATAAGTGCGACCGTAGTCGGAGCTTGGCGTAGGTCATAGGATACTAGTCACATGCTATATGGACGCTAGGACTAATATTGATCCACTTTTATGTATATACATTGTTTAGTGAACCGACCTATCCTTCTCTCTCTATAGATTACAATCATATTATTGTTTTGCTTTTAATCAGAGCCTTTCCTGAACCTTATGCTATCACAGCGTAATCCACCAGCGAGTGCTGGCGTTTCGTAACTCGTACCGCTGGCGACCATGCCATCGGTACGATGGGTCTATGGGTTTTGAATCTCTCGAGGGTGGTGGGAAGATAAAGATTGACAAGGTGTTGAATTGAGGTTAGGCTGTTAGATCGCTGTAGAGACAATTGGAATGTCCCTAATACGAATTGTGTGCGACTGCTTACAAATGTTGTCGGAAGGTGTGTGACAAGCTCTGTACATTAGTAATAAAGATTGTAGTTGACATGGCAGACAGTATTGGGGGGTTTTTACCGAATTTGTTTTGTTCATTTACGTGCTAGGTATAGTAATTCCCCCTGCATTCATACTGGAGCTTAAGCACGGGTGAGGCCGGTCCGGATCAGGTTAACTACCGTAAAGTACAAGTGCCTCGTCCCACCTAAATGACCGGACCACCTCAGACTTCACTCATGTGTCGAATCATGTCAAGCCCTGTCGAACCTTTTGAGCTGGTTCGGAAGCTGTAATGATTGAGACTAGAGGTATCTGGAAGAATAGCTCGCACAGGAGCTTTCAATTGAAGTGGAATAAAAAGATGTAATTGTCTGTCTGTCTGTCTTCCTTCCTCTTTCTCTAAGCTTATATATCTACACATATCTACTACCTGACGTAAGATGATAATATCTAGAAATAGCATCCTTACATCACAGGATACAATCCAAACATGTTGTAGCCAAGATGTAATCCTAAACCGACTCAATACCAGTCCACAACGTCTGTCACCCGGACGCCAAGTATTTTCTAGCTGAAAATTACCCAAAACGCCAAGGTTTTCCTGAGGCAATCACAAATTATGTTGTTGGAAATATCGCGCAATGTAATGGGCGCAATATTCATGGAACGAAAGTAGAAGTTGACTAAAAGAGTGTCATATTCGGATTACAGCTAAAAGTGTGGGAAGTGTGCGCTACAAGTACAAGTGTAAGCGACACAGAGCCTAAGCCACAGCATAAACGAGTGTGGCGCCATCTAGGCATAGAAAACCCCCAATAACCTCCTTGCGCCCACGCCATACAGCCGCTCATATGTCCAATAGGTAGCCTGAAGCGCTACCATATTACCTGTTCCAACCTCTTAAATACACACGAGATCGTGTCGGGAACCTAGACGAAATGGAGGGCCCATACGTCCACAACACTCCGTGTCTCCATTTCCAACATATGTCAGGTACCAGCTTGGCATATTATTCTGACAATAATGTTACGATCATGTTAGAAGAATGGAATTTACATGAATCAAGAAACATTAATTCAGGAATACGAATTCCACCGAGTTCTAATACTGGTCTGACAAGCCCAACCGTCCAGAGAACCTCAATTTGGCGCGCCGAAGCGCAAATTCCTCCTCAGCCTCGGCCACCACGCGCCCGAACCCTTGACAAACTTCCAATCTATAGTTTGTCCTTTCTATATAATTCCAGTTGTTATTCATCCCAGCATCTCCTCATCTTATTCAGGAGTTGTTTTCTCTATTAGTCTCAAGGCACTGTGTTATCGGTATTCCATAGGGTTCAAGTAGGGTATTGGTTTGGAGTATAGTGGTGATTTCTATGATGAGAAGGTATAAAGTCAGCGTAAGGTATAGGGTTCACGGTATGTGTGTGTTTTATTGTACTACTCGAGTCTATGACTATCTAGCACATTGGGCTCCTCTCTGACCCAGGCCACTTCTTGTATAGTGCTCCTTGCCTCTCATGTTTCTTGAAATATCATTGATATATTGCCCATGATAAAAAGCCATTCAGCTCAGTCTTTACCCGTGAAGTTCAGCCACCTTTTCCACGGAACCTTCTACCCAAAAAAAAAAAAAAAAGGTAGCAATGTGTGTGTTTGTGTTTATTGTGCTACTTGAGTCTATGACTATCTAGCACATTGGGCTCCTCTCTGACCCAGGCCACACCTTGTACAGTGCTCCTATCCTCTTTTGTTACTTGAAAGATCATTGATAGATTCCCCTTGACGAATAGCCATTCAGCTCAGTATTTACCCGTGGAATTCAGCCACCTTTTCCACGGAACCTTCTACCCAAAAAAAATAAAAATGGTAGCAATGGAAACTGCGTGCGCGGGAAAAAGTCTCAAAAAACCTGCAGCCCCAGCCAGGCGAGGCCTAGACACCGGGACCACATGAAGTGCGCATATTCATCTATGTCTCCTTTCTTTGTAACAGTCGAGGCCGACTTGATCCAATCAACCATCTCCGTATCGGATGCTGGGTACGCTCCGGAAACTCATCGGATGGCTTTTCCTCCGTGATCAAGGGTTGCTGACGAGTAGGGCTCCGACCCGACCATCTGATCTGATCGTGGTTGGCTTCATGATAATGGTGATAGGGAGGTTGTGTTGAGGGATGAAGACGATACAGACCGCGAAAGCGATTTGGAACCCTCGTCGAAGTGAGGGCTTTGTTACTCAATCTCTGCTCTGTAGACTCTACAGTGAGATCTGGAGGTTCTTAGGGGACACCACTGATAAGTGTTGAGAATAGTCACCCAAGGGTTCACGGTAGAAGTAAAGGTAAAGTGAGTAATAGGTGTTAAGTAGCTAGGGATATGGTAAACAGACTAGGAGTTGGATTAAGATATCTACGGGGTCTGGCGTTATGGAAGCACTGATGACATATAAATTACTATTCGCTTAATCTCACACACTTGGATATATGTAATTCGTAGACATAGTTCTGCTCTTTAGCTTTATTACCTTTTAAACCTTGAGTTCTTGCTTGCCATATTCTGCGTGTCATAACAATAGGTGAGGTCGGTACAATGACGGCGGTCTTCTTTAGAGAAGAGATAAGTATGTGAACAATAAATATGAGTTTAAACAGAAGACTTTGCGTGAAGTAGAATACATGAGCGCAGGTCTGGGACAAGTATCACGCAAAGTTTATCCGATGCAACCTTGGATTGACCGAGCTAAAGAAAAAAGCTGTTACTGGGACCAGTTTAGATCCAGATGCTTGTTTGTACGAGGTCGGAAGATGTAATTTTCTTCGTTCAAGCCCCCATTGTCACGATTCTTACTAATCATTCATTTGCTTGACGTTGTGTGTTTGTGTGTACGGGTTATGAAATGGCCCACGATAAACTGTCGACTCAAAGCATGCCTGTAATCATTAATCACAAAATGCCTACAGAGTTCGTTTAGTCAGGTGTAAGCTATTTGTTTTGTTCTTGCTAATCCGAACAGGAAACTCCTAATGTTACGGGCATGCTAATACATAATTACATAATGTGATTCCCAAGAACATTCTCAGCGCAGTGTCCCGTGACCTGAACACACAGCGTGGTGCTAGAGCTCGTCCAGGGATCTGGTACGGGCGATTGATGCCTTGATGCATAGTCCGACGGACGATAGCCGCATTGCCGTCTCCTATCTCGCTAGTCCGATCTGAAGTTGTCAAGGATATGTCAGTTTCTGGGGACCCATTCTCACTCGCCCCACTCAGGCCTAACATAATAAATGCGGACCACTTTTTTCTTGATTTTGGAATGCTGGTATATTTTGGGAGCCAACATCTAGTAACAGCTCAAGATTTACCATCTAGCAGAGTCCCGTTTAGAGGCAACATAAAATTGTTCACATACTGTTTCAAGCTGATGGTCTGCTATCAGATAATGGCTGTATAAATATGACACTTCCAGGTAATACAACAAGATTTACGGACATACTAACAGGATATCAAAAGTTGGTCCTACAGCTTCCAGCAGTCTTTCATAGTCTTGGACTCATTTTTTTTTTTTTTTTTTTTTTTTGAATCATTTAATGTGTATTCAGCTATCTAGCTATGACACATGACCGGTGCTATGTATACATATTGGATGACTCTTTTGACATTAGAGACACTCATACTCTGGATTTCATTTGCAAATACCACTATGAGGTATGTTTGCTTACACAAACAGTCGACCCTCCTCCGTTAGTACCCACCAAAGGGAATTTAAAAACCTTTAGTTATCCAAGCATGCCTTCGTCATCCATGCATACCAGCGCCGCGAGAAATGTGGTTGTGTTTTGCCGGATTCGAACCAGCGATCTACTGTCTCAAGTGGGATATGTGTCCAAGCTATCCAGACTCTACTTGGCAGACCGGCCAAGATGATGTACCACCGCACCATCCAACCATGGCAGTTTTTATAGTGTCGCCTGCACTCTCGCAGCCGAAGACTTGGTACGCACAAAGCTCAATTTGTAAAAACTCCTTTCCAGATTTCAAAATTCCACGCCCGTCGAGACTGTATCCAATCCTCTGCATCATCTTATTAACTTGTCCTGATCCCTCTCACATCCATCCCAAGGAATTGTCTTCCAGATTTGTGCGCCACGCTTTGCTTCCTCCGTCGGGTGTAAATATCGGCGTGGGCGTGTATCTGGCGACCAGCTAAGGCCAGAGAAAGTCGAAAAGAGGTGTGGTCATTGGGATTAGGATGTACTAGGTCGTACTTGTAAACTTGATGAGGTTTAGGTAGGAATCGATTTCGTTGGGAGTGAAAGATTGATATGGTGGAGTAATTTGAATCATTGCCTCGTGGGCCAACTTGTTCGGTATTGCGAAGTTTGACTGAACTTGGCTCTGGGAGAATATTTCACTCCCAGGTTCGTAGAGGACACCGCGTACAGGTGTTCAGTCTTGCCCTCCTCTTGGACTCATTAGAGACTATAATTAAAATCTGATCTTATCTAATCTAATTTTTGACCCTCCTGAGATTATGATTACAGGACAGTGCATAAGGTAATATTTATGTTGTCTAGGCAACAAAGGCCTGATCCATTTTTTGAATTGGAGGGTGGCAACCGAGCTGACATGCGCACAATCTAAAGCTTGCCAGATCACAACATCGAGCGTCATGATTTGAGCTGATGGAAAATTAGGGGGGAATACAGGGAGCGTAATATTGAGCTTATCTTGGTGAAAGAGACGACGTAGCTCCCGCAAACGTCGCGGGTGGTGCGATTGATCACCGTTGGGAAATGACGCGCAAGTAAACAAATATTTGGCGATCGCCTTGTTTGACATGGGCCTGGAAATGCGCCTGTTTTATTCACGACCACGTTGTCAATCCCAGTAAACGCTCCTAAACTCCACTGTCCTAACGTGCCACGCCCTTCAATTGAATGAACTAGCTTCAAAAGTGGTTCTTCTAACCTGTTATAGAAATACAGTGGGAACCCTCTGCATGTAGGGTGTAAGATCGGTGTGAGATAGCCGAAAGCCATCACTGGGTTGAAATTCTAGAGTCCGCCATGGATTACTCGTATGTTAATGTGGAGTGAGTTCATTGATCTAACTGGATAATGACGGATCCGTTGCCCCGTAAAAATTGCTCTTTGCAGCCTCTGCAAGGAACCTAGGATTTTGAGCAAAACTTATATGAGCAACTCATATCGAAACCGACGGGCTCAAATGTACCGGACTGAAAGCTTAGTCGAAACTCACCGTGTGTTGAATCGGCCTACATCGTCCAACCACAAGCTACACATTGTCACAATAGGAATATCAGTAATTCTAGTTTTTCTCATCAATTTTTCAAATTAAATTCAACGGGGATCTAAGTGGAGCGAGGAATGAAATAAACACCCTGAGGCGCTCATTAACTATTGTGCGGCTACTGCTGATGAATTCGAAGTGGGAAAAGCTTCAGCAATGGGCGACTACCAGAGGCCCAGGGAGTGCTTGAAGCTCATAGCACGGCAATTAGCAAAACTTCATTTGGTACATGTCTGCCCACCTTACTCTCGCCACGCTTACGAGACTACGAGCTACATCTGCTTGACTCTATTGTCGCATGCCTGTGTAATTCAGGGCTACGGCCCATTTTGAGACTAGTAGAGGTTTGCAAATCAAAACTCATGAATTTTCTTCCACTCTTCCGCTCGTTATGAGTGGGCGAGGAAGATGTCGTGAATGTTTCATCATAGCGTCTGGTGGCACCTAGTCGTTGGCGTGCCCTTTTCGGATCGCTTGACACACCATCAGATTAGAAGACTGTATGTGCCCCATTGTGAAGCTCTTGATTATACCATGAGCGAAAATAGCCCCAATCCGATGGCAGATTTCATGAATTCTGTACGCGATAGAATTGTTGCCGATAAAACAGCTTGATGATGTTTCCCCTGCAAATAGGAGTACTCATAAGCCTTAACTGGGCTAACCCTGGCGCCCCGCATTTTCCGATGCTTTAGTCGGGGAGCCGACAGCGCTGGGTGAGATCGACCACATGCTATATTGCTTCCCATCCCTCCATGCACAATCGTTTTTGGAGCTTGGGCCACAGACTGGTCAAGAGCTGCTTCCATGTACTCTTGGCTACACGCTTTATTGAACACGAAAAAATTAGAACTTATTCGCCCCTCTTCCAATAGCTCCTCTCCATAACTATCTGCCATCGCCTAACATGTGGAGTCTGGGCCTCTCAATTCAATTAATCCATCCATTTTTTCCTCTCCACTAGAACGTAGTCTAACCTATCAGGTCTTTCAGGCGGCTAATATCAGTTTGGAATGATAAGAAGCCTTGTGCTTGGCATTGAGCTAACCCCAGAAAATCTTGGCAAAGTCCTCGATTTTTGTGTATTGACTTACTATCACATTTCTCTATTGACCCATACTCCGGGTTATGTCCTACTCCTCATTCCTAATTCAAAATTCTCCTCCATTTTCATCATCATTGTAATTGGTATCAACCTAAGTCAATAACCTCTGCTAGTCACACGGAGGAAGCTATAAATAATCTCATTCCCCTACACGCTTCTTACCATTCATCCTTCGCACAACACCTCTCCATTCTTACACCGGTTGACCAGCGGTATCACTCTGCGCGTCCCTGCATGCCGATGTTCACAATACCTAAAGCAGAAACTAACATAATGAATACTCAAGAATCTAATGGCTCGCAAAGCTTACATTCGGATGAGTCCAATGAAAAAGTTACCACCCTTCTAACCAACCAATCTCTGCCTCCGCTAAAACCTCCACTCATACCTGCAGACGTATATGCAGATACCCTTGCTCGCGCACCTGCAGATGACGATGAGGAAGACATGAATGCTCTCATCGACGAACTCGAATTAGAAGATGGAATTGCTGAAGAAGACGAGGAAGAGGTCGACGACACGTCCGGTGGTGGACGCGTTGTGCCTGAAGATCAATTACAAACAGACAGTCGCGCCGGCTTAACAGAGTCTCAAGTTCTTGTTCGACGCAAAAAGTATGGACTCAATCAGATGAAAGAGGAAAAAGAGAATCTTATAATAAAATTTTTTGGCTACTTTATTGGCCCGATCCAATTCGTTATGGAGGTATGAACATCAAAACTCTCATTATCCAACAAATGATTTTCATATTTCCTCCTTGTTATAATTTACTCAGGGAGGCTAACACCTAATCCCTCTAGGCAGCTGCTGTCCTCGCCGCTGGACTACAGGACTGGGTAGATTTCGGTGTCATTTGTGCCTTGCTTCTTCTTAACGCTGCTGTTGGCTTTATACAAGAGTTCCAGGCTGGCTCCATCGTCGAAGAATTAAAAAAGACGCTTGCACTCAAAGCCCTTGTACTAAGAGATGGTCAATTATATGAAGTCGAGGCATCTGAAGTTGTTCCCGGAGATATTCTCCAGGTTGAAGAGGTGAGTCAACCAAACAACCATATAACGAAACCTACGTAAACTAAGAAACACTTAAAGGGCACGATTATTCCAGCTGACGGCCGAATTGTAACCGATAATGCTTTCTTACAAGTAGATCAGTCCGCCATAACGGGTGAATCTTTAGCGGTTGATAAACACATTGGTGACTCCTGCTACGCATCATCCGGCGTTCGCCGTGGTGAGGCTTTTATGATTATTACAGCGACTGGGGACAGCACATTTGTTGGTCGTGCTGCAGCCCTTGTGAATCAAGCTTCAAGTGGAACCGGCCATTTTACCGAAGTCTTAAACGGAATTGGGACAGTTCTATTGATCCTGGTTATTTTCACCCTATTAGTCGTCTGGATCTCATCATTCTATCGATCCAATGACATCGTCGTTATCCTCGAGTACACTCTAGCCATAACAATTATTGGTGTACCAGTTGGGCTTCCGGCTGTTGTTACTACCACTATGGCCGTTGGAGCAGCATACCTAGCCAAAAAGAAAGCCATTGTACAAAAGCTCTCGGCCATTGAGTCATTAGCTGGTGTCGAAATTCTCTGCTCAGACAAGACTGGCACACTCACTAAGAACAAGCTCTCACTTGCCGATCCTTACACAGTGCCTGGAGTCGAGCCTGATGATCTCATGTTAACCGCATGCTTAGCCGCATCTCGCAAGAAAAAGGGCATCGACGCTATTGATAAAGCTTTCTTAAAAGCTCTTCGGTTCTATCCACGCGCTAGATCAGTATTAACTAAGTTCAAAGTCTTAGAGTTTCATCCGTTCGATCCTGTCTCCAAGAAGGTTCAAGCCTTAGTGGAGTCCCCAGAGGGTGAGCGCATTGTTTGTGTTAAGGGAGCTCCCCTATTCGTCTTGCAAAAAGTTGAAGAAGACTGCCCTGTTCCAGAAGAAATTGATACAGCTTACAAGAATAAAGTGGCTGAATTTGCAATGCGTGGCTTCCGCTCGCTTGGTGTCGCACGCAAGCGAGGTGATGGTCCTTGGGAAATACTTGGTATTATGCCCTGTTCCGATCCTCCTCGTCATGACACTGCTCGTACGATAAACGAAGCCAAGACATTAGGTCTTTCCATCAAAATGTTAACAGGTGATGCTGTCGGTATAGCTCGCGAAACATCTCGCCAACTTGGACTTGGCACCAATATTTACAATGCTGAGCGCCTCGGTTTGGGGGGTGGTGGCGATATGCCTGGCTCAGAAGTTAACGATTTTGTCGAAGCTGCCGATGGTTTCGCCGAAGTTTTCCCCCAACACAAATACAATGTCGTTGAGATTCTTCAACAGCGTGGATACCTTGTTGCGATGACTGGTGATGGAGTCAATGACGCCCCTTCCCTTAAACGAGCTGATACTGGAATTGCCGTTGAAGGAGCCTCTGACGCTGCTCGCTCAGCTGCTGATATTGTTTTCTTGGCTCCAGGCCTTGGCGCTATTATTGATGCCCTTAAGACATCCCGCCAAATTTTCCATCGTATGTATGCCTACGTGGTATATCGTATCGCACTTTCGCTTCATTTGGAGATATTCCTAGGTCTATGGATAGCGATATTAAATCGCTCTCTAAACATAGAACTAGTTGTTTTTATTGCCATATTTGCAGATGTTGCAACGCTGGCTATTGCCTACGACAATGCACCATTCTCAAAAACTCCTGTCAAATGGAATCTCCCAAAACTTTGGGGAATGTCAGTGCTTCTGGGTATCGTACTCGCTATCGGGACCTGGATTACATTGACCACCATGATTGTTCGCGGTCCCAATGGGGGAATTGTCCAAAACTTCGGTGTCATTGACCCTGTAGTATTTTTGGAAATATCTCTCACAGAAAATTGGTTGATCTTCATTACACGTGCCAACGGGCCATTCTGGTCATCCCTCCCATCATGGCAACTTGCCGGGGCTATCTTGACAGTTGATATTGTGGCGACTCTTTTCACACTGTTTGGCTGGTTTGTCGGTGGTCAGACTTCGATTGTAGCTGTTGTTCGTATCTGGATTTTCTCTTTTGGCGTCTTTTGTATCATGGGGGGAGTCTATTATCTTCTCCAAGATAGCGCAGGCTTTGACAATCTCATGCACGGTAAATCAATCAAGAAGAATCCAAAGCAACGTTCTCTCGAAGACTTCGGTAAGCTACTCTAACTTTTTCCTCAATTTTTATAGGTAATTAACACATCATAGTTGTTTCTCTTCAACGCGTATCGACGCAACATGAAAAGTCTGGATAATTTTGTGACATTTTAAAGGTCAGAACTCACTCCGATCTCTTATCCGCAAAATGGGAGTGTTCATGATACCCGAGTCACAAAGCTCAACAGATCAGTACTCTTATGTGGCAGCGGTTCATGTAAAAAGGGAGTAAAGGATGAAGAAGGGGCAATTAGGGGAGTTTCGCATGGTAGGAGAGCTTAAGTTTACTGAACAAGGTAAATTTGTTTTTGTTACTGTATTGATTAATTATGGATTAAATTAAATAGCTCCCACGACGATAAGAACTTATGTACAATGATATCAAATTTGTAGTCTTAAACTATATTTTAATTCAATTTCCGCATTAAATCTTGATCACCTGCCAATGTAATTGAATTATTTTCCGTTCTGTAAAACTGTTGTATGAAGAGATTAGATGCGACCCACGATCCCTGTCATTAAATCATTTGCGCCCGCGCCCTATTTTATCTTGTGTGAATCATTATAGCTCATGGCATTACAATGGGAAAGTTAGCCTCAGACGACACCCGGTTCAGGACTGCCAATAGCTTTTTTCTCGACAGTTGCGATAGTCAAAAGTGAATCGTCTTCTTCAAAACTTCGACCCATGCGCTCAGGACCAATCGCGAGAGTTCCGGCGATACCGAGAGCGATAAAGGCGGTAGCCACACCCATAACCGGTCCATATGCCGGTACTTGAGTGCCGCCTGTATCATCGACCGTAAAGTGTTCAGCGAGGGCATTGACAATCTGAGTGCTCGGAGATGATATCATATTGCCAACCTGGTAGGTTATGCCACTAAATGTCGAGCGGTAAGCTGCTGGTGCTAGCTCATTGAGGTAAATGGGAATTACACCCCAAGCGCCCTGCACGAAAAACTGCATGATAAATCCTGTGAAGCTAAGCACCTGCTCAGAATGGGGCAAAATCCACCCGGGAATCATAAGAGTTGATATCAGTGAGGCAGCAATCATGGTCCGACGGCGGCCAAAGAATTGAGAAATATATCCCATAATCGTGCCCCCGACGCAGGCACCTACCTTCATCCAGATAGAGGCCCTACTAGCGGCGGAATTAATCAAGCCTTTGGACTTTTCCATAAAAGTTGTGTAGGAGTCTTGCGAGGAGTGTGAGTAGAAGTTAAACCAGGTCATAAGAAGAATACAATAAAGACATATTTTATACTCGGTGGCCATCATATGCCGTGTTTGACGCCAAAATTCCTTGGGGCTGAGACTTCGGTGACCAGCTGCCTTGGCGACGAGAAATTGTTTAGATTCGGGGAAAAGGGTTCGAATAAGGCCCACAGCTATACAAAAGCCGGCACCTATCCAAAAGACCTAACGTCACGTTAACGGGTATTGATTTTGGAAATGGCGGCAGAATGCTAGGTCCCAATCCAAAAGACAGTGATGTGTATTATCCCGAAAATTTCTTACCTTTTTAAAACTCTCTGGTGCCCCGCCTACCCCTAGATTTGCGCACGCAGCCAACACATAACCAAACGAATAACCCTGTTGCAAGATACCAGACATTAGACCACGTGCCGCCATGGGACAATTTTCTAAAGCCATCGCAGTCGCATTCCCATATATACCGCCCATGAATAGACCGAAGAGACTTCGCACACCCAGAAGTTGACCAAGAGTTTCGCAATATATGGTAGCAATTTGAAGTAAGCCCAATATGATCATATTTAGTACCATTGGCCATTTACGGCCAATTTTATCGCCAGAGATTCCAAAAATTGCAGCTCCAAGGGAGCGGAGGAGGAGAGTGAGGGTGATAGTACTTGTGATGACTGTATTACTTGTTTGGTAGCTGAAACCCCGATAAGTTAACTGTTGAAACTTATGACGTTATTTAATGGAAAGTTCATGAACTTACTAGCGAGATAATTTGGTAGTTTGGATGGATAAGGCGTGAAAATCAAAGGCGTCAGCAGTCCAGGCCAAGAATCCTACTACAAAGAATAACCAGTCTCGCGCTGAAAGTTTTCGAAAAAGATTTATTGGATTTTGGAGGGGTTCAGGTGCTACCCATTCACATTTTGTCTTTTCGCCGTCCAAGACAGTGGTAACTCGATGGTGCCAAATGAATAAATCAAGCCAGGATTGCCTGGCAGTAGAGATAATACCAGTACCAATGGGATCAGCAGCTTTTTTGTCTAATGAGGCTACTCGTGACATATTGAGATTTACTAGTTCAAAGACCACTTCTGAGGAACTCGTCCGGATAAATACCAACAATCTCAGTCTATGGTACTATAGATTCAACTAAAGTGATTTTAGGTTGGATCGGTCGCCTCCTCTGTTAGATGACTCAAAACTGGCTTGTACGCCTATTGATTGTTTATTTGATGATAAAAAGTGCAACAAACTTTAATGCAGGCGTGCGGGTGCATTCTAGGCTGGCCGATTCTTAGAGAGCTGGATAAAGCAGGATATGAACAGACTGTGAGACCTCTTTTTTACGCCATCATCGTCAGGAAGAATAACTATGATCCGCTGAGAATCATGTGAAATGCGAAAGTTCCAGGATTCCTCAAAATCAGTCAAACGGCGCCTAGTTTGATAGAGGCACGCAGTAGCCGTTAGTTTCATGTTGACTTCCCACAGTAATTCCATCCTGATATATGGCTAGTAAAACGCCCTTTGAACAGACAAGATTGAGTGGTTGAACATGCTAATGTTTCTTGTTGATCCAGCGGTGGCGACGTTTTGCTTCTCTTCGAGTATATTCCAGCCACATAGCCCCGTCTTCGAAATAAGCGGACGGAAGAACTGTATTTCTATCTGCAGAAAGACTTGGCTCAGTGCCGCGTGGTAGAGCTCGAGTTAGAGCCGTGAAGGAAAGTAGAGGATTACAAAGCTATTATCACGAACAAATAGAGGATAAATTGCGAAGATGAGGCATCAATTGGCGCTGTTGAAGAAGGACAAATGAAAAGTATGTTGTGGTGGGACAAGTTGCATATGGTGTCTTGTGCGTGATAGTCGAGTAGAGATGTTAATCGCCTCCAATACTTTATCCATGCGTCGGTGTGCTAGAACTGATACAAAACTACTGCAATCCATCCAGCCATCTGGAAATGTCTTAGTAAAAAGTCTCAGGATTGATCTGATGGCAATTTCTAACACTACAGCCTGATATATTTCGGCCTGAGGACTGAATTTAGTGGAGCATTTGGGGCAAAATCATATTATTTCACTAACGCCGAGGGCAAACTGGGAAGCTTCGGTCAGTTACAGTCTACGCGATTCCTTAATCTGGCTTCCACATGATCAACGCACGCTCGTATGCTGTTACACACTAGTTGGCTAATCACGGTCGATTGTGCAAGCGTGAGACAAAAATTTACAGGACACAAAACATCAATTAATGTCAAGGGGACGAAGGCTGAACAACAGTCAGTGGTATCCTTTACAAACCTGTGAGTGAAATATTCTCCCGGATCCGAGTGAGTGAGTGAGTGTTTATTGCCCTAAAAGTCTATAACTATGTAAGGACATGTAGGTCCTTTCTGCCTACAGGCTGGAAGTATCTATGCCTCGGGTAGTGTACTCCCTCCCTTGCCTCCCTCACGACTTCTTTCCAGCAGTAATACCCCCACAGGTCTTCATTCGAGTACATACTAAGAGGAGCCGCTATCCCGTCATTATCTCCCCTCTCCAGCCAACGAAACGATGGCCATTTACGGGTGTGTAGCTGCAGGGAAAAGTTTCAAAAACTAGTAAATGCGGGGCTCTCCTATGACGAAGAGGCCGGCCAGCCGGGCGCAGCAGACCTGTGTATACCTAAGAGCGTCTCTCAACAATCTTAGCCTTCTCCTTACTACTCCCTTAATTTATGCCGCAGGACAAACCGAAGGTCGTGAAAAGATGTCACAAAAGTCTTGGTCGAAAGTGACTGCCGTTAAGGAGCCTAGTGTGAAGGGACTTCACATTTGTTGTTCACAATTATGGGTCCAAAAATGAATTTATATTTTATCTAAGGAGACGTATATTGATGACGCGCGCGCAAGATGTTTTGTTCCAATCGAGCGCGTTTTCCCGTGGCACTAGCGCGCTTTTGTTCATAGACGGAGCCGGATAGCTCCGGATCCACATACAAGGCTACAGCTTGTAACACCTAGCCTAGCATTCAAAAGTCGTTACGGACGTGGGGTCGTCGGGTAACTCGTGTATTTCAGATGCCCTCCTGGCTAATAGATTCGGAGGTATAGATTAGAGGGTACGATATTACAGACGAGTCGAAATCTGCTTTTCTTGAGGGCGGAAGGGTCTTTTACTTTGCTTTCGTGGGCTTTTTGTTCGCCCGCCGGTGAGTTGCACATGTTATGATATAACGAGGGCTTCTCTGACTACCGTTGTATCGTTTGGTACCGCATTATCTTTTCTCATTCCCAGCATCATTATCGTCTTCTTTGTCGTCTTATGTGTTACCTGAAGCTTATCTTAGACGGAGAGGGAGATAATTCAGCTCAAAGTTGTTAAGGTGTTACTCAATCTTGGCTCTGCGGACTCTATAATGAGAGCTGGAGGTTCGTAGGGGACACCACTGACAGGTGTTGAGAATAGTCCCCTTCCCGGATCCGAGATTCAGCCACGAATAAGGGTGAGATGAATGTTATTCGATGGATTTTCGGCTTAAAGGAGTTGTACTCGGTATTTTGGTCGAAAAATCATTCGACAGAGATTGGGTCACCACAAGGAAGTCGAACATAGGCTCATCGCCACCAACATATGATTCACGAATGGATCCAGGGCTGTCTGGGGGTTGTACACAAACAACCGAAATCTCTTAAACCCTTAACTATTTGCGACGAAGCATTTCTCAGTCAGTCCTACACCTGTAAGCCACCTCTATACTTATCACATCACTTACCTATACATGCCCTAGTGCGAAAAGTCATGTTGGAAATGCGATGTGTGTAAAGGAGGAAAAAAAGTGAATAGATACTGAATGGATCGCATTTTTGCGCGGGAGTTCAGATCCTCAATGGCGACAACGATCCAAAGGTACGATATCAAGGTTCAAGGCTAGATCAACTATGAGATCTGAGATGATATTTATATTTAGGAGTTAATGAAGATTTCAAGGGCTCGGGCGCGTGGTAGCCGGGGCCGATGGGTAATCTGCGCTGCGGCGTATATACGGCAGGTTTCTAGACGGTTGGACTTGATATGTTCAACGCATGGGTGAAGTCTGAGGTGGCCCGGTCATTCAAGTAGAAAGTCGTATAATGTACTTTAATGGTGGTTGACCTGATCTAGTCCAGCCCCCACATAAGTGGGGAGGGTGCCAACTGCCTAGCACATCAATAAATATACATACATGTACACATAAATATATCTGTTCATGTAGAACATTCTACCAATCTACCTAGGGTTATTAGCAAATGCTCTTTGGTTTCAAACGGTGCCAGTAAATATGCTCAGTATACTTTGTTTAGCTGAGATAGTCGAGAAGAATCGCATTCAAGACGAGGTTTAAATTAGATACGACCTTTTCTATATTCAAGGACTTCTCATCACAATCGGATCCAATTCTCCGACATACGTCATCTAATTGCCGGCAAAGACGAATTCTTCACCTTCCAGTGGTGCCGGTGTAATCGCTCAGTATGCTCTGCATATCTGAGATAGCCAAGAAGAATTGCATCCGAATCGAAGTCGAAAGCAACCTCATACACATCTCCATTTGACAACTTCTCGACAATGCCTCTCTCATCATTATCATCTGTGTCCTCAACCCATCTCTAACCACGCATCATCTCGCCTCAACGGCCAATAATGAAGTTGCTCCACTTGCATACAGGAGCTTGCCCCATTAATCTCGAGCCATCTCTCACTACATATTTACGACGCTATTTATACCCGCAAGGAGAAAATCAAGTCGACAAATACAAAGCCTGGGTCATGGCTTATGGGGGATTGTTGCTCTAATGGGACAAACAACTTGAGGAAGAACAGGCGCCTGGTATGTGGAACGAGAGGGGGTGTAGCTCTTTGAAGAGCATGCTGAGACCGATATTTTCGAGGAGTTTTCAACTTTGGATTTTTTGTGGGCGCCAAGACTACGATTTCGGCTAATTAGCCAGGAGGGCCTCTATTGTCGATGAGTCAACGGCACTCCCCAGCGCCTTGGACGGCACGAAAGAAGTTGGGCTAAGCTACCACACAGCAATCACGCTCTGTCAAGACTTTTCTGACATTTCAGCACGACCTTCGGGAAGGAGTTGGAAGGAGGCTAGAAAGACAGAGTGTGAATTTCCCGAGGTACCCACAAGTCCGCAGCGCCCAGCTGGCCGGCCTCTTCGAAGGCTCCGGAAGGATCATTATGTCTTTGGATTTAGTGCTAATGTCGGTATTAGGAGAGCTCCGCACCCAGTGGTTTTTTGCGATTTTTCCCGGCTGCCATACACCCGCAAATGGCCATCGCTTTGTTGGCTGGAGAGGGGAGATAATGAAGGGCTAAGGGCTCCTCTTAGTGTATGATCGAATGAGGACTTATGAGGGGCGGTACTGTTTGAGGGGAGCTGTATGGGAGGCATAGGAGGAGATGTACTACTGGTATAGGTATCTTTGGCCTGTAGGCAGAGAGGACCTGCATGTCCTACTTAGTCATAGACTCAGACAGGACAATAAAATGAATTAATAAAAAAAACGTCACCTAATTTAATCTGACCTGATCAAACAATCAAGAAGCGGCTTTAAATGGAAGCGAGGCCTGTTATCTTCAATGAGAGCCTATATTCCGCGACAAAATTACAGTGCTGTACATTCCAACAAAGAAGAAAACAAGTCTAAGTACACAGATCTCCTATATTGGCTCGTCGGGCTGCTTCAGGAAGACTTCAGAATCAGAGAAAATGTAATTAACTAAATTGTAGAACTAAAGAGACAGTGGGTTATGCTTAAGTTGTAATCGACTGGAGTATTTATGAGCGACGAAATAAAAGTTTCTTTTAGTGCTATCGACGGTTTAGAAACGGAACGCACTACGACTCTTTCCGTAGATAGAGGGGTGAGGATACGACTCCTGTCATTAGGGCACTGTTGGCATAGGAGATCAAAGATTGAACAACTGTACGCGGTGTCCTCTACCATGCTGGGAGTGAAAAATTTTCTCCGAGCCAAGTTGAATCAAAATTCGCATCACCAAAGAAGATGGTTCTTGAAGCAATGATTCAAGTCTCTCCAACAAGTCAAATTGCTACTTCCAGGAGGATGAATTCCCACAAAATCCTCATCAAGTCTTCATGTACGACCTACTAGATCCTCATTTCAATGAACACATCTTCCATCGTTTTTCCACTAGCTTAAGCTGGCCCACAAATACGCGCCCATGCCGATATTTATAGCCGCTGCAGGAGACAGATCGTGGTGTGTAAATCTTGGAGGCAGTTTTTTAGCCGGAAGTGAGAGAGGTCAGAATAAGTAAAAAAAATGATGTAGACGGTGAATTCAATTACGAAAGATGTGAGATTTCGAATTTTGGCCAGGATTTTTGAAAATTTAAGAGCATCGTGCTCGTCAGGCCTTCAATTGTAAGGGTATATGCGATACTTTAAACACCGCCACAGTTTGAATGTGACTTCTTAATCACCTGGTCCGGTCTCGTAAATAGATTCTAGATAGCCTGGACACAGATCCAACTTGAGACAATAAATGACTGGTTCGAATCCGACAAAACTCAACCACATTTCTCGCGGTGCAAGTTTACATGGATGACGAAGGCATTCCTGGATAACCAAAGGTTTCGAATTTCCCTTTGGTAGGTTCCCATGGAAGGTGGTCGACTGTTTGTATAAGCAAGCAAACCTCATAGTGGTATTTGCAAATGAAATCCAGAATATGAGTGTCTCTAACGTCAAAGAGATATCTAATATGTACACATAACACTAATCATATTTCATAGTCAGACGCTAGTTTGATGGGCTAGGACTTTCGGCTAATACACGAAAGCAATGCCACAATTATATGTTTATATTTTCTATGAGGAATTTGGGAGCGGGAAGTGGGACTATTCTCAACACCTATCAGTGGTGTCCCCTAAGAACCTCCAGATCTCACTGTAGAGTCTTTTTTTTTTTTTTTCATATTGTATTCAGCTATACAGCTATGACAATCACTGTAGAGTCTACAGAGCCGAGATTGAGTAACAAAGCCCTCACTTCGACGAGGGTTCCAAATCGCTTTCGCGGTCTGTATCGTCTTCATCCCTCAACACAACCTCCCTATCACCATTATCATGAAGCTAACCACGATCAGATCAGATGATCGGGTCGGAGCTCTACTCATCACCAAACCTTGATCACGGAGGAAAAGCCATCCGATGAGTTTCCGGAGCGTACCCAGCACCAGATACGGAGATGGTGGATTGGATCAAGTCGGCCTCGATTGTTACAAAGAAGAGAGATAAAGATGAATATGCGCACCTCATGTGGTCCCGATGTCTAGGCCTCGCCTGGCTGGGGCTGCAGGTTTTTTGAGATTTTTTCCCGCGCACGCAGTTTCCACTGCTACGATTTTTTTTTTGGGTAGAAGGTTCCGTGGAAAAGGTGGCCGAACTTCACGGGTAAAGACTGAGCTGAATGGCTACTCATCAAGGGGAATCTATCAATGATCTTTCAAGAAACATGAGAGGCAAGGAGCACTGTACAAGGTGTGGCCTGGGTCAGAGAGGAGCCCAATGTGCTAGATAGTCATAGACTCAAGTAGTACAATAAAACACACACACGCTTGGGTGTGGAAAGCTACGGCTCCTTCTAAATACAATGCCTGTTCCAGATCCCCTTGAGGATCCAAGATTGACAGATCTCTAGATTAGTACGAGGCTCTAATAAATTGTAATGCTTATGTAATGTTGTTCATGTTGGAGTCCGGGCGCAAGAAAAGGAATAAAAATAATAATTATTCATTATCCTGATTTGGCGCCTTGAGGCCCATGCAGGTTTTTTATCTGAAGATATGTACTTTAAGTAGGATGACTCAATTTGACGTTTAGAACACTCACACTCAGATTTCATTTGCAGATACCACTCGAGATTAACCCTTACGGCGTATAACCTCTTCCGTGCATACCCACCACAGGGAAAAGCGTGAAAAACCTGTGGCTATCCAAGTGTGCTTTCATCATCCCACAAGTACAATATCACCGCGAGAGAGAGTGGTGTGTGGGTCTGACTGGGTTCGAACAAGCTTTCTCCTGTCTCGAATGGGGTAGGTGTTCAAGCTACCCAGTATCTACTTGGGAGAACGGCCCGGATGGCGTACCACTGCACCATCCAACCCCAAGAAAAGGGATACTGTACTCATATAGACGATACCCTGTATTAATAGAAAACCAAGTTACATCTAGTCTTAAGCTCTACTATACATATTGGTAGATTGGAGCCACGAGACACCCGTAACCTACGCCATCTTAAAGCTAATCTCACTTTTCACACATACTAATCCATCAGGAACTTCACCCTGTCCCTTTGCACGTGATATAAAAATACTCCCTTATAGTGAGTAGATTTACAACCTCGCTTGCGCCCACAAGATAAGGATGGGCCCTATAGGCTTAAACAGCCCGGCCATAAGCAACCGGGCCTAGCCCGAAACAACCAGTACAGATAATTAAAGAATAAATCTTAGATCACATTTCGCGCGGAGAATATTCAATGGACGGTGGAGGCATGTCTGGATAACTCAAGGTTTTTGAGATGTTCCCCTGGGTGGGTATTCACGGATGGGGGTTGACTTGGGGTGAAGACGATACAGACCGCGAAAGCGATTGGGAACCCTCGTCGAAGTGAGGATTTCGTTACTCAATCTCGGCCCTGTAGACTCTACAGTGAGATCTGGAGGTTCGTAGGGGACACCACTGATAGGTGTTGAGAATAGTCCCCCTTCCCGCTCCCAAATTCCTCATAGAAAATATAAACATATAATTGTGGCATTGCTTTCGTGTATTAGCCGAAAGTCCTAGCCCATCAAACTAGCGTCTGACTATGAAATATGATTAGTGTTATGTGTACATATTAGATATCTCTTTGACGTTAGAGACACTCATATTCTGGATTTCATTTGCAAATACCACTATGAGGTTTGCTTGCTTATACAAACAGTCGACCACCTTCCATGGGAACCTACCAAAGGGAAATTCAAAACCTTTGGTTATCCAGGAATGCCTTCGTCATCCATGTAAACTTGCACCGCGAGAAATGTGGTTGAGTTTTGTCGGATTCGAACCAGTCATTTATTGTCTCAAGTTGGATCTGTGTCCAGGCTATCTAGAATCTATTTACGAGACCGGACCAGGTGATTAATAAGTCACATTCAAACTGTGGCGGTGTTTAAAGTATCGCCTGCACTCGCTCCAGGGCTCTGTAGAGGTGTCAAAAAGTAACAATTTCGAATTCCGTTGACGAGATAACAAATCTACCGGCTACGAGTCTAATAAGTTTGCTTCGATTTATACATCAATATCTATGACTAAGATAGATATGGTGAGTGAGTAATCCTTAGAAAAATACCCGCAATAAAAAGGTCACATTGTTCGTCACTCGAGCATGAAGGTTTAATTTTAACCACACAACAACTATAGAAATATTCTCGCAGCTAGATTCCCTGATCGCAATGACAAATGGGCTGATACAGGCGACAACTGATCAGTAATGTGCGTGGGCTTCCCGAAGTATGTAATGTGTGGAAGAAATGTGCATGCTTACGCGAAAGTGATTCACGTTAACAAATGCCCGTGTTTTTTCTAGCAAAGAAGGGCAGTCTGCACGGGCTAGTTTACGAAAACCCCCGGATTCATTTTTGTCACTCAGAATTTACTAGAGCCCTTCCAGGACTACTCAAATCATTGGTAACAAAGGTGATTTGCTCAGGAATGACCAATTGAGGGAGGCTTACAATTAAGACTATCATTCTATCACTGCATGATTGGGGCGTGGAAACTTAAAGATGGCAAGTTGAAAAAACATATATGTCTTGACACAGTATTCAGGTATAAATTAAAGTATTTATTCAGGAAATAATAACCCCTCAGTCATTGAGGTTGTAGAGCGCATTGATTAAAGTCACTACCGAAGTGAAACTAAGCACAGAATTTGTAGTCACGTGTGTATCAACAACTTGGCCTACTTGATAGCCCCAATTATTCTAAATTTCAACAGTATTAAACATTTAATGCTGATCTTGGTATTCGTTATTAGATATTTTTTTCTCGGTTGAAGAGGTCTCGAATCTAACGTTATTAGGTTTTGAAATATATCGGGATTTATTCTATTCTTTATTTCTTAATTTCATCTCATAGCATCAGGATGTTTTACAGTTGTTCCGGGAAATACTTTGTCATGGTTAATATCTCGAGAATATTCAAACCTGGGAGCTTGTGAAGAATTTACGTCAGGAGACAGCCATCTAGATTCATGAATTTTATGCTTTTTGTCTTATTTTTATATCCTGATAAGTCTATGACAATATTGGGGCATCATGATTCATGTTGGATGCTCACATGAAAAAGCATATGGTTAACTTAATCATTTCGTTTTCTATTGTTGCTCATTGTCACCATGTCCCTTCAGGGATGGGGCTTTATTTGTAACTAGTGCCCGGTAGACATAAAAAATAAGTAAATAAAATAATATTATTGCTCATTTCAACTCCTGCCTTAGGCGGGTGCTATTTGTTGTGTCTAGTAATCCATTGGACAACTTAATGCTGCCTGATACGCTTATATTCCCCAAATTTTAGCTGCAGAAACGAGGTGCAAATGCTTGCCTATGTAGCGCCGACTCGGCGATATGCACGTAATCATTCATAATTGGTTTTACAACCTGAATATTAATTAACCATTGGACAATTTCTAAGTGATTATATAAAACGTTCGTCTAAATTCGGGTTCGAAAGTAGCAGGCGGAGAATGATGTAAGTCAATCAAATTGGTTCCGGTGATTATTTTTGACACATGTTTACCACACTTTCTTTGTATGCGGTTATTGGCGGTCGAGTTACCACATTTGCGCACCTTCGATGCACAAAATGTCTTGTGATAAGGTGAGCTGATCATAAGTCCCGTTCAACCACTAGATTTTGCTTAGTGGTTGAATTGCCACGGTCATATCGATAATGCCTTTGCACGTTCTCCGGATTTTAAAAGTACGATGTTGCCGCCGAAGTTTCGTCCATAACTCCGGTTGTAGGGGCGTTTTCTCGGTAGTGTCCCTTCGCGGGTATTGTTAGTTTCTAAACGGAGGTTTAGTACGATAGATCCCTGTGGCAGTAAGCTTTCTTAGGGTGTCTAGGTCCGAGTATACCAGATCTTGAAAATGTGTGCGAAAGTGTCACAAGTAATGTGGGAACATCGATTAGGCTGATCATTTCACAGCAGCTTCAGGGCCGAGTTAAGTCATTGATCGTGTATATACTCTCTTTTTATTTGACCCCTCTCTCCTACAATTAATTCTGGATTTTAGACACAGCCCAATACCTGCGAAGGGACTATTTTTTCGATTCACTTATTGCTGGGTGGTGTGCGCTGACAGACTTGTGCCGTCCGACACTGAACATGATAATCGTAGTATTTCTATTTGTATGATTTGAAAGACTATTTCACGCATTTGGTACTCAAAGATGACTAAGATAATCGTCATAGCCTCTCCATAACTCTTATTTCATGTTGAAATCTCCGCTAAATCAGCTGATCCGCCAGCACGGTGTCTTCGCTTAAACGGATGCATCGAGACAAATTTGACATGAGCATTGAGCTGTGGAACAATTCGTTGATGATCGTCCCGCCAAACCTAAAATAGACAAAATCCAGGTTATAGACTTCATATCGACTCATCAACGGCCACCATCTGTATTTTCCACCCCCACTTACGCCACCCATATCAGTGTTGATCTCTACGGAACTATTCCTGTGGCTGTATTGTGAATTGTGCTTTAGGCCAATGCAATGAAAAGGATAAGTTGGGTTTTATGAAGATTTGAACCTTGTCATAGTTGAGGTCGTGATGACGAATAGTTAACTCCTTCTTTTTCTTCTTCTTCATCCCCTTCATGCTAGGAGAGAAACAACCATCTCCGACGACGATCTCGGCTAAACTAATCCAACCAATCAAGGATTAGCTAATTGCTACTTGTGCTTATCGACTACTCGAATTCATCTGGGCGTCTTAGACGCTGACTATGCTGAGGAGTGGGAGAGACATTCTAGGAGAACTTCTCCGCCCAACGCCGAACTAACAGTGCGAGGCGAAAATGCTTGGACTTAGCTAGGCACATATACGTAGTCGTAATGTGCTTAGCTTGTGCGTATGCAAGAATCAGGGTACCATACTAAATTGCGATCACCCGTGCCATTCCCCCCGAAAGCTGAGTGCTAGATAGGGGAGAGGATGCTCTAGCTCTTGACACTACTGACTCGGGGAGAACGCGAGAAGGTGTAGGAGGGTCTGACGCTCCGGCGCATCGTCGCTGGCGGGGGTTACGAACGTTTGCTGACACAAACTCATGCGTCTTGCGTGCATCTGGCAGATTCGTTTGTTTGTAGATGGATGGATGCACTGAAAAACACAGAAATAAATCCATGGAGCAAGCAAACGATAAGGAATCCATCGCGCAACGTGTGTGCTTGGACAGGTCGCCTCGCAACTAGAGAGAGCTGCACTTTGCTCATCTGATGGCGCTGTCAAACCGAACCTGAGGAATGTAGCAATAGAAGAAAGCACTATACCGTCTAGTCAAAGTCCTAACCTCATAGGGCTAAGCTCCTTATGGCATCGTGTCTCGAAGTCCTAAGTGGGGGGTTGTGCACGCTAATCCCCTTCTCCCTCCCACCCCACCCCAGATTGCCTCGGCTGAATTCCCCTTCCCTCTAGAAACCTGAACGGTTGAATTTGGGCGTATTCTGCCGTTGTGGCTTTCTATTTCCCCCGTCTCGCTTTGCCGACTTCACCGACCCCCCTTGTCTCTATCCATCCAAAATAGTCACAACACATGCTCCGCCTTCTCCGTCGCGCATTAAACAAATAGTTCCCTTAATCCACCAGTGACCTCCTCGACAAACTTCGTATCATTCGTCTTTTTCACTAGCCACTACAAATGCTTCAATAAATCCTAGACGCCCTCCACAACTTTACCTATCTCTCTTCTCTGTGCTTCGCTCTAATTAAATACGGAGCCATATATTCTGCTTCAGATTCACATAGATACATAATACCTCCTGTCCCAAAATTTTCAAATTTAAAGTAGGTTCAGCGTTCTAGAGCACCTAAAACTAAATTTGAACGCTCTAGTTATTAATTACTAGCAATTGGGAGCTTCACGTTTATTTTGTGAACCAATGGCACCCGCTCCTACCGGCGATGCCTATGTGCGAATCCTCAAGACCCCACCACCAGCCGGAACTCCATACTCCCTTCCAGTTCCTGGTAGTGAAAAAGAAAACCGCACGCCGATCTACCGTCACTGGCAGTTTGTAGACAAACCACTTCTAGAAACTCTTGATCCTAAGATTCTTACTGTTCACGATTCATTTGAAGCATCCTTGAAAAAACGGTCTAACTATCGCTGTCTTGGGAGTCGACCTTGGGACGCAGCATCCCAGACATTTGGACAATTCGAATGGATGACATATGGTGAAGTCGCAGCAAGGAGAGAGAATTTTGGTAAGGGTTTAGTGGAACTACATCGAAAGGCCGGCGTAACGACTCCCAAATACGGCATTGGGTTATGGTGCCAAAACCGACCAGAATGGCAGATCGCAGGTAAGTTTATCGGGAAAGGTACACATAACTGATATGAAACATACTAATTAATTGCAGACCTAGGGTGTATGTCGCAATCGCTCTACACAGTGTCAATTTATGATACACTGGGCCCAGAAGCAACAGAGCACATAATCAATCACGCTGAAATTGTCTGTGTTATATCTTCCCTTGTACACGTACCAACTTTGTTGAAGTTGGCTCCTCGCATCCCAACACTGAAGATAATAATATGCTTGGATCCCATTGATGCTGGTGAGAGGCCAGGAAATTCCAAAGCAGATATACTAAATGCCATTGCACGAGATGCTGGAATCACAATTCATTCTATGAAAGAGGTAGAACAGTTGGGGGCAGTCTCCGGGCTATCCATGAATCCTCCGCGAGCAGAAGATATTATCACCATAAATTACACATCAGGCACTTCGGGGATTCCAAAGGGAGTCATCCTGACCCACAGAAATGCTATTGCTGGTGCCTCCTGTGGACGCGTTCTCGCTGAATCTTCGCCCTCTGACGTCGTCATCTCGTACCTTCCTCTCGCACACATCTATCAGCGGGTAGCCGAACAAGGGTGTTTTAGTGTGGGATCTGCCATTGGATACTTCCATGGAGACATATTCAAGTTGATCGAAGACATAAAGTTATTGCGGCCTGCAGGGTTTATAAGTGTACCGCGCCTCTACAATAGGTTTGGTTCTGCAATTCGTGCCGAGACTACAGACGCAACTGGACTTAAGGGTGCCGTAGCACGTCACATTATCAACACCAAACTTGCAAAGCTAAAGCTACCTCCTGGTCAGGCCACGAATAAACACCTCTTCTACGACTACTTTTTCGCACACAAGCTCCGCAGTGCTTTTGGACTTCAGCGTGCCAAGACGATGGTTTCGGGCTCAGCACCCCTTGACCCAAATTTACACCAACTTCTTCGAGCTGCTTTTGGAAATACATTTATCCAGGGATACGGGTTAACCGAGACATACGCGATGGGCACATACCAGCATGAAAATGACCTGAGCGTGGGTAACTGCGGCATGGTAGCTCCATCAATGGAGGCATGTTTACAATCAGTCCCAGATATGGAATATTTAGTAACAGACTCACCAAATCCCCGAGGTGAACTCCTTCTAAGAGGCAACGCTCTCTTTCGCGAATACTATAAGAACCCTTCCGAGACTGGAAGCGCCATATTAAGCGATGGATTCTTTAGAACTGGCGACATTGCAGAAATTGACAGCATGGGTCGTGTAAAAATTATTGACCGATTAAAAAATGTCTTAAAACTTGCTCAGGGCGAATATATCTCACCAGAGCGTATCGAAAATGTTTATCTGGGTAGTACAAACTTGTTGACACAAGCTTACGTACATGGTGATTCAACACAAGCATTCCTCGTGTGTGTATGCGGAATAGATCCAGTCGCTTTCGCCCCATTCGCTGGTAAAGTTCTTAACAAATCAATAGCTGTTACCGATCTCGATTCTATAAAATCAGCGGCTCGTACAGATCAAGTGCGGCGTGCTGTCATCAGGGAGCTTGACATTATTGGCAAGAAAAACAAATTCAACTCATATGAAAGGGTTCGTAGTGTATGGCTCGAAGTTGAACCATTCAGTATTGCGAACGATCTTCTGACCCCCACGTAAGACCCCAAGCCCAATCCTAGCACCGAGCCTTTGACATAATTCTTTTCTAATTCTTGTTCCTAGTCTCAAGCTTAAACGTCCTCAAACAGCAAAGAAATACCGTCCGCAGATTGACACAATGTATGCAGAAGCATTAGCCGAAGAATCAATGAAAGCCAAGTTGTAATATGGCGCTCGGTGTAATATATATATTTCCTTGGCTCAGCAAGCGTTTTGGCCGGGACATTAATGAGTAAGTGCTAAAGCTATTTCTTTCCCTCTTCGGAATGTCCGAAGAATTGCGGTCTATTTTATTTCAGTACTTCTTAAAGCATGTAATATGTCCGGTACGGGGTTTTGACATTATGGGTTGCGTCTCTCTTAGCTATGGTTGCTAGATTTTGAAGCTGGTACGATCAACTGGTCGGAATGAAATAAGTCCTTGGACGTGCAGACGATTTTGTAAAAGAAACATCCCAAGTAGTTGTGCATGTCAAGGCACAGTTATTGTAATCGGGAGGTAATAATAATTCAAGTTATACAAATAATTCCATTCAGTTGTCTGGGAATTTTATGTGCTCTAATGCCTCTCGGCCCTATTGCTAATAATTCGGGTTATTGTGCTTACTCAACTTCCATCGTAAGTTTAAGGCTCAGCTGTTGTCCACGATTTATCATGTTTTCCTCACGGAACTTCATCCCTAACAGGATTCTTTGAGCACAACTCGTATTGCGGATGATACAAACACGAGCCCACGTTGTAAGCAAGCACAGGCTAGGTAGAAATGGCAGTTACTCGATTCAGAATTTTGTAATTAAACGTCGAACGATCGACAAAAAGGATCCTACTCTCATTCATGTAGGCTCATAACAGCTGCAGACACCTGTCTCTCTTGGGAATTTCGGCGTACGAAATGTGCAGTGCGTTAAATCGAATTATTTGAATCAACAGCTACTGTCAATTGAAATTTATTGAGTACGGGTTTGAGTATCACGATATGACAGAGACAGTGAGGTAAACTAGCAGATAGCATGAATATTGATGGCCCGTGCATGATAGTTGAAGCGGGGTAACGACATACAAACATGGCATTTCCAACACAATATTTGTGCTCGTTTGATTGGCAATATTTCAAAGATCATTCAGGTAACATAAAAGGCAAGGAGCACCGTAAAAGGCGTGGCCTGGGTCAGAAAGGAGCCCGATGTGCTAGATAGTCTATGACTCGAGTAGTACAATAAACACTAACTCACTCACTCACTCTATTCTTTTGAAGTCTTTCGGTTTGCTGACAACAATAAATTGAAGAGGCCTAATGTCCTAACCGAAGAAAATTTTTATGGCATAAGTTGGAAGCTTTAGCAGGACTCATACCAGAGCATTAACCTCTTTTGCTAGAACTGTTTTTTCTTATCTGCTAAACGAGATTTGTAGCTTTGATAAACCTACCATTTCACTTGTGATTAAGAAGATATAATTCATCTAAAAGCAACCTGCTCTATTGGTTTCTTTGGTATAAATTTCAGTCGAGTGTGACTACTTACAAAATTCGATCACGTACGGACTCTGTGTATCTATTGGGGGGCATCTAAAAAAGTGTCTCCCATCTATGTTAAACATTATGTCACACACTGAATATGCGGGTCAAGCTCTCAAGTTGGAAGGCAAGGACTGAACACCTGTCCGCGATACCCTTTACGGATCTGGGGCTAATATATTCTTCTAGAGACAAGTTCAGCCAACTTCCGCATTACCAAAAAAAGTTGGCCTACGAGGCATTGACTGAATACTCTATGATGCCAATTTACCACTATTAGAGGATTTGATTTCCGCAAAATCCTCGTCAAGCTAATAAGTGCGGCCCAATACATCCTCATTTCAATGACAACACCTCTCACCAAATAAACTTCTAGCCTTAATTGGCCTCCAGAAACACGCCCGCGACTATATCTTCACCTGCTGAAAGAAATAACCCGTAGCGCATAAATCTGGAAGGCAGATATTCCGTGCGAACGTGGGAGTTAACAGGACAATTAGGCACGGCGATACAGAGGGTGGATATATTCTTGAAAGGGGTATTTTTCAATTTGATTTAATTGTCTTGATTTGGCGCCCTATGGGCCCATGCAGGTGTCTATGAACTGTAATATTTACATAGGAGGGAACCGTCTGGTGGAAACCCCCCTAAACCTCCCTGCTTTTTGTCTTAATTTTCTAACGTATCCTTCAGGAAGCGTAGTTACACTATAATTCCCTCCACGTAAACCAATCACATCATGTCTATCAACCTCAAGAAAGGCATGACCTGTTTCTTTCCTCCTGAAGTATTTTGCGCGCCCATGTCATCTGGAATCGCACCATCAATCCATAATTTGGGATCCTGTTCAGGAAATGATGACCCCTCAGTCATTGAGGTTGTAGAGCGCATTGATTCAAGTCACTACCGAAGTGAAACTAAGCACATAATTTGTAGTCACTTGTGACAACAACGTGGCCTACTTGATAGCCCCAATTATTCTAAATTCTAACAGATCCACTATATAATCCTTTTGATGTCGCCAGGATTATTAATCATAGCTCCGCAGAAGCGATCTTTAGCTTTTCTCCAAATCTCTTTTCTTCCATTTGAGCATCGGGGGCAGGATGATAATGATATGCTTGGGGTTCTGCGATTCGTAGCCATACGAACAGTTTGGACTGTAGACTCCGGGTACTTTTCTTCTGTATAAATACGAATTGAGCCCCTTGTGCCCACTTCGAATTTGAAAGATATTGACATTAATCGGAAGCATTTGGGATAAACAATGGGAATAGAACTTCTAAACGGAAGAATGAATTGAATTAATTATTCTTTTTTGGTAATTCCCAGACAGTTTACATACACGTATCTTCATGGGGGCGAAACTCAACACCTTGAATGGTGATCCCTACGAACCTCCAGCTCTCACTGCAGGGTCTGCAGAACCGAAATTGTAATAGATTCGTCTTTACTCACACGAAAATTCTCAATCGCTCTCAAAGTCTGTATCTTCTTCATCTCTCAGCACAGCCACTACGATGGTTACAATGAATCCCACAATGATCAGGTCAGATGGTTGGCTCGAAGCCCTTATTACCACCAAACTTTAGTCATGGAGGAAAAGCCATCACATGGATTTCTGGAGGGTATTAAGCACCCGATACGGCGATTATGGATGATATCAAACTTGCCCCAAGTGTTACAATGAAGAGAGATCGATCATTTTATTATTTAGCGTCAAGTAGGACACAAAGCTGAAACTTTGGTCCTTGCTACCTACTTAACACTAGACATAGAAACCAGTGTTTACCGCCCTGGAGGCCTCGCCCTCGCTGCTCCCTGAAAAGAGATGCCGAACCCTTAATATACACTCAAAGCAGCGCTAGGTATCGCATCCGCGCCATATACATATAATATTACATGATTAAAAATTTCTCCCCGGGGCCTGAATCATGGTATAGTGATAGAGCATGAAGATTTCATTGTTTTATTCATTTATAATATTTAACGTCGTGCCCGCGCACAGCACGTGAGCTCCTCACGTACCGGCTAGCCCAGTCTAAACTAAACTACCCGACGTATGATATTGCCCTCTTTGCGTCTGGTTCTTCTCCTATCGAATGTGCACGCAAGCTCTAGGAGAAATTAGACAGCACCATAGCATGGGGACTGACTAACGGAATAGGCTTCGAACATCCTGAGACTGAGCTCCAATACTTTCACCGGAAGCGAGGCTCACTACAGAGCCTACTCTAAATATTGGAGAGACAACTATAACGCCAAATGATCACACTCGCTGTCTCGGAATCTTATTCGAACGGGTTCTACGGTTCCAAATTCGTACCCTACAGCCTTGCCGAAAGTCTCTAGCTATCACCAGCCATTTGAAAAGACTCTCAATGTCGACTCGAGGGATTGGCTCTCCATTTCCACGAAAAGCTCTACAAGGTGCCGCATTTGCGACCCTCTTCTACGTGGCCCAGACCTGGTAGTCTAAAGAGACTTCTCAAAAGATCATCTCGCAAGTCCAACACAGGATGAACAATGCGGCTCGGGCAGTTCTCCCAGTCTATCGAACCACTCCATTAGCACCACTCCTACGAGAAACTAGCTGGGCCCAGCTCAGACATGACTCTCCCGAATTCACAGTCATCTAGCGGTTTGAACTGCGGCAGTAGACCTGTAGCACCCTCTCCATAGGCGTTGAAATACTAGTCGCATGCGCTGGATCCGCCAGAGGATCCCGTTAGAACTTTCCGATGACACCATACCCCCACCATGGTCCGCACCCTGTGAAGAAAATCTAATCCAAATTGGGGCATTAGGTAGACTCCTGGGACCAAAGTCCTTCAAATAATAGCAGGCTAAACAACTAATTCTAGACCTATTCGTATATTCAGATGGCGCTCTCATAAGAGACCGAGCAGGTGCGGGTTATGTCATTTACCCCGGCCCTACGCAGGAAATAGGGAGAGGATCTCTCCCGCTCGGATTCTTGGCAGAAGTCTATGATGCTGAAATTGCCGGGGCCACGGAAGGTCTTGCCGCAGCTCTTCGCAACCCATTGATCGACTATGTCTCTGACGTTACTGTCTGCCTCGACAACTAGGAGGCTGCCATCCGTCTACTCTTGGAAAGGCCCATAGCGTCTAGCTCGGCAAAAATCCTTAACGTCCGCAAGCTCGCAGTGAACTGGAAAAGGAGTTCACGCGGCCAAAATACGACGCCTGGAGAAATAGCAGTTCGATAGTGCCCAGGCCACGCAGGTATTCTTGGAAACGAAGTTGTCGACGCTCTCGCTAAAGCTGTCTGTGCGGCTCCAGCTCAACACTCAGAACTCTCCATTGCGAAGGCAAAGAGAGAAGTCAAAGCTCAACATGAGGCTTTCGTAGCACTCTATTGGGCAGAAAATGCACCTTCTAGTTACAAAAATTAGGTAATAGCCCTAATACTAAAATAACCATAGAGCTCGCCCATCTGGAGCGACGCGCATTAGGACATCTACTAGCTGCACGGTCCGGGCACGGCGACTTCGCAGACTACCATCGACGGTTTCAGCACGAAAACGCCATTCTAACATGCACATGCGGAGAAGTTATAATGATTGTGAGGAGGGGAATTGCATACAAACAGTGGGTTTATCAATATAGGCTTGACAATATTATGAAGTGGACGATGATATGTGTTCGCTTTATTAGATTCGTTTCCTGATGATTGCTATCTATATGAAGGAGAATAGTCCTATTTATACCTAAAGCTCATCTATCTAATTGCTAGTAGAATATTCCATCTTGTGATGTAAGATATTCTATCATATGCTATAGAATAGTTTACATTCTTGTTCAAACCATGTACATGCAACTGTTATGATGTCACTACACCAACCACATCTTGTATAGATCTCTAAGTCATCTAATACAGCTTGTCTAATTGGCTGAGTGATTTCACATCATAACAGAAGTCCCCCAACAACTTTTTCTATTGCCACCTCGGGCAATACCAGGCTCAGCTCCACAGGGCAGAGGATTCTAATTCCAGCGTATCTTGGGCTCTTGCTTCAGCGGAGGGAGTTAATGCATTCAATAACTGGGTGTGTGTCATAAATTTCTTCGAAAAGGCACAACAAAAAGTCTGATTTGAACGAAATCACGATTTGTTGTAAATAATTTTCTCCTTTTTTTTGTAAAATCTTTTCTTGATTTATTACCAACTGCATAGCATGAAATTGGTTGGACGGACGACCTTCATGTTTACTCTAATCTTCGAGCGCAGGATGATAAGATCCTGGCTATCATTTGCTTTATTGGGTCTGTGTAGGGGCCAACCCGTCGCGTAGTTTTATTATTTTATTATTATTTAACGTCGTGCTAGCTCACAGCACAACCGTAAGGTCTCATGTTGGCCAGCTCAGTCTACATAAACTACCCGACGTGTTATAAATGGACCAAGGCCTACCTGCCATGCACACTTACCATCGAAAGAAGTCAAAAGTACTCTCCAGCTGAGTCTTTTGTATTCTAATACAGTAGAGAAGATAGTTATATATATAAATATACATATATATATATAAAAAGGAAATTTATCCATCACTTAGACCAAAAGTCTTTTATTCTGAGCTCTAGCAAATACAGGCCAAGTGTTTATAGTTTGGAGTACTAGTTAGTATTGTTATTGCATGCTTCAAAAAAGCATGTTTCATGAAGCAATTTACTAAAAGCTATGGATCCTTTAGGAGGGCCTAGAATCCAGTAAATTCCCGTCGTTGGGTGTTTGTTTCCGCTGCAAAGCCGGGACCGACTCCGATTGAGTCGACAAAAGAAGTGCTCGGCAGACTTTTCTAGCCCGCAAGCGCAGATTAGAAGAGCGTCCGAGTGCTGAAAGCGGCGGTGGTAGTCAACAAAGTCTCCATGGCCTGAGCGAGCTGCAAGAAGGCGACCAAGAGCGTAGCGGTTAAGCTGTCGGGTAGTATAATTTAGACTGGGCTAACCGTTACGTGAGGAGCTCACGTGCTGTGCGCGGGCACGACGTTAAATATTATGAAATAAATAAAATAAGCTACCCGACGTGTTGGCGACTACACAGACCCAAAATAGCAAATGAAAGCCTGCATCTTATCATCTTGCGTTCGAAGTGTTGGAATAAAATAACTATTGTCATAATAAGGCCCAAAGCAGTCTGGCGATGCAAATTCGAAGTGAGCACAAGGGGCTCAAATCGTATTGTCTGAACATTGGCGTTGGTAGGGTTATTTTGATTGGTATATGATTTTGGAATGTACACTTGCGCTGGAACAGCTAAGATAGTTTGTGGAGAGATATCTTCATTGATGTGCAGAATTGAAGTAACTATGATAATTGTTATGTTACATAATGAGGGAAGAGAGGGCAAGACAGAACACCTGTACGCGGTGTCCTCTACGAACCTGGGAGTGAAACATTCTCCTAGAGCCAAGTTCAGTCAAATTTCGCAATACCGAACAAGTTGGCCCACGAGGCAATGATTCAAAATACTCCACCATATCAATCTTTCACTCCCAACGAAATCGATTCCTACCTAAGCCTCATCAAGTTTACAAGTACGACCTAGTACATCCTCATTCCAATGATCACACCTCTCGTCGACTTTCTCTGGCCTCAGCCGGTCACCAAATACACGCCCACGCCGATATTTACACCCGACGGAGGAAGCTAAGCGTGGCGCACAAATCTGGAAGACAATTCCTTGGGATGGATGTGAGAGGAATCAGGACAAGTTCACAAGATGATGCGAAGGATGGGTACGGTATCGACGGGCGTGGAATTTTGAAATTTGGAAAGGAGCTTTTACAAATTGAGCTTTGTGTGTGCCAAAGCTTCAGTTGCGAGAGTGCAGGCGACACTATAAACACCGCCATGGTTGGATGGTGCGGTGGTACATCGTCTTGGCCGGTCTGCCAAGTAGAGTCTGGATAGCTTGGACACATATCCCACTTGAGACAGTAGATCGCTGGTTCAAATCCAGCAAAACACAACCACATTTCTCGCGGCGCTGTTATGTATGGATGACGAAGGTATGCTTGGATAACCAAAGGTTTTGAAATTCCCTTTGGTGGGTACTTACGGAGGAGGGTCGACTACTTGTGTAAGCAAGCATACCTCATAGTGGTATTTGCAAATGAAATCCAGAGTATGAGTATCTCTAATGTCAAAAGAATCATCCCACATGTATACACAGTACCAGTCATGTGTCATAGCTAGATAGCTGAATACACATTAAATGATTTAAAAAAAAAATAATGGGGGAAGCTCGTCCCTTTGTGGATCCTGAAAAGATCTACATTGTCACGGGTTAGTCAGATTTTGGATGTACGGCACATAGACAAAATGCTAGTGTCTTATGGTCTCACACGATCAGATCGCACAGTCACAAGAGCAGATCTCACTGGAGCTGAGGGGTAACAGAGTATTGATGTATATAGGCGCATAGATATCCTACATTTAGGGACAGATAGGAATTCACGTATTAGTCTCAAGCTCTACACAAGATCCATTGTAGTTAGGAGCCACAAGACACCACGTGATAACATCTCATTCTTACGCACACACACCCACAATTTACTAGGTACACAACGCGCGCCCAGAAACCTCACCTTACCCCCTAGCTTATTCGCTTGTAGATCCACCACGTAACCAGTATGTAGCTCACCAAGGTGTGCTCCCAAATGAGCTGCCATTCCAATTTTTCCTGTATCAACAACCCATCTCTCGTACTGAACACATTACTACTTGTAACGTCATACTCTGCAATCATTCATTTTTGTAACAGACTTTTTATATATTCCAATTTGTAGATTGAACTGTAAAGACCCTCCCGCTCTGGCTCCAATCAGAAATAACCACAAAAACATCAACCCCCCCCCCCTGTCCACCTTTCACAAGTCGCGTCAAAAACCGACAACTGTAGCCAAACCGACATCAGAATCAAGCTGCGTCTCGCGCTCAGCGCGCGTGAGAGCAGCCCTCCTGATCATGGAGGGTCTTACCCAATCTCAGGCGGTAGAAGCCACTCCATTCTATAATCCAGCCCTTCGCAATTGGGACACACCTGGAAGCAGCCAGCAGCATGACATGGAGATCGATCCAATTAATTACGACGATCAAATCGAATACGACGACCCCGACGACGACCCATTTTCAGAGCCAGCTCCCGCGGGCCTGATGCAAGATACTCTGACAAAGAGCGTAAACTCTATGACAACCCGAGCAAAAGAAGCAGAGACCCTTTTTGGAGGTATTTCGGCACTAATCAACAAGCATAGCAGCGCACCCAACTACGCTACACTACCCGCCAAGCAAGCTGAAGCATTCAGAAGCCTCTGTAATGATCTAGCTAAAGTCGCAGCACGGCACTTCGATACTTACCTCTGCAATAAGCCTGTGAGCGTCACCGATGACCCCTCCCCGCCCAGCCGCAATGCCCAAAAAACCGCGCAGACCTACGCAAATGCAGTTTCACGGGCATCCAAGAAGCAATTTGCCAGTCGCCATACTCCAACCCTCCCGACACCCGCTAAAGCACGGTTTCAGCCCAAGCCCACCCGCACCAATGACCGACTATTCGTTCGTATTCCGGAAGGTAGTACACTCCGAGATCACTCAGCATTCGCAATACAATCTCACCTGAAAGCTAAGCTTGGCAATGAGGGTCAGATTCTAACAAATGTGCAGTCAACAAAGACTGGTTTCGCTCTCTGCCCCAAAGACGGAGACTCAGAAAATCTCAAGGAAAAAATAAAGTCCGTAAGTTTCTTCGGGGACGCACCAGTAGAGAAAGCAACACCATGGACTTCCCACTGCATAAAAAATGTTCCCCGGACATATGGAGCCCTGGGACACATCAACGTAGAATGGAAGTATTGCCCTAAGGCCGTCACAGCTGAGGTGTTGAAGGATGCCCTAGCTACTACAGCTGGAGTGGCCCCTGTAGCTATTGCGGCTTTACGCGATAATGATGCTAATCCAACGTCCTCGTCGACGACATGGATCGTGCGCTTCCCAGAATCTCATCAGCGCCTGCCACGCACCCTCTTCCTCTTTGGCTGCCGCACGCAGACAAGAATTCTACCCAAGCGTCAGATGGCTATCCAGTGCACCCGGTGCTGGCTTTGGCACAATACACGCACATGTGCCTCCGACCTCAGATGCCGCCTGTGCGGATCCTCCAGACACTCCGAAAAAGATCATGCCAATCAATATGGCGCCACGGGCCAACATGTATGCCCCAACAGATGCATCCACTGTCATGGCCCCCATCCCGCGGACGATGTTAGCTGCGACCTCCGGCCTAAGCCCTCCGGTCCTCCGAAGACCAAGAATCAAGTAAGTGCTATCCATCAAATCAACGCAGACGCTCGCCTACGGAAACAAGCAGAAGCTGGCTGTATCAAGGCTACGGCTAGCCCCAAAACCACGCATACTTCGGCCGCAACCCCTGCTGAAATAGGCCAATCTCAGCCGGTTTCAGTAAAATCCATCAACCCATATGAAGTCCTACTCACAGAGGATCAGAGCAACGGCCAAGCGCAATCATAATGACTCCTTTTCGGCGCCGCAAACAAAACAATTGCCCATTAAAAATAATCTCTGCAAATGTCGGCCTTGAAGCCCAATCACACGAGCTAGCTCTCAACGAAGCCAGCCTAGCCTCTGCTGATATTGTACTAATACAAGAACTGTACATTTACAGCGACCGCGCCAGGCGTATCACCAAACGCCACCCATCCTTCGAGACCTTCTCACCTATCGACGACTGGACATCCTCACGACCCAGGGTGATGTCCTATGTGCGGAAAAATGCCTGTCTCTGTTCAGAACAGGGTCATACGGCATTTTCAAGCGATATGCTTCTCCTTAGAATTGTCTCGTCCTCGGGCAAGTCCATAAGTATTGTCAACGTCTACAACGCTCCTGCAGGACCCACCAGCAATAGTGTTCTCGAATCCCTTTACTCTCTCACCCTCCCTTTCGAAGGTAATTTGCTTATCTCTGGAGATTTCAATTTACACCACACCAGATGGCAGCCATTATGGACCCGCAGCCCCTCCCCTGGCGCCGAAAAGTTCACAGAATGGGCAGATAAAAACAGTCTCTCTTTTCTATCACCTGCAGATATGGCAACGTATGACCAAGGCAATGTACTCGATTTAGTTCTCGGATCCAGCCCTCTAGTTCAAAAGACAAAGTGCACCCTAGCCCCACATCTAGACATGACGTCAGACCATGCTACAATACTAACTTTAGTTGATTGGGAAGGCTATGCTGAACCCCTACGCAGGCTCAGACTCGACATGTTGGACAAAGAACTTTTCCTCCGTCCCCTATACATTAATATTAATGGTCTTAGTCCAATTCCACGAACTTCCATCAGGGAGGCGCTGGAAGGGTGCGCTACAGAGCTAACAGAAGCTATCCGCACAGCATATATGGGCGCATCCCGCCGCTAACTGGGCCACGGTAAAGGGAACGCATGGTGGGATACATCATGCAAACAGGCCCGCCAAAGGCACAAGAAGGTTCGAAGCGGACCCATAACAGAGGAAGATGTTGCCAGAGAGCGAAAGGAGTATCGGGAACGATCGCAAGGGCAAAGAAGGCCTACTTCACTAACAAGATTGCCGCAGCCAGTACGGGCAAGGACATCTTCGCTCTGACAAAATGGCATAAGTCCACGGGTAACTTTTGATCCACTCCACTCAAAGACCCCAGGTCCCCGGAGCGCCCCCCCTGCGATATCGTTGCCTGAAAAAAGGGAAATTCTACTCGGTAATTTACTCACCAACCTGGCTGAAATGGGTGATATCCCTTTGGATACCCCGACAGTTGCAAAACGCTCCATTTCGTTCCCACCACTCTGTCAGGATGAAGTTCAGGATACGATTCTTAGAGCAGGAAATACAGCCCCTGGGGCTGACGAGATCTCGACTGCCATATTACGTATAGCTTGGCCCCTCATCGGAGAATATATCTTCTCACTCTTCAAAAGCTGTCTCTCTCTTGGCCATCCTCCTGTCTGCTTCCGGCAAGCTGTTTTAATCATGCTTCAGAAGCCAAACAAGGCAGACCTATCTTCCCCTCGCTCATACCGACCGATAGCACTTCTCTCCGCACTTGGGAAGGGGTTGGAGCGGCTGATAGCCAGACGTCTAGCTTGGATCGCGACCCGTAATACGATACTAACTACCCAGCAGTTTGGTGCCCTCCCAGGGAGATCAGCCGTCGATCTTACCACCTGCCTTACACATGATGTCAAAAGAGCTTTGAGCGAGGGGCGCACAGCCAGCATGCTTACACTCGACGTGAAAGGAGCTTTTGATGCCGTCCTCCCAGGCCGGCTTGTCCGGCGCATGCGGGAGCAAGGCTGGCCAGAGTTCCTTGTCAACTGGGTAGCCTCTTTTGCTACTAACCGTTCAGTACAAATCCGTCTCGATGGCGAGCTTGGCCCTCTCCAGTCAGTCAACTGTGGTCTCCCACAAGGCTCACCTGCCTCTCCTATCCTTTTCATGCTCTATATATCCCCTCTGTTTAAGCTGGGAAACATCTCTAGGAGATTTGGGTATGCTGACGATGTCGCAATTCTTGTGACCTAAAAATCACTTCATGACAATTGCATCTCTTTAAATAAGGCACTGAAAGAAGCTTTAGAATAGGGGATAAAAGAGGGCATCACTTTCGACCCAGCTAAGGCAGAGCTTCAGCATTTTTCACGAAAACGAGCTGATAAGAATCCGGGTAACACCCCTTCGGTCAAGCACGGCAATTTCTCCGTATCTGAGAAGACAAATCGCCCATACACTAGACGGTTGGGAGTCTATTTTGATAAAACACTTTCTTTTAAATGGCATATCCGCATCCTTGCAAATAAAGCTCTAGTAGTGGCAAACGCGCTCCGCAGTCTTGGTAACACATTAAGTGGTGCCTCCTCTAAAATTCTACGGCAAGCAATCACCGCTTGCGTACTACCTATCGCTTATTACGGAGCTGAAACATGGTGGCCAAGCCTGACACGTGCTATCTCCCCAACTCGAACCGTCTCAAATTTGGTGAAGGGACATCTTTCCCTCCTCCAAGAGGTTGTTAGAACTAGCGCAAGAGCAATTCTTCCCGTCTACCGAACAACACCAGATAGCGCGCTATATAGAGAAGCTGGTCTCTCCCCCCCCAGAAATCGCGCTGGACTCAAAACTTTTTCAAGCATCCCTCCGCATACACCGCCTCGATCCACGGCACCTTCTCCGCCGCCGGAAAATTTGGATCCTTAGCCAACAAAGACGTATCTCACGCATTTCTGGGTGGGCCCTAAGTCTCCCGCATACAGAGTATTTGGACCCTCTGATCAACCCTCCTTGGTTAGCAAAGGAGATTTGATTCTCAAGGACTAGACGGGTCACTATTGCCTCATATTAACTTCCTGAGGGGATCCTCTCACAAGACTTAGTTGTATATTCTGATGGTAGCCTCCTAGAATCAGCTTTAGGACCTTGTGTCGGAGGTGGTTTTGTAATCTTCCAAGCAGGTCACATGATCTGCCAGAAAAGAATACCTCTAAGCCCATCACTAGAGATATTTGATGCGGCAGCTGCAGCCGCTCTAAGCGCCGTAGAGACAGCAATAAATCTTCCTTCTAAACGATTTGCAAACAACTTACGGGTCCTACTCGATAACCTAGATGTAGCCCGACAGCTTCTATCAACCCCGACCTGCTCTTCTCAAGACGTATTCAACAAATTCGCGTTGAAAGTTCAAGAATGGCCAGGCCGCACGCGTCTACCCCATACTATTCCAGGTGAAGTCCGGGTTCATTGGATCCCAAGCCACTCTGGACCCTTAGGTAAAGTTCTAGCAGACAAAGTAGCGAAAGATGCTTTGGCCATGCCGTACCCGTACCCGTCCCCATCTCCACTCACAATTGCCTCGGCAAAAGCATGGGTCAAGAACATACTAATAAAAGCTCACAAAGAGTATTGGGCAAAGCATGCCCCTCAGTCATATCAAGACTTAGAAATCGAGTATCCTGTGGGCTGCCCCGTAGAGCTATCACTCCCTCGACATCATACTGCACATATATACGCTACTCGCTCTGGACATGGAGATTTCGCAGCCTATCATAATCGCTTCAACCACGACCCCGCCAACAATACCTGCAGCTGCAGCAAACTGAAGTCTCCTGCACATTTCCTAAACTGTAGATTGATCACATCAAGCCCCCTCAAACCGCCCAGGGGCTGTTCAAACAAATGGAAGTTCTTTCTTGGGACCCCCACAGGAGCATCAAAACTTGCACAATGGCTTGAAAAATCACAGTTCTTCACCAAAATTTGTCCCCGGATTCCTCTTGAGACATCAATAAACAAGGCTTAGCAGCAGTTCAAAGAAAAATAAAATAAAAGAATGCTCATGGGCTAAATTTTCTTTTCTTTCCTTTCCTCTCATTTAATTTAATTTAGCATATCGGGAAGATATTCTTCCCACTATAACTGGGTTTCATCCCCTCTAGGAGACATAAATTTCCGTAGACAGCGTGACGTAACAAGTTATCTGACACTGTTTTTCATCTTGGGCCCCTTCTTCTTTGTTTGGGGAAGCTGGGTGCCCCCGGTTCTAGAGCAGTAAGCTCTAGCGTCCTTTTCCAATCCGGGACTAGTGTATTATAATCATTAGCTAGACGTTAAATACTAAACAAACAAACAAACTACTTGTAATAGTAAAGAGAGCCAGCCTAGCTCCGTCACTTTGGCGTACGTTCGTCGTCTGATGAACCAGAAACGTCAAGCTCTTCTCGAGGAATGGTGGGAGGAAGCATGTCCACCTAGGTATCGAAATCTGGGTCTACTCATGCGACGACGCAAGCCACAGGAGCAGGCACTTTCTCGGCGGTTACTCCGTGAACTGATCTCAGCCCGAACGGGACACGGAAACTTCGCTGCATGTCACCGTCGTTTCAACAACTTCACCGCTTCCATGGAGTGTGCGTGTGGAGAGGAAACATCACCTCTCCACTTCATTCACTGTCGACTGCACGAACGTCAGACGCGTCGACTCCGAGAGACAATGTCACATCACGACTTTGTCCAAAAGCTTCTCGGGCCTAAGTGCCTTGAGGATTTTACAAATTTTGCGCAGGAAACCGGCTGCTTCGGCGACTCACCTGCAAGTCCGTCACCAGCTCTCAGCGGAGACAACATTAACTAGGTCATAGCACGAAGAATGACAGGAAGGAAAACGAGACGAGGAGTGTCGCTTTCCCACCTCAAATTGGAGTATTGGATTTGGAATTTTGGTTATGGGAGTCTGTGGGAGCATTTATATTCTTTCTTATAACTAGCTACTGGTTGTGTAGTGGGTCACGCAGTGAGACCGAGTCGGGCATGTGGGAAGCATGATCTTGGCCGTGTACACCGGTCCTTGACTCCTAGGAGATATAGAGCATAGCTTAGGACCTAAAATTTATTAAAAAAAAAAACTACTTGTAATGTCGTTATTTAGAGACTAGATCTCCTTCATGCGCCATAATGACATGCTGCCATAATAACTACCTATGCACCAGCTACTAGATCTACTATACTACATAGCGAAGCATAACAAGAGTTCCTAAACAAGTAGGATTGGCTCAGGCATATAGGCTCTCTTCACAGGAATTGCAAACTAACACCGTTCGATACAGAACTTAGGGCTGTCCTATTATCTGATGTACATATATACTCAATGTGAATTTCATAAATCGAATATATAAAGCAAATGGGCATTTTTATGATTGATAGGTAAAGCTATAATTCATCCATGCAGAAGCAAACTACATGCAAGTCTCCTCTACTACTTATACAGATCCAGAGGTATCTAAATCTAGCCTACGTTTACAGTGGCAATGAAAATGACTTATGGTTTGTTCTGCCACTGTAAAGGGTTTAAAGAATTCAGAAGTACTTGAAAGACGTTAACTCAATAGGAATTGATAATTTTTCCTTAGGAAGCTAATCTGCCTACGACGGCTCCTGTCCTTTATGTCCTCCTCAGCGTCGCGTATAAGCTCCCCTCCTAGCCTACCTGAGAATACTCCATTCTCCCCAGCTACCCTCTTTCCTGTGACATCCTCCCCCCTTTAGCACGTACTCCCTTGGGTCCTTCCTCATGCGCAACCTTGCAATCATCCTTATGCAACACTTAGATCCCTCTTTGTGCGTATCCTTGCATTCTTCCCCATGCAACCTTTCGCGTCTCTGTAAGCGCTGCGTCGTTGGCGCTTAAAGATCTAGCCGGGTTGGTCCTAGTGACCAGTCCCAATCCGGGCACAGCCCGTAACAGCCACACGGGTACTGCTTCCGATACTCTTGGCACTATCCTTTACGTAGCCTCAGTGGCGATTTCGTATCAGTTTTCGTCTGCCGATAATCCTCGGAGTGATAGAAAATATAGGTTGCCCTCTCTAGCCATTGAAGGCTACCGGACTTATCAGCTCACAAGCCGTCACAGTGAAGTAGAATCCTTCTTCACGCAACGTCTTCCGTTTATACTGATACCTTTTGTTTACACACTTATCTACTCTCTAGAGAAGACCGCCGTTATTGTGCCAACCTCACGTATAACTCAATTAACTTTTACCTCTTCCGTGAACCCTATACCCGACCCTAACTTCATACCTCCTTCTCACAGGGATATCACTACACTCTACATTTACCAAATTCGTACCCTACGTAATACCGATAACACAGCTCCTTGAGAGAGAGAGAATAAATCATATAAATAAAAGCGTTCTTCAATTAACACAAATTTTCTCGATATCTACGTTGATGTTCTTAGAACACATATAGTATCCTTTCAAGATAGAATTTCAACCCGTATGTGCTCATAATTTTAACAGTAGGGCTTTAGTCCGATACGTTAAATTAACCAATTAAATTCCATTGCTAAATATTTACCTTCTCCGGGTAGACTGCTCCGTAGGAATAGAGGCTGAAGTCTACTGGTAATTATTGAGCTAAACGGCTATCTATCTGTTGCGGGATTGATCCGTGAGCCTGGTACCGGCTACGTCTGTACAGATTTGGGCAACATATGCCACACAAGGCCGATAATCTCAAGGAAAGCTTTTATGATGCTGGTTGCCGCGATATTTGTTGTCACAAGGCTGGTTGTATGAGGCTGATAACCAATACCCTTTTCTCCAAGACCATGATATTGAAGGATATGTTATTAGAATGGGCAGGAGTAACAATCTAGGTTTCTTCTACAGATGAGAAAATTTGACTGACTTTACTGACAGACCTGCCCTGGTGTCTACTATCATCAATTGATCCCGCGACACTAACACGGGAAATATATCGATGATCTTTTTGTTGAAATTGGCGCTACTTGGCAATGAAGAGTCGCATTATTTTATTAATTCATTTTATTGTCCTGTCTGAGTCTATGACTAAGTAGGACATGCAGGTCCTCTCTGCCTACAGGCCAAAGATACCTATACCAGTAGTACATCTCCTCCTATGCCTCCCATACAGCTCCCCTCAAACAGTACCGCCCCTCATAAGTCCTCATTCGATCATACACTAAGAGGAGCCCTTAGCCCTTCATTATCTCTCCTCTTCAGCCAACAAAACGATGGCCATTTGCGGGTGTATGGCAGCCGGGAAAAATCGCAAAAACCACTGGGTGCGGGGCTCTCCAATTACCGACATTAGGATCAGATCCGAAGACATAGTGATCCTTCTGATGCGTTCGAAGAGGCCGGCCAGCTGGGCGCTGCAGACTTGTGGGTACCTCGGGAAATTCACACTCTGCCTTTCTAGCCTCCTTCCAACACCTTCCCGAAGGTCGTGCTGAAATGTCAGAAAAGTCTTGACAGAGCGTGATTGCTGTGTGGTAGCTTAGCCCAACTTCTTTTGTGCCGTCCAAGGCGCTGGGGAGTGCCGTTGACTCATCGACAATAGAGGCCCTCCTGGCTAATTAGCCGAAATCGTAGTCTTGGCGCCCACAAAAAATCCAAAGTTAAAAACTCCTCGAAAATGTCAGTCCCAGCATGATCTTCAGAGACCTCTTTCCCCCCTCACTCCACACATCAGCCGCCTGTCCATCCTCAAGATGTGAAGCCCCATTAGAGCAGCAGTCCCCCATAAACCAAGACCCCAACTTTGTATGTAATGACTTAATTTCCTCCTTGCGGGTATACGTAGCGTCGTAAATTTGTAGTGAGTGATGGCCGGTGATAAATGAGGTAAGCTCCTGTTTGCAATTAGGGTGACGCCTTTATCGGTCGGCGAGGCGAGATGATATGTGGTTAGATCGGGGTTGAGGACTCAGAAGATAATGGTGAGTGCTGCATGATTGAGAAGTCGTCAAATGGAGATATGCATGTGTTTGCTTTCGATTTCGATTCGGATGCAATTCTTCTTGGCTATCCCAGATATGCAGAACATACTGAACGATTACACCGGTACCACTGGAAGCTGAAGAATTCGTCTTTGCCGGCACAAATTATGTAGTCGTTTCATTCTCGCTAGTTAGTTGAATGAACGCCTTCTATAACCCTATTAATGAAGGGTTATTATTTCATTAATGTCCATTAAAATATGTATAGACTACATCACTGGGCTCGCTGACTCTAAATCTCATTTTATAGTGTGAATCAATAATCCAGGAATTTGGGTACCGATGTGTTCGATTGGAATAAAGTTGGAGCTATTATGATAATTAAAGGCCCTTCGTATTGATTGATGGTTCCTGAATCAACCTCACACAAAAAAAAATCATGGCTGCCATGAATACGAGAGAGATAAAACGAATAGATGATAATTGTTGTATGCAGAATAATTTATTCATACATAGAGGGTATTGAAGCGAATGAAATTGTAGGGTTTTGACAGGGAATGTTGATGACAGTCAGGTGAACGATTTGATCAAATGTTTATGTGTGTAGGATCATCAAATTTAGTCCTTATCAACCTACAGCATAAGATATGCATCAAGTGCCATAACAAGACAGCTCACAGGCTTAGATGTCTATCAGCTGAGAATAGTCAGATAATAAATGTTACCATACATTTTGATATGGAATTAGTTGTCGGTCGGTTGCTATTTGAAAGCGAGATGATGTAAATCTCTATCATGTCAAGATTGAAATGTTCTTCGGTAGACTTAGATTGAATTACTATACATGTATGTTAAGTGCCATATCTTCGGATTGAAACCATGAAACCAATATGTAATTATAATGAACACAAATATCTCATATCTTACTAAGCCTGCAATTACCACCTGATATACAAGAACTTATCACGAGGCTTATAGCTTAGCCCCAACGATTCCAGCCCACTTTTCTGTGGAAAAAGATTTGGGCCTCTCGATAGGGGCGCCAACAGCGCGGTCAATAATGAGTTGTGGCATAATACCAATGGCTCTAGAAACACCGAATAGGACGGTGTAGAAGCTAGATTCTGTTAAGCCGTAGTATTGAAGAAGGACACCAGAGTGGGCTGTTTGTTGTGTCATTAGCTAAAGATTTCTCAGTTTTTGGAGGAAACTTACCATCAACGTTAGGATATGGATTTTTAGTCTTTCCGTGCTCAGTGAGAACACCAGGAGCAATTTTATATACTTGGCTTACAAGTTTGTACATGGGGTCAGAGGGCAGATGTTTTTCAGCAAATTCTCTTTGAGCCATGTAACGTGGGTCAGTTTTGCGAAGAACAGCATGACCATACCCTGGAACAACTTGCCCAGCTTTTAATGTTGACCAAAGATAATTTTTTATGTTCTCGTCGGAGAGGTTATCCCCGATTGAAGTCTTCATTTTGGTGAGCCATATTAAAACTTCCTGGTTGGCAAGGCCGTGTAATGGTCCTGCCAATCCGTTTAGTCCGGCTGCCAAGGATAACATTGGCGAGCTTAAAGCACTTCCTACAAGGTGGGAGGTATGTGCGCTGACATTTCCACCCTCATGGTCGGTGTGAATGGTCAGATATAGTCTTAGGAGCTCGACGAATTGATCATTGTTTCCAAAACCTAGTTGATTCGCGAAGTTGAATGAGTAATCTTTGTCTTTCATGACTGGAGCAACTTTTCCGTCCTTAAAGACATTTTGATAAATCCGAGAAGCGATAGTTGGGAGCTTTGCTATAACGTCCATAGCATCTTCGAATGTATGCCCCCAATATTCAGTCTTTTTCATCCCTTTGGCGTATGCTTTTGCAAAGGCAGACTCATGCTCAAGAGCAGTGACCGCAATTGAAAATTGTGCCATAGGATGAAGATCACTAGGACATCTGTCAATAAGTTCTTCAACAAACTTTGGTATATCAGAGCGAGCAGCCCAATCTGCAGATAGATCGCGAACTTGTTGTTCACTTGGTATTTCGCCTGTTAGCAGGAGCCAGAACAAGCCTGTAAATTATATTAGCCTGGTTAAAAATTTTAAGGGTAACTTTTTAATCTGTACCTTCTGGTAGAGGCTCGTTACCACCAGGCGCTTTTGGTAGAAGCTTTTGACACTCGGGAATGGTCTTTCCTCTAAATCTGATTCCTTCTTCAGAATCAAGAACTGATCCTTCCCATACTAACGATTTGATGCCTCGGGCGCCGCCATAAACTTGATCAAGTGTAACCTCGCCAACAACTTTGGATCCATGGTCCCTGGTAAAGATAAGTTGTGATACTCATGGCCTCTAACATCGTACGAACTTACTTTCGGAGCTTCTTAATTTGCTCAATTTTCTCGGGAAGTTGTTCAGCAAAACGCTCTTTTAAAGTCTAGGAACACGTAAGCACATCGAGCTTCTGTAAGCTAGAGCTAGGTCTAACCTGTGCTTTTGATGAGTAGCATCGCAGGCCATTGAAAGCCGCGCCTTTAGCATTTAGGGTGGATGCTGCAGTGGTGGATCTGAGGGCAAGGCGAAATGAAGATGCCATTTTTTTTGGAAGTTATGTTGTTGACGGATGTTGGGGGGCCAGAGATGGAATTTGGTCTCAAATGGTGGCTCGGCCGATCGCGGACAAATTAGGGACATGGTTAGACCTTGGCCTCAACGCCTTTACGTCTTTTGGCAAGGCCAGTTCAACAAACGAAGACAAATCAGTAAAGATACAAGCCTCTCACATATTGCTGATGACAATAATCAATCACACAATTTTCTGTATGTCCAATTGAATATACGATACATCAACATTGATACCGCAGGAATTCAGATGTGTGGGTTTGGTCACGTGACAATTGTACAAGCATACTTCAGTGTTTGAGCGGCCGATTTCTAGTCAGTGACCACAAAGATTTCTCTTCCGTAATCCACCAATCTCTCTGCATCAGACACCTCCGTCCTAGAGTTATTTTATCTGAAAACTTACCTTGTCGCAGTGAATACCTGCTGCCACTAACTTCTTTCAATAGCTTGATGCACATAATACTGCAGAGTGGCGCCAACGTATTTTTCATTGTATACACTCTTGTTAACGGTCGCTCGTCGTAATACCTCACCAAAGAATCAGCACCCACTATCATCGTAGCATTGAGCAGCTTCTCAGAGGCATAGAAGTAGAAATTCGACGACTTAACTTTTCCTGTCTATCATTGATCGAGTGATTTGAGCTGCTGCTGCTGCTGCCACTCGCTCTTAAGTATGTCTTCAGCAGTGGCAGAACTAGAATCTGCTCTGCAGGCCATGTTAGGACTGAAACCCCCTGGGGTGTCTGGGAGTCGAATAGCAAGTCTAACTGCTCTATGTCATGCCAATGTCCAGGTAAGCTATGTAATGCGAAAGTCAATAAAATCTTTAGCTAATGTCAATGCTATCAAGTCCGAATCCGTACTTATACAAAAGATTTACACCCATTTTAAGAAAGCTCCTGGAACGCACAAACTTGGTGTGCTCTACGTCGTAGACTCCGTAACCCGCAAGTGGACAGAACAAGCTAAGCGTGCAGGTCAAACCATTAACAGTGCTGCTCACGATGGAACATACGCTGCCGGTGTCCATAGAGTAAAGGAACTACTTCCAGTATTGATGAACGACATAATCCTCACTGCACCTAGTGATCAAAAGGTAAGCGCTCAGTAGTCTTATAACAGTAATGCCAGTAGCGGAGCTACTGTAACCTAAAACCAACGTGTACACTTCTGTATAAAGTGCAAAAATTGCTACCTGAATTTCCACTTACGCTTCTCTGTCCATTATGTAGGAAAAAATAGGAAAACTCATAGAAATATGGGAGAAAGGTCAAACTTTCCCCTTGTCGATGCTTAACAACTTTTATGAAAAAATAAATACCCTAGGTAATGCCACCATTCTTTAATCCCACAGCCCGTTCTCTAATAGTGGTCTTCCGTTATAGATGGAACGACTAAAACAACAACCCCACCTGGGAGTCCACCTGCAGACCTCAGCAGTCGTTTGGGGCTATCCAATGCATCCAATACCGCTCCTACAGCTGTATCCGACACGTCGGCAATACTAGCTGCCCTTGCTAATATGGCTCGCCAGAGCACGGCGGGACCGACTACCACTCCTCAGTACCAATCTCAGGATGCTCCATTCAATTTACCAAACGCACAGAATATTCCCTCCGCTCAGCAAAGTGCAAGTTCGAATCATAATTTCCTCACGCCGTTTCAAACACCTTTAACTGCTCCTGTACCAGCAACCAGCTACACACCACAACTAAACGGACCGAGCAATAACACTCCAACCTTTAGCGCTCAAACGAATACATTTGGTAACATTCAGCCAGTTCCTCAAACAATATCTCCGCCAGTTCCTCAGCCAATAGCACCTGCAGCTGGACTTGATCCATCCGTCCAACAACAGCTATTATTAATTAAAGCTTTATCAGATCAAGGTTTCTCCCCAGATAAAATTGCGGGAATTATAGCTGCTGTTGGTAATGGGGGCTCAATACCGTCATCACAAGCCTTTATTGGCCAAAATCAAAACCCTGTCAGTCAAAACGGGCAGAATGTATGGGCTACCAAGCCTGAAGATTCTCGCGAAAGAGATAATTTTGAGGCTGCGAGATCACCTCATCGAATTCGTAGACGGTCACGTTCGCGATCTCCAGCAGGGTGGAATACCCGGGACTCCCCTATACGTCGTCGGGATGAACCGTCAGCCGAACATGAGAGAGGCTCTCCATTGCCGCGGGCTGATGATCGTAACCGGGGACGCTCTCGCGCCACTGAGTATAGACAAAGAAGCCCTCAACACCTAGCTCATAGTCTTTCTCCAACAAACCAAAGTAACACTATAAATAAATGGGTTAGCCACGATAGTACTATTCCGAAGGGAAGTATCAAAGGTATGAATACAAATTACACGGCAATCATCTTCACGATCTAACTTCTCATAGTTCTTAGTAGGACTTTGTTTGTTGGTGGTGTAACGTTAGTAACTTAATCCAATTGCTTTTCTTACTAACCGAAGCTCAGAGGCACCGAACAAGAATTAAGGCAGTTATTTTCACGTTATGGCCATGTGCAAACATGTGTTGTCAACCGCGATAAACGACATGCATTCGTTAAAATGGTTAGCAGGGCTGATGCTGTAACCGCTAAAGACTCAATGGAAAAGACACGGATTCCTGAGTCATCGCTTAGAGTATGCCAACCAAATCCCACTGATGACGTTTAAGAATATAACTAATGAATCTAGACACGATGGGGAGTTGGATTTGGGCCTCGCGACTGTAGTGATTATGCAACGGGCGTGAGCATTATACCTATAAGTAAACTCACAGATGCCGATCGAAAATGGATGCTCAGCGCCGAGTATGGCGGCAGTGGAGGGGCGGCTATCGAGAGTGGTATGGTTGTTGAAGAGCCAGACATAGAGATAGGTCAAGGTGTCTCTTCCAAGGCTATAAGTCGACGCATGCAGACTGACAGAGGTGGAAACAACGGACCCAAATCTAGCCGTGATCGCGATAACACTGAACAGCGTCGAAATGGTAGAGAGCCTGGAAAAGATGAATTTGGTCGAGATCTACGCGATGATGAGCGTAAAGATAGGTTACCATCTATTAGTGGTCCTCCCTCAATGCCAGCTGTCCCACCATTCGGGATGCTGCCTCCTGGGTTCCCTTTCTCTCTTCCAACTCAACCTACTGGTATGCCTATGTATCCTCCAGGCTACAATTTTCTCGGCCAACAATCAGCACCTACACAGCCACCGCCGCCAGGCCGAAACTAAAAGGGAAATTCTAACTTAGCTCTTCGGACCCGCACTTCAAAAATATCCCTGATATCACAAGCTGATTTCTAGCAAAAATTTTTGGCGTTCTGGTGACTGGCTTTATGAAAATGGAATGGTGTAACAACTCGTATGACTTAAAATGGGTATAAATGATTCAAGCACTTTGAGGTTCTCATTTTGCAATTAACCAGGCTCTGGATTGCATTTGTGCGGGAAGATTTCTTTCCCCGCAACTGTATGGTTATATACTTCAAGCCCCCTTGGTAGGGAGGGTACCCCTTAAAAATAGGGAAGCAGGGCATGGAAAGCTCTTCAATTACCAATTACTTCAGGTTCACAACCTGCCCTCCGCACCCAATAGAGCCAGCTTTCTCTATGGTTCAATTCTGTGCCGATCATAATGACAAAAAACTTTAGATTTTTAAGATGTTTTACACCTCTATCTTTTTCGCTTGTGATCAATGTTATGGATTCAAATTTAATACTAATCCTTACTAACTATGGCTTTATGAAACTCGTATCTTCCCATAAACGACGAAACATAAGCCCAGTGTCTACACGATAGAGAGATTTCTCATCACTCGGTTGATAAGCTGAATATCTTATGTTAAATTTAAACTTAATCTCAGTGCAAAGTCGTAATAAAAGCATGATTCATGTATATGAAGATAATGCGACGCCGCAGTTCTAGCATTAATGAATGTTGGTCTCTGTTAGCTAAAGATGCAGCCGAGGCCACTACAATGGTAAAAAACGTCTATGTTGGGCTATGAAGCCCTAACTTTAATCTCATGAAGCTGTAGTCCTTAAAAGTATCGAAAAATAACTAACCCAGTTGAAAATCTTTTTACTTTATATCATTTAATGTGTATTCAGCTACCTAGCTATGACGCACCTTAGTGATATATACTAGAATATAATTCCTTTAGACAACTGATACAGGAATACTGGAAGTAGATTTGATGCTGCATGGAGTTCAAAATGAATGTAAATTGGTCTTCAGACATTTCTCTGTCTAAAAATCCTGTGGCCTGGCTCCTACTAACGTACCACCGTCAGGCCCATCAACACGCTAGTGTAGATCATCTAGTATAAGATAGTTAGCTACTACATACGCACTTCCTAATTCACACCCAAGTAAAAATAATTAAAACCCTAACTCCATTGTGTGTGTACGTGTTTAATGTGCTACTCGAGTCGTAGACTATTCAGCACATTGGGCTTTTCTGTGACCCAGGTATTGTGGTTATAAGCTTAGGTTAGTATCACTATGCATGCTAACCTTGTACGAGTATATAGATTGATGAGTTTCAGGTTGTGGTTGAAGGTGTATCTGAGGTTCACTACACTTGATTGTACTATAATAAACCTGTGCCGAGCACTCGCTACTTATACTCATGTGCGGCCCCTAGTCGGCTCTTGACCACATGAGCTTCCTCCTGCAGATATCCCAAACGATACAGGAACTACACAAACAGCGTAAACATCTAATTAAGTTATGTACATGCAAGTATCCTAGCTGTATAACATGCCCATCACAACACCAGGCCATACCATGTACAGTACTCATATCCTCTTTTGTTACTCAAAAGTGTTGTAATGGAAGTTGTATAGAGAAGCGTAAGCTGTTAGGCTTATATTTAATATCACCTAGTGAAGCGAGTTGGGAGATTGAAGAGTCCGAAAACTATAGTGGAGAGTTGTTGACTAAACCCACTTAGTATCAGAGCGCTATTTAAACTAATTACTACATCTAAGTGAGGGACACGATTCACTTGTTTATGCTAAATAATTGGGAGGCTGGTCAATGTATGAGTCGTCATGAATGTGGCTGGTAATAATAGAACCTTATTACGTTCCGTATTAATGTGACTCTTCACCGGCAAAGACGAATTCTTCAGCTTCCAGTGGTACCGGTGTAATCGTTCAGTATGTTCTGCATATCTGGGATAGCCAAGAAGAATTGCATCCGAATCGAAATCGAAAGCAAACACATGCATATCTCCATTTGACGACTTCTCAATCATGCAGCACTCACCATTATCTTCTGAGTCCTCAACCCCGATCTAACCACATATCATCTCGCCTCGCCGACCGATAAAGGCGTCACCCTAATTGCAAACAGGAGCTTACCTCATTTATCACCGGCCATCACTCACTACAAATTTACGACGCTACGTATACCCGCAAGGAGGAAATTAAGTCATTACATACAAAGTTGGGGTCTTGGTTTATGGGGGACTGCTGCTCTAATGGGGCTTCACATCTTGAGGATGGACAGGCGGCTGATGTGTGGAGTGAGGGGGGAAAGAGGTCTCTGAAGATCATGCTGGGACTGACATTTTCGAGGAGTTTTTAACTTTGGATTTTTTGTGGGCGCCAAGACTACGATTTCGGCTAATTAGCCAGGAGGGCCTCTATTGTCGATGAGTCAACGGCACTCCCCAGCGCCTTGGACGGCACAAAAGAAGTTGGGCTAAGCTACCACACAGCAATCACGCTCTGTCAAGACTTTTCTGACATTTCAGCACGACCTTCGGGAAGGTGTTGGAAGGAGGCTAGAAAGGCAGAGTGTGAATTTCCCGAGGTACCCACAAGTCTGCAGCGCCCAGCTGGCCGGCCTCTTCGAACGCATCAGAAGGATCACTATGTCTTCGGATCTGATCCTAATGTCGGTAATTGGAGAGCCCCGCACCCAGTGGTTTTTGCGATTTTTCCCGGCTGCCAAACACCCGCAAATGGCCATCGTTTTGTTGGCTGAAGAGGAGAGATAATGAAGGGCTAAGGGCTCCTCTTAGTGTATGATCGAATGAGGACTTATGAGGGGCGGTACTGTTTGAGGGGAGCTGTATGGGAGGCATAGGAGGGGATGTACTACTGGTATAGGTATCTTTGGCCTGTAGGCAGAGAGGACCTGCATGTCCTACTTAGTCATAGACTCAGACAGGACAATAAAATGAATTAATAAAAATTAAAAAAAAACTTCATAATTTTTAGTCACACTTTTATCAAAAAGGTAGCCTCGTCGATTGTCTCAAGTATCCTCGACTCGGACAATAAATTCTTGGTTGCTTTGTTGCTCATTCCATTCGGTTTGCGAGAGCCTTGCTTCGAATAAGGCAAGATGTGAAATATTACGCCGGGTTCCACATGGGGATGAAAAGGTTGGAGTAGGTAGAGGTGGTCGAAAGCTTTTCCGATTAATTATTATTAATGAGGTCCTTGGGGGAGGGCAAGACTGAAAACCTGCACGCGGTGTTCTGTACAAACCTGGAAGTGATATTTTGTCACAGAGCCATGTTTAGTCCTATTACGCAATACCGAACAAGTTGGCCCACGAGGCAACGATTCAACATAACTCCACCACGCCAATTTTTCACTCCCGACGGGTTCGGCTCCTATCTACGTCTCATCAATCAACAAGTACGACCTAGTATATTCTCACTCCAATAATCACACCTCTCGTCGAATTCTCTAGCTTCAGCTGGTCACCAAATACACGCCCACGCCGATATTTACACCCGACGGAGGAAGCTAAGCGTGGCGCACAAATCTAGGACACAGTTCTTTAGGATGAACATGAGAAAGGTCAGAAGAAGTTGACAAGATGAAATAAAGAATGGATCCAAACTCGACGGGCATAAAATTTGGAACTATAGCAATGAGCTTCAGTAATATAGCATTGTGTGCGTGACAAAGCTTCGGTCGCGAGAGTACGGGCGACACTTTAAACATCGCCATGGTTGGATGGTGCGGTGGTACATCGTCTTGTCCGGTCTTCCAAGCAGAGTTTGGATAGCTTGGACACACATCCCACCCGAGACTGGAGATAGATGGTTCGAATCCGGCAAGGCCAGACTACATTTATCCCGGTGCTGTTATGCATGGATCACGAAGGCATGCTTGGGTAATCAACGGTTTTGAAATAACCCTTTGATGGGTACCCACGGAGGAAGAACGACTGTTTGTGTAAGCAAGCATACCCTATAGTGGTATTTGCATATAAAATCTAGAGTATGAGTGTCTCTAACGTCAAAAGAGTCATCCTACATGTATACATAGCACCGGTCATGTGTAATAGATAGATAGCTGAATGCACATTAAATGATTTAGAAAAAAATGATGTACTTTAGCCAGCAGAGAGACTTCAATGTGCTGATAGTTAGTTAATCACGTGGCTTGGTGCAACTTGGCATGCCGCCCACAAGGCCGACATGCCTATGTCCAAGAATAATTATTATGATTGGTACATGATTTAGGAATGTACACTTGCGCTGGAGCAGCTGAGATAGTTTGTGGAGAGAAATCTTCATTGATGTGCAGAATTGAAGTTACAATGATAATTGTTATGTTACAGAATGGGGAAAGCTCGCCCCTTACCCCCTAGCTTGTTCGCTTGTGGACCGATCACGTAGCCCGTATGCAGCTCACCAAAATGCGCTCCATGGAACTCAGCAACTCTAGTAATTTACATATCATCTCTAACCAGGGCTTCAGCCCATGAACAACATTTGAAAAACATGCAGTTCATCGATCCAGATATAGCCATTGCTTACACAGATGGATCTCTTTCCAAGAGCGATGTGAGCAGCATTGGCCTTGTCATCTAAATGCCTTTTACCCGAGAGTTGAAAAGCTTCTCCTTCAATCTGGGAAGCTCCATTGGAATCACTGACACTGAAACCTACTGCATCTACAAAATCATCCAGTACCTAAAGAAAAAGCTGCCAAATGTGAGATAAAAAAATTCAGTGACAGCCAAGCAAGCCTTCATAGAATACAAGGGAAGACAAACCACCTCTCACATCAAATTCGAAACCTAGCCAACGACTGCAGTCCAAGCATTTCTTGGCGTCCCGCCCGTGTGGGAATTGAGGTTAATGAGCTTTCTGACTCACTTACGAAAGGAGCAGTGGAAAAGACAGCATCAAGAAGTGACAAATTTATATCCCATTATTTTCTGAAGCAGAGAGCAACTGAATACATTTTAAATGCTTGGCACAGTAACTGGCTAACAGAAGCTCTCCGAGAAGTGAAGGGTAGAAGGTGTAAGGGACTTGGCAAGTTCTACAAAATCCAAGCCCAGATGCATATACCCACTTTTTCCTTACAACCATTTCACTTTCAAAACCACAGCAGGATGGTTGAATCAGCATCTTTCCAGGCAATAAATGGGATTGGAAATACCAGGGCTTACCTGAATATAATTGAGAAAGTTAAAGATCAAAGCTGCAATTTTTGTATAGCTAAAAAGCAGTCCACAAAACACATAATTCTTCATTGTACCAGATATTGCAAGCAAAGGGAATCAGCATTTGCTGACATAAAGCCTCTCTCATTACAAATTTTATTAAGAACAAAAAGGGAGAAGGTAACCCTTTTAGAATTTTTGAAAACGCCCAAGTGTATGTCAGCATACGGAGATGATATAGGCACATAAATAATGGACATATTAATTTGGAGAATTGATCTAGGGCGTTGAATGGTATGACTCTTCAATGTATAAATAAATGAATATTTAATTGTCATGGCTAGATAGCTGAGTACAATATGATTCAAAAAAAATTGTGCTTCCAACTGAGCAGCCATGCCATTTGTCCTACATCAATAACCCATCTCTCGTTTCGCACAATTCGAGGAATTTGAAAATGCGAAAATTCCCTTTTTCCATTTTTCCACCCCTCTTCATCTCGCATCTATTTATGAATTATGATCGAACTTCTGGCATTTTCACCATGCCTCCTGCCCGAAAAAAAGCGACCCAACGCAACGTTGGTCAACACGAGAGTCCACCCGAGGGCTCTGGAAAAACTACCTGACCTTGCCTAGTCTCCGAATTACACGGAGATGAGTCAGGCAGTTTCGAAAGGGAGGGAAAGAGCCCTCCCCGCCGTCGCTGAGACCTATACTGACATGATCGGGTCAGTTGAAATTGTTGAAAAAATCCCTCAACCACCCTCCGTCCCCCACGGGATTGCGGAATCATATAAACCTCCTCCGACCACGTCAAAACCGTCGGAGAACGCTGCACCCAAAGTAGCGACAAAATCAACATCGCAGTCAAAAGCTACCAGGAAAGCAGACTGCCCGCCTGAGCTTCGACCCATGGTCAAGGCCGAATAACGACGCGCCGCCACAACAGCGTCGAAGCCAACCTCCTTCCTTTGACCAACGGGTCAGACAGATAATTCGTAGACTCCATGAGAGTTTACCTACGCGCCGCCATGGCGCAATACATGGCCTCGGACTCGCCCTACGAACCCTCTCCCAAGGGCTCCCGACGCCAGGAGTACACTAGTTCCCGCCGTCCCAGTACAGCCATCAAAAGACACCTGGGCTACGGTGGCAAAAAATGGACTGCGACAAGCAGCAGCCCCTTTAGTAAAGGCCGTGTCGCAAACTGCAGCCAAGACCACAAAGAAAAATGCCTCAAAGGCGAAAGTCGACAAACGACTCTTTGTTCGCCTCGGCAGCGATCACCCGTGGCGCAAGCTCTCACCTTGCGCTGTACTGGAAAAAGTACAGGATGGGCTGCAGTGCGCCGTAGGTATCGCGAGCTCTCTACACCGAGTTAGAACCGGCTTTGCGATTCTAACAAGAGATGAAAATACCAGGGAAAGCCTCCTAGATGCCGCACCGAAATTGTCGAATTTCAACGCCGAACTCGAGGAAGCCTCCAACCTTGTCGTATTTCAATTCCGAATGTTCCCGCGACCATAAATACACCCGACGGTATTAGAACGGTCGATTCTGACTCGGCCAGAGCCGAGATATACTTTCAAACCGGAAAGGTGGCAATCCAGGTTCGACCGCAGGGGACATGTCGTCCTGGGGCGCCGTACAAAGATTGGCAAGCACTTTTTGCTCGGGACTCCGCCCCTCGTGCGGGCTTCCGAATTCTCGAAGAGGCTGGTATGGCTACCATTCACAAGCCACGACCACAAATTGAACAGTGCAAACGCTGTTTGGGCTTCCACGCCACTCGTGGTTGCTCCCGCGCTCCAGCCTGCTGGAACTGTGGATCAACTATGCACTCGGAAGCCGAGTGCAGGGCCCTCACAAAGTGTCGTAACAGTGGGGGACCCCACCGATCGGATTCTCGGGCCTGCCAAGTCAGACCCAGAAAGTCTGGACCGGTGACAAAAGAGCAGCTCGCGTGGATACGCCACCTCGAGCAAGGGAAGTTCGCGGAGGCGGCTCGAGCTAGGGCCGCAGCCAAAAAGGTCGAAGAGGCGATTGTCGCCGCGGCGAAGGATACCGCAATGGCCGAGGCAACAGGTTTCGGAGTGCTGGGACCTGAAGAAGAAGTTTGAGGACACAGCAACCTCGACGAAGTCCACTTCTGGGGCATCTACTAACAATTAGCAGGATACCGGCTGGATCAAAGGTGCCTGCAAACCCATTTCTTGCTCTCAGCGGAGATGGAGTAAATTTGTCATCTGGAAGGTATGACGGGCGAGGGAATGGGTGAGGAGCACATTGGCTGGGTCCAACATGGAGGAATCTTCTGGTTTTCAGAGTTTTGATTTTCGTGATTATTTTACTTCGTTTAATCAGCTGCAACTTTAGCAGCAATTCACGAGGTTGGAACGAGTTTAGGCTGTAGGAAAAGTTACAGGGAACCATGCTGGATCCACCAGTCCTTCACCCAATGTGGATAAAGAGCTGTAGCTTAGGTTCTATCATAATAATAATACTGCGCACATTACTACTTGAAATATCGTTATTTAGAGACTGGATCTTCTTGATGCTGCCATATTGACTACTTAAGCACCAGCTATTAGATCTACCATACTGCATAGCTGTGCATAACAATAATAAGAAGAGTCATCAGAACATCAAGAGACCCATTGCATACGGAAATACGCATATATTGCCAACCGACACTGAGGCTGAGAAACAGACCACTCAGTAGCTAAGTAATACGTGTAGTGGATCTGGGTCACTGGTAGCTGCAGAGTGCATATCTAATTTGACAGGGTTCCTCTTTTTATCTTTATAGAAAAACATTGATTCTTCGTGGTATTGTTCACGTACGATATCCATAATTCTCCTCGCCCTTGACAGCTGTAAACCTATCTACATATTACACAGGAGGAAATTTCTGAGTGGTAACCTCTCAAGCTTTCAGATTTTTTTCTCGCAGTATGTAATTTACCCTTCAGGGAACACAGTTACACTGTAGTGCCTTTTGTGTATATCAATCACGTCCCCTGTAACGATCCTAACCTTGAGCCAGTCCTACCTCGTTCCCTAATCAGCATTTCGACTGCATTTGTCATGTGGAGTTGATCTATCCAACCATGACTAAGAATCCATTGCGTAATTCTATTAGTGTCGCCAGGATTGTTTAACAATGCTTCATAGGATCGTTGTTGGCTTTTCTCCAGATCTCTGCTCTAACAATTCACCACCTAGGATAGAACATGATGATGAGATGCATATACTTGATAATACAAAATGATTAAAGGCTTCCCGTGGCGACCTTCGACCGGCTCTGCATGTACTCCACGCGTAGAGGACTCAATGCCTTTGTTAAGTCTTCATCAAACCACGTAATAAACTGGCTGGTTTAATTTTTGAACATCGTTTCAAGTTGTTTTTTGACAGGTATTTGTAGGAATTTGTTCCATTGTACTTGAATTTTTTCCTCAATAGTATCCTACACCATAGGTGGGTCGTTTGCTTTTGCGAAATCGCTCATCTGATTGTCAGATTGGATCGCGACTATCGAGATTTCCATTTACAGCGAAACGAAACAGCCGATTTATGAGATGATTTATCACGAGAAGATGAAGTGGCAGGAAGGCAGCTCTAATGTAGAGATGAAAGAAGTAGATTGGCTATGAGGAGGGAGTCTGTAAATGCGAACAGTGTTAAAATTATGGAGTACAGAGATAAGTCAGGTGATGGTTAATGGAAGTAATTGACGAAGGGTTTTTTTTATTATATTAAAGTCCTAAGCTAAGGCTCTAGGTCCACTATCGGTACAAGACTGGTGGAGCCGGCGGGGATCACTGCTTACAGGCCCAACTCATTCCAACCGCGTGACCCGCTACAGAAAAAGTAGCAGGTAAATTATAACTCAGAAACTGTAATCAAAAACTAAAATCAAAACTAAAAGCCAAAGACTGAAATCAAATTTACAAGATTTTTCATGTGGTCCGGATCCCGCGCTTCTCGCCCGTTCCCTTTCCTGCCACATCTTCCAAATGACAAATTTACTCAATCTCCGCTGAGAGCAAGAGATGAGATAGCAGGCACTTTTTATCCAGCCGGTATCCTGCTATTGGTTAGTATATGCCCCAAAAGGGACATCGTCGAGGTTGCTGTGTCCTCAAACTTCTTCTTCAAATTCCAGAACTCCGAAACCTGTAGCCTCGGCCATCGAGACGTCCTTTGCAGCGGCGGTGATTGCCTCTTCGGCCTTCTTTGCTGTTGCTCGTGCTCGTGCCACCTTCGCGAACTCCCCTTGTTCGATGTGGCGGATCCACGCGAGCTGCTCTTTGGTCACCGGTCCAGACTTTCTGGGTCTGACTTTGCAGTCCCGAGAATCCGATCGGTGGGGTCCCCCACAGTTGCGACACTTTGTGAGGGCCCTGCACTCGGCTTCCGAGTGCATAGTTGATCCACAGTTCCAGCAGGCTGGAGCGCGGGAGCAACCACGGGTGGCGTGGAAGCCCAAACAGCGTTTGCACTGTTCAATTTGGCGACGAGGCTGGATCTTTCTAGCCGCTCCGGACTCTTCGAGTATTCGGAAGCCCGCACGAGGGGCGGAGTCCCGGTTGAAAAGGGCATACCAGTTTCTGTATGGCGCTCCAGGACGACATGTCCCGTGCGGTCGCACCTGGCATGGTCGTCGTTGTGTTTTGCGGTAAATCTCCAGTGAGATCCTACCGGCATCGACCGTCTCAATACGGTTGATTAATTTTATAGTCGCTAGAACATTCGCGATCCGAAAGGCGACAAGGTTGGAGGCTTCCTCGATTTTGGCATTGAAGTCCGACAACTTCGGTGAGGCATCTAAGAGCTCTTCCCTTTCATTTTCATCCGCTGTCAGAATCGCAAATCCGGTTCTGACACGGTGTATAGAGCTTTTTTCACTCAAGGTGTACAGTAGACTACTACATAATTGATGCCTTATGCCGTCAGGCGAAAGCTGGCGCCATGGGTGATCGCTCTCTAAGCGAAGGAACAGTCGTTTGCCGACTTTCGCCTTGAAGGTTTCTTTTTGTTGGTATTTTGCCGCAGGTTGCGGCACAGCCCTTACAGTTGGGACTGCTTTCTGTCGCAGTCCGTTTCTGGCCACCGTGGCCCAGGTGCTTTTCATAGGCAGAGCTGGGACGGCGGGAATAGGTGTGCTCCTGACGTCGGGAGCCCTCGGGATTGGGTTCGCAGGGCGAGGAGGGAGGACGGGTGGCGTGATGGCCAGGCCCGTGGCCATGTATTGCGCAATGGCGGCGCGTAAGTAGACTCTCATCGAGTCTAAAATTGTCTGTTTGACCCGTTGGTCAAAGGAAGAAGGGTGGCTTCGACGCCAGAGATGGCGGCGGAGCAGAGGGCCAGATTTGCCGCTGTTTCGGCGGCACGTCGTTGCTCGGCTTTGATAATGGGTCGAAGTTCCGGAGGGCAATCTGCTTTCGTAGCAGCTTTGGGCTGCGACGTTGATTTTGACGCTGCTTTGGGTGCAGCGTTCTCCGACAGTTTTGGCGCGGTCGGGGTAGTTTTTGACGATTCTCCAATCTCGTGGGGGACGGAGGGTGGTTGAGGAATTTCCTCAACAGTTTCAACTGACCCGATCATGTCAGTATCGGGCTCAGTGACGGTGGGGTGGGCTTTTTCCTTCCCTTTGATTGAGACCTTGCTCATCTCCGCGCATTTCGGAGACTGGGCAAGGCCAGGTAATTGTTGGAGAGCCCTCGGGTGGACTCTCGTGTTGTCCAACTTGACGTTGGGGCGCTTTTTGCGAACTGGAGGCATGGTGAAAATGCCTGAGCTCGATCACAATTCAGAGATAGATGCGACGAGGTCGAGAAGGGAGGAAAGAGGGAAAAAATGAATTTTCGAATTTCTCGAATTGACGAAGGGTTTGGTTGATGAATTTTCTATTATTTCTGTGTTGGGATACACTTTGTCGATCCAATTAGGCTCGATAATTAGTAGTCCCGACCGACTGGTGTTTGGCGAACGGAGATTGCGTATACCCTGTGCTAGCGTTGTTTACTGCTGTTAATAGGAGATCCCGCACGGGCTATCTATTGGGATTAAAAAGAGTCTGGTACCTGTGTTTAGTAGAGTAGTCGAATTGACATCTTTTTATCCTTCATTATTGCATAAGCTTCCCTTTACCAATAAAGTCCACGAACTAAGTAGTGGGATATACATTTCAATAAACAGGGACTATATGCTAACATGCACGTACCACATGTACTCACGCTACTGTACCCAGGGCCAGGTTGAGGCGAGGCCGTAACTTGGTATGTTGAAGATGGAAATTAATCTTTGTTGTCGGTTTATTGTCAGTAGCCCATTATGTGACGGAGCTACATCGTGTGACATACTACCATTTGGCCTTCCCCGTGGCCTCGAAGACAACAGACAATTAGGGTCAATTATGACATACTGCTAGCAGTTACTCAGTGAATACGCCTACCTTCATTTTTAGCCGTTTACTGAAGTATTTTGAAGGGTAAACTTGAAGTTAACAAGAGGTCATCATCTGGCTGTGTGCCGTACCATAAACTAAGATTCTCTAGACCTGACATAATAAGTATCAGAGTTTTATTTTTATCACCAAAAACCTGCATGAAGAAAAATAAATAATATTTCAATATGAAATGACTTAAAAGTTTGCATTTTGAATGAGAGCCGAAATCTATTAACTTGTACTATATTCTTGAAAGTCTTAATGAAGCGAAGTCTGGACAATTCCTCTGAAGTCTGATGGATTTCGTGAGTTCTGTGTTAGTGCTTGGCGGTGACTTTTTCACCAGTGAGCTTTTCCACGTATGTCTTGGCTCTGCCAAGGTATCAGTAACATATTTTGCAAAAGTTAAAGGGGTATCTTACATGTCACCCATGGCAACCATACATATGGTCTGCCATACACCTAGCCCAATACGTGGTGCTACACCACGGTACAGACCTTTGAGGCCGTTGTTGCTGTATATATACTGAGCAGTGTTTGCCACGGTCATTTTTTTGGGTCGGTTCGGATCCTCCTTTTTGCTTTGCATTTCGACGCGAATGACCTCGATGGGCTGGTTCCAAGCGCTTAGACCACCGCCGAGAGTGCTAGCAAGGATTTTTTCCCATACACTTAAGCTACCGCCATTTTCTTTACCTGTTGCTTTTCGTATCCCCTGCTCTGCCAGTCGACTCAGTCCAAATCTGGAACCCCAATTTGTCATCTGTCGAATTGCCACGGCATTAACACCTTTGTTAATACCTTTGATACCATCTTTTCGGTAAATGTCGGCAAATGTAGAAAAAGTGCCCGGAGGTTTGACACCAGTTGCGGCGAGCTTAGACTTGGTGATCTCCACCGTTTTCATGCATGTACAGAACCCCATAGTAGCGTAAGCCTGAGCTACTCCACCCACAACACCACCGGCGATTCCGGCGGTAAAGTCACGGGCACCGAAGGTGCGTGCAAAATATTCTGCCTCAGATGCAACAAATAGCAACACTGCACCCTTGGTGGACGCTTCGATCCAGGCCCATGGGATAAGACCTTGGTAGACTAGTAAATAGGATAACTCGTTAGTCTTACACGTTAAAACAGGGTTTGGATTGCCTTACAGCCTAGGACACCGCCTCTACTCCAAACTTTACCGAGGGAACAACTAAAAGTATCACCCCGGTTGGCAGCCATGGTCGTTTTGACGACCTCCAAAGGTTGACCCAATGTCGTAACTTCGAACCTATCATTTGACTAAATAAGCAGTATTCGAGTGATATCTGAGATGGAAGCCAACGCACAAGTTAAGACTTGCCCCCAATATTAAATTGCTAAACTTGATAGGCTTCCGCTCGAGCACGGGGGAACTATTGGGGATGGCGGCCATGTTCGTTGTAGGCACGTATGTAAGGGGCCCTGACCAAGGGAAAAAGTTGCTTCGTCGCGAGAAGGAATTGAATTAGAAGATGGTGTGAGAGCTGTCGGGGAGTACGAGGACGATAGAAATAGCAAGCTCACAAGAAGCTCGACAGGCACTCTCGCTTAAACCTTCTCTGCAGCTGATTGGGAAGATAAAGAGTTGGGACATAGGGTGGAGGCATATTTTATCCCTGCTTTTACTCGTAATTTGGGCGTTCCTTTTTTTGTCTTTTGCATTATGGGTAATTAGCAGCAGGGTAAAGCCGCCTTGTTAAGTGGAGATATTCGACTCACCAGCTTGTGAAGGGTTCGAGACCAAGTTTAACCGTGCAGGACAGGGAGACGGTTTGTTCGCGAAAGGGCTAACCTTTTAGAGCAATACAATGTGACGACGAAGAGCTTATGGGGGACCAACTATTTATGTAATTTTATTGTTGAGACGGAACCGCTTGATTTGGTGGCATCACTTCTAATTCGATTTGCATCTCGTACAGTTATATTGAAAAGATCGAAAGGGGAAAACGGAATCAGAGGGATGAAATTGATGAGACCCTTACACTTGGGCGGCCGAGCGTCTTCGGCGAAATGTGAATGAAGTGATCACTTAGGAGTTTCTGCAGCAAACGAAGAACTTCATGTGAGATTGTAAAAGTGTAGAACAAAGTGCGATAGCGTAGGACACTGGAGAACTCAGCTCTACAAGAAATTTCCGTCTTGACCAACGGATGGATTCGTCCGTGTACTTGTCCGTCGTGCTGTTAAAAGGTCTGACGCAAAACTTTAGAATGGCAAGTAGCATACAAATGAATGCAGAGTCAGCCACTCAACGCCATCAGAATCCAGCTCGAGTGCTAGTTGTTCAGGGCCAAAGATCAATGTAAAAGGTACTGGGTAGAGGTCAAATGTGTTGAGCCTAGTGCGTACGTGAGAGCGCTAATCGCTAGCATGGGTAGGGTGGATACTACTGAGATTGCTAGAAACGTAACAATATGTCTTACTGTATTAATTATTAGTACTTTAACTGACACCCGTCACGAACACTCAAAAGTCGAATTGGCTTATTTTCGGCAATTATTCTCGGCTTAGTCTTCTCTCATCCGATCAGTACCATCGACTTGCTCAATTGCCCATCTTGGGAGAGGTTATGAAGGACGAGATACGCTCTTACATACCCACAAGCCTTCAACATGCGATCTCCTAGCCTCCTTAGATATCTCAAAAACGGACTATACGTCTTGATATTGTCTTGCTCATTAGGGCAACAAGAATACATAAACTCAGCCGAGTATTTTTGTAATTTTCTGTTACGATTTTGAGCTCACGGCAGTCAGTAGTCTGAAGCTCCTGTTAGCGTCATGCGCAGGAAGTGATAACCTTGTGGTCAAACTGTTGTGTATTGCAGACTATAATGATCTGATGAGGAGAAGAATTTTCATATGTACAAGATTAAGGCGTCTGTGCACTGAAAATTACCCAACACAGCTGCCCCTCTAATCCTATGTAATCCACATAGACCACACATTACAACACTTTCTCCAAGCAAAATTGATTGATATTTATATTTTCCTTTCAAGTCCAAGGCCAAATCAGGAAATGTAGGTCCTTTCTGCTTACAGTCCGCGAGTATCTTTGCCTCGGGTATCATCCTCTCGCATGCCTCAGTTACCGTCTCTCAACAGCAGCAATACCCCTACAAGCCTTCATTCGAGTCTACACTTTTTTTTCCAAATCATTTAATTTTTATTCAGCCATCTAGCCATGACACATGACTAGTACTATGTATGCCTGTTGGATGACTCTTTGACGTTAGAGACACTCATACTCTAGATTTTATTTGCAAATACCACTATAAGGTATGCTTGCTTACACAAACAGTCAACCCTCCTCCGTTAGTACCCACCAAAGGGAATTTCAAAACCTTTGGTTATCCAAGCATGCCTTCGTCATCCATGCATACCAGCACCGCGAGAAAAGTGGTTGTGTTTTGCTGGATTTGAACCAGCGATCTACTGTCTCAAGTGGGATATGTGTTCAAGCTATCCAGACTCTACTTGGAAGACCAGCTATGACGATATACCACCGCACCATCCAACCATGGCAATGTTTAAAGTGTCGCTTGCACTCTCGCAATTGAGATCTTGATTCGCCCAAAGATCGATCTGCGATACCACCTGCCAGAACTCAAAACCTCAACTCTTCCAAGATTGTATCTACCGTTAGCATAATATTGTTTGCTCGTCCACATCTCTCCTATACTAATCCCAAAATATCTGCCTCTCAGATTTGTGCACCACAATCTGTGTCCTCCGACGGGTGTAAATATAGTCGTGGGTGTATATTTGGAGGCCAATTAAGTGCAGAGACAGATTTGACGAGAAGTATGGTCCTATAAACGAGGATATACCAGGTCGTTCTTGCAGACTTGATGAGGCTTTGGCTGGAATGTACTCTGTTGGGAGTGAGATGTTGACACGGTGGAGTATTTTAAATCATTGCCTCGTGGACCAATTTTTTGGTATTGCGAAATTTGGCTGAACTCAGGTCTGGGAGACTTTTTCACCCCCAGGCTCATAGAGGACACCTCGAACAGGATTTCAGTTTTTGCCCTCTGGGTATACACGTACAGGAGTCCTTATCCTGTAATCATTTTTCCTTTCCAACTATCGAAACAAAGATTATTCATTCATTTTAAACAACTAGGAAGAATTACAAAAACCATTGGGCCTAATGCTTCTCCAGCACCAATATCAAGACTCAGCCCGAAAACTGACCGCCATTCAAAGATGTGTGAGGAAGCCAGACAGCCTCATGCTGCAGGCTTATGTGCATCTTGGGGAAACACTTTCTACCCGTCTAGCCTCTGTTCAATGCTATCCATATTTTGCGTTTCAGTACACATCGGAGGTTGCGTAAGAGTTTAAGGAGAGCCCATGCAAAGAGCACATACTTTAAATTAGTCCAGCTCAACTTTCTTGTGCCATAATCGGTAACGTAGAATACCGTAGAGCCATTGGCAATAGAACCTCGTCTAGCTAGTACGTGGTTGAATCTCGAATCTACAGGCGCTTAGATGGGTGTAGAAGCTTTGCAGAAGACACTGCTAACAGTCAGTGAGTCTTCGTCTGCCTAAAATGTTGGATTGCATGTCAGATAGCAACGAATTAAGTTCAGTTTGTAACTTCTTCCAAAGTATATTTATTCGACATAATGGACTGCCTAATCACATAACTTGAGTCGCAAGACGTTATATCTACATTATGAGTGGTTATTTTTCTATGAAATATGAATCTATATGTAAATAACGGCTCTTGTTAAATGACAAGGTGTGTCTGGTTGGTATAAGAGCTAGCCGAGATAGTCATGGTCAAACTTGGAAGTCGCGTCATTGACGCTGCTCATGCAGATCAGTCGCATTGAGAAAGTTTGTTCAAAGTATTTTTAGTCCATCTCACTATCCTAAATTCAACACTAACGCTTCTCGTTCTATTTGACCCCCTTCCACTGTGCTAATTCTCTTGTCTTCTCTTCAGTCATATAGCTATAGAAGGCCTCCCAATTTAATAGCTCGTATTATTTCCATTCACAAACTTTTAGGCATGGAATCACCCTTCAAACCCTCCGAGAAGACTGATAAGAGTAGACTCCGACTCACGATTATGTGTCAAACAGCATGATCTGAGCTTGACGTGCGTCACTCGCACTGTGAGGTGAAATATTCTAAATACCTGTCAATGGTGCACCCTACGAACCTCTAGCTCCCACTATAAAGTCTACAGAGCCGAGATTGAGTAATAAAGTCTTCACTTCTATGAGGATTCCCAATCGCTTTCGCAGTCTATATCGTCTTCATCTCTCAACACAACCTCCCTATCACCATTATCATGAAGCTAACCACGATCAGATCAGATGATAGGGTCGGAGCCCTACCAATCATCAATCCTTGATCATGGAGGAAACGCTATCCGATGAGTTTCCGGAGCGTACCCAGCACCCGATACGGAGATGGTGGATTGGATAAAGTCGACCTCGACTGTTACAAAGAAGGGAGATATAGATGAACATGCGCATCTCATGTGGTCCCGGTGTCTAGGCCTTGCCTGGCTGGGGCTGCAGGTTTTTTGGGACTTTTTCCCGCGCACGAAGTTTCCATTGCTACCATTTTTTTATTTTTTGAAAGGTAGGAGGCTCCGTGGAAAAGCTGGCAGAATCCCAAGGATAGATCATGAGCTGGTGGCTATCTGTGATGGGAATCATATCAGAGATCATTTTTCGTAGCAAAAGAGGGTAGGAGCACTGTACAGTGTGTGGCATTATCCAGAGAGGAGCCCAATTTGCTAGATAATCTCTAAATTTGTGTGTACTAATTTAGTAAACAACTGCGACATACTATTGTGAGCTTCATCCAACATCAAGCCTCACGTGATGTTAGCCAAGCCTAGTTAGGTTAGATAGAATTAGCCCGTGCAAATGAGGGTATCTCATTGTTGCGGGCTGAACAAAGGGAGAATAAGAAATCACGATTTAACCACCACGTTGCAACCTAGTACTTTTGATTTATACGATACTTTGCCGTATTAACACATACAAACGGTTCATTTTAGAAGAATCGTAAATTATTCATCGTGCATCTCAATCCAACTTGAGGAGTCCCCCCCGACTGTCACACATAGGCGGCCTTGGCGAGCGCGTCGGCTGCTCCGTTTCCAAGAATACGTGAGTGGCCCTAGAACTATGTGAAAGCCATTTATTCAAGCGTTGTTGGAAAATCGGTATGGGTTCGATGAATAAGGCGGCCGAAAGAATATGGGCGCGATTTATGAAAAGAATAATAATGATATGAATCGGGAGAATATGTGAAATTCAGTTGAGAAATAAAAAATGGATTGAATAAATTAATTTGATTGTCTATCTTGGTGATTCCTAGACAGCTTATATACATGTATACTTAATAGACCAAATCCAAATCAGATACCATTCATCACTCGGTCCATACTCTAACAATGACAATGGATCGAACGACAGTATACAACATATGTATGGGGTCAGGGTCGATAGATGAAAGTCTACATGGGTATCAGACCATACCATGCGCTAGTTGAGTCTCAAGCATCAAACATGCTCAGTAAGGGAGATATCAATCATCTTGGTCATGAGTCATGTGTGAGAGTCTTAGTTGTTCCAATCATAGGGAAACTTCAGACACACAGAGACTGAATTTCCAACATTCCTCCAGAACAAAAAAGATTGAAATAGTACAATATTCTGTTGACCCTCTGATATATCGCAATATTCTACAGACGCTGTTCCAATACTTGCTAACTGGTCGAGAATTGAAACTACCAAGTTGGAAAGTGGCAAAAGAAATATTAGGTCTCATCCTATTGGATCCATAGCCTAAACTACTCATCGCGCTGTCATTGGCTGGTTTGTCAGTAAGCAACCCCTCCTCGCCACCAGACACAATTCCACCGTGGAAAATCATAGGATATGCACACGCTTTAACATCCTGCAGTCCAAACGATTTGATTCTAACAGCCAAATAGTTCGATTGGCTAGTTCTTGAAATCTCATCAGACAATTTGATAATTTCGCGGGAATAGTCGTCAACAAAAGTGACGATATTAGAACTTCCAAGTATACCGGTGACCTGACATTTTCCCCGAGTACCAGAATGAACAAATTCAAGGGTATTTGAGGATTTAGATGGAAGACCATGATTAGTACTTTCCATTTGTTTTCAAGGATTGCAAACATCGCAAGAATCGAGAGTCGAATCATCAGTACGAAATTTAAATTCATCTCTGCCCCTTGAATTCAGAAGATTTAAGTTAGATACGCTGATATTTATTGAGGAAGATATGGTTAGAAGACTGTACTCCTGGTAAATGCCTGAAGCTTATGATATATATTGTTATGCTACAAAGTTCTACACCTACGATACACTGTATAGACCCTAGTTTAGACCAGCTTACAAATCAAGTCACATGTATTCTAGGGCTCAGTGACTGATACTTCAACAATATTTTCTAACAGTTGCGGGCCGACTTATGCAAAACGATGATCAAGAAGTTCCGTCGCATTCCTCCGGCAATTTTTGGACAGCATGAATTTAGAGGGTACCGACGGGGAAGGGCAAATATTGAAACAGAAGAGCTCCCCTTTGGACCTAGCGGAAGCTATAACTTTCCCATTACACGAGAAAATACCGAAACCATCGATTGACGATCGAACCTGAAAACCCTTCGAGAGTAACTGCACTCCTGAGTGTGACGGCTTGTGAGCCGATAAGTCCTGTAGTCTTCGATGGCTATCGAAGGCAACCTATATTCTCTATCACTCCGAGGATTATTAGCAGACGAAACTGATACGAAATCGCCACTGAGGCTACGTAAAGGATAGTGGCAAGAGTATCGGAAGCGTTACCCGTGTGGCAAAACAAACCTTAAGTCAGTTTTATTGCCACTGCAAGTGTAGGCTAGATTTAGATACCTCTGGATGTGTATAAATAGTAGAGTAGACTTGCAGGTAGTTTGCTTCTACATAGATGAATTATAGCTTTACCTTTCAATCATACAAATGCCCATTCGCTTTCTATATTCGAACTGTGACCCTGGGACAAGATTTCGTGTGCACGACGGAACGTACCAGACGTTATCCATACGGATCGTCTTGCCAGCTTTCTCAGGAGTATAGCTAAATCCTTTAAACTCCACACATCCAACACTGGAGACAGGAAGAGAGTCGTCAGAGGCAGTAGAAATGGACTTGTTCGATGGTGTGAGAGACTTAAACGAGGATCTATCAAGGAAAATATGGTTGGAGGCGTCTGTATCAAAAACAATATCATTGTTTTCCATGTCACCTTTTGACACGAGGGCTTGTTCCTTTACCATCCAAATTCCCGACTAGTTGTTTTTAGAAGTGCTAGAAGTGCTAGAAGATAATTCTGATTCGGAGCCCGTATGGCGTCGCTGCTGTAACTTCTTCTGCAAACTTCGAGTTCTCGCTGCTTTTTCAGGATTTTTGGCTGCCCATTTGGATCCATCCGGAGTATTTAACCACTTAAAGCACGCCTCACGGATGTGTCCCGAACGCTTGCAGTAGGCGTATTGCTTCTTTTCACCTATGTCAAGACTTTTGGTGGATCCATTTTCCTCTTCATTCTTCATAAGTGCGACAACAGATGTCGGGTGTATTTCTCAATTGACTTATTGCGCAGCACGAGTTGATGTAACAGCTGCAGTGAAGGAAATTTCTGGAGATTTTAACGGAATCGATACAGACATATAAAACCCACCGCAAAATCTAGAAAAATGTGATAAAAGCCTCTTCTTCATGCTTGAATCAGTAGGCCTAGAATTCGCGGAGAGAAGACTTATTTTATTCCTTATTTCAGAGAGCTTCTGAACAAATTCATCAACTTCGTTGTCGTCTTCGCTAGATATTCCCCAGAATTCTTCTAGTAAATCATCAAAGTCACCTGAAGGATTAGGGCATTAAAATTCTCTTAGGTTATCCCAACATTCCTTCGAAGTGTAAGTCGAATGCACCAGATGGAATGCAATATCCGGTACTAATTGTGACATGGCAACCCTGATGTGTATGTCAACCTTCTGACTATTGCAAGCAGTACTTGTCGTTTGGGCATCCTCGATTTTTAGGTCAGACACCTCCTCTAGTATATAACGCTGTAAATCATAAAGTCATAAAACACCATTAAATAGAGAACTCCACCGATCATACGTAGATTTACTTAATATTGGAGCATGTCTCATAGACTTAAGGATCTGTGCAGACGACATATTTAATATTGAGTGTCTTGTAGAGTAAGCCCCTGTAAAAATAGAAATAAGGTCTCCAAAATGATTCACTATGGGCTTCCCGATGATATTCGATAAAAAAGTAAAGCTTCAACTTCGATGTAAGGTGAGCTAACTTGGTCTCATAATCTGTTGGAAAATCGGTATGAGTTCGATGAGTAAGGCGGCTCAAAGAACATTCTTCCCGTTCATATCATTATTATTCTATTCATAAATCGCGCTTATATTATTTGAGCCGCCTTACTCATCGAACCCATACCGATTTTCCAACAAGCGTTATATTTTGGTTACACGACCTTCTTTTCCTGTTCACTGCATACTTGCGAAATAGGAAGATTTTTACGGAGCTAGATGCTTTAGGAATATCAGAAAGAAGGCGGAGAGCTGCAGTAAGACCTTCCGTGGCCCCGGCGATTTCAGCATCATAGACTTCTGCCGAGTTTCCGAGCGGGAGTGATCCTCCACCAATCTCCTGAGTTAGACCTCAATAGATGACGTAACCCGCAGCTACTCGGTGTTCTCTGAGATTTCCGTCTGAAAATACGAATAAGTTTGAGATGGGCCATTTAGCCTGCCACTGTTTGAGGGGATTTGATCACAAGAGTCCACCTACTGCCCCGATTTAGATGAGCTTTGCCTCACGAGGTGAAGATCACGGAGGGCGCGTGGTATCATTGGAAAGCTCTAGCAAGATTCTCCGGCGGATCCAGTGTATATGACTAGAATTCTGACGCCCATAAGAGGTTGGTAGGGATCAGCTGCAGCAATTCGGACTACTAGACGAGTGTGAATTCGGGAGAGCCATGTCTGAGCTGGGCCCCAGCTAGTTTCTCGTAGGAGTGCGGCTATTGGTGTTGTACGATAGACTGGGAGAACTGCCCCAGCCGCGTCGTTCATCCTGTGTTGGGCTTGCGAGATGATCTTTTTGGATATCTCTATGGAGTACCAGGTCTCGGCCACGTAGAAAAGGGTCGCAAAGGCGGCAACTTGTAGAGCTTGTTTTAGGAAAAGAGAGCTAATTCCTCGAGTGGTCGCTGGGAGTCTTTTCAAACAGCCCGCTATAGCCAGAAACTTTTGGCACGCCTGTAGCGCATGATATTGGAACCGGGGGGATCGATCGAAATATTATCGACTTTAAACTTGATTGTAGGCTTTGAATATTAGTCTTTAATCACAGACATTGGAAATAATTCATGAGATTGCTTAATGAGAGGCCAGGATTGATTCCGATATAATTTTGTAGAAGACATGTCCCAACCATCAGAGGGCTACAACGTCTTTATCTATCTACAGGTAAATTCCCCATATTCCAACCACGCTAGCCATACAGGAACTAGCATATGAAACTTGATTCGTATCATCATTTTAGAGTTGAGGTTCACCGTGCATTTTGCAACTTGAGCCGCATGCCTGACACTGTGAGACACGCTCAGGTATTGTTGTGATATACAATATGGATGGGCGTGTGTAAGCAATGAGACATTACGTGAACTAAACCAAGTGTGGCTAGCAAGGCACGGTGAGGGATTAGCCGAGGCTCTTTTTTTTTTTAAATCATTTAATGTGTATTCAGCTATCTAGTTATGACACATGACCGGTGCTATGTATACATGTGGGATGACTCTTTTGACGTTAGAGACACTCACACTCTGGATTTCATTCGCAAATACCACTATGAGGTATGCTTGCTTACACAAACAGTCAACCCTCCTCCGTTAGTACCCACCAAAGGGAATTTCAAAACCTTTGGTTATCCAAGCATGCCTTCGTCATCCATGCATACCAGCACCGCGAGAAAAGTGGTTGTGTTTTGCTGGATTTGAACCAGCGATCTACTGTCTCAAGTGGGATATGTTTCCAAGCTATCCAGACTCTACTTGATAGACCGGCCAAGACGATGTACCACCGCACCATCCAACCATGGCGGTGTTTATAGTGTCGCCTGCACTCTCGCAACCGATGTCTTGGCACGCACAAAGCTCAATTTGTAAAAGCTCCTTGCCAAAATTCAAAATTCCAGGCCCGTCGAGACTGTATCCATCCTCTGCATCATCCTATCAACTTGTCCTGATCCCTCTCACATCCATCCCAAGGAATTGTCTTCCAGATTTGTGCGCCACGCTTTGCTTCCTCCATCGGATGTAAATATCGGCGTGGGCGTGTATCTGGTGACCGGCTGAGGCCAGAGAAAGTCGACGAGAGGTGTGATCATTGGAATGAGGATGTACTAGGTCGTACTTGTAAACTTGATGAGGCTTAGGTAGGAATCGATTTCGTTGGGAGTGAAAGATTGATATGGTGGAGTATTTTGAATCATTGCCTCGTGGCCCAACTTGTTCGGTATTGCAAAATTTGACTGAACTTGGCTCTAGGAGAATGTTTCACTCCCAGGTTCGTAGCGGACACCGCGTACAGGTGTTCAGTCTTGCCCTCCTAGCCGAGGCTCGTGCGTAGGGTATTAGGAACACTTCCTTTGTAGAGATAGATAGGGCCGCTTCATCCCTCTTATATACACATATGTACATGTAGATTCTAATTAATTTCATCTCCACACCTTGCTCTACCCTCAGCTCCGCAGACTATTAAGCTCCAGACTCCAAGACCTCGTACATAACCTCATAACCATAACAGGTATCAATCTAACAACCCAAACTAATCACAACCCTAATCATGACCCGATGATAATTGGTACAGTAGCCTGCAACACAGCACAACCAGGCTAAAAATCGTTGATCAGGACCTAATCAAAATAAATAGCAACCCTCAAAAAGACAAAACTTTCTCAGTAAGGATTTGTGACATCCGACGTGACATAGCGATTGCAAACTCCTACCCGGATTCTATTTATCTTCGCGACCGGATCTTTCACAATCCAGGTTTGCATCTTCAAGAGGCGTTTGTGCATGATAGAGGATTAAGAAAGATCGATTTCATCGAAGTAGTTGCATACCTCCAGGACATGCGAAAACGATCAGAGGTCTTACCTTAATGCCTTGTCGGGCTTCAAACAACACCAGCCTCTACTTCATGCTTCTCTATGCAATCCGCACCTCTCAAGATTTAATCCAGCCGGAGACCCAATGGATCTTTCAGCCGCCTATATGCGACCACGAGGCTCTTTAGCCACTGAAGAAAAGACGTGACGTCGCCAACTAAGGCTGTGCTTGAACTGTGGAGGGGGTGGTTAGTTGGTAAGGTCTTTTCCGGTAAAACCAACCTGCTTCCAAGTAAATGGGAAAACTGCCGAAAGATCACATCCTGTTAGAATTTAGAATAATTGGGGCTATCAAGTAGGCCACGTTGTTCATACACATGTGACTACGAATTCTGTACTTGGTTTTACTTCGGTAGTTACTTATTTCAATGCGCTCTGCAACCTCAGTGAGTGAGGGATCATCATGTCGGGTAACTGGGTGCCTGACCTGTAAATGCGAAGTGTATGTAGTTTAAGTAACAGATAACTCAGTCAAAACAACTTGACTCCTATTTCTCACGGAATCCTAGGGGGACTATTCTCACCACCTGTCAGTGATGTCCCCTACGAACCTCCAGCTCTCTGTGTAGAGTCTGCAGAGCTGAGATTGAGAAACACCTTATCAACTTTGAGCTGAGTTATCTCCCCCTCCGTCAAGGATACGCTTCCGATAACACATAAGATGACCAAGACGACGATAATAATGCTGGGAATGAGAAAAGATAATGCGGTACCAAACGATACAACGGTAGTCAGAGAAGCTCTCGTTATATTACAACATGTGCTACTCACCGGCGGGCGAACAAAAAGCCCACGAAAGCAAAGTAAAAGACCCTTCCGCCCTCAAGAAAAGCAGATTTCGACTTGTCAAATTTATCATCCCTACTCATCTTAACTTCCGAATCTACTAGCCAGGAGGGCATCTGAAATATATGAGTTACCCGACGACCCCACGTCCGTAACGACTTTTGGATGCTAGGCTAGGCTCCTTCACGACTGTCACTCTCGACTAAGACTTTTCTGACATCCTTTCACGACCTACGATTTGTCCTGCGGCATGAATCAGGGGAGGGGTAAGGAGGAGGCTAGGAAGGTTCAGAGACGCTCTTAGATATACACAGGTCTGCTGCGCCTGGCTGGCCGGCCTCTTCGTCATAGGAGAGCACCGCACCCTGTTGTTTTTGAGACTTATCCCTGCAGCTACACACCCGCAAATGGCCATCGTTTCGTTGGCTGGAGAGGGGAGATAATGACGGGGTAGCGGCTCCTCTTAGTGTGTACTCGAATGAAGACCTGTAGGGGTATTACTGCTGGAAAGAAGTCGTGAGGAAGGCAAGGGAGGGAGTACACTACCCGAGGCATAGATACTTCCGGCCTGTAGGCAGAAAGGACCTACATGTCCTTACATAGTTATAGACTTTTTAGGACAATAAACACTCACTCACTCACTCCCGGAATTCTAGGACTATATACACTGATCATGATTGATTTGATCTCTTTACAGTCTCTTAAGGTTATCAAAAGGAGGGCAAGACTGAACACCTGTACGTGGTGTCCTCTACGAACCTGGGAGTGAAATATTCTCCTATAGCCAAGTTCAGTCAAATTTTGCAATACCAAACAAGTTGGCCCACGAGGCAATGATTCGAACAACTCCACTACATCAAATTTTCATTCCAAAAAAGATCGGATCCTACCTAAGCCTCATCAAGTCTACAAGTACGACCTAGTACATCCTCATCCCAATGACCACAACACTCTTTGACCTTCTCTGGCTTTAGTTGACCATCAAATACACGCCCACGCCGATGTTTACACCCGATGGAGGAAGCAACGCGTGGCGCACAAATCTAGAAGACAGTTCTTTGGGATGGACGTGAGAGGGATTAGGATAAGTTGACAAGATGATGCGGAGGAAGGATATAACTTCGAAGGGCATGAGATTCCGAATTTTGGCAAGGAGTTTTGCGAATTGGGCTTCGTACGCGCCAAGACTTCGCTTGTGAGAGTGCAGCTGACACTATAAAAATAAGCAAACGATGGAAGGTGTTGTGGTCTGCCTCCAGGTGGTGTTCTCTGGTGTAGTTTGAGTAGCCTGGGCACCTAATCCACTCGGGAAGGAAACATCTTAGATCACATATCGCACGGAGAAAAGTTGATGGATGACGGAGGCATGTCTGGATAACTCAGGGTTTTTGAGACGTTCCCCTGGGTGGGTATTCACGGATGAGGGTTGACTTGGGGTGAAGAAAAAGCCGCCATAACTTCGCAGTAGTACTTGCAAATGAAATCTGAGGCATAATTTGCTTTTCTTGTAAATTGAATCATCTTTTATGTAATTTTTCTCCAATTTAGTGACATAGCTACATAGGTGAATACGCAATTAAAATCCGATGCAAAAAAAAAGATGTACAACATACCATCCAACCATGGCGGTGTTTATAGCTTCGCCTGCACTCTCACAAGCGAAGTCTTGGCGCGTACGAAGCCCAATTCGCAAAACTCCTTGCCAAAATTCGGAATCTCATGCCCTTCGAAGTTATATCCTTCCTCCGCATCATCTTGTCAACTTATCCTAATCCCTCTCACGTCCATCCCAAAGAACTGTCTCCTAGATTTGTGCGCCACGCTTTGTGTCCTCCGTCGGGTGTAAATATCGGCGTAGGCGTGTATTTGGTGGTCAACTGAGTCCAGAGAAGGTCAAAGAGTGTTGTGGTCATTGGGATGAGGATGTACTAGGTCGTACTTGTAGACTTGATGAGGCTTAGGTAGGATCCGATCTTTTTTGGAATGAAAATTTGATGTAGTGGAGTTGTTCGAATCATTGCCTCGTGGGCCAACTTGTTTGGTATTGCAAAATTTGACTGAACTTGGCTCTAGGAGAAAATTTCACTCCCAGGTTCGTAGAGGACACCACGTACAGGTGTTCAGTCTTGCCCTCCGAACCAGACATCTCCTTTCTTAAGTGGGATATGTGTTAAGGCTATTCGGAATCTACACATAAGATAGGCTAACATGTCATACCACCTAACCATCCGAGCATGGCAGTTTTAGTAGTATCAACTTCACTCTCGCAATCGAAGTCGTATGGCGCACAAAGCTCAATTTGTAAAACTCCTTGCGAAGATTCAAAATCTCATCACTTGCTAGATTTGTATCCCACGTTGGCATCATCTTGTTCACTTGTTCAGATCTCTATCATGTTGATCCTAAAAATCTGTCTCTTGAATTTGTGCTCCATAATTTGTCTCATCCAGCGGGTAGTTGTATTATAGTGGATTTGAAAGTGGAGACTATATGAGGCTAGAAGCTGAACTGACAAAAGGGGGAATGGGTGCAATGTGAACGTTTTAGGTCATACTTATTTACTCGAGTAGGCTATGTCCGGACTTAGCCTTGTTGGTATTCACATGTTGTTGGAATAGGACAAGTGAGCCATTCCCTCGTGAGCCAATATGATCGATATTGTGAAACTTAACAGCTTAGCTTTGTTACATTATTTCAATTTCTCCTTTGTAGTGTACACCGCCTATGGATGTTAGGCTTTTGTACATCTTCCTTTCCCTCATTAGGCTTGACGCCAATCTAAAGACCCCATTCGGCTAAAGGGACTAGTGGGGGACAAATTGGTTGTACAGTTACACAACAGTGTACATGAGATTTACAAATCCAAGGCCGTACACACCAACCGGCTATCATTAGGTATATCTATCTGATCATAAATCCCCCTACATCCCCACTAATCTTCATTTCAATTTACCCCCGCTCAATTTACTATTTCGTGTAAATTTTCGCACACCTAAGCTGACTTACAGCCTAGGTCTAGTTCCTGTCCCACCCTTAACACATGATCGCAGTACACTCACCTTATCCAGAAAAATCCATTAGACAAATATATTTTAGTTTGGCTCATAATCACAATAAAATCCATATTGCTGTTGAGGTTGCCGTGGTCCTTTGATTAAAGCCTTAATATCATAATTCTTCTTCATACCTTCAGACCGCAATCCAATTTCTACGTAGAAATGGCAATGGTACAATCGCCCACTGATGCTCAAATAAGCTCTCTACGCGACCAGCTTTATACAGCTTGTCTTCCTATACAGGAAGAAGATCCTAGATATGTCTTTCATCAGCATGACTTTATGGACATGGAAAATATTCCTTTGAATAATGATATACAAACGCTTCTCTTGGTAATTCAAAAACTGTTAGATGAAAAGCTAATAAAAGTGGTTCACGACTCAGAAGGCATGGGATGGAGGATACGAAGTCAGGAAGATGCTAAAAAGTTCGGCAGAAATTCTCTCTTAAGGCATTTCACATCTATTCAAACAATCGCTAACAATAATCTTCTAGGTATCGAGCTCTCACCACAGAGCAAGAGCTGGTCTATGCCTTGATTGATGAATCAGGCCAAGAAGGAATCTGGTCCAAAACGATTAAGTCATGTACCAACCTTCACGACGCAGTTTTTGCGTCATGCATCAAAAGTCTCACTGTGAAAGGCTATATATGCGAAATGAAGTCAGTTGAACACCCTGCGCGAAAAATGTACATCAAAGCATCTTTACGACCGAGCGATCGAGCGACCGGGGGACCTTGGTTCACGGACGGGGAATTAGATGATGTTTTTATCAACACAGCGTTAATGTTATTGCAAAGACACATACATGCTAGGTCTTGGCAGAGTGTTAAAAGAGGTGCTAAAGTACCTAGAAAAAAACTAAAAGGGTTAAGACCAGAAGAAATAAAAGCTCTTCGAGATAGTCAATTAGAATTGCAAGCAGATCCACCAGTTCAGTTTATTCCAATGCCAGCCACCTACGAAAAATATTTAACCCTAGACGAATTAACACTTAAGATCGAAGAATCTTCTGTTTTTAATCAAACTCTGACTCCATCAGAAATGCAACAGCTATTGGATGTATTAATCTTCGACAATAAGATTGAAAAGGTTATGTGCGGTACCAGATGGGGATATCGATCTCTAAAGCAAACTATAATTGGCGAAGATCAACGAGGTGGTGTGTTGTCTGAGGTTCCATGTGGTAGATGTCCAGTCTTCGAGTTGTGTGAGGAAAATGGACCAGTAGGACCGAGTGAATGTGTGTATTTCAATGATTGGCTTGGTTTATGATGGGAGATAAAAGTATGGAACGGATCCAAATGTGACCATGGGTAGATTTGAAGTTGTGCACTTGCACAACTCCAGATACAATCACGTGACGGAACTACCAGTCAACGTCGAATAATCTAAAGTTTGACGTGCCCTTAGATACCGAGACTCTACAAAAAGAACAATTAGCTGTTCTATATGGAGAACAAAGACTGAACGCCTGAAAGAGGTGTTTACGAACTTGAGTGTAAGATAACCCTCAGAGCCAGGATTTAGACTTAAAAAAGGGTAAATTTGAGAGTTTTCGTTGAAATAGAGAATAAGAAGAGCGATGCGAGCAAGTTTTCGACCGAAGATCCGACCTGCACATTCTTTAAGAAGGTATAAATCATCGCTTTCAGTCATTCACATCCCTTATATGAATTGCAGATAGGTTCAAACCTGCCTAATTTTTATTTTACAACAACTAATACACTTAACAATTTCGAATCCTCTGAGAGACCTTTCGAAGATAAATTCACTTCATGACCTACCGGGGTAGACTAAAACTATAATCAAAAGCTAATATGTGAGAGGAAGTCCAATCTTCCACAGCTGCTGCCTGTTGGTAATGAAAAATGGAAGTACCGGCACTGTATGTAAATATACTCTAGCAAATGACACCATAAAGTGGGTCTATGATGGATCACTACTGATGAAATAGCTATGATAATTTGCCTACACATAAACAGGAGTATGAGCCAAAGGCTGAGGTGTCTGCGCTTCGATCTTATTTATGTCTTAGGCCTCCATAACAAAGGGCATGATAGCAGCAGTGCAATATTGGAGAAATGGACAATCTAAATACTCTCTGAGATGGTGATGTTCATCAGAAAATGTCAGTACTTTCCTAAGCAGCTTTTGACACGATTCCGCATGTCTCAGAGCTTCGAGACCTTGAGTAGATCAAATTCCTAATTGATAGCAAATTGACACATGAACGAACCAGATCCCACTAGAGTTGGTTTCGGGAAAAATGTGTCTCAGAATAGTTTACGGCTTGGAATTATCGTGATGTATACAAACTCTGATATTGTAGCTCATTACAGTTTAACAAGATTTCTGAAATCCAGTGGTGGCTTTCTATCAATACGATTACAACGATAAGGTTGAGATTGTGGCCACTCTTTTCACAGTGTTAGGCCGGTTTTTCGGTGGTCAGACTTCGATTATTGCTGTCGTTCGAATCTAGATTTCCTCTTTTGGCGTCTTTTGTATCATGGGGCGGGTTCTATTATCTTCTCCAAGATAGCACAGGCTTTGACAATCTCATGCACGGTAAATCAATCAAGAAGAATCCAAAACAAAGCTCTCTGGAAGACTTCGGTAAGCTACTCTAACTTTTCCCTCAATTTGTATAGTTAATTGACACATCATGGTTGTCTCTCTTCAACGCGTATCGACGCAACGTGAAAAGTCAGGATAATTTTGTGACATTTTAAAGGTCAGAATTCACTCCAAACTCTTATCCGCAAAATCGGAGTGTTCATGATACCCGAGTCACCGAGTCCAACAGGTCAGCACTCTTATATGGCAGCGGCTCATGTAAAAAGGGAGAAAAGGATAAAGAAGGGGCAATTAGGGGAAATTCGCATGGTAGGAGAGCTTAAGTTTACTGAACAAGGTAAATTTGTTTTTGTTACAGTATTGATTAATTATGGATTAAATTAAATAGCTTCCACGACGATAAGAACTTGTGTACAATGATACTAAATTTGTAGTCTTGAACTATATTTTAATTCAATTTCCGCATTATATCTTGATCACCTGCCAATGTAATTAAATTATTTTTCCGTTCTGTGAAACTGTCATATGAAGAGATTAGATTCGAGTTACGGTCGCTGTCATTAAATCAGTTGCGCCCGCGCCCTAGGTTATCTTGTGTGAATCATTGTGACTTTTTTTTTGCATCAGATTTTAATTGCGTATGCAGCTATCTAGCTATGACACAATATCAAAGACAATTCTTTGAAATTTGAAATTTCGAATCTTCACCTTTTCCCCCTCTCCCCCCCTCTCGCGCTCGTCGCATTCTATCAAATAATTGTGATCGAGTCACTGGCATTTTCACCATGCCACCTGTTCGAAAAAAGCGTCCCAACGCCAAGTTGGACAACACGAGAGTCCAGCCGAGGGCTCTCGAACAAGTACCTAGCCTTGCCCAGTCTCCGAAATGCGCGGAGATGAGCAAGGTCTCAATCAAAGGGAAGGAAAAAGCCCTCCCTGCCGTCGCTGAACCCGATACTGACATGATCGGGTCAGTTGAAACTGTTGAGGAAATTCCTCAACCACCCTCCGTCCCTCACGGGACTGGAGAATCGTCAAAAACTACCCCGACCGCGCCAAAACCGTCGGAAAACGCTGCAGATAAAGCAGCGCCAAAACCAACGTCGCAGCCACAAGCTGCTACGAAAGCAGAGTGTCCCCTCGAGCTGCGACCAATTGTCGAAGCCGAGCAACGTTGCGCCGCCGAAACTGCAGCAAATCTGGCCCTCTGCTCCGCCGCCATCTCTGGCGTCGAAGCCACCCTTCTTCCTTTGACCAACAGGTCAAACAGACAATTTTAGACTCGATGAGAGTCTACTTACGCGCCGCCATTGCGCAATACATGGCCACGGGCCTGGCCATCACGCCACCCGTCCTCCCTCCTCGCCCTGCGAACCCAATCCCGAGGGCTCCCGACGTCAGGAGCACACCTATTCCCGCCGTCCCAGCTCTGCCTATGAAAAGCACCTGGGCCACGGTGGCCAGAAACGGACTGCGACAGAAAGCAGTCCCAACTGTAAGGGCTGTGCCGCAACCTGCGGCAAAATACCAACAAAAAGAAACCTTCAAGGCGAAAGTCGGCAAACGACTGTTCCTTCGCTTAGAGAGCGATCACCCATGGCGCCAGCTTTCGCCTGACGGCATAAGGCACCAATTATGTGGTAGGCTACTGTACACCTTGAGTGAAAAAAGCTCTATACACCGTGTCAGAACCGGATTTGCGATTCTGACAGCGGATGACAATGAAAGGAAAGACCTCTTAGATGCCTCACCGAAGTTGTCGGACTTCAATGCCAAAATCGAGGAAGCCTCCAACCTTGTCGTATTTCAATTCCGAATGTTCCCGCGACCATAAATACACCCGACGGTATTAGAACGGTCGATTCTGACTCGGCCAGAGCCGAGATATACTTTCAAACCGGAAAGGTGGCAATCCAGGTTCGACCGCAGGGGACATGTCGTCCTGGGGCGCCGTACAAAGATTGGCAAGCACTTTTTGCTCGGGACTCCGCCCCTCGTGCGGGCTTCCGAATTCTCGAAGAGGCTGGTATGGCTACCATTCACAAGCCACGACCACAAATTGAACAGTGCAAACGCTGTTTGGGCTTCCACGCCACTCGTGGTTGCTCCCGCGCTCCAGCCTGCTGGAACTGTGGATCAACTATGCACTCGGAAGCCGAGTGCAGGGCCCTCACAAAGTGTCGTAACAGTGGGGGACCCCACCGATCGGATTCTCGGGCCTGCCAAGTCAGACCCAGAAAGTCTGGACCGGTGACAAAAGAGCAGCTCGCGTGGATACGCCACCTCGAGCAAGGGAAGTTCGCGGAGGCGGCTCGAGCTAGGGCCGCAGCCAAAAAGGTCGAAGAGGCGATTGTCGCCGCGGCGAAGGATACCGCAATGGCCGAGGCAACAGGTTTCGGACGCAAGAAACCGCCAGAACTAGCACTACCAAGGGCAGTCTACGCTCGCTTAATAGCCGCTCGAACCGGACATGGGGACTTCGCGGCTTATCATCGCCGCTTCAACCACACTGACGCTACACTTCACTGCGAGTGTGGGAGAGAAAAATCAATCGGTCACCTTGTTCAGTGTCGAAAAGCACTGGCAACATGGCAACATGGCGGCTGAAAAGCGGAAGGCGAAGGGCGCCAGCGATAGGAACAATGCTCGGATCAAGCGGGTGGCAACTGTTCAGGGACTATGTCCAGGAGAGCGGAATATACGCGGAGGCTAGCCGGGGGATGGCAGGGATACCTGTGACTCGGAGGGGATGAACGAAAGCCTAGGTGATCTGGCATGGAAGTAGGGATAGGAATCGAGGCTCGGGCGCGTGGTGGCCGAGGCGGAACGATGGAAGGGAGATTGTCAAAGTTTTTTCTTTTGTAATGCAGGACTTTGCGTGGAAGTTTTCTTTTGTTTTGTTTTCAACTCTGGGCTGCTGTACTCGTCATGCTTCAACACATAGATGCGTTTCGGCATGGTTCCGGTCATTGAGGTGGGACGAGGCACTTGTACTTTACGGTAGTTAACCTGATCCGGCCCGACCCCACTCGTGCTCAAGCTCCAGTAGGAGTGCGACGGTAGTTACTTCACCTAGCACGTTAATGAACAAACAAACAAACAACAGGTTTCGGAGTGCTGGGACCTGAAGAAGAAGTTTGAGGACACAGCAACCTCGAAGATGTCCACTTCTGGGGCATCTACTAACAATTAGCAGGATACCGGCTGGATCAAAGGTGCCTGCTAACTCATCTACTGCTCTCAGCGGAGATTAAGTAAATTTGTCATTTGGAAGGTGTGATGGACGACGGAATGTGTGAAGAGCATATTGACTGGGTCTATTATGGAGGAATCTTCTGTTCTTTTGGAGTTGTTTTGATTTTCTTGATTTTTCGTTTCGGCTAAATCAGCTGCACTTTTGGTAACGATTCACGAGGTTGGAACGAGTTAGGCTGTAGGAAAGATTACAGGGAACCCTGCCGGCTCCGCCTGTCCTTGACCCAATGTGGAAAACATAGCTTTAGCTTAGGACAAAATAAACAAAACAATATCAAAGAAAAGTACAGAAAAGATGACCCAATTTACAAGAAAAGCAAATTATGCCTCAGATTTCATTTGCAAGTACTACTGCGAAGTTATGGCGGCTTTTTCTTCACCCCAAGTCAACCCTCATCCGTGAATACCCACCCAGGGGAACGTCTCAAAAACCCTGAGTTATCCAGACATGCCTCCGTCATCCATCAACTTTTCTCCGTGCGATATGTGATCTAAGATGTTTCCTTCCCGAGTGGATTAGGTGCCCAGGCTACTCAAACTACACCAGAGAACACCACCTGGAGGCAGACCACAACACCTTCCATCGTTTGCTTATTTTTATAGTGTCAGCTGCACTCTCACAAGCGAAGTCTTGGCGCGTACGAAGCCCAATTCGCAAAACTCCTTGCCAAAATTCGGAATCTCATGCCCTTCGAAGTTATATCCTTCCTCCGCATCATCTTGTCAACTTATCCTAATCCCTCTCACGTCCATCCCAAAGAACTGTCTCCTAGATTTGTGCGCCACGCTTTGTGTCCTCCGTCGGGTGTAAATATCGGCGTAGGCGTGTATTTGGTGGTCAACTGAGTCCAGAGAAGGTCAAAGAGTGTTGTGGTCATTGGGATGAGGATGTACTAGGTCGTACTTGTAGATTTGACGAGACTTAGGTAGGCGTCAAACTCGTTGGGAGCGAAAAAAAAAATGTGGTGGAGTAATTTGAGTTAATGCCTCGCGGGCCAACTTGTCCGATATTGCGAAATTTGACTGAACTTGGCTCTAGGAGAAAATTTCATTCCCAGGTTCGTAGAGCACACCACCAAATGGTATTCAGCCTTCTCCCTCCGGTAAAGATGAGTTTATTACTTCGGCAGCGTCCACATATCCTAGGCAGTTAGATCTTAACCAACCATCACATCTGCAGTAGCGATCCCATTCTTAGTTGATATATGAAAGACTAGACCTGTAATACCAACAATGAGAGCTCCAATTTAAATTGAATAATTTATTTTGCATTCTTTCTCTGATATTGTATCAATGCTAGATAACTGCAAACACAATTAACATCTGATGCAAAAAAAAGATTTATTTTACACTGTACAGTTAAATGTCGATTAAGAAATCCCTCCAAAATTAATCACCAGAATCTTTGAATTTGATTTCATTTAATCCGATTTGGCGCCCTGTGGGCTCATGCAGGCAGCTATGAAACTATCTATATATTTACATGAGGAAACCTTGCGGTAAAAAACCCTCTCTCCCTATTAAGTTTTATATCTGTAGTCCTTCGTTACCTACAGTAAGTGCATATGGCCTTCAGTCAGAGACAAATCTAGGTAAAATTGAAGTTTCCCTCACCATCCTTTTCCTGCCCTCGCGTGCTTAAAAGAGTTGACTGTGGTCTTGAACTTGACCCCGATGGCGCGAATAGATTTTCTTGTAGGACTGGGACCAGGGGCTGTTTGCGCGGGCGTCCTGGCCCTCTCTTGCCGCCCTCGGGCTTTTGATGCGACACGAGTGTGAACCCTTGGTCGGTTGCTGTATTAGCCGTAGGTTTATTTATTACCGTTGGTCTTGTTTTCTCCCTTCTCATATCTGCTATTCGTTCCAAAAGTCCCCACCTTGCCCTTTGAACACTAGCCTTATATAACGCGAAGTTTTGACACGACTTTTTCTGCCACGACATATGCGCCTTGCCACAGTCGAAGCAAAGCACCGATTTCTTCGGGCAGTCTCTAGTTTGGTGAGTGCCCGCACACTCACTACATCTCCTTGCCATATTACAGGAAGCCTGGGTATGCCCCCATTTGCTGCAGTTGAAGCACTGCTTGACTTGTGCTCGGGGTGACCAGAGCTGGGCCGTGTAGAGCATTGAATCCATCACAATGCCGTTTCTAACCACTTCGGTTTGAAGAGCCTCGGTCGGAAGGCTTGCGATAACTGACCATCGAGAATGGCCGTTTGTCTTCATCCATTGGTACTCTTTGCCGTCGTTAAGCCATCTCACCCTGTTGATTTGGATCCCAGGAATCCGGGCTTTTGTCTCCGTAGTCATTTTAAAAATTGCCACGCTGTCGTTGGCGTTCTTTTCTCCGTGTATAATTGTTCCCAGTGGGACTCCCAAAATTTCAACAGGGTAATCCTGCTTTATGATGCGGAACTCCTTTGGTTGTGCTATCGTCAAGGCAGCGTCTCGCTGGGAGACCGACTGCACAAACACCTCAGTGTCATTACTCCTCAGCTGCCTAACGGTATATGCCGCCTAGATATGTTTTTTAGCCTTGTTTAGCAGCTCAGTTGGCTGCATCTTTTCTGATCCTTCCATTCGTATTCTTACGGCTGCTTTTGTTGCTGGAGGTGCAACGACTGAGGCGTACGTTGGTCGGCCTCCCATTCCTAGTGTCGACTGAGGAGCCGTCTTGCGCACTGGCTCCTCAAGACTCTTCGTTACTGCCTTTTCTAAGGCTAGCATTCGTTCTTCCATTGGGTTAACCGTCAGCTTCGATCGTAACGTCTTGGCGTGGGCTATGAAGGCGTTAAGCGCCTCATCTATCTCGACCATGGATGTCGCAGATCCGTCAGTTCCTGCTATCACCAGTCTGTCTCTAACCTTATTTAGATAGTAAGCAATTGTTTTTAATTTATCTAGCTTCATGCCTGTAGATGTCGCGAGAGATTCTACGAGCATTGTTGCGGCTGTTCCGCTATCCGTTGGTGGTGGTGGTGCCGTAAAATCTTTCCAGCCGTAAAATCCACCTTTCCAGTCCCCCAACTCGCCGTGCCGAAGCGCAACATAAAAAATTCGGGGAATCGGATATCACAGGCCGCTTAAGGTGGTAGCAATAATAAAAATGATAAAACAACAGTCATGGAACGTGGTACCGATTTTCGTGAAAAAAAATCTTATTGGCCAGTGTCTTTAGTCATCCAAGTATTTCTGCCTCTTCCCGTAAACGAGCATCGGAATCAGCCTGATTTGCTTTTCGAGCACATCTATCAATGACACCCGATCCCCAGGCAGATTTGTAGCTAAGCTTTCAGTTTCACAATTGAGAGACTCGTCCAAGTATATACCACTGCATCATGTGGCCAGAACTATATCCAGGTGTCGTATGTATTCATGGACACGAAGCCGTGGCGGGTTCAGGGCTGTTTTTTTATTTTTTTTTAAATCATTTATTGTGTATTCAGCTATGGAGCTATGACACATGACCGGTGCTATGTATACATGTGGGATGACTCTTTTGACGTTAGAGACACTCACACTCTGGATTTCATTCGCAAATACCGCTATGAGGTATGCTTGCTTACACAAACAGTCAACCCTCCTCCGTTAGTACCCACCAAAGGGAATTTCAAAACCTTTGGTTATCCAAGCATGCCTTCGTCATCCATGCATACCAGCGCCGCGAGAAAAGTGGTTGTGTTTTGCTGGATTTGAACCAGCGATCTACTGTCTCAAGTGGGATATGTTTCCAAGCTATCCAGACTCTACTTGGCAGACCGGCCAAGACGATGTACCACCACACCATCCAACCATGGCGTTGTTTAATGTGTCGCCTGCACTCTGGTTCAGGGCTCTTCAATGCAAGGAGCTCCTTCCGGGTTACCGAACCCCCATCATATCCAAGACAATATATCCTCATCGTAACGTTGCACATCTCTCTTCCATCCCGAATATCTGCCACACTAAGTTTGTGCGCCACGATCGGTTTCCACTAGAGGATATTCTGTGGAGAGCGTATATTTGGACACTAACTAAGGCCAAAGACTAAGTCAAAGAGAGGTATAATAATTGCAATAAGGACTTTATAATTCTCACCTGTAGATTTGAAAAGGCTCTGGTCTGAACCGATTTTTTGAGGGTTGAAGACTAATGTAGACTGGAGTCTTGATTCACCCCCATTAACAAACTTCTTTGGTTTTACAATATTGGATTGAATTTGACTCCTGAGCAAGATTTCACTCCTAGGTTCATAAAGGACGCGTCAGACAGTTAATTTGTGTTCGCTCTCTTCAGTAATACTTGTGGTCGTTGAAGTAGGTCGTTAGATCTCCTTTTTGAATTGTCCCCTCTCACCGGAAATGCCTACAATCAGGATTTCAATCAAGATGAATCCACATAATTTCTTGTGGCTGATTGTTCTGATAGAATCCTTCCAGGCCTATTAATGAGGAAGAACTTCGTCTTGTCCTTAATTTCGTAGAAACCTTCCAGTTCGGATTTCCGGGCTTTGTTCGATATCCTTGGCCCTAGTTGTGCCCAATTAAAAAGCCCTTCAAATCAGAAAGAGGGCCTTCAATTTCACAGGCTCAGCTCATCTTTCCATGAAGTCATAGATCTAATGCTGAATTAATTCATTCATGAGACACCGTCCACCTAAGTAGAAAGAAAGAAGGAAAGAAAGAAGCAAGGTATTCAAACCACCTCAAAATGAACCCGGGTCCTATACCTGGATATTTTTATGGTACGTACATCACAAAGGGCTTGTGGGGTGCCATTACTGATTCTCTGATAGATACCGAAAAAAAAAAGTATTTCAAGATTTCAACGGCTTCTCAAGGTCTAAATTCTGCATACTCTCAGGACTCTTTAAAAATGCGCAAGGTTCTTGAAATCAGAAAGGAACGGGAGTCAAATTTCAAAAGAGATTCGAGGAGTAGAATTAAGCCATCAACCATCTTACGCAGTACTTTGCCTGGTGGCCTTCTCTTAAGGGAATATGGATTTACACCCATCGATACTCCACGAGTCTTAGCTGCCGGACTTCAACCATATGGGTCCTTTAATTTGGAAAAAGGTAGAGTTAAGAGTATCAATGAGGGGTGTAGTCTCTTTGACATTGTTCCGTATTTAAGCACAACTACGCCTTCAAATATTGTTGCTGGTATGTGCTAACACTTCTCCGTAGTCGGACCCCCCAACAATTAGATAAGAGGGCTTTGAATGAGCAAACTATTGCCCCTGTCTTCGTTTCCCGATAATTTCTAAGGCTAATAATTTAAGTAAACCTTGGCAATGAAGTTTCTACATCTATAATGAGCTCCAGAGACATATCTTCTACTTGTGGGCGAGATGGACTAGATTTTGCCGGTCCAGATGCATCTCTAGAAATTAGGGAAAGAAAGGCAGTTTATTTCTTCCACAGTACATCACTACCTACCTCGATTAGTATTAACGAACGTCAAGAAAGAGTTATATCCACCTCATTTGGATCAGGTAGTAGTGGTATACACGTATTTATCACTTATTTTCAGGAAGAATCAAATACCCGATGTAAGCCCATGGCTAATTGTTCTTACAATTTCTAGCTCTTCTAATGTCATTGGCCCCAAACCGCTCCGCTAATTTTATTTAGCATTTAGTGAAGAACACATCATCTTAGATAAACCCTTGGATGGACCAATTGACTTCTTCTGTTCCGTTTCTGCGCCTTCCAATTCTAACTTATTTTTTGCCGTCGGCACAAGTCAGGGAGTTTTTAGTATAAGTTCTATGCCATCCAGAGTTTATCCTACCAGATATAGACTTTGCGACACTACAACTGTAGTATCAAAAATATGCCATCAAAAAGATGTTTTTGCTGTAGAGTTCCTCAAAGAATGTCCCGATCTACTTCTCTCAGGTGGTCGTCCAGGAAAGCTTTTTCTAAGCGATCTTCGCGATAGCTCTACAAGATATTTAATGAAGCATCCTAGTTCCATCACGCACATTAAATCAGTTGATTCTAATCACATCGTTGTCGCTGGACTAGAATCAAGCTTATGTCAATATGACCTTCGCTTTCTCAAGGATACTGAAGTATCGGCAACGTCAGATTCAAACCAAACTCTCGTAGCCAATTCATCTATAAGTAGTAGCTCGCCCAAAAAACATAGTACGATATCCACACAGCCAATCGTTACTTATCATGGCTACCACAACGATGCAACTACTGGCCTTGGGTTTGATCTTGACTTGGACTCAAGAATTATAGCTGCAGCGCAGGAGGTCCACGAGGGTCATAAACCTGTTCAGCTATTTTCACTTCGTGATGGATCTGCTCTTCATTCCCCCTGCGAGAACCTAGTCTCAGATAGTAAGAAATCGTGCGGAAATCTGGTCCGAAGTATACGATTTGCTCAGGAGGCAAATACACCTACTAAAAGCCTATTTATAGGGAGTGGAGGAATTGTGCAGAAATATCAATGAGATTAGCGCTCAGTAATGTCACCTTAGGGTTCTGACGATTCAGAAATTTTTTGAGACATCAGACAGACTTGTATTCACCTGACTAATTTACTTCTATTTCTTTGTCATTATATTGCTGAACCTGGTAGAAAAGTGTTAAAACTTCCATTTTCTTTTGCGTTGATGCAATTACAGTTTTCTCTCGGATTTTAGCTGCATATGTATCTTTAAGCTATGAGCCATTATCAGAGGTAAAGCACAGAATGAATTACTCAGTATATCAATAGAACATTAATGCCTCGGATTTCATTCGCAGGTGCAACTACCGAGTTGAGGCGACTCATACTTCAACCCGAGTCAGGCTCCATCCGTGATTACTTATCCAGGGAAAGCTCTTCAAATTCTTGAAATATATACACATGCTACCATCATTCAATGACTAGTCTCCACGTCAAATGTGGTCTGAGGCCTTTCCTTCCCAAGTGGATTTGAATTTGAATTTGGAATCTTTTACGTGACAGAAAGAGCCTAACATCTATTCGACGTGACACAGATAGATGATCTCTGAGAGCTCATTGCTACCTATATGACCGGCAGTGAAGCCAGAAGCGACAAAAGAAATAAAAAGGAACAATAAATGCCTGAGTTACAGTGCCCAGCGCTGCATCCCTATCTTCCAAGCACATCCCCTCCCGAGTTGGAAACCGTCTCAGCGTGGTCATCTCCCACCCTGTTCATTCTTCGGCAGACTGTAACATCTGCTTGTGGTTAAGAATTGATTGAACTTCTGCCATCTCTTCTCCCCCATCATTTCCCTGGCCCCAGGTTGGGTCATTTTCTCATAGCTTTTCCAACGTTGCAAAGCAGGTCGGCACTCTGAAAAATGCCAGGGCCTTTTCTCTCGGCCGCAGACGCATTTCAGGTTTTCATGTTCGGGGTTGAAAGGTCGATGTTAATCGGTGTAGTCCCTGTGGTCTGTTCTTGCCGCAATAAGACGATGGTACGCCCATCTTGGTAAAGCTAGTTCCGGTGGTCTTTTGCAGCGCATGAATAGGTCCAGATCTTTGTATCCTTTCGGTCGATACTTCTGCCACCACTCTTCCACGAGCTTTTGGCTGCGCTGTTTAACTCACCTCCCTCATGCTGCAAAGGTTTGATTTTGATTTTGATTGAACTTAACGTCGTCCCTATCTACAGCACGTGACTACTGTCACGTACTGGACGGCCCGACGTTCTAGCGCGCACTACATTACCTAAAAATTACAAAAGAGTCTGAACAGCTGTCCGCCACATAGGCTCAGGCACGTGGTGGCTGAGGCGGAACAGTGGAAGGGAGATTGTTGAAGTTTTTCTTTTGTAATGCGGGATTTCGCGGGAAAGTTTTTGTTTTGTTTTCAATTCTGGGCTGCTGTACTCGTCATGCTTCAACACATAGATGCATTTTGGCATGGTTCCGGTCATTTAGGTGGGACGAGGCATTTGTACTTTACGGTAGTTAACCTGATCCGGCCCGACCCCACTCGTGCTCAAGCTCCAGTAGGAGTGCGACGGTAGTTACTTCACCTAGCATGTTCAGAGTAGCGGACAGCAGGTCGGACTCTTTTGTAGTTTCTAGGTGCTGTAGGGCGCGCTAGAGCGTCGGGTAGTTCTGTAGGGACTGGGCCGTCCAGCACGTGACTAAGGTCACGAGCTGTAGACAGGCACGACGTTAAATTTAATCAAATCAAATCACCTAGCATGTTAATGAACAAAAAACGCACAATTCGAAAATTCGAAAATTCCCTTTTTACCTCTTTCCTCCCTTCTCGACCTCGTCGCATCCATCTCTGAATTGTGATCGAGCTCAGGCATTTTCACCATGCCTCCAGTTCGCAAAAAGCGTCCCAACGCCAAGTTGGACAACACGAGAGTCCACCCGAGGGCTCTCGAACAAGTACCTAGCCTTGCCCAGTCTCCGAAATGCGCGGAGATGAGCAAGGTCTCAATCAAAGGGAAGGAAAAAGCCCTCCCTGCCGTCGCTGAACCCGATACTGACATGATCGGGTCAGTTGAAACTGTTGAGGAAATTCCTCAACCACCCTCCGTCCCTCACGGGACTGGAGAATCGTCAAAATCTCCTCCGACAGCGTCAAAACCGTCGGAAAACGCTGCAGATAAAGCAGCGCCAAAATCAACGTCGCAGCCAAAAGCTGCCACAAAAGCAGAGTGTCCCCTAGAGCTTCGACCAATTGTCGAAGCTGAACAACGACGCGCCGCCAAAACAGCGGCAAATCTGGCCCTCTATTCCGCCGCCATCTCTGGCGTCGAAGCCACCCTCCTCCCTTTGACCAACGGGTCAAATAGACAATTCGTAGACTCGATGAGAGTCTACCTACGCGCAGCCATCGCGCAATACATGGCCACGGGCCTGGCCATCACGCCACCCGTCCTCCCTCCTCGCCCTGCGAACCCGACCCCAAGGGCTCCAGAAGCCAGGAGCAATACAACTCCCGCCGTCCCACTGCTGCCTGTGAAAAGCACCTGGGCCACGGTGGCCAAAAATGGACTGCGACAAAATGCAGCTCCTATAGCAAAGGCTGTGCCGCGACCTGCAGCGAGAGCCCAAAAGAAAGAAGCTCCCAAGGCGAAAGTCGATAAGCGACTGTTCCTTCGCCTGGAAAAGGAGCACCCATGGCGGAATCTTTCAAACAACATTGTGAAAAGTAAGGTAGCAGACACGCTTAATCTCTCTTACAATGATACAACCTCGATTCATCGAGTAAAGACCGGCTTTGCTATTATAGTAAAGAACGAAAAAATACGACAAGAGATCCCAGATGTCTCTCCGAAGCTGGCAAGTGAAAACGCCAAACTCGAAGCATCTTCGGATCTTGTCGCCTTACAGATACCGAACGTACCTGTAAGTATCGTTTCACAGTACGGCCCCGTAGCGACCGATGCTGCAAGTGTCACCGCTGAGATCTTCCTTACGACCAGCGCGTATCCAATCCAGGTCCGACCTCATGGGACATGTCGGCCTGGATCGCCTTATCGAAACTGGCATGCCCTTTTTCACCGGGACGAAGCCCCTCGTGCGGGCTTCCGCCTTTTCGACGATTCGGGTATGGCTACCATCTATAAGCCCCGTCGATTAATTGAACAGTGCAAACGCTGTTTGGGCTTCCACGCCACCCATGGTTGCTCCCGCGCTCCGGCTTGCTGGAACTGCGGATCAAATATGCACTCCGAAACAGAGTGCAAGGCCCTCACATGCTGTCGCAACTGTGGAGGACCTCATCAATCAGATTCTCAGGTCTGCCAAGTCAGACCAAAAAAATCCGGACCGGTGACCAAAGAGCAGCTCACGTGGACTCGCCACATCGAACAAGGGGAGTTCGCGAAGGTGGCACGAGCCAGGGCTGCAGCAAAAAAGGCCGAAGAGGCAATCATCGCCGCAGCGAAGGATGTCTCGATGGCCGAGGCAACAGGTTTCGGAGCTCTGGGATATGAAGAAGAAGTTTGAGGACACAGCAACCTCGACAATGTCCCCTTTTGGGGCATCTACTAACCAATAGCAGGATACCAGCTGGATCAAAGGTGCCTGCTAACTGTTACGGTTTGACCGTTGTTTGAGCTTAGGTGGATACCTAAGCCTGATACTAAGAATCCTTACAATGAGGCTGTATGGGGGTGGAGATGAAGCTGAACAAAACGGCACTACTACTCAGGAGGCTGAAGCGTCATTACAACTTAGTGACACCTGGAAATACGTGGCTGGGTAGAAGTATTGAGCCTGAGGACAAGTCACTAGTCTGTAGATTCACGAGGAGGATTAACTCCTATAAATACCTGTTAGTAGTAGCTAGAGTTAGCTTTTCTCCTCATATAGTTTATTAAATTGATTTATTCATCACCAACTTGGTTTCCGTCACAATATAAACTATATCATTCAAATCCTTTGCCCGTCATTAAGTACATCGCAGTCGTAGATAACTGTGACTTAGGGCATCTTTAATTATTGGTTTCAACGCACAGGGATTCTAAGAATCAACAATGGGTTCAGAAATGAACAATTTTACTATCGGAATGGACTTTGTGGCAACTGGTCTATCGAACCAGAAATCTGTGTCACACGGAGAAATACAATCGGAAATGCAGCGACTGGTCGAAGAAATGAGATTTAGAGAAATGGAACACAGAAGAGACCTTGGTATTCTACGATCTCAGATGAACGAAATGATGAAAACGATGCAGGAACGATCGGAGAATGAGAAAAAAACTCCCCTGCAACCGTCAAGAACTAATGTGGGAGGCCAATCAGAACGCAGAGAATGCTTCATTGAAGAAGAACCACTTAAATGGCCAGAAGCATACGATCACAAGGATAGAACTAAGTGGGCAATTACTCATGGAATTCTTAGGTACATATACAGACGTGACGTGGAGGAGCGGAATATTTTTCAACCGTCTGACTTTTTAATTCAACTATTTAGTCATGCAGTAACTGGAACAGCGAAAGATATGATCACAGGTCAGTTTCAGAGTATGCTTGCAAATGGCATGGAATGGGATGCGCTAGGGCTGTTACAGGCAATGGATGATACCTACCGTGACAGAAATGAGGAACAATTGGCGGCCGCACTATTTCATGCATGTCGACAATTTCGGGACGAGAACCTATCGTCCTATCTACCGCGCTTCCAGCAGTTACTCTCGCGAAGTCCAAGTTCGAAAGGGAATGAGAAATGCAAGATATACCAGTTACGAAACTCTTTGAATAAGACAACTAGAAATTACATGATTGGTAGTCTGTGCCCTAGAACACTCCGAGAACTAATTGATTACCTGTCGATCCTGGGTTCTGAAATTGACGAGGTTGGTATGGAAATTACAAGGGATTACCTGCTAGGTCAGACAGGGTACTTCGACGATGGAACACAAGGCGTTGCTGGGGGCAAATTACTAGGGGAAATCTCACAAGAAATAACGCACCACCTTCCAGCCAAAGCCAACTTACACAGTAAGGATTTAGATAGCAGTATAAGGATGACCGGTCTCGATAAAGACCGTGCAAAGTGGGTTTCACGCGTTGAGTTGAACCAGCGCAAAATAGATGGGTCGTGCTTGCGATGTGGAAAGATTGGCCACGTTATAGCTAACTGTCGACTACTTCCAGCTAAGAATTCTGAAACTTCTACCAAAGTAGCAACATTCGCCGAACGTATTGTAGATACAGCCAAGGCCAAAGTTCCGAAGAGCGAGGTATCTAAAAGATCAGCTCCCGAATCAAATTGTCCCCAAATGCAAGAAAATGAAACTATGACAATGGCTGCCAGCTCGAGATCAACTGGAGATAAAGAAGCTGAAAGCGCTATGAACGGATCTTCGTTTATCATAGACACTGTGATCAACGGAATTTATTCAGTACCCACTTTGATCGACAATGGATGCAAATGTCTAGCCGCTGTTAGTAATTCATTAGTACAAAAGGCTAACCTGCCTCGGATAAAAATAAGTCCGCGCAAACTCACAGAAGCAACAAAAAGTCAGCACCATGAAGATTTTATCACGGAAATGGTTAGAATGGAGCTTGACATTGATGGGTATCAACGGAGGTTGTATGCGTATGTTATACCAATGTTGTCTCATGATCTCATATTGGGAAAACCATGGATGGAGCGGGAAGACGTTATTTACAATGCAAGGGAACGCTTCATGGACATTGGAGAAGCTATTGTGAACAATCGACCGATGAGAGTATGGGAAAAGGGCCAACAGGCAATGATGGATTCATCTTATCAAACATCAAATATTAAAAGTTTATCGGCAGGGGTATTCCTTGCAACTGTCAGGAAGGCCAGGAAGTCAAGCGCTGGCAAAACCCAGCTATTTTCTGTAACGCTGGCAGACATTCAAAAAGCGCTTGCGCCAACAAAGAAGTCACCAACGAATTTGGACAGACTCCCAAACTACTGTAAAAAATTTGCAGATCTATTTCGGAAAGAGCTAACGGACAAGCTGCCACCTCATCGGCAAGGATGTGATCACGAGATAAGGCTTGAGTCTGACAAAAAAAATACCGTGGGGACCCCTGTATGGAATGTCAAGGGATGAATTATTGGTACTGAGGAAGACTCTGACAGACCTTCTTGACAAGAACTACATTCGTGCAAGTAGTTCACCAGCAGGGGCACCGGTATTATTTGTTCGAAAACCAGGCGGAGGTCTGAGATTTTGTGTAGACTACCGCGCCTTAAATGCTATTTCGAAGGCTGATCGATATCCTCTTCCTCTGATTAAAGAGACAATGTCTAAACTAAGTAGAGCCAAATGGTTTACCAAGTTGGATGTGCGATCCGCGTTTCATAAATTGCGCATCAAGGAAGGCGATGAATGGAAAACTGCATTTAGAACACGATTTGGGTTATTTGAGTGGCTTGTTATGCCATTTGGGTTGAATGGCGCACCAGCAAGTTTTCAGAGATACATTAACGAAGCCTTACGTGAGTACCTCGATGATTTCTGTTCGGCTTATGTGGATGACGTTCTCATCTTCACCAACGGAGATGAAGAGCAACATCAAAGACACGTACAGCTGGTACTTAAAAAGCTTCAGAAAGCTGGTCTAGGATTGGATATTGACAAGTGTGAGTTTAGTGTCAAAGAGACAAAATACTTGGGCTTTATAATATCTTCAGAAAGTGGGAACTCCTCGGTCAAGATGGATCCAGCGAAGGTTCGGGCAATATCGGAATGGCAAGCACCCACAACGACAAAGGGACTGAGAGGTTTTTTGGGGTTTGCAAATTTCTACCGTGGCTTTATCAAAGGATTTTCAAAAATTTGCGCACCTTTAACATCTCTAACAGGCAAGGGTACACCCTGGAAGTGGGGCTCTGAACAAGATGATGCATTTGAATTGCTAAAGGAAAAGTTTGTTGCCGAGCCCGCTCTAGCCCAATGGGATCCCGATCGAGAAACAATGTTGGAGGCAGATTGCTCTGGTTTTGCGCTTGGTGGCTGTTTGTTGCAGAAACAAGAAAACACCACATGGAAACCAGTAGCATACTACTCCAGGAAGTTAACTGGAGCCGAAATGAATTATGAAATTCATGACAAAGAACTTCTAGCCATTGTAGCAAGTATGAAGGAATGGGATGCAGAATTGAGAGGTTTAGCACAGGCTTTTACTATCCTAAGCGACCACATGAATCTGAAATATTTTTTAACTACAAGACAGTTGACAGAACGGCAAACTCGATGGGCTGAATTCCTATCCAGATTTAGATATACACTGGTATATAGGAAAGGTGCAGAGAATGAACGTCCGGATGCACTTTCAAGGAGGGATCAAGATAGACCTAAGGAAGGTGATCCTCGACTTTTGAGTCGCGAGCGCCAAGTCTTAACGCCAATACATGCGTCAAAGTTGTGTGTCGGCAATATTAATCTAGCGGAAGGCCATGAAATATTCGCCAACGAAGATTTAAAGGAGCTTTGGAACCAAGCAATAAAAAACGATGAAATATATGTCCAAGTCGCTAAGGCGGTACAAAGCGGAGAGCGCGTATGGCCCAAAGACATCAAGTTGCAAATAGAAGGTTCAAATGAGCCTACTCCGATTAAAGCAATGATCGCTGCTTGCGAATTTGACGATGATGTTGGGGCAGTTCGTTACCAAGGTCGGATATGGTTGCCTCTCTATGAACCTCTTACAACGGCAATTATACAGAACGTTCATGACTCAGCCGTCACTGGCCATCCTGGAAGAGATGCGACGCTTGCACAAGTCGCTAGAGAATACTTCTGGCCGGGAATAAGCAAGTCAGTCAAACGGTTCTGTAAAAATTGTCACGTGTGCGGAAGGTCATCAATTTGGCGACACCAGAAACAGGGGCTTCTGAAACCGTTACCGGTACCTGATAGATTCCATCAAGAGCTTTCCATTGACTTTATGGTGGAACTTCCTAAATCAAACGGTGCAACAAATATCATGGTAATCACTGATAGACTGTTGAAATCAGTGACACTGGAGGCTATGGACAAAATGGATGCAGAAACTTGCGCAAAACGATTTATAGAATGTCATTGGCGTTACCATGGATTCCCAAAAGCATTAACTAGCGATAGAGGGTCAAATTGGACGAGTAAATTCTGGAAACGATTGTGCGAGTTAGTTGGAATTGAACAGAGGCTGAGCACAGCCTATCACCCTCAAACCGATGGAGCAACGGAAAGAATGAACCAGGAAGTTCAAACATACCTGCGAGCATATATTTCCTACACCCAACATGATTGGTCTGATTCACTTGCTGCTGCTCAAATTGCTATAAATAATCGAGATGTTGTATCCTTAGGCGGCATAAGTCCATTTTTTGCGACACACGGATATCATGTGAACCCCATCCAAATTGTTACTAATCAGTCAATCATTCCAGCATCTACAGGAAAAGAAAGGGCTGAACAATTTGTCGAAAGGTTAGAAAAGGTCACCATTTTTATGCAATCTGCCATGGCAGCCATTCAGGAACGATATAAAGATTTGACAGATAAGAAGAGACAGCCAGCACCAAGGTACGAAATCGGTGATAAAGTTTGGCTCCTTTTACGGAATATTAGATTGGAAGATCAACCTTCCAAAAAATTAGGCTGGCAGCATGCAAAGTATACTGTCACAAAAATAATTTCGCCTGAGGTAGTGCAACTGAATATACCGGGAAAAGTTCATAATAAATTTCATGTGGATTTGCTCATACCTGCAGAAGAAAATCCGTTGCCTTCACAAATACTAGAAGATGAAAACCCAGGACCAATCACTAGTGATGATGGCGAAGAAGAGTACCAGATTGACGAAGTGCTTAGGTGCAGAACAAAAAAGGGGGAGCGACAGGCTTTAGTGAAGTGGACTGGAATGGCACAGCCAGAGTGGACATCACTGATAAATTTGCAAGATGCTGTAGCTCTAGACGTTTGGGAGAAAAAGTGGGGTTCTGCAGAGACAAATAATGGGCCAGCATTAAGGAAAAAGAAGAGGAGAGGGTAAACGGGGGGGTAATGTTACGGTTTGACCGTTGTTTGAGCTTAGGTGGATACCTAAGCCTGATACTAAGAATCCTTACAATGAGGCTGTATGGGGGTGGAGATGAAGCTGAACAAAACGGCACTACTACTCAGGAGGCTGAAGCGTCATTACAACTTAGTGACACCTGGAAATACGTGGCTGGGTAGAAGTATTGAGCCTGAGGACAAGTCACTAGTCTGTAGATTCACGAGGAGGATTAACTCCTATAAATACCTGTTAGTAGTAGCTAGAGTTAGCTTTTCTCCTCATATAGTTTATTAAATCGATTTATTCATCACCAACTTGGTTTCCGTCACACTAACTCATCTCTTGCTCTCAGCAGATGTAACAGCTGTTAAGCCTAGGGATTCCTGTAGCCTATGCTGGCTAGTGCAGGCAATGAATGCAAGGGAATCTTCGGGAAGGATCTCGGGATACAAGGAGCTTAGAAGATTCTCAATGAACTTTCTGGAAACATACTGAAGGTTCATGAGGACAACAGGTGTATCAAGAATCTTCTAGGGTATTTTCGAGGATTCCATGTTATTCCAGATATAGGGAGAACCTTACAGAAGAGGAGTATCTCAGAGTGTATATTTGGATTCTAGCTATAGGAATTCTCTCTCTAGGGAATTATAATTAATATACTGTACCCACAAGATCGCCCAAGCATGTTGTACTGAAACTGTGACAGCAGAGATTGAATAAGTTTTGTCATTTGGAAGGTGTGACAGACAAGGGAATGTGTGAGGAGCGCATTTACTGGGTCCAATATGGAGGAATCTTCTGGTATTCAGAGCTGTTTTGATTTTTGTGACTTTTCGTTCTTGTTCAGTCAGCTGCACTTTTGGTAGCAATTCACGAGGTTGGAACGAGTTAGGCTGTAGGAAAAGTTACAGGGAACCCTGCCGGATCCGCCGGTCCTTGACCCAATGTGGAAAACATAGCTTTAGCTTAGGACCAAATGTATTAAAAAAAAAAAAAAAAAAAAAAAACAAACAGACAAACAGCTGTCCGCCACCACCCCGCCACATATCACACAATTTTTCGCAATCCAAAGTGACAATATTGCATTCCATTTACGACATCTTACTGTCACTTACTTTTCTCAATCACCTATGCTGCCCCAGCCCTCCACAGAGGCTGGCTCCTGGCCACCTCTCCCCACCCAACACGCAACTCGACAGGACGTCGAAATGGATCTCAACAATCCACAATACACACTACCGCCTACACCACACAAAACCACACCAGACTCAGTCTGCTGCGCGAGTCAACAGCACTCTCCAAACCCGAGCCCAAACCCCACGGCTGTCAACATGACCAACTTTCTCGCCAAACAAGCGAGGGCTTTCCAGGAACGTTTTGCAGAAGCAGAGCGCATCGTCAGCGGGTACTGCAACCTGCTCGAATTGACAACAGACGAAGAGTTCCGATAAGCCATCGAACTCACCAGTTTGGCTCTTCAAAGCCGGATCACAGAAATTCTGCGGGGCAATTCAGCCACCCCAAAAGCCACAGCTCCAGCTCAAGCTGCTAGTGGCCACATCATCAAACCTCGCCTCGAGACAGCTAAAGAGTCGAGGAAGAAGACTATTGCGAGCGTCGTGCGTCCTGTACAGATCCTCGCCAGGGAAAACACGAGATTAGGAGCAGCCACACCACCGGCTGCTTCTGCGACACCAATCCCTACCCATGGGACAGAACAAACCACCAACCAGACTTCCGAGAGATCCTGGACAGAGGTGGTGCGTAAAAAGGCTAAGCCAGCAACCACAGCTGCCACAAAAACAACCACTGGCCACATGCCCACATCGAAATCCAAGGCATCAGCAGTGATGCAGGAAAAAGCTGACGAGCGCGTATTCTTACGGCTCAAACCCGATCACCCGGGGAGACGTATGTCTCCACACTTCATAAAAATAAGCCTGGCTAGTAAACTACGCCTGGCTAACTCATCAATCAGACAAGTCACAGTCGTGAATTCTGGATTTGCCATACAAGATGACGGGGAAGGAGCAAGAAGCGCGCTACTGACAGGAGCAAATACCCTAGACAGCTCTGAAATGAAGTTGGAAGCCGCGTCCAATTGGATATCAGTGCTTGCACCCAATATTCCAGATAGGCTATATGTTATGAATCTACTTATTGGCAGATTTTCGAAGCTGTTAAGCTGCAGGGGTCGAGTCGATTTCGACAAAGACAAATTATCGAAGGTTCGAGGTTACAAAGTTACGAAGGTTGAAGGTCGAAGGTGCAAATGTCAAATGTGCGAAGGTATGAATGAAGGTAATCGAGACTCGGATTATCAAAGTTACGAATTCATATGTTCAGATTATCATATTATTAAAATATCGAGTCCCCAATAAGCAAATTATACAATAAACATAAAAATTGTTAGAACTAAAGAACCAATTCAAATTTCCAGCCTGAAAAAATCCAAATCCTGTTGCCTCAGACCTAACCGAATTAAGAAGATAACCCCTGCATCACCACATCCAGATTAAATCTAACAAATTCATAACACTATATACCCTCAAGGGACCAGTGCCAGTCACGCCAGAAATGGTGATCGAAGAAGCCACCCTCAAAACCGGCGTCAGACCAACATCTGCTCGCGCTTTTGCGACTAGCATGGCAAGGCCATCAACAGACTGGGTGCTACATTATGCGACAGGAAAACCAAAGCTTGGTGAACGACTATTTGAAGAAAGTGGTCGGCTGCACAAGCTCCAGCGCAAGCCAAAAATTGCTCAATGCAACTGATGTTGGGGACACCACACTACAAAGATCTGCTCGCGAGCAGAACGCTGTTCACGATGCGGCTCTGTCGAGCATAAGGCCACCGATTGCAAACAGGCTATCCCGAGATGCATAAACTGCCATAGACCACACTCTGCCGTCGAGCCTAACTGCATGGCAAGGCCGACGCGGGTTGGTGGCAAAACAGTACAGCGCACAAGAGACCAGCTGGCGGTAATTTGCGAACAAGGTCAAAAGGAACGGAACGCTTCGATCAGAGAGATGGAAGCAAAGCAGAAAGTCACCGAGGTTACTGCCGAAAACGAAAATATAAACGTTGCTCAATGCCCGTTAGGGACCACAACCCAACCGAGCTTCAAAAAATGGCAACAACAATATTGTTCCTCTGTGCTAACTTGGGCAGAGGAGACCCGGCTATGGACATCATCCTGCAATCCGCTTGGGATTCAGGAACCGATGTCCTACTAATCCAGGAACCCTGAACCCAACGTAAGGACGGCCTCTGGCTCACCAAGTTGCATCCCGGATTCGATAGGCATTTGCCTCCCCATGCCGCTACCAACTCTTCAAGGCCACGCTCCCTCATCTACACGAGAAAGGGGATCAACTGCCAACAGCAAGCAATCTGTGAGACATCACCAGATCTCACTGCAGTAAAGGTAGAAGGAGTCACATTTGTCTCCGTCTACCTCGCTCCTGGAGCAGACCTTTTGCCGCTGCTATCATGGGCTCCATCCGGACCTACAGTCATTGGCGAAGATTTCAATGCTGTTCAAACCGACTGGCAGCCAATGGCTACTAGGCTACACGGTGACAGCCAGGTGCTCACCGAGTGGATGTTCGAGCACGGCATGGACCTATCTTCCACACCGGGCGTCCCGACACACGACTTTGGAAACACACTCGACCTAGTTTGGTCTAACGCGGGAGCCCTTGCAGACGTCTCGATAGAGCTTGACGCGACATCGGACCACAGAGCTCTTGCGGGAGACGTTCCGCGTCTAAACTCGAAAGCCAGAGCTGTAATCAAAACTGGTCAACCGTTCCGAGTGACAGATGACGCCCTCGAAGACTTTGCCAAGGTACTTGGTAGATGGGCTCATGAAATAGGGCTACAGCCAATGGACTCAATAAGCACGGTAGACAACCTCGCTGATAAGCTGGTCCAAACCATTAGCGATGCAATCAGGGCTACCGGAAGACGCGGGAGTGCGAAGAAGGGTAGGACGGCACCTTGGTGGACGATAGAGTGCGCACAAGCCAAACGCGAATACAGGATATTCAGGGATGAAGAGAGCAGAAAGGATTTCCGTTGCATAGTCAGAAGTGCGAAACGCCAGTACTGGCGGCAGAAGTTCTCCGAAGCCACAACTGATGTCGACATGTATCAGATGGCACGTTGGGCAAAGCCGCAATCTACATCTGCTACTCCACCACTCCAAACTCTGGATGTTTTTGTATCGGATCCAGGAAAGCGTGCACTTCTATTGCGCGATCTCCTTCTCGGCCGGTTCACCAGCCAAAACGACGTGGACACCGAACACCTCGAGCCAGGACGCGGAAACCTTCCATGGGTCTCAAGTGTCACTGATGAAGAAGCCAAGTGGGTCACAACGGCCTGCCAGAATAAAACCCCTGGAGCAGACGCAATTTCTGTTCGTCTTCTTAGGACAGCCTGGCCGTCAATTGGTCACTGTGACGGGAACCCCGAGTTGGTGATGATAATGTCGATTTAATAAACTGTATAAAGAAGAAAGAGAAATCTAGCTACAACTAACGGGTATTTATAATATTCAGCCTCTCAGTGATTGTCTTGACTGATTTCTTCACCCTAGGCCGAATACTTGCCACCCAGCCGCATATTATTAAGAATCACTACACTGTGACAATGATCTGGCCCCTTGGCTGGTAGTGCCGTATTTTCTAGTTTCCTCTATCATTCCCTTACAGTCTTACAACATGAATCTTCAACAATACGCTTAGGTATCCACATAAGCTCAGACAACGGCCAAACCGTGACAGTCACGCAGTGAGAGTACTCTTTGAGGGCTCACTTCGACTGAACCACTTCCCGAAGGCATTCAAGCTAGCGGAAGTAATTTTTCTCCCCAAACCTGGCCGTAATCTCAGTACAGCTAAAGGATGGAGGCCCATCGCACTGCTATCCTCTCTGGGCAAAGGTCTTGAGAGACTAGTCGCAAGGCGCATGGCTTACACCGCCATTTCGTACAAGGCCGTGCCGCAGCAGCTTTTTGGAGCACTTACTGGTAGGTCTGCCAACGACCTTGTCTCATGCGTTATCCGCGATGTTGAGCATGCAATGAAGAGGCAGAAGAAAGCAGTTCTTGTCACTCTGGACGTACAGGGGGCATTTGACGCTGTACTCCATGGAAGAGTGCTACAAAGGATGAATAAAGTTGGGTGGCCGAAACCAGCCATCACTTGGATAAAGTCTTTCCTGAAAGAACGATCTGCCCGTGTCAGACACGAGGATGGAGTAACAGACCCAATTCACCTAGAGTGCGGGCTGCCACAAGGATCGCCTTTATCCCCGATTCTCTTCCTCCTTTACATGGCCGAAGTTGTGGGGGGCAGTAGTTGGAGATTCTGCTGTGCAGATGATGTTGCTATCCTAGGCATAGGTTCGACTCCGAACGAAGCCGCAGCAGCTGTTCAGCGAGAAGTCGATGCAGTCCTAGGGTGGGCTGCTGAAAATGCCGTCTCTTTCGACCCAGATAAGGCCGAAGTAGTCTACTTCGTCGGCCCCAGATCCAGGGGTCACGATCTTCCGGCTATAAGGGTAGGCACTCGCGATGTACAAGCATCTGACAATATCCGATGGCTCGGGGTACACCTTGATTGCGGTCTAACCTTCGGAAGCCACGTCGCAAAATGGACCAGTTGTAACAGCTAGTGAGCCGATAATTGTCCTGTATCACGTGCCTCAACAATTCTGTGAAAGGCGAAACTTCACTCTAGTTTATTCTGAACATGATTAGAGGATTCTAGCAACTGGCATTGAGACTGTGAACTGGTATCAGGAAAATAACAGAAGCTAGTATCAGACAGGAAGGAATATTCTAGATAGCCTGATAAGTGTATAAATAGTTGAGTTAGGACACACATATTGTGGTATAGAAAATAATAAACAACCTTCGTATATTTGATTGCCCCAGCATCAATACCTCGAACTGTGACAGTTTTTTGCAATGGTGTTTCGATCAGATGCAACAAAGCAGCCATGTTTCCTGAGAGTTTCGCGTAGTAGCCTTGTTATATCTCGGTTTGCTTTGCTGAATGCGTCTTTGTTCCACATTTAAAAGTCCTCCTGGTTGGTCTGGCGCAAAATATTGTCATACATTTCAACTCTTTGGTAGTAGATTATTCTGTATACTATATAGCTACTGATGCTCTTGGCATAGTCAAATGAGACAATCCCTTTATTCCAGTCATCATTCACGTAATCCTCGAGTAACTCGAATGTCTCGGGGAGACCTTTGCATGATCTTATTGGCTTATTTCCGGTTGCCATTAATTTTCGATTGTGTTGCTGACACGAGTTGGGCTATACTAGCAAATCTAACAGTAAATCGCTAAGTGTTGGATGGGTTATGTATCACGTACGTTACTAGTAGATGCAAAGACAGCTGGATATATATAAATTCATTGTTATTCTATTCTAGTTTGCTAAGCCAATATCTAACTAATAGTACGTGTGCGCGTCTAGCTTGCGTGAGCCAGAGGATCAGCTATTCTCCAATGTTCCACCAACAGTTGGATATAGTGGATAGCAACACTGGCAACTTTTCTCTTTGAGACCGAGGCTATTGAAATATAATCTGTATGTAGTATTATCTTACATCTTCCGACCTAGGATATAGTGCAATCAACATGACCCTTTATCCTGTTAGATAACTTATTACCCTTGATGAATCTTTTGAGGACAGAATTTGGCAATGACTTTGTCATTGCATTGGCAGGGTTATCATCACCATGGACCCAACTGACCTCTGTTATCTTTCGGCGCTTGTAAGATTTGCGTAGGGCCATAATATCAATCATCAGGCATTTTTCCTTAGTTATTCCTAGTTTGACCAGGCACTCATACAATGAGTATGAGTCTGTGCAGATCACCAATGGGATACATGAGAGACCCAACTGTTCGGTGATCAGCTTGAGTGTAGTCAACAAACAGATACCAATGTCAAACCCATTGACCATTCCGTAAATTTCTGACGCGAGGACGCTTCTAGTAACGTCTCAAGGATGAGGGTTTGACAGTGTTCCACGGGGTGCGTTGTATGGCCTAGTGAAGATCTAGGTGGTAAGTGAAGATTATAAATGGGTCAAAGGGATGACAGGTCTTCTCTAGGAAGAGATGAATGGGTAACTAGTTGCAGTAGGTATTACAAGTGGGTCTTGCTGATGAAGAACTGGGCAATGGATATATGGTTGTTGGACTATTTTGGAAATGGGAGTAGAAGGTAACAAATCATCGAAGGGTTGTCTCTCTATTGTCTGGCTATTGAGTAACTAAAATACATAGTTTTCCTCATATGAAACCCTACTAGATAACTTGCTGGCAATAATGCTACCACCTAAACATACCAAACCGTGCTCTGGACAGATAAGATGAGAATTTCATCGGAAACATAAATGTAAACCCAATTCAAAGTATGAGTTATGTAAAATCTGATCAAAAAGATATTTTCCTTGATACGCATCACGTATCAGCATTAACTTCTCCGACCCGAGTCATGTTATGAGTAAATTCAGGTAAACCTAAAATAACTGTAGCGCAATAATGGTCTTCCCGAAGAAGATATGGGTAAACAAATGTATTTTTAAGGGTAGATAAAGAAGACGTTGCGTGAGGAGTAAATCTCTCTCACGCTGAACTATTATATACAAGAGTAGAAGCATTTGCCAGCCGGAATTAATCTTAATCAATTCTTGCCAATATCTTCGTATTAATGGCTGTATTCTTGTCCTTCTCTTCATGACTCTCTTGTATATCCTTACATGACTTTTTACACAACTAATTGTATAGGGGAAGCTATAATTAAATGGATGGTTTTAATTAACTACCCCTTCATCTTATCACGAATTAATATTAGTATTAAAATTCTATTTACGGATCTGTGAAATAACGCGCTTACACTTTGTTGAGCTCCAGTGGATGAAGTTTCCTTGGAGCGTGAATTCGTCTTCTTTGCAGGTTTCACTTGCCAGGATGACCACATATCCTAATTGGGAGCTTACATCTTTGTTGTTGGCAAATGAGCCATCAGCAAAGACAAACAGTTTTGCGGTAGTAAGATTTAAAGGTACATAGTACAAGCCACGTTGCATATTGTTGATTTGCCACTTGATACGAGTGTTTAACTTTAAGTAGGCATCGGAGTCTGGTTGCTGGACCTGCGCAGCAACTGATAGATCAAAAGAAGCTTCGGGCTGGCAAATTGATGCCAGATAGGCTCTACAAGCACGTTCCTCGGCATATTTCTGGGCATAGTCGGCAGCAGAGATATCAATAATTTCCAGGCGCTTACCTTGACCTTTCTGCTGGAGAAGAATATTATCCTTCTGGGCCATTAGCTTGATACCATTGAAGTCGAGTGACGTATCTGGTGACAGTTGTATCTTAGGCTTTGCTCGGAATCGCGCTTTTTGCAACTCTACTTCTTCTTTTTCAGAGAAAGCAGTTGAGGCTAACATGAGAGTGTCGTCAGTCTGTAGTCCGACAATACCCAATACATCATGGTCTGTAGAGATCAACAGGCAAAGATTGTAAGGGCTAGAAGTAGAATTGTATCCAAATTGTACTGTGTGCTGTGTATAGAAGATCTTAAACTAAAGAAAGAAGATGGAAGAGGAAAAGTCTTCTTTATATACATTGAAAGGTGGTCTGTGCTGTTACCAGACTATACCAAAATAGAGCAACTAAATAGTCACCTGATTGGTATCAGCTCAGATCAGTCACCCAAGCCCAAGCCTTGGCTGCCTTAGGCTCTAGCCTATGACATTACCCTCTCTGTCCCATTTCTTAGCTTTTGCTCTAGCTTTGTAAGCATCCAATGCACAGGTCTCTTGAAAATCATGTTGTGGGTGCCATGATGGTTTGGCATAACCTGCTCACTTCACAAGCACCTCTTTCCTACTGCCCCTTCCAATCTTTCTATTCCTTGAGTCTAGAATCTCATCAACTCCAAATTCTACATCACCAGTACTTGTTAATATTCCTGGAGGTTGAGAATCATCTGACTTCAGTGAAGGAAGAGGATCATCATGGGCTGGTCTTAAGAGTGATGTGTGGAACTTATTATGAATACCTTTAGGAGTATCTAATTCATAAAAGTGAGCTGAGTCCGGAAATGTTCTAGTTATTTTGTACTTGGCATGTATCCAGTCAAGTTTCTTGGAGGGTCTCTCAGTGTTTATATTCTTTAAATTTAACCAGACCAGATCTCCAAGCTTATAAGTAGGTGCAGTATCTCTAGAATTGTTGGCATATTTTTCTTGAGACTGCTGGGCAACTGCCATTGATGTCTGTGCAAACTGATGCGCCTCTGAGAGCTTCTCAATAACATCCTGACCTCTTGAAGCTGGTGTTCCTGGAGAAGAGGGATTATGATCTGATACTAAAGATATAGAGATTGCATTGTATCCATGGGTCATAAAAAACGGACTTATCTGAGTTGTGGTAGCTATTTTGTTATTGATAGATACCTGTGCTAGTGGGATCCAATCTTTCCAGTCTGACTGTTCATAAGCAATGAATGTTCTCAGATAAGTTTCTACCTCTTGATTAGCTCTCTCTGTTGAACCGTCAGTTTATGGATGATAGGCTGTTGATAGCCTCTGGTTGATCTTAAGTCTAAGACATATAGTGTTCCAGAATGCATTAACAAATTGAGGTCCTCTATCAGAAACAATTGCCCGAGGAATCCAATGGTGGGGCAAGTAGTACTGAAAAAATAATTTAGCCAGTCCCTCTGCATCAAACATATCTGGGGGAACTGGTATTAGGATTAACCCTTTGCTTAGTCTATCTGTAATGACCAAAAGAATAGTTGTCTTCTCAGGACCAGAGGGAGGAAGGCCTGTAATGAAATCCATAGATATTTCCTGCCATATCTGTGATGGAATGGGTAATGGTCTGAGCAAATCTTTCTTCTTATCTCTCCAAATTGTGGTTCTACCACACACATCACAATTTCTGAAAAACCTCCTTACTGTCACAGGCTCATACCTGGTTATCATTAGGCTGCTGCCTAACAAATAAGGCTTGAACTCTTCCAACCATATTAAACACCATACATGTCATGAACCCCTCCACGACTCATTAGACCCAAGTATAGGCCTTGGCCTAGTTCATGCAAATCTATTCTTAAATGATAAATTTAGATTGCAGACAGGACGACTCGAACACCAGTCGTGAGTCATCTAAGCCACATGCATCATAACTATTTTAATAACTAAAATTACTAACATTAAAATGAAGCCGAATTAAAATAGACGGAGATGCTGGTGTTTGTCGGAGGACAGGTCATGATCTATTTTGAGAATGGTATGAAATGAGGGAACGAGATCATAGTCTTGTAAATAAATAGGAGGCTTTCAGTCATGTCTCTGCTCGTTACTTTAAGATTTTCATTTGTATCTAGCTCTGAGTTCAGTTTGAATAAAACGCCACTTTAAGACCGTCACACTTACTTCCTGGATTGATCCTGGCCAAAAGAACTTCCTCGAAACTAATGAAATTGTAGCATCTCTTCCTGGATGACCCGAGAGGAAAGAATCATGAATCTTTTGTATAACAGCTGTAGTCAAGGGCTCAAAGTTTGGTAGCCAAATTCTCTCCCTATAATACAGAATATTTTCGTTAGATATTGCACATTCCCCTGTAGAAATCCTTAGCTCGAGGTCAGAAGGAAAAAGTCTATCTTGATTTTTAACTGAGTTAAATGCTCTGGTGTATCTTTCAATAGGCTCTCCTGATTTTAAGGCTTGATTCCACAAACTGCAAAGGTCTGCGTCATCTTGAAATGGGCAAGGTAAGTTAGTAGTGACCATAGACTTAATCCAAAGTTGAGGTGCTAGAAGGATGTTTTCCCTAGCAGCAATCCTAGAATCTGAAGCATCCTTTGGTATATCTTGCTCTCTTCTAGATAGTGCGTCAGGTACAACGCTTGCCTTCCCTGGTCTATGCTTTAGTTTGAAGTTTAGAGGAGCAAGTACTTCCATCCACCTAATTTGGTTTTCATTTAATACCTTCTTTCTTTCAAATGGCTCCAGGTTTTTATGGTCTGTAAGAATGGTAAAGGGCTTCTTTAGCCCTCTAAGCTCGCTATTCCATTCCTTAATGCATTTAATGATGGCTAAGAGCTCCTTGTCATGAATATCATAATTGCACTCTGCTGGGAGATGTTTTGCTGAATAAAATGCAACTGGTCTCCATAGTTTTGATACTGGATCAAGTTGTGTTAAGGTGCCACCAATAGCCCATCCTGATGAGTCGGGCTCTAATTGTGTCTCTAGATCTGGATTAAAAGTAGCTAGAACTGGTTCTTCCTTGAAAAGATTCTTGATATGTTGAAAGTGTTGTAATCTAACGCTTTTCATCCTCGGACTTCGTGGTGAGCAGTAGTTGTATAACACGTGATGCCATGCGGGGGAGAAGGAAGAGGATGGCGAAAGCCGCTAGCCAGATCTAAGCGATCTGGCCCACTTGTAGATGGAAAAATCCTTTTTGTATATAGACAATACAACCCTAACTAGTACTACAACAATAGTAAGGAACTCATACATCCACACCTCAGTTATCTCGTACATCGTGACCCATAAACCTCACTCTCATATCTATCACTCCACGACAAAGCTTCAACAGAAAGGAGTCCTCACAGTCTTTTGTCCATTCAAACTTTTGATCCTTCCTGGTTAGATTTGTCAAAGGTCTGACAAGCTTTGCAAAGTCCTTGATGAAAAGCCTATAGTAATTTGTAAATCCTAGAAATGACCTTACTGATTTAACACTAGTAGGTGACTTTCATTCTGTAATTGCTTGCACCTTAGTTGGATCCATCTTGATGCCAGTTCCTGCTTCTGTCACATAGCCGAGATACTTAGTCGTTTTGGTCTCAAATTCGCACTTTGAGATATCTAAGTGTAAACCATTTTTGTGTAGGCTTGTTAGTACCTTAGCTACCTTCTCTCTATAGTCTTGAAGTGTTCCCGAGGTGAATATAAGGATATCATCCACGTAAGCTGAGCAGAAGTTGTCCAAATACTCTCTAAGGACCCAGTTTATATACCTCTGGAAGGTGGCAGGAGATCCAGTAAGTCCAAAAGGACAAACTTTCCACTCAAATAGGCCATATCTTGTCCTAAATGCTGTCTTCCATTCTTCACCTTAAGCCATTCTGATCCTGTGAAAAGCAGCTGACACATCCAGCTTTGTGAGCCACTGTTATGCTCAGCTATTGTCAAATTGGAGCGTTGGCGTTTGACCTGAAGTGGAATAGAAGGGTGAGAAGAGGTCGGATGGATCGCGAGGGATGACTAAAGATCTACTGGAGATAATTTGGAGAACTAAAGGTTTAAAAATGGGTAATATAAGTGTCTAAAGAGTCTAAAGATACGAGCAAATACTAGTGGTGGCTAAAGGTGCTAAAGGTAACTAGAGGTGACTATAGGTGACCAGAGGTGATCCGAAGGTGGTGGTTATGACAGAAGACTAAGCGTGAAGAACTCTATAGCTACAGGCCAAGCCATCATACATATACTTGCTTTCCTCCCACTAGCTCATCATAACATAGGCCCTAAACTAGTGCCAACATAATAACCAAGGCCAAGAACTGTTCTGTTGTCATAGCAACATCAGGAGAAGGGTAAAATTATATACTAAAGATAGGATGGGAAGGAGAATCCTTACATTACCCCTCCCGTTTTTCAATCTGCGAGCTCCGTCGAGCAAGGAGCTCCGTCGAGCAAGCTGCACTCGGGTAAAGGCTGTGAAATTCTTTTAAGAGATCTCCGCAGCCTGTTAAATTATTCAGTGGCTCCCAAGTAGTATCCTCGTATCCTGTCCATCGAACTAAGTATTGAACTTTTTTCCGACGAATTCTTGAGTCCAGAATAGTTTCCACTTCGTATGTGTTGAAATCTCCGTCTGATATTTCGACAGCTGGAGGCTGGAGTTGTTGCTGACCCAGGAATCCGACAAACGCTGGCTTGAGAAGGTTGACATGAAAGTTGTTATCAATCTTCCACAGTGGTGGTAGGTCCAATTTTGCGACGAGAGGGGTTTTCATTACAGTGATGCGCCAAGGACCGGCTCTGATATGGTCTAATTTTTTCGTTGGTCTTGATAGACGAAGATTCTTCAGTGATAAAAATACCCGATCTCCCACTCTGTATCTTGGCGCGGGGAGGCGATTTTCGTTTGCGTACGAGGCTTGAAATTCCTGTGCTAGAGATATATTTTCATTGCATTGTTGTGATATCAGTTGCATTCGTGATATTAATTCAGGGGTGTCCCGTGCTAGAGCAGTCTCTGATTCCGGAAGAATGTTAAGCCGTGGGTGGTGGCCAAAGGAAGCGAAAAACGGCGACAGACCTGTTGATGCATTGGTGTGATTGTTGCAACAAAATTCAGCTAAAGGTAAGTGGCTGGCCCAATCGTCCTGATGATAATTAACATAGTGCCTCAAGTATACTTCAAGTGTTTTATTGGCCCTCTCGGTCTGGCCATCGGTCTCAGGGTGATAAGAAGTCGAGAGCTTGTGATTAATTGTCAGCCTTGCGCAAATTTCCTTCCAGGTACTATCAATGAATGTCCGTCCTTGGTCAGATGTTAATGAGTCGGGTAGTCCAGCAAATCGAACAACGTTATTCAGAAATGCCTCGGCTGTCTCTCGTGCTGTAGTACGTTCCAAGGCAATAACCCATACCCTTTTAGTCAGTCGATCAACAACTTGTAAGATAAATCGATAATCAAAACCTCTTATTTTACATATTGGCAAGGGTCCGACGAAATCTAGAGTTAAATGCCGAAACGCAGCTTGAGGTGCTGGTAAGGGTTGTAAAAATCCATATGGCTTTTGCACTGAAGGGTTATTTCTCTGACAGGCCTCACAACCTTTGGCGTATTTAATGCACTCTTTATGACACATGGGCCACCAGTAAGACCTACTAAGTAACTTATAAAGAGCAGCCGCTCCTCGATGGCCATAAAGCGGATTTTCATGGAGGAGTTTTAGGATCTGCTCACGGAGTGCTGAAGGTACATATTCCCTACCATTGAGACTAAATGAATATTCCGTAGCGCTACAACTTGCTAATTGGATATCTTTACGATCAGAACTTGGATCCTCCAGGGCCACACGAATTTCTTGGCAGAATTTATCTTCCTCACAATGTTTGCGCCAATTCTCAAATGAGAGTTCAACCTGAGGGTGTTCAATTGGGGAAAGGTCTATTGATTCAGATGTATTAATTCGACGAAGAATATGCTGAGGCTTTAGTAGAGTCTGTTGTTGGTGCTTGCTTCGCTCGTCATTTGCGTCGGATGGCTTATCCTCACTTATTCTGGTCAGGGCATCGGGCTTTCCGCCTTGTTTACCGGGTCTGAAGACTATTTTAAAGTTGAAATCTGCAAGCAATTCGTTCCATCTAGCTTGGCGTCGATTGAGTTTCTTAGTGGTGGTAAAATACTCGAGATTCTTATGGTCAGACAAGATAACTGTGGGGTTCTCAACAGAGCCAAGCTCACTTTTCCATGTCTCGAACGCATTTACAATAGCAAGCAATTCTTTATCGAAGATCTCATAGTTGCACTCAGCTGGTAGCATCTTTTTCGACATAAACGCCACTGGACGTAAGGTATTCTCATCATCGTACTGCGATAAAATAGCCGCAGTAACATAATCTGAAGCGTCAGTTTCCAGCACAGTTTTTCTACGAGGATCAAAATGGGCAAGCATAGTTCCGTCTTTAAAGGCTCGCTTGATCTTACTGAAAGATTCTTCACACACACAATCCCAGGTGAATTTAACATCCTTTTTAGTTAAATGGGTCATAGGAGTGGCTAACCGTGAGAATTCAGGGATAAAGCGACGATAAAAGTTTGCAAACCCTAAAAACCCTTGGATATCTCTAACAGAACGGGGTGTTGGCCATTCCTGGACGCAGGCTACCTTTTTAGGGTCCATTGAAATTCCTTTAGTTGAGACAATGAGGCCGAGATAAGTTACACTAGTTGTTTCGAAGGAGCATTTAGAAATATCGACTTGCAAGCCATGTTCGCGAAGTCGCTGTAAGACTACTTTTACGTGCCTTTGATGGTCCACGAGGTTTTCTGAGTAAATCAGTATGTCGTCCATGTAAGCAGTACAGAAATTGTCGAGGAGACCCCGAAGAGCGTAGTTAATATAAGTTTGAAACGAAGCAGGTCCGTTACATAGACCGAAAGGGAGAACTAAGGGTTCGAAGAGTCCATATCGGCAAGTGAAGGCTGCCTTCCATTCATCACCCTCTTTGATGCGGAGCTTATTAAAAGCAGAGATAATGTCGAGTTTGGTGTAGAGCTTGGCACGAGAGAGTTGACACAGGGTCTCTGTTATTAATGGAAGAGAGCACCGATTTCTGATGGAGATTGCGTTGAGTCCTCTATAGTCAATACAGAAACGGAGATCTCCATTTGATTTCTTAACAAATAGAACTGGAGCAGCTGCTGGTGACTTTGAAATCCTAATAAATCCCTTGGATAGTTCTTTGTCCAAATACTCCCGCAGAGCCTCCAGCTCCTTTTGATTCATTGCATAGGGACGAGCGATTGGAGGCTGCTTTCCGGGCTGTAGATCAATTGAATGATCCCAGGGGCGATGTGGAGGCAGGAGATTGGCCTGTTTTCGATCAAATACATCGAGGAAGTCATGATAATGAGAAGGGAGGTATTTCTTTGGGTCGGCATCTTTTGGTATGGAGAGGTTCAAATTGTTGATTTGGATAGTGGGCAGTCTTTGCATACTTGGATCCAGTAAGAGTTCTAGGTCTCTGAGGCTAAAAGCGAAGTAATGATTTTCGGCCTTTTGACTGAGATCAAAAAATTCAGTGGCAGATACCTTGATTGGACGCGTGTTCTGGAGGGGAGATTTACTAATGGGTTTCAGTGGGGGTTCTTTTCGGATTTGGGTTATTTCTCTCGAAATACTTGTGGTGGTATTGACGTATGGGATTGTTGTCTCGAACTGGCAACAGGCCTTATCTAAACAATTTTCTCCAAAGGTTATCGTATTTTCAGACCAATTGATATAAGGATTATGTTTTTCTAGCCAAGGAAGTCCCAAGACTAGGTCATATTTAATATTTGGGGTAACAAAAGCGAACATTTCTTCCTGGTGTCTTCCAATTACGAGTTTAAAGCTAGTTTTTTTTGTAATTTCGGCTCCACGTTTACCCTCAAAGCCTACCAGGGCGAGAGGAGACTCGAGATGGCTAGGAGTAAGATTTAATCTACTGCATAATTTCTCGGATATGAAAGCAAAGCCAGATGCACCTGAATCAACAAGAGTAATTAAAGTTTCATCTCCTATATTTGCCTTTATATACATATGCCGGGAGGAAGACAATTCCTTCAGGCTCACTTTTCCAACCGAGACTGACTGCAGTGGGTGATTATTTGTTGAAGCTGATTTCGTGATGTCCGCATTGTTTCGAGGAATTTCCGTAGGAGTCGAGGACGTAAAATTTCGAGTACCTAAAGGGCAATTTTTCGCAATGTGCCCTGACCTATTACACCAGACACACCGACCTAGAGTTCGACGTGCGTCTTTTGCCTGTAGAGTAAGGCGTCCGTCGACGTCTTTTTGTCTTGACACAAAGTCGAGATCCATAGCAGAGCTTCCTTGTAATACAGGAATCTCGTGACGTGAAGGGTTGTGCTGGGGTCGAGATCTCATATAAGCTGGAACTGTTATGTAGTTTTTTGGCGGTACTGGTGGTAATGATCTTGCATGTGATGAAGCTAAAATTTCTTGCAATCCGGCATCCTTTTGTCGAAGGTAGGCTACGAAGGCGTGGTATTCTACTGGAACGTCTGAAGATGATAGGATCAGACTTCTTAGTTGAACTGATAAGCGTCTTTCCAGCATTAACTTCCAACTTGTTTTGTCCACTGTTGAGTAAATTGAATCGACCATGTTATCTTCAAAAGCAGTGATGAAGTCATGAAATTTAGTATCCTCTTGGTATAACTTCTCTACCCTTGTGGTAGCCTGGTCCCGTAGGGATGGGTCTTCGCATCTCTGCTTCAAGGCCAAAAGAAAGCCTTCTAGTGTTGTTATTTCAGGCGGAATTGATGTGTCTTCGAGACAGCGGAATGATGATCTCATTTTAACTAAAGCTCCTGGCCCAAGACACTGGTATCCAAACCTTACTTTTTCGGATTCAGAGACAGAACTCTCTGCTTGGATCTGATTGACTAGTTGAGAGCAGAAATAGCGTAAGTTTTCTGGCGTTCCATCATATGGGGTAATGGGCTGGATCGGAAGCTGATGCCTGGGCTGAGGTGATACTGTGGGTGTTAAGGCCGTCGGTAATATAGAAGATACTGAAGATGTAAACAACTGGCTTACACGCTCTCCATCTGTTTTGGATGCTGCATCAAGTATTTCAGGTGAATAAGTTATGTATGGTAAATTCCAAAGATGTGGAGGGAGTAATCTTATGTTTGACCTTGAGGGACTTTCATCTGTGGATTGGATTGATGTATTATTAATGCCTGGCATATTGTCGTTCATTGTAATGAAAGATTGAGAATCTGTAATGCTATAGAAGTCTTCGGTGGGTGTTGAATGAGTCAGAGTATCTGATGAATCAGTTACTCTATTTCTCATATGATTTTGACGCTTAGTAATGTCAAATTGGAGCGTTGGCGTTTGACCTGAAGTGGAATAGAAGGGTGAGAAGAGGTCGGATGGATCGCGAGGGATGACTAAAGATCTACTGGAGATAATTTGGAGAACTAAAGGTTTAAAAATGGGTAATATAAGTGTCTAAAGAGTCTAAAGATACGAGCAAATACTAGTGGTGGCTAAAGGTGCTAAAGGTAACTAGAGGTGACTATAGGTGACCAGAGGTGATCCGAAGGTGGTGGTTATGACAGAAGACTAAGCGTGAAGAACTCTATAGCTACAGGCCAAGCCATCATACATATACTTGCTTTCCTCCCACTAGCTCATCATAACATAGGCCCTAAACTAGTGCCAACATAATAACCAAGGCCAAGAACTGTTCTGTTGTCATAGCAACATCAGGAGAAGGGTAAAATTATATACTAAAGATAGGATGGGAAGGAGAATCCTTACAGCTATGTAGTATGGTAGATCTAGTAGCTGGTGCATAGGTAGTTATTGTGGCAGCATGGCATCATGGCACATGAAGGAGATCCAGTCTCTACATAACGACATTACAAGTAGGAATGTGTGCAGTATGAGAGATGGGTTGTTAATATAGGATAAATGGCATGGCTGCTCAGTTGGTTGCACACTTTGGTGAGCTGCATACTGGTAACGTGATTGGTCTACAGGGAAACAAGCTAGGGGATAAGGGACGAGCTTCCTCCAATCTGTCACATAATAATTATCATAGTCACTTCACTTCTGCACATTAATGAAGACATCTCTCCACATACTGTCTTAGCTGTTCCAGCGCAAGTGTACATTCCCATTTCATATACCAAGTAAAACAGGTTATGAGCCCGGCGCAGTACCACGCATAAATGAACCATGCTAATGATATGCATCCGCGAGAGAGTCGCAAATCAACCAGCAAAAATGCCACAATCACCATCCATTGATAGCTTAAAGATTTTTCTATTGCAAGGCGACTTCTCGGCACATTGGAGAGGAATCGATAGGCTAACTTAGCCAAGAGCAAATTCATGGGCCATGTATTCCATTCTTACACCAGAATACGCCCAGATGTTCGATTAGCAGATTCCACCAATACCAGCAATCATGCCAACGCAGAATATCTAATGCTACTGGATGCGCAAACTGGCGCATTGGAAGATTAGACTTGAAGGAAGATTTAAGCATGAGACATCATCATAAGCCGTCCCGATTCAAGCATAAATACTTACACACTTAATCGCATCAGGACTTATCAACTATAGAACAGCATAGCAAATACCAGGAGAGAAACAACAGCAATTCTATATGTACTGGCATTTGATAGACTTCTGGGAACCAAGTTTGTGTTGCATACTAACAATTAAAACAAACAGTTCCAGTCCAATCTACAAACCCAAAATGAAGCAATAGCAGATCTCGTCCTAGGAAATGAGCGTGTTCTACAGTTGAATCCTCAGGGAGGCCTTTTAGTATGTACCAATAAAAGCTCGTACATCCCTCTGGAAATGATGATGTCAACTACCACACAACCCGATATTCACAGAGCTCCTTACTGCATCAATAATACCAACTAAGTCTTCGACACGCATTAATTCAAAGAATTCCACGACCAAATGACGAGTACAAGCATCATACACATCGATATGGAAGTAGGAATTATTTGAAGTAATATTTCGAATGGCTATTGACTAAAAAGTTGGAAGATGGCAAGCAAAGAGGGCTCTAAATAATCGAAGAAGGAATTTTGAAGCTTTGTTTGGCATTAAAACCGACATGAATAGTGGTAGCACGTTATCAAATAATGATAAAATGATCTCACTCTATTCTGCATCACGGTACAACCCACAAAGTTTCCAACTCATTAAAGAAGAAGGGGGCCATAAGAATAATACCACAGTCACACCGCAGCCCATGGTGTTTTAATAGCTCCAAAAAGACGCAGTGCACACTATTGGCACCATTGACTAGGTGTCACAAACCATCACTGGGATGTCGTGTCGCACCCAGGCAACCGAGTTATGACGTGCATACAATAACATTATTTAGGTATTGTAATGGTTACAGTGTTGTGATAGCAACAGTTGCCATTTAGAGTACTAGTTAGTTACTGTGTTATGGCTGTAAACTACTACACCCTTGGTTATAGTATTGAAGCTCGTGTACTTAAGGAAGCTCTAGGACTGGATGTGTACTGTAGCTTTTTGTCTTGTAAATTACTCATGTTTTAGAATCTAATTATTAATCTAAATATCTCGTCCTCATTATCAGCCTCTGTCTTCGTCTTCGTCTTCGTCCTCGTCCTAGTCTCCGTCTCCGTCTCCGTCTTCGTCCTCGTCTCCGTCCTCGTCTTCATCCTCGTCCGTGACATTACAAAAAGCTCTAAAAATAAAAATCTTGCAACATTACCAAAGAAGTCACCTATAACACATGAAGCGTTGAATATGGCAAGCCTCCTGGAAGAAACTACACACACGTCTACTGAACTTGAAACTTTTCGAGATATGCTAAGAGAAATCAATAAGGAACTACAAAATATGAAGGGTTGTGGACTATTTTCAAACCCAGCTAAAACTACCAAAATTCCAGATCCTCCTATATTCACAGGAATTAAAGATGAATTTGAGACCTGGGTAAATAGCGTGCAAATGAAGTTGAATGTCAATCATGACTATTTTCCAAATGAATCATCACGGATGACTTATGTTTATTCTCGCCTGAGTTACCAATGTCAAGCTTATCTTCATTCATGGGTAAAGAACGGAATCCTTACCTTCTCTTCAATGGATGAGATGATACAAGTTTTATATAGAGTTTTTCACGATCCTAATCTAGCTCGTGATGCTTCAGAGCGACTACATTCAACTAAGCAAGGGAACAAGGCCTTTTCTGTCTGGATTTCCGAGATTAGACGCGATGCATCAATTGCTAGATACGAACCAAATTCAGTGTTTCTCCGAGGTCTCGTCCTTCACAACTGTAATCTAAATCTTAAAGAAGCCTTGATTTATGAAAGAGGTCTAGAGAGAATTGATTTTGAAGAACTTGTGGCCCGTCTTCATGATATCGAGAACTACCAGAACTCTTACTTGAGTGCAGTATCCCAATCAACTGTTATACAACCCATGGACTCGAGTAACCTACAGCACATCCCGAAAATTTCGCAACCAACTACCAATATGACCCTTAAAAATCCGAAAATTCATGGACACCTGACAACTCAAGAGAAAACTCGACGTCTTCAGCACCAATTATGTCTTTATTGTGGTAATTTTGGGCATGTAATTAATTTCTGTCCTGTGAAACCGTACCAATCAAAGAATCTTAGCCACCTAGACAACACTGGTCAATTTAGTACCAAAGATAACTTCAAATCAAGCATTTCGAAATCTCCTGCAAACAAAAAATTACCGACATTAGAGCTTTCGTCAGCAGCAATCCACGGGGGATCATGGGATAGTTCACGACATTTTGTAATCAAGTGTGTTGCACACGATCGGGATGCTAAACCGATACCTTCCCTCGCATTGATTGATAGTGGTGCATCTGCTTATGGATTTGTTGATACCAAATTTGCACATCTAAACAATCTAACGTTGACCCCTTTGAATGTACCTCGATCCCTTAAGGTTTTTGATGGCACCGAATCCTGTGCTGGCAAGATTACCCACTTAGCAAAAACTACATTATTGATTGAAGGTCATTTCGAAAATATTTTGCTATTTGTTACAACTCTTGGTCATTTTGATATTGTTCTTGGCCTGCCCTGGCTACAGTTGCATAATCCGAAAGTGTTCTGGTCTGAGAATACTATTTTATTCGATCATCCTGCCTGTAGAAAGCACTCGACCTACTTTCCTTCGACGACAAATGCTATTGATCCGGAGGATGTTTCTCAACGCAAGTCTGCCAACGTTTCAGCCAGAAACCATCGAGCGCCTTTAACAATTGAAGCCTGCGACCTGAAGTCCTTTCAAGAGTCTGCCACCTGCGAGGATCATTCTATTTTGGCAGTCAGTTTAGATGATATAAATGAAGCTTTAAAGGACAAACCAATAGTAGACCCGGCTAAACTACTTCCTGTAGAGTACCATGATTTCCTCTCTGTGTTTTCACGGGAAGAAGCCGACAAACTTCCACCTCATAGACCCAGTGACCATCGAATAATTTTAAAACCAGGCTCTGAAGCTCCATGGGGTCCTTTAGATGGCATGTCTCGCGAAGAACTTCTTGTCTTACAGAAGTATATTAAGGAAAATCTTCAAAAAGGCTTCATTCGACCAAGCTCTTCTCCAGCATCTTCTCCTGTTTTATTTGTAAAAAAGCCAGGGGGCGGACTTCGATTTTGTGTGGATTACCGAGCATAAAACGACCTCACGATCAAAAATAGATACCCAATCCCGCGCATTCATGAAACTTTGAGCCTTTTAGGAAAGGCAAAATACTTCTCCAAACTAGACGTTATTTCAGCTTTTAATAGAATGCGTATTGCTAAGGGAGACGAATATCTGACAGCTTTCCGCTCGCGCTTTGGTCTCTATGAATACTTAGTCATGCCTTTTGGGTTGGCGAATGCACCGAGCTCCTTCCAGAATTATATTAATGACACACTCAAGGGTTATCTGGATGAATTCTGTACAGCCTATATTGATGACATATTAATTTTCAGCCAATCTCTTGAGGAACACGTAACTCACGTTAAGAAAGTCCTAGCTAGACTTCAAGAAGCTGGTCTTCAAATAGATATTAACAAATGTGATTTTCATGCAAAGTCTGTCAAGTTTCTAGGTCTCATAGTCACCACCGAAGGTATCAAGATGGATCCACGCAAGCTGGAGTCGATTATGTCCTGGCCAGCTCCCGAAAACTGCAAAGAACTTTCCCGCTTCATTGGTTTCTTAAATTTCTACCGAAGATTTATCAAAGGGTTTGGTTCAGCTGTTATGCCCCTCACTGATTTAATGAAGAAAGATAAGCCTTTCTTGTGGGGTTGTGAACAGGAGAATTCATTCAATCTGATAAAAAGTAAGTTTAAAGAAGACGTAACGCTCCGTCATTTTGATTGGGATCGCCCTGACTGCCTGGAAACTGATGCCTCTGATTGTGGTACTGGCGGAGTTCTGCTTCAGCAAGATGAGTTCAACAACTGGAAACCTGTTGCTTTTTTTTCTCGTAAAATGTGTCCTGCAGAGTCTAATTATGAGATTTATGACAAAGAACTATTAGCAATTGTTCAAGCTTTCGAGGAATGGCGTCCTGAGCTTGAAGGCTCTTCTGAACCCATTGACGTTGTCACAGATCATAAGGCCCTTGAGTACTTCATGAAATCCCGATTACTAAGTCGTCGACAAGCTAGGTGGAGCGAATTTCTTTCCTGTTTCAATTTCAAGATCTGCTATCGCCCTGGAATTCAGAATGGATCTGCTGATGCACTATCTCGACCTTCCGGATCCCCTGACCCATTGTTGCATAAATTTCTTCAACAGCGGCTTTTGAAGCCTCAGAATTTGTCTCCTGGTATGGAGAATCCTGAATTATTATCTACCGACTTGGAACCCAGCGAATCGTCAGTTTCGTTCGAATCGCAAGCCCAAACTGATAATGTTACTTCCCCTGACCCAATGCCATTGTCATTTGTAGAGAGGATCCGTCATATTAGCCTTTCCGACGAGTCAATTTCCGCTGTTGTTGCGGCTCTTAAAAGTATTCAAGCGCCAAGAATTCGTAATTTTACACTAGCTGAATGCAAATGGAACAATGGTCTCCTTTTCTATCGTGAAAAAATTGTTGTACCACAATGCAATCAGGACAAGTCTCTAGCAATGGAAATTATACAGTACACATCCAGTCCTAGAGCTTCCTTAAGTACACGAGCTTCAATACTATAACCAAGGGTGTAGTAGTTTACAGCCATAACACAGTAACTAACTAGTACTCTAAATGGCAACTGTTGCTATCACAACACTGTAACCATTACAATACCTAAATAATGTTATTGTATGCACGTCATAACTCGGTTGCCTGGGTGCGACACGACATCCCAGTGATGGTTTGTGACACTAGGGCACACAGGTCAAAAGATTCGCAAGAAAACAGCGCATATCTTGAAAGGGTGGAGGTTTTAGACACAGCAGAATTAACAACCTGTAAAGCTTTCCACCTAAGCAAAGCATAACGCCATGTTTTACAAGATTTAAGACTAACAGCATCTGACTCAATTGAAGTTTTCATTGACTAGTTGGCAAATTAACAACAGCATACAATGTACTTCAGCAATCAGTCATCACCGCAGATGCAAGATCAGGCATGAGATGAACCACCTCCACACATATACCAAAGATGCATAGCAGCTAGTCCAATGGATCGAGCATCAACACCATCAGTATAATAAAAGAGTGCGCATTACACCCAGAGATTGAGAATCAGAACTCACATGCATAAAAACATACTGTGAACAACACGGAGTCAGAACAGCCACCTCGGTCCTACACAACGCCTGAGCAAAATGGCACCTCAGAAGCATCAAACAAAGTCATTCTAAGAATGGCTAGGTCTATGCTCATTGACGCATGAATGCCTGCTTGTTACTGGATATGGGCAATCTAACAGACCTGCTTTGTCAGCAACTGTCTATACCGTCTCCGCACCAAGTCTGTACCATTACAGTACTTTCTACGAGGTCTAAGGCAGTCTTATCCAGAACTAATAAATCTGGCAAATCTCTCACGCTTTAGCTGTCGCATATACAAATTAATCGACCCAAAGCCAGCAAATTAGGTCCAAGAGCAGAGATAGGCTAGTTTGTAGGATTTCAGGAAAGATTACAAAGAACTTCCTAATCTACCATCCTCATTGGACACCAGATTAAGGGAGTAAATAGTCCGAGAGCATTACTCCACACGTATCTTTTAATAAAGACACAGTTTTCAATGACAAGTTCAACTCCATTGACCGCCAGAGTACATCCAACTACTGGTTAAACATAGACTCCATCTCTTTCAGAGTCGTCACTACTTCAGCCGTCATATCCCTCGCATTTACATACGAGCAGCTACCAAGCACCACGGCCTCAAAAACAAGGTTCCTGGGTTAATTTTGACTCCATAATTTCAGAGTCACCATATTTTCAGTCGCAATGTACCTCGCATAATGACACAGGTACACGACAACATCACGGCCTTCAACAACTTTTCAACCCCATCATAGTCCAAATGACTAGAGGGAGCATCCGCCATTAGCCCCACACATATCAAACAGCATGCAATCTAAAGAGCCACATGATGTATATTCACTGCCACAGACTACTGATCAACAAACCGGATCGCATGATGTTCTCACTGTTCACAATTCTCCAAAGTCACACAAGACTTCCTCGCATTTATATGATTAGCAAGTCGTCCTTAGGGAATTCCAACCACTTACTAATCAGAGGGAGGAATCTGCAGAGGAAATATTGGAATGAAACAGAAGTAATTGAACAAGACGAACTGCTCGGTCTCACCATGACCGGCTGGAGCCCGGTGCAATCAATAGCCAGTACCAAGCTTCAGCACTTATCGGAAGATGTTATCTCTGTGTCAAGCAGTGTCAGAGCAATCAAGTGATTTTACTGTTATTGGTCACACCATGGCATGATGGCGCACAGATTAACTGACCCATAGACATGGGACCAAGCAAAGACTCGTTCAGAAATGACGCATCGGAAAAAGCAGCAGGAGAAGAATTCAAGTCACTGAGTCGAAGGGACCTCGCAAAGATGACGCAACAAACCAACACCCTTAGGGATACGACAAATAATCCGCACTATTCCCCAGGGCAACTAACCCAAACCAAGAGCTAAGGGGGAGCATATTGATATACTTGCAGTAAAGAATCAAGTATCAATTCACCTCTAGAAGTACCAAAATTCCGCATACAACTTCGTGTTGTAATTAAGGGAGTAACATGACTGCATTACAATAAACTGTTCACATTAGAATAATGTGCACATGCGCCATGGGATATGATTGACCTAAATCATCACTCATTGGTATGACATAGTATTTCCCAATAGATTCCTAATGGTATCTATTGGCGCTAGGATCTCTCACATCCTTCCTTTCTCGGTTAGACAAGCACAGATGTTGGAACATCCACTAGTGTGCAGAACCCCCTTGTTCATGTATATAGAGGAAGGTCCTGTCACGTAGATAAATCAAGCAATTCATACAATAGGAAATTCAAACAATCTCCATATTATTCACACACTTGAGAATACCAGGGAATATCCTCAAGTTCGTCCATTGATCCAAGTCCTAAGAGTATAACTCACGAAATTTACTTCTCTTAAAGCCATAGCTACCTCCTTCCATACCTTCATCCTAACGGTACGTCATTCCAGCTCAGCATAGCCTTTCAATACTTCGTCGCAAAGATCCAACGAGCAAGTAGACCTTAGAATCAGTCTCAAGATTCATAAGGAATCGCACTCCGGAGAAGACACGTAATAGCAGGCAAAAATAGACAGCGAACGGAATAAACCGCTCCATGAGGTCCAGCAGCCAAAAGAACAGGTAGAGCCTGCATCTTTGCAGCGTGCATATTACACACTGATCAGCATATTCTACGGCTGCACCGACAACCAACAATCAGCAGCAATCAGCAATGGTCCGGTCAAATGTCAAGGAAAGTAACCCCAATTGCATAATGACTGGACAGGTTAGCTTCCTACAGGAAGCCAGCCAATAACACCAGCACTCATCGGGATATATTATCGCATAAACCCTGACTAGACGCAGCCAGTCAGGCCGGCCATCTAAGCAAATGACGTAGTACGAGAGTCTACCAAAAGGTCGCAACCTCATGAGTAGTAAATGGGCATCCATAAAGAAGTGTCATCCAGACGGATCATTAGACAGGTTTAAAACCAGCTACAATGTCGGAGGCCTCACCCATCACTCTAGCATTAACCGCAATGAGACTCTCGCACCAATGACACAAGCAGAATAATGGCGCATAATGCTCGTCCTCGCCAGTATATCCAACACGTATTTTCAGTCAGCAAGAAGACATCATGCAATTGTAGTGAGATGAGGAGTCAAAAACTAAGCTTTGCCTGTCGCATGAAAAGACAGAGTATAAGTAATGAATTTAATGACTATAACATCTTCCAAGCATCACAGTTGCAGTAAATCAATCTACAAAATTCCTTATCAACATACCAAAAGGACACATTCAACCTGCACGCCAAATACTCTAATTGATTGCCATGAAACTCGAACAAGATGTAATATTTACCAAGAGTCAACACCAAGCCATTCTAGCAACAGAATCAGCCGTAGACTAAGCTAACCATCTACCCATCAGTCTTTCGACTTCTAGAATTCTTTCCATCCCAGTATTGGGATCTATAAGCTGAGAAAGGGTCGTTAACGACAGAGGGAGTGTTATGCTCAGCTATGTAGTATGGTAGATCTAGTAGCTGGTGCATAGGTAGTTATTGTGGCAGCATGGCATCATGGCACATGAAGGAGATCCAGTCTCTACATAACGACATTACAAGTAGGAATGTGTGCAGTATGAGAGATGGGTTGTTAATATAGGATAAATGGCATGGCTGCTCAGTTGGTTGCACACTTTGGTGAGCTGCATACTGGTAACGTGATTGGTCTACAGGGAAACAAGCTAGGGGATAAGGGACGAGCTTCCTCCAATCTGTCACACAATAATTATCATAGTCACTTCACTTCTGCACATTAATGAAGACATCTCCCCACATACTGTCTTAGCTGTTCCAGCGCAAGTGTACATTCCCATTTCATAAACCAAGTAAAACAGCCACTTAGCAGAGTTCAGAGCATTCAGAGTCTCTTTTATCAGAGGAAGAGGGTACCTGTCCTTCTTTGTGATTGCATTTATTCCTCTGTAGTCAACACAGAATCTTAGGCCACCTCCAGGCTTCTTTGCAAAAATAACAGGTGCTGCAGCTGATGATTTGCTTTGTTGAATAAAATCTTTATCAAGTAGGCTAGTTAATTCCTTTCGAAGCACTAGAAGTTCATCATGACTCATGTTATAAAGCGGTCCCCATGGAACAGGTTTTTCATTTCCATTTTGATCTTTCTCTAAAGGTATCTCATGATCAATTCCGAGCCTATGAGGTGGTAGACTAGCTGCTTCTTTTGAATTAAAAACCTGAGCAAAAGACTGGTAAGAGTCAGGTAGCATAGAGGTAATTTCTTTAATAGAAAGCTGTATCTTTGGCCTGAGCGCTTTTTCTATGTCTGATAGTGAGGCTGCAAACACCTGCACTGTTTTGCTTTTCCTCACCCTCTGTGCTTCACCTGTGAAAGTTGAGGCCATAACTTGACTGACAGTAAATGCATGAGCTCCTAGTTCCTCATTTCTCATTTCTCTTTCTTCGTTGCTGATAAGTGTCAAGCCATGATGTTTGAATGTTAATTTAGAATTTATAGAGTCCAATTCAGCATGACAGTATTTTAACCAGGGCATACCAAGAATTAGATCCTCTGCTTGGTTTGGAATCACATAAGCCCAGGCCTTTTCGATTTTCAGGCCTCCAATATCTAGTTCGAAACAAGCTACTTGGTCAATTATGGCTGTCATGTTGCTTAAAACACCAGTAATAGTTCTTGGCTGTAAGGGAGAGTTGGTTAATTTTAATTTTTGTAATTGTTTTTTACTGATACTTGCAAAGGCTGACAATCCGGGATCAATAAGTATGCACAGCTGGTTGGATCCATTGATTAATGCAGTAGTATGGAAAAGCTAATTGAAATTAGTTCCGGAGATTGGTAGAATTACACACTAGCCTCGAGTTTGATTAAGAGATACGATAAATGTGTTTACTATACAAAGAAGTTTACTGATGTTTAATGGATAGTTAATTGTGATTAAATTGCTATAATTCTATATGTGTGGCAAGAAGTCCCTCTATATACATGAAAGCGGGGTTTTCCGCACACTAGTGTGAACTCCAACATACTTCCTAATCTAACCTAAACGGGAAGGTTGTTGGAGATCCTGAAGCCAATGTATGCTGTCAGGCATCTATTGGCTAACTACTATTCATGCCAGTGAGTGATGATATGGGTTAATCATATCTTATGGCGCCAGTGCATATTATTCTAATATGTACTATTTGTCTACTGCAGTCATGTTGCTGCCTTAATTACAACAAAGCTCACAGTCCATGTTAGGCTTAAATAAATTCCATTCTTTAGAAAGACTACTCATACTGCAGAGTTCCTTCCCAGCTTTTGGCTCCTGTAAGTGACTTAGTACAGGAGCTCTTCTTTTCCCTCTCGTCCTTTCAATCCTTCGGGCTCTGCCATCCTGACTAATTCCACCTCTTCTTCCTCGGTGAGCTTTGCTAGATTTATGTTTGCTGGCTTTAAGGGTGGAAGATAGTTACAATTAGGGGCAATATGTCCTTTATGTCCACACCTCACACAGAGACCTTTTTTCTTCCTAAATGCAAGTACATCTTTTGTAACCCATGATGCTCTTTGGTTTTTCTGGCCCTGGGTATTTGCTATAAAGGTAGATTTTGTTGGCTCCCAGTCCATTTTTGATGTGTTTGAGTTTTCCGAAGAGTTTTGCTGTCTAATCTTAGATGCTGGTAGAGAGAAGGGTGGATTAATTTGGTCTATTGCTTCTTTATCACTGTAAATAGTATGGACATAGGAAACAAATTCTGCCCATGTATTCTTTGATGAGCCGAGAAGCACTAGCTGGAGTTCTTTGGTGAGGGCATTCTTCAAGAGGGAGATTTTTGACGATCAGAATAGGATGACCAGCCAGCATTTGCTAGCACTGTTTCAAACTTTGTGAGAAAATCTGGAAATGGTTCTTTCTTTTTTTGTTTCATTTGATAGAGCTCTCTCTCTGCCCTTGCTTTTTTGTTGGGATCTCCAAAGACTATATTAAGATACTCCAAAAAGTCAACTCCTGTGCCTTCTCCATTTTCTGACAGGGTTCTTGCTGTTGCTGAGACCATCTTTATTGCATCACCATCTAGTTGTGAGTAGATGTACATGAACTGGTCAAACGGTGAGCCCAGGGCTACACCATCTCTTGAAAGCTTGTGGAGAGCTCCTAGGTGCCACTCATCCCACATACTCCTATCTCCTTTAAATTTGTCAAGTTTTGGTAGCCTTTCTTGAGTATCTTTAGTCTGGGGCAAACCAATTGTTGCTGGTGTTGGCTAAAGGGTTGTGGGTTTTGACTGCCTTGCTTCTTTGAGAGCCTGAGTAGTAGAATTTGCATGCTGTTGGAGGTTATGTATTATCTTGCTCTGTTTTTTCATTTCCTGACTTTGCTGCTCAAGCTGCTGCTGAAGTTGCTTTAAAAAATCCAAAAGTTGTACATCCTTAGAGTCTTCTCCTGTGCTATCCAAAGTGGATGACATAGTTGCCAGTCTAGAATGAAATAATAATTGGTAGACAAATAAAAGGTAGCAGCCACAAAAGGGGATATGTGATACAATTAATCAAACACCAAAAATACTTTGTGAGAGATCCAGTATAACAATACAACAACAGATAGAGGTAGATTTGGAAAGATATAGACTGTGCTTTATGTAGATTAAGATTATAAAAACAATGAGTTATAAGTTATAATGATGCATAAAAGAAAATAACTATAATGTTATCACTAAATATGCTAATGACTTTATAGTTAGTAGTACTATTATTATATAGTCAAAGAACTTAGGGATACTTAACATTAATCACTGAGGACAATAACTTGATGTTATGTCAATGTCAATGAATTTAAATGAAAGGTGAGTTTAAGATGATGTAAGGGCTAGGAGTAGAATTGTATCCGAATTGTACTGTGTGCTGTGTATAGAAGATCTTAAACTAAAGAAAGAAGATGGAAGAGGAAAAGTCTTCCTTATATACATTGAAAGGTGGTCTGTGCTGTTACCAGACTATACCAAAATAGAGCAACTAAATAGTCACCTGATTGGTATCAGCTCAGATCAGTCACCCAAGCCCAAGCCTTGGCTGCCTTAGGCTCTAGCCTATGACAAAGATCGTACGTTGATGTCCTCATATCAAGCTTGTTGATGTGGTATTTCTGGTACGTTGAAAACCAGTTGACTCCAGCTTCAGCTATTCCATAAATTGGTTTAATAAACCGTATTATTGTCCCTTCTAGATACTTATCCTTCAATTCAGCGGGCAGGGTGCTAAGAATTGTACGAGAATTGTACGAGAAAGCTCGCTTCGGGACTTTGGGTAAGCCTGAGTGATATCACAGAGAGCAATTGTGAAATTTTGCTGACAGAGAGAGGGGCAATGGCGAGAATCAGCTGTTGACTCATTCTCTGGATTGTTAGGGACTGGGTGAGGATAGTTTCTTTCTCGCTATTGCTATGCCCTTGTATCACGAGTGGAGACTTTTCGTACGGCTTGTTGTTGATACCTTTGATTTCACGTACCATACGAGACTTAAACAATCTGTATCCAGCGTGTTTGTCAACAGTAAAATTCTCAAATTGAAATACGCCTCGGCCGATAAGATCGTCGATCTCACGAGCATCAGATTCCTCAAATAGAGCCCCAAGAGCCGTGATAATGCCTTCGGCTCGGAGCCTGAGTGACAATTCATATGCAAACTTTTCTTTCTTGGTGATGAACACCTCCACAGGTAACTTGAGATTATTCTTAGCTCCTGGAGGACGGCCATGTCTTCGGGGTTGTAAGATTGGAGTAGCAAGAGGAATATTGTGTCACAGGCTCATACCTGGTTATCATTAGGCTGCTGCCTAACAAATAAGGCTTGAACTCTTCCAACCATATTAAACACCATACATGTCATGAACCCCTCCACAACTCATTAGACCCAAGTATAGGCCTTGGCCCAGTTCATGCAAATCTATTCTTAAATGATAAATTTAGATTGCAGACAGGACGACTCGAACACCAGTCGTGAGTCATCTAAGCCACATGCATCATAACTATTTTAATAACTAAAATTACTAACATTAAAATGAAGCCGAATTAAAATAGACGGAGATGCTGGTGTTTGTCGGAGGACAGGTCATGATCTATTTTGAGAATGGTATGAAATGAGGGAACGAGATCATAGTCTTGTAAATAAATAGGAGGCTTTCAGTCATGTCTCTGCTTGTTACTTTAAGATTTTCATTTGTATCTAGCTCTGAGTTCAGTTTGAATAAAACGCCACTTTAAGACCGTCACATATTGGCCACAATTGAGTCATCTTCATCTTTCTCAAGTGGAGGAGGGTCAAATGAAATTCTGGAGTCACAATAGTATAGCCTCACAATTGTAGACCTGAAGGTGGCTGGACCTTTTACCATATTGACTGTAACATTATGACCATCAATTGCAATAATCTTGAAGGGTCCTTGCCACCCATCCTTTTCGCGCCAAACGCGAACCTCGCTTTGTAGTGGGAGTGTCTGAATCTCATTAGCCGAAGGGCCATTGCGTGTATTCATGGCGTCATTGATTTGCCTCTTAGCTTGCGCTATTTGTAGCGACTTCATGGCTTTCTGGATGGCGTCAGCTCGTTTGAGTGTGGATGGCGATGGTGGAGATTCGCTATTAATCCTTGGGTAGGTTCCGAAGACAAGCAAAGTGGGCACAAGACCGTTCGGACCTGTTGTATCATTGACAGCTTTGTATGCCATCTGCGATATCGCATCTTGAGAAACTATGGCATTCAGTTTTGAGTTGATTACCTCGTAAGCACGGCGTAAGGGTCCGTGATATCGATCTAATTTGCCAATAGACCAATGAGCTTCGATTGGTATCTGCTTGCAGGTGATCCCCATCATTTTAGCTTCGTTGCAGAACTCATGAGAAGCAAAATTAGTACCTGCATCATGGGTTATAATGTTTGGTGGACCTTAGTATGTATCAATCCACAGAAATTGTAGGGCCTCCCATGTTTCCTTTGCAGAAAGCGAGGGCAGAAATCTCCCGGCTTGGAACGCCATGGCGACATCGACAACGTGTAGGACTGGTCGATTACTGAGATACATGACATCGACCATAATTTCGTAGTTGAACTCGCAATCTTTGCAGAGGGTAAACTTGAACCATCGGGGAGATTGACTATCCATTTGACAGCTGTGGCAGAACTTCTCGATTTCTTTCAAAACTGACCTATCAACATCCTCATGACCAGCCCTCGTTAGAAGGGTGTGTAGACAATCTGTAGCCGGGTGACCGAAACAGTGGTCAAGGCTCTTTAGTTCGACTTCGGTCAGGAACTGTCGGTATATCACGGGTATTAAATGTGCTAGCACAATAGGTTCTGAATTTCCGAGGGGTTAGTTGTTCTTCTCTATTCTCTATCTAAGCTATCTAGTGAGTTACCCTATGTAGATGCCAAGGCGCTAGTGCAACCAATACGCGTATATGAGGGCCTACACTTCAGACCAATCAGAGGGATCCAAACACTACTGCTACTTAGTGGGTGATATGATTGTCTCTAAATAACCATATTTTCCGACAGGAACATTCCAGCAGCCTCTTTGCAGCTAAGGAAAAACCATGGGTGTCCCCACTTTCGAACAACAGGGGTAGCAATTCTGGTATATCTGTTGACGAGCTGATTGTAGTGTTGTCAAAATATACTCCTAGTCAATCCATATCTGCTAAGCAAAGAAGAAAGGGGGTAGGGGTATCGAAAACGTGGAAGTTAATAGTCCCAATTGGGGTCTTCAACTCTACGGATCCAATGGAGGCAACGCTTGTGCCTTTACCAAATCTTACAATAGCTCTATCAGCAGTGGTAGTATCCAAATGTATGTATGGGTCTTCAATCTTCAGAGTGCGAAATTGCTCGTGACTGGCTGTAGATACCTGGACGGCTCCGGTGTCGGGGAAAATACCCTGGAACTTTATTGTAGAGTAGCGATCTGTAAGGATGAACTGGTTGGCCGACGTATCAGAGATAGTGTTATAGACGTCTTCACCAGTGACACGATGCTGGAATGCTCTGTCCATAAGGTATTGTGTGGTGGACGCCCCAATTAATTTTCCTTCATCAGAATTGTCGTTGCAGTGGTCTTTGTGACGCCCCGACATTTTAGTGGCCACGTGGTTGTCGGTTCAATAGTTGGTAAGCTGACACAGGGTCAATCCAGGAATTCCAACGACTAGTTTCACACACACGAGTCTTGTGTGTGACAAATCACGATACAAAAGGTTTGTCATGGATATTGGTTTTCATGCAAAACCCTTGGGTTGCAGGCAATGAGGGACAGGAGGTTTCGTGTTGGCAACTCTACTTCAACAGTTGAACTCTTATGTAAATATATACAGATTCATATCCTCCTAGATACTTTTCTTTTTAGTTTAGAATCTTATGATTTGAGTCCACGCCAGCTTTTGACCACTCGCCAATCGTCTTTTGTCCCTCGAATTTCCACAGTCTTCTTGGTCGAGATCGTGGCAGTGGGTTACAAATTGCGATCGGGATTGACGTCGCTCCTCTTGTGTATGCTTAGTAGACCAGCAGCCTTCATTGTTGCAGTTAAAACATTTCTTTCTCCACTGTTGACAATTACTGTTATGAGGCAATCCTCGGCTGTTGTCCAATTGACCACGGGGTCCTCGTCCTCGGGAGATATTTTTATCATTAAATTGGTAGTGTAAGCAGACTTGTGCTTGCATAAGTCTGGATCTAGTCCAAAAGCGAAAGCACGGTCTGCGTGCAGGCATGTCAGACTAGTAATGATGATCAGGGGCATCAATAGGGTAGAACTAGATATTATAGTGCTAGGATGGACTTGTAGCACGGAGACAATTAATCAATTCATTCTTGTATTCGCTTTTACCTTTTGACGATTCACGTGACATTCGCACGAAGACCTCTCTAAGTTTTACATGGTAGCATTATTCTTGGTTGATTAAAACGAAAATTCGACGGTAGAAGACTCATCTGGAGCTTTGTTATATCGAGGACGAATCGTTTGTGACAATTTTAGAGAGGATTCTTAATCTTGTGAAATGTCGGCCTTCGGATTATCGAAGGCGGATCGAGAAATCGCTGCTCAAGGCACCGATTGAATGAGGCCGCTGTGGAAAAGAAGCGGTCGGGTAAAAGTGTTGCTGCTCGCTCTGGTCGTGTGCCGGGCAACTTTAGCAATGAGTTTGACTTGGCATCAAACGAAAGTTATAGCGAATGTCTGATGTCTGCACCAAGAACAAAAAGTTCAGATAAACGATCCACCGAAAGAAAGGATCGGGACGAAGATGAATGTTGCGAAAAGATTTCAGGGCAAGCTGCATTTTCAAGGCCGTCGGATCGATATGGTGAATACAGAGACTCACCAAATAACGAAGATGCAGGTGCAGGATGGGACAGGCCTGCCCTTACAGCATCAAGGAATGGAAGCAAAACCTTGCTGGAATGGAATCTTTTTGACTGGAAACCACCCCAGTCGGATTTCCTAAGAGGAATTGGAAATTGGTCTATGTACCGAGAGGCAGTGTTATTGCAACTAGAATGCATCGGGTACCAAGCCGGTATGAAATTGACACCGTTGGACGAGGTGAGACTCGCCGCTGTCATTCAGCGAACCACAACTGCAGAAACTAGGAGCCTAGTTATAGGTATGAAACGAGGCACAGAAATGATGAGGTTGTTTGAACGAACCTATCGGCAAGTTGGCGAAATACAACAAGAAGCCATTTGGGCAAACCTCATCGCTCTCAAGTATACAGGAGGGTGTCCAGTAGAGTATGTCACGAAGTTCAAGACAGTGGTTAGGGACTACATGTCCACGGGTGGGACTTTGGATGAAAGGCAAATATTAATAATCTTTAAGCAATCGACCAAAGAAGAAGCTGGAGGATGGAACGCCATGGTTTCTACAATAGCACGCTTTCAAAACTGGTCGGTGGAGAGCCTCATTCAAGATTTTATCTCTCATCACTATGACAGGATCGGAGAATCAACCAAAGTGGATAAACCCAAGAGGACTGAGTCAAAGAAAAATTACCACAACATTCAATATAGGGAAAGCTTGAGTGATCGAGAAAAGTCTGGGAGAAAGACGAATGAAGACAATCCTTGGAAGAAATCTTTCATTTGTTGCTATAAGTGCAAAGAAGAAGGGCACATCGCCAAAAATTGTCCCATGAGAAAGAGAAGTGAAGCATACAGTTCCTATACTACACATGGACAAACAGCAAATGAAATAGGTCCACCGGCTGCAATTGCCCAGGAATACTGCCAGATTCCTGAAGAATTTGTTGGGAGTAGCTTTGCTGCTAAGGTAGGCCCACAGGTCTACGAAGACATGGTCTCGTTTTACGACAACGAGATGGCGCATCGTCGTGGTGAGGTGGTGGTTGATAAAGAACCGCCGGAGTCAGGAGCACCAGAAATGTCTATCGAATGTCGCCGGCAGATTCTCAGTGGTTCAGGGGATACTAGGGTCGCAAACTTCCAGCTCACGGTCAATGATGCCAATTTAAATGCGAATCATCGTCGGAAATATTCTAAGCCGGGCATATGTGCTGAGCTGAAGCCTCCGGAATATCAAATCCTGACTAGAAACGGAACTGATCGCGCGAAATTTGTTAGCGACATTTGTATACCTGAAGTTCTAGATTCTCTTGTATCACCCGAAGTGATAGAGCGTGAGAAAGTTGGCTATGGTCCAGACAATAAGCCGCAGCAAATGTCGACAAGAGGGCGTGGTCGGCTCAAGCGCACCATTTCATGGCCCTGTGGAAGTCAGCAGATGATAGATTCAAACGCTTCGCCGGATTTGGGTAAGAGGATAGGAATAGCTCTGCGTAAAATTGATAAAGTTTTGTCTTTCGAAGCAATTAAAGAGGACGAAAGATGCAAGTGGACAGTGGCTTGCAGCCAGAAAACCCAAGGCTGTTCATCCCAAGGAACCTGTAAGGCCGTATCCCGAAAAGCCATGAAGGATAGAGGGCGTCTTGGAAAATCGAAATGGACATCAAAATTGGCGTCGAAGAAGAAACGCGAATCAAACGTGAGACCGGACAAGCATAGAGCTATAGTACTGACTGCGGAATGTAGTCGGACTGAAGAAGATGACTCCAATGAAGATTCATTCTGACACTCACCTGAGTAACTAGGATTTATGGACGGATCTTCGCTTTAGGACTGAGAGGGCGTGTAAGCAGACTCGTGCTTGCATAAGTCTGGATCTAGTCCAAAAGCGAAAGCACGGTCTGCGTGCAGGCATGTCAGACTAGTAATGATGATCAGGGGCATCAATAGGGTAGAACTAGATATTATAGTGCTACGATGGACTCGTAGCACGGAGACAATTAATCAATTCATTCTTGTATTCGCTTTTACCTTTTGACGATTCACGTGACATTCGCACAAAGACCTCTCTAAGTTTTACAGGTAGCAATAATCAGTATAAAACTAGTTGTTTCCAATACTGACAGCAGTGAGTAACTTGTGCAAGGCCTCTCGGTTGGAGTAGGTTTCTATGTGTTTGTGTTTATTGTGCTACTTGAGTCTAGGACTATCTAGCACATTGGGCTCCTCTCTGACCCAGGCCACACCTTGTACAGTGCTCCTATCCTCTTTTGTTAATTGAAAGATCATTGATATATTCCCCTTGATGAATAACCATTCAGCTCAGTATTTACCCGTGGAATTCAGCCACCTTTTCCACAGAACCTTCTACCCAAAAAAAAAAAAAAATGGTAGCAATGGAAACTGTGACGGTCTTAAAGTGGCGTTTTATTCAAACTGAACTCAGAGCTAGATACAAATGAAAATCTTAAAGTAACAAGCAGAGACATGACTGAAAGCCTCCTATTTATTTACAAGACTATGATCTCGTTCCCTCATTTCATACCATTCTCAAAATAGATCATGACCTGTCCTCCGACAAACACCAGCATCTCCGTCTATTTTAATTCAGCTTCATTTTAATGTTAGTAATTTTAGTTATTAAAATAGTTATGATGCATGTGGCTTAGATGACTCACGACTGGTGTTCGAGTCGTCCTGTCTGCAATCTAAATTTGTCATTTAAGAATAGATTTGCATGAACTGGGCCAAGGCCTATACTTGGGTCTAATGAGTTGTGGAGGGGTTGACGACACGTATGATGTTTAATATGGTTGGAAGAGTTGGAAGAGTTCAAGCCTTATTTGTTAGGCAGCAGCCTAATGATAACCAGGTATGAGCCTGTGACAGAAACTGCGTGCGCAGGAAAAAGTCTCAAAAAACCTGCAGCCCCAGCCAGGCGAGGCCTAGACACCTGGACCACATGAGGTGCACATATTCATCTATGTCTCCCTTCTTTGTAACAGTCAAGGCCGACTTGATCCAATCCACCATCTCCGTATCGGGTGCTGGGTACACTCCGGAAACTCATCGGATGGCTTTTCCTCCGTGATCAAGGTTTGGTGATGAGTAGGGCTCCGACCCTACCATCTGATCTGATTGTGGTTAGCTTCATGATAATGGTGATAGGGGAATGTGTTGAGAGATGAAGACGATACAGACTGCGAAAGCGATTGGGAATCCTCTTCGAAGTGAGGACTTTGTTACTCAATCTCGGCTCTGCAGACTCTACAGTGAGAGCTGGAGGTTTGTAGGGGACACCACTGACAGGTGTTGAGAATAGTCCCCCTGGAGTAGGTTTCTATGGACGAACGTAAATCCGAGAAGAGGGCTTCACACTCAATAGCGGGCTTGAAAAGGGCCATTTCCAGTTCAGGGGCACCACTGCAGGCATTTATAACTGCAATGCGAAGTGCAGTTGGTCCAGAGTAGTCGGCACCAAGTGCTCTCTGGCAGAGTTCAAGCTTGTCGAGCGTCATTTGTAGGACTTTGTGGAGCTTCTTGTCAGGGTTTTCCACACGAGTGCGGTTGAATGTAGTGGTGGTCCAATCTGTATAGTAATGACTGTGATTAACCCTGGTGTCAAAGTGGCGTTTGACCTTTGCGTAAGCCGCAGCAAATGTTTCATTGCGGTTGACAAAGTGTAGGTAAAAATTTTCAGCTCTACCTGTAAGGATACGAGGGAACACTGCATGGAATTGACTTGGATTGATGTCAATGTGAAAGCAGACATTTAGAAAAACCTTCATCTTATCATCAAGTAGATCATATGGTTCACCAGTATACTTGCTCGTTTTGTCGTACATCCTGACAAACTGGGTCGATTTGGCAGGGTCGAGTTGTTGGTTAGGAAAGTCAATAGGGGTAAAAGTGCTGTAGGGATCCCGGTCGTGATTGAAGTGGGGCCCTGATCCTGCACGATCTTGAGATGAAACATGTCCTGGGAGTGGTAGAGTTGATTGTTGGTTGTTGGGAGACAAGGAGAAAATACGGGGCATATTTTTTGTGGTTGACTAGGGGCGGGAGTGATTCAAATGATAGCATCAACTGAATCTGAGGTACTGTTTGGTATTGTAGCGTCTGTATTTGCAATATTTCCTGCTTAGATTGGAAACTTTGGGACAGCAGTTCTAGCCGCTTCCTGTATGCTTTCGACTTGGGTTTGATGATCGCAGTCTCTCTGAGAAGATCATCATTCCACTCAGGCAAGTTGTCGGGGTCAAGCTCAAGCAACTTAACAAGCTGCTGGGACACCTTGCCACGCTTGGTTCCGGTATATACACCTTTGGCACTTACAAAGTCACGAAAGTATTTACGTGCTTCCGAGGGTAATCTGTCAAACATATCCATGGTCTAACTGTTGTGCTGGCTCGGTTGAGTTGTTAGGAGACAGGGGAACGGAGGATGGGCTGCTGGATTAGGAAAGGGTGGAAAATACAGGCTGGTGCACAGACGCTGTTCATGTACTCTACAATCTCTTCACCTGCCGAGTTTAGTGAATTAATCTATCCAAAATAATATCATACTTCATGTTGGAAATACAGTTTCCTGCTTTTCTTTCTATCGACCAATGTGGTTGCACGCATCTTGCCTGAACTATATTTCTGAGTTCGGGCAGGATCCCACACTTCTGATCCAATCGGACTCAACGTTAGAGTCTGCTTGAATCCCATTCTTCCCGAACAAATCCAGTCATTGGTTTGTTCGTACTTCTATTGCGTGACCCAGTATTCTCAGTCAGTGGATAACTATTTTCTGGTACGGGGTCCCACTTATTTCTGCAGTCGAGTCGGTTCCGGGTAACCTCTATTTCTTATAATTCCACTATATATATCATAATACCTGTAGTCTATTAGTAAATTAAGCAAACTGAACTTCTTCTCCGTTCTCAGGCAATTCTTACTCCGAAGTCTTCTCTATACTCTAACACTTCACATCATCCATTAGATGATATTATCAATCGTCGGGATGCACATCTAGCATCACCTTCATAGATCACCATCGTCAGTAAGAGTTCACATTTGATACCTACTGACACCCATTTGGCCACAGTGATACGCACTCAGTGTCCATCGTGCCATCATCCAGCGTGAGCGTGCCATCTCCGCGACTCACCATTGCACATGAGCCCGTGTAATTACACCGACGGACAGCAGAGACATAATTGCTATATACCTCACAGCTCATAACCACAACAGTAACCTTCAAAGTCCTCTTGAAAAACCTGAATAGTATTGCCGTCATCGTAGTCCTTGTAACCCACAGTAGCGCGAGCAATTCTTGCGAGTAGATGCTCTACTGTAGATTTCCTGTCAGCTAGTTTGTACCAAAACTCTAGATCAATAAGTGTGACATAAACCGAGTTTGTTGTGAATAAATTGATTTATTAAACCATGTGAGAAGAAAAGAGAACTCTAGCTACGACTAACAGGTATTTATAAGAATTGGTCCCCTTCGTCAATCTCCAGACTGATGACTTATCCTTAGGCTCAATACTTGCTACCTAGCCACGCATTGCCAGGTGTTACTTAGTTGTAGTAATGCTTCGACCTCCTGACTAGTGGTACCGCCTTGTTCAGCTTCATCTATCCCCCCCATGCAGCCTTGTTGTAAATATTCCCAAGAATACGCTTATGTATTCACCTAAGCTCAAACAACGGTCAAACCGTAACAATAAGATGCCATAATTGAACAGGCAATCCACTTCCTCTCATCCGTGCTTGAACTGTTAAAGGGATCTCGTAAGAGACTTCCTCGGAAATGTAGGTAGACTTATCATCAGTCATCTTGCTTATATTCTAAGGATCGATAGGTGGTAAGAGTGAGGTCGTGGTAGGGGGGACAAGATTGTTGGTAATTGGTGAGTTATATTTTTCGAAGGGCTCAATGAAGAGATCTTAATTAACTGTGTGTGTAGGACGCAAATTGTAATGGACGTGGAAGTCCGCACGCTAGGGACTCTCAATCGCTGGGCAGGGACAGAATGGAGTCAATCGTGACAACCTTAAATAGCACACTTCTCCGATAGAGCGAGACGAACTGTGTCTATTGTAGGAGTGTCTCTTCCGACCTTGCTGGTCTGTGATTGCTAGGCAGGACTTATCTAGCGAAGCAACCACTGATCAGTGTTGGATGGGTTATGTATCACGTACGTTACTAGTAGATGCAAAGACAGCTGGATGTATATAAATTCATTGTTATTCTATTCTAGTTTGCTAAGCCAATATCTAACTAATAGCACGTGTGCGCGTCTAGCTTACGTGAGCCAACGGATCAACTATTCTCCAATGTTCCGCCGACAGTTGGATATGGTGGATAGCGACACTAAGATTAGTATTTATCAATTAGGGCTTAGCACAAGGGTGCGTCGTGTGTCCGAACCGCGGCCTTGTCTCTTCCGTGAGCTTTACTAATCTGTGGTTTCTACCACTAATTGGTGTAGGTATCACAGGGGTAATTCGCTCTGTAAAGCAAATGTGGGTTCAGTTAGAGTCCTTCTCTTCTCTCTCTAGGTTCGGATCACATTACTATTCAGTAGTCGTCTCTACCAAGACGCTAGCCAGTATTTTGCCTCTATTCACCGCCCACATGAGATTACTTTTTGTACGACTATTACTACATTGGCTCTTCAATTTTTATTATTTTTCTGGAATTGAAGACAGGTTGAATAGATTCAGGTGATTTCCTTTATCTTGACATCATCTGGTGCAATTTTTCCTCTGTAGCTTTTGGCTTTAGATCCTATGCAGCGATAGGATCACTGCTGAATGGGTCATCTTGAGGTTCTTTTATAAAAATATTTTGATTTTAATGTGGCAAATTCACTTTTGTTGACCTTTTTGAGCGCCAGATAGAGTCTGAAAGTCTTGCAACATTTTTGAAATTGAAAGATTTTTGGGTGGGCGAGGAAGAGGGGAGTTTTAAAGCTGAGAAAGATGAGTCTAGACTCATTCTTGCTTAAGTGCACTTCACAGGCCCTCTAATTTTTGTAATTACAAGTGACTTTTTCAATTATAATATTTTGATTATTTTAATCTTATTTTCAATTTTAATTATCTTTTTATTATTTTTAAAAAAAAGAGGAAAATAAGAAGAAATTAACATTTTTACTCTTCTTTTCAGCTACTAATTTATTTCTAAAAATATTATTATACTTTTTTCTTAAATTGTTGAATGATTAAATGTAAATAGTCGCGTGACACCATATGAAGTCACATGATCGCGCATCCGGAACGCGCAGAGCCTTGGCAAGGCTGGGTTAAAAATCTTGTCTAGTAGGTTGACAAATGTTGCAATGGGTGGATGCAAATGTCGGAAATTATATCAATGAAATGCTGTTGAGGAGGCGAAACCGAATGTATAGTTGACATTGGTATGACTGATGGTGGGCGGTGTTGAGCGGATTGGTTTGCAAAAGCTTGTAGCTATTAGGCACAGATTATATCACTTGGTGAAGCGAGTGGGAAAGTAAAGGAGTATGTAAATCTGTCGTGGAGAGTTGTTAATTACTCCCACCAGGACACAGAGTGCTATATAAACTATATTTGAAATAACAAAATCTAGTGGTTGGTATTTACGTCAAAGCGCATTTATACTAACCTCACAATTAATGGGAGATTAGTTATTTTTTTTGGGTGGAAGGTTCCGTGGAAAAGGTGGCTGAATTGCACGGGTAAATACTGAGCTGAATGGCTATTCATCAAGGGGAATATATCAATGATCTTTCAAGTAACAAAAGAGGATAGGAGCGCTGTACAAGGTGTGGCCTGGGTCAGAGAGGAGCCCAATGTGCTAGATAGTCATAGACTCAAGTAGTACAATTAAACACACACACACACAATGGGAGATTAGTGACGTGTATTCTACACATCCCTGTCTTTACCATAATTGGAAGCACCAATTTCAACAGGCGGAAGTTGTCTATATTTTTTTTTATAATTTTTTGAATTTGATTTCATTTAGCCCGATTTGGCGCCTTAAGGCCTATGCAGGTGTCTACGAACTCTGATATTTACTTAGGAGGAAACCTTTGTGGTAAAAACCCCCTCAACTTTTCAATTTATATATAAACTTCTCAATTTATATAAACTTCTCAATTTATAATCACACATAACATCGTTCATCAAACCTTCCAAACCATCGCATTACGCGCAGAATCAAGCAGCATCATGGCTGCGTTTAACCAGCCGTCGTCCTCGGCGTCGATCGACCCAGGCGACTACCTTCACCCGAGCCTTCTTGGGATTGCTGCTGCAATGGAGCAATCAGAACGCGAACGAAAGCAGCGAATGAGCGTAGCTCAAGATTTCCTGCATACTATTGACGCTTGGGCAAAATCCAAGGTGGGAACTGAAGGCGCGACCCTAGTTGCGCCACTTATAGAAAACATTTCACCTGTTGTGACAGCATTTGCGATAGGCAACACCAATGCCAAAATTAACATAGGCAAGAAACCAGCACCCGAAACCACCCAAAAACCAATTCCTGGGCCTAGGGCGACAAAACCAGCCGAGAAACCCCGCCACGAACTTCCTCCAAAGCCACGCGAAAATGCTTCCCCGTGGGTCACTGTAGCGCGGAAGGCGGCCAAGCTCCCGGACCCGCCAGTTAATCTGGTCAAACATAGACCTGTCGTGCATACAATGCCGAAAAAACAAGAACCACCCAAAGAAGACAAAAGACTGTTCCTCCGATTAGGTCAAGGACACCAGTGGCGGAAGTTGTCACCTGTCACAATAAAGAAGATTGTAACTGAAAAAGCTGGGGTCGCACCCTCAGCCATCATAGCAATGACACAAGTTAGGTCTGGCCTAGCAATTGAGTGTGCATCAGACGCACTCAGAGAAACAATCCTGAGTGTTGGCGCTTCTCTCCAAAAGGAGGACATAACAATTGAGCCTGCCTCAGACTGGACCTCTGTCATGGTCCCTCATGTACCGGTTAACATCCGGACATTGGACGGAAGAATAGCAGTCACCAGCGAAATGGTGAAGACCGAATGCCAGTCAGTGTGTGGTGTCGCGCCAATACAGGCGCGCCCAAATGACATAAAGCTGGGTCAGTACTCCACCAGTTGGATTGTACACTTCAAACAGGCACCAGCCAACCTAAAGTTCAGGCTGTTCAACGAGAGTGGACCAGCCATACCATTCTCTCGTAAACGGCCCATCGAGCAATGTCAACGCTGCTGGGGTTATCACTCGACAAGGAACTACGTCAAAGGACAGCGGTGCGTGAAATGCTCGGGCACGCATGAAGCAGCAGAATGCACAGCCGACATTCCCAAATGCTCAAACTGTGCTGGACCACACGAGTCAACACATTTGGACTGCATGGCCCGTCCAAGGCGATACCATGGCCAAGTGACTTCACGATCACCGGCAGAGCTACGAATTATTCGAGAGCGAGGACATCGAGATTTTAAGGCCGCAATATTAAGATCTCAAGAAAAAGGTAAGGCCCGCGAGGTCATTAATATACCAGAAGAAACGATGGTTGATAATGAGTAATACACCAAATTCTCACAAGCACAACCGAAAATATAGCACCCTTCTATTTCACCAAGTGAACGTGGGAAAGGGCGGACCTAATATGGACATAGCGCTGCAACAGGCGTGGGACGCAGGAGCGCACGTTGTCATGGTACAAGAACCATGGACATTGCAAGAAGATGGGGAGTATAAAACGAAAAATCATCCTGGCTTTCACAGTCACAAGCCCATCGGAGATACAGGCGGTCGCCCAAGAGTAATCACCTTTACCCGGAAAGGTCTCGAAGCCTCACAAATACATACGGCTCCCACAAGACAAACTTTGGACTACTGTTTCGTTCAAGTATCTGGCCTGACTTTTGTAAACGTATACCGTGCACCTGGGCCAAGCGGTACCTTAGAACCCTTACTCCAATGGACGCCCCAAGGCCCCACGGTAGTCGGGGGAGACTTCAATGCGGTCTCGAAACACTGGCAACCCCATGCACCAAGGCAATATGGCAGCGGCGACCAGATCATGGACTGGGCACTAGCGCGGGACATGCAGTTAGTAACCTCAGCCGGCGTACCCACGCATCGAGATGGAAACGTCCTAGACTTAGTGTGGAGTAACACCTTCGCTGAGGCGTCGGTATCAAATTAATACAACTGTACATCGGATCATATGACTATCGTAGGATCTGTTCAGGTGACAAAAATGGCAGACCTCAACGCTGTCTCACAGGATCTGCGAGTCCGTGACCAAGACCTTGGTAAATTCGCCCAGTATGTCAAAGCCTGGGCCAAGCCTGGCCCCATACGCAACGAGTTGGAAATTGAAAGCCAAGTAGCGAACCTGCTGGAGGCTCTGGGGGATGCACGCAAGGCAGTGGGACGGAAACCAGTGAGAATAGCCGGGAAATCAGCGCCATGGTGGAATGAGGAGTGCAAGAAAAAGCACCTCGAGTTCATGGAATCCAGAGACGACTCAGAAAAAGCAGCCCTGGCCCGGAAAAGGTTTAGAGCTACAGTCAAAGTGGCAAAAAGGGAACACTGGAGAAAACAGATCGAGAATGCCATCACGGACACCCAGGTATTCAAGATAATACAATGGGCTAAACCCAAGCCATGTCGAGAACCTCCTCCTCTGAAGGTCGCGGAGGACAAATGGTTATCAGACCCACTCGAGAGGGCAGAAACCCTGAGGGACATCTTGATGACTAGATTCAACGCAGCCCACGATCTCTCCACATGGGAGACGGGACAACCAGAGACTATTCCGTGGAACCCAATATTGTCGACAGAGGATGTAAAATCGAGCACCATTGGAACAGGCGACAAGTCTCCAGGAGCGGACAGAATCACGGTTCGGCTGCTCAAGGCGTGCTGGGAGCAAATTGGCGAACAAGTGAAGAAACTCTTTCAAGCTTGTTTACAGCTTGGACATTTCCCCACTATGTTTCGAGTTGCAGAGGTCATCCTCCTCCCTAAGCCAGGACGGGACCTCGCAACAGCTAAAGGGTGGCGACCAATCTCTCTTCTATCCTGTCTTGGGAAAGGTTTGGAACGACTTGTAGCCAAGAGAATGGCCTGGCTAGCAATCGAGCACCGAGTCGTTCCTCAACAGCTGTTTGGTGCACTGCCTGGTCGCTCAGCAGTTGACTTGGTCTCCTGCGTCATACACGATGTAGAGGCGGCAATGCGATACAAGAAGGTAACGGCCATGGTTACTCTGGACGTACAAGGAGCGTTCGACGCGGTCCTGCACAAACGGCTGATCCATCGATTGCGGAATCAGGGATGGCCAAGGATACTTTGCCTGTGGATAGAATCATTTCTAACCCAACGAAGGATAAGGGTGCGACACCGTGATGGAACCACGCGGGACAAAGTTGCAGAGTGCGGAGTCCCACAAGGGTCGCCGCTATCGCCCCTTCTGTTTTTATTATACATCGAAATCTTGATGCGAGACGGAAACAAGAGCACAAAATTCGGGTACGCTGACGACATCGCTATACTCAGCATAGGGAGCACCGCGTCTGAAGCAGTGGCCGAAGCCCAGAAAGAAGTCGACAAACTCGTCCAATTAGCGAGCGAAAACCAGATAGACTTTGACCCGGCAAAGTCTGAACTACTGTTAATTGGAGGTGGGCCAAGGAAAAAGCTGAACACCGCAGGTCTAGCTGTCCAGATCCAAGGCCACTGCATAGCCCCGTCCCCGTACGTGAGATGGCTGGGAGTATGGCTAGATTCTCAACTCAACTTCAAGCAACACGTTCAGGAATGGTGCGGGAAGGCGCAACGTATAACACAGTCTATACGACGGATAAATTCGGTCCAGCATGGCGCAGCTCCGGGACCGATGATTAAAGCAGTGCAGTCCTGTGTCCTAAGTACGGCACTATATGGAGCCGAAGCGTGGTGGCCAGGTCTCACCCGAATCACAACCCAGCGGGACAAAATGGTTGGCACAAGAGTAGGCTGGCACACTGATCTCCTCGACAGCACTATCTTGAAGGCAGTTCGAGCTGCGCTACCGGTGTGGCGAACTACACCAAAAACGGCGCTACACAGAGAGTCGGGTATTCCCCCATCTGCTATTATCTTACAGCAGAGAAAAATTCTAGCTGCCGCACGGATTCAAAGGCTGGACGCGTGGCATCCTTTAGCATTCAGGTCTACAGAGGAGCCAAAAGATACAGTAAGCCGCCTAGGTCTCCGCATAGGTCAGAGGAACCGGCCATTCAAGTGCCCAGAAAGGTACCTCACGCGACTTCAGATCAGCGCCAAAAATATGCCGATGGCCGAGGGCCCCGGCAAACTGTATTTCCCAAAAGCTGAGCCCATCAGACAGCTCATTGGCGGTGACAAGTAGCAAGAAGCAGCTCACGCTAAGCAATGGATAGCAAGCCTGTCGGATGAGACAGTTTGCGCTTACTCAGACGGCTCATCATGTGGACCTGCTAGATCGGCGTGGGGATACATCTTATACAAAGGAGGCCAGATGATTGGGAGTGATGCCGGTCCTCTGCCAGGGGCGGAGGTGTACGATGCCGAAATCTTTGGCGCCTAAAAAGCCCTCGAAGGAGCGATAGGAAAAGCGGGCAGCTCTCCGATAAAAGTGCTCCTCGATAACTCCATAGCCGCAAGAGCTCTTCAAACCGGTCGAACGAAATCTTCTCAGGCGGTGGTAGACATATTCACAAGACTGGTACGACGAGCCAGATCAGTTGAAATCAGGTGGATACCAGCCCACTCAGGGATCACTGGAAACGAGGAGGCAGACAGACTGGCGAAGGAAGCCCTCAGGAAACTCCCGGCTGAAACGACTACAGATCCCTCAACAATTAAGGACGGACTTAAATACACCTTCGCAGCCCTCAACCGGTTTGTCAGGCAAAGGTGTGAAGAAGCGGTGGAATCCTGGTGGCTAAAACATAGACCTAGCCGCTATGAGGAGTTGGATCTCCGAATGAAACGAAAACGTCCACCAGAGCTAGCACTTCCGAGGTGGGCGCATCACCACTTGGTCGCAGCGAGGACGGGACATGGTGATTTTAGGAACTACTATGAAAGGTTTGGCCACGAATGGGAAAACTGCAAATGCGTTTGCGGAAGAGAGAAACGTCCCTGGCATTTTGCCGAATGTCGGGTTGCTCTACGGCACTGGAGAGAAGAGAAGCATGAACCACCACCGAGTGGACGGGAGATGCTGGCAGAAAAGGGAGGGGGTAAATTTCTCCAGTTCTTAACAGTAACTAAGTGTTACGAGATGCAGAGCGCAAACCGGGAGGATTAAGTCCTGCCGGAGGAAATTTTCCACAGGACTAAGGGCCACGAGGAAGGAGAAAAGGCGCAGGGCGTTTTTTTTTTCGAAATTTAATTAATTATCTATGTCTTCTACAAATAGTTTCTGAGAAGCAAACTATGTACCTAGGTTGTAGTGTGGGCCCAGGGAGCACAGACCCGTATCACGCCTATTGGGTGTAGGGCATAAGCCTGATACGTAATGTATTCAATTCAATTCAATTTTTCAATTTATATACACTTTAAGTTTGTGTTACCTTCACGAAGTGCACTAATACTGTTATATCCAGTGCGGATACCGTCCACTTCATTGCTACTGGCAGGGGATCACCTTTCCCCTGCTTTCCCCTCTCTCCCTCATCGTGGCCTCAACTTCAAGCGTCAGTCGAAACTGCTCTAGCCATCCTTCCTGCTGGATCCATTTTGTTATCCTTGCTATATCTTTTGGACTGTTCATCATGGCCTCAAATGACCGGTTCTCTGCCTTTCTTAGTATTTCTCCTCTTCCTTTGGCCCAGCTGGTGCAGGCCATGATCATATGCTCCACATTCTGGGACGGATCTCCACATTGGCATCGTGGGTTATCTACTCCTGGAACTTTTCTTCTGTGCAGATAAGAATTGAACCCAATGTGTCCGCTTCTTATCTGCATGGCTATGCTACTCTGGGCCCTGCTTAGGTGTTTATGGATACTAGAAGGTGTTCCTCTTTGGCTCATTCCTGTCTTCCCCGTCTTTTCATCTGTGTAATTTTTTTTTATAATTATTTAACGTCGTGCTAGCTCACAAGACGGAAGTTGTTGATGAATAGGTGTAGTGTTGGAATGACGCATATCACGTGATGCTCTGTAACAGTACATAATGATTGGCTAGTTATAACAGCATGAAATATTCATGCTTCTTCACTACAAAAGGCTATTCACTGATCGAAGTGAATTCAAGGGAGATGCTACGCACTGGTGGGCGTTGGACCATATTTCCCAATCTAACCGAGGAAGAAAGGACAGCTGATTAGATTAGATTTTTATTATTGTCCTGATTTAAGGATCATGGAGGACTTCTCGAATCTGCATGAAAAAGTCGGGTCACATTTGGTAAACTCAAGTATAATTACTTTGAATTTCGTTCTCCTAGATAGTGAGGGAACTGGACACATACTGTTGGAACAGTAGTCATGTGCACTCTAGTAATAGGTGGAATCTGTATTAAACTATTGTAGCAGTAGTGCAACTTACGTAATATTCTCTTGGCATTCTTACATGACATCAAGAGGATTAGAACAGGTAGATAAAAGGAATATATGTGAACGTTATTATATCGTTTTATTAAATCTATTTATTACCTTTTATTTACGCGCGTATACCGTATTGTACCAACACATACCTCATACAGCCATTAGGAACCTCTTGCAATCTATTGGGAGGTACGGTATCATACTAGTGAATGATGATATGGATCAAGCATACCTTGTGACACTTGTGCACGTTATTATGATGAAGACACGTTAAAATTGTATTAAATCTTTCTATTAACCTAGTTAGGCGCCGGCAAAGACGAATTCTTCACATTCCAGTGGTGCCGGTGTAATCGCTCAATATGCTCTGCATACCTGGGATAGTCAAGAAGAATCACATTCGAATCGGAGTCGAAAGCAACCTGAAGCACATCTTTTTCGGATTAGGTCCTGGTCATCGATTTGTAGCCTAATCGTGCTATGTTTCAGGCTACTGTTCCAATTATTCATGGGGTCATCAACAGGGTTGTGAGTAGTTTCGGTTTGGTGTGGGTTGTTCGATTGATGCCTGAGCGTGTCGCATAGTAGTCAGACATGCGACTCGAGTAGCATATGCACGGTAAACCTCAACCCCAAAATGATGATACGAATCAGGCTTTACATGCTACGCCCTGTATGGCTAGCGTGATTGGAATATGGGGAATTTACCTGTAGATAGATAAAGACGTTATAGCCCTCTGATAGTTGGCACAAGTTTTCTACAATATTATATCGGAATCAATACTAGCCTCTCATTAACCAATCTCATGAATTATTTCCAATATCTGTGATAACAGACATACTTATACAAAGTTTACAAACAAGTTTAAAGCCGATAACATCTCCATTTGACGACTTCTCGACAATGCCTCTCTTACCAAACTCATCTGAGTCCTCAACCTCTCTCTAACCACGCATCATCTCGCCCCGATGACCAATAAAGAAGTTGCTCCAATTGCATACAGGAGCTGTCTCATTAATTTCCAGCCATCTTCCACTATACATTTACGACGCTACATATACCCGCAAGGAGGAAATCAAGTCGAAAAATACAAAGCCCGAGTCTTGGCTTATAGGGACCTGTTGCTCTAATGAGACAAACAACTTGAGGAAGAACAGACGCCTTAGGTGCGGAGCGAGAGGGGGAATAAGTCTCTGAAGATCATGTTGGAACTGATATTCTCGAGGGGTTTTCAACTTTAGAAGGTTTGTAGGCGCCAAGACTGAGGTTTCGGCTCATTAGCCAGAAAAGCTTCTTTTGTCGATGAGTCAACGGCACTCCCCAGCGCCCTGAACGGCACGAAAAAAGGTGGGCTAAGCTACTATACAGCAATCACGCTCTATCAAGACTTTTCTGAAAATTCAGCACCACCTTCGGGAAGGAGTTGGAAGGAGGCTAGAAAGGCAGAGGGTGAATTTCCAAAGGTAGACACAAGTCTGCAGCGCCCAGCTGGCCGGCCTCATCGAACGCTTCGGAAGGATCACTATGTCTTCGGATTTATTCCTAATGTCGGTATCAGGAGAGCTCCGCACCCAGTGGCTTTTGCGATTTTTCCCGGCTGCCATACACCCGCAAATGGCCATCGTTTCGTTGGCTGGAGAGGGGAGATAATGAAGGGCAAAGGGCTCCTTCAAGTGTATGATCAAATGAGGACTTGTGAGGGGCGGTACTGTTTGAGGGGAGCTGTATGGGAGGGGATATACTACGGGTATATGTATCCTTGGCCTGTAGGCAGAGAAGACCTGCATGTCCTACATAGTCATAGACTCAGACGGGACAATAAAATGAATTAATAATGGTAAAAATATTTAGTGCAATTGCAATCAAAATGTATCAGGGTTGACAAGCGTCTACTTGGGAGAGCGAGCCAGACGCTGCACCATCCGACATAGGAGTTTGTAAACCATCCTAAGTTACAAAAACACGCATGTTCCAGTACGTTGATGATCGGCTTAACCCACAAATCTGCACTCTTGACCGTAACGTTACGCGGCGTTCAAATGTGTCCCTCTCGCGGCCGTAAGATGGGTCAAGCTACTACTTCGCTTTCCATATTTAGAAATATGCCAGAACCAAGATATCTCTATCATATCCACTTGGCAGTAGCATCTGCTTACCAAAACTCCCTCCGCTATGTTAGGCTGTGCCGCAAATCTCGGACCCTACGTTACCGGACGAGTAGTATGTAAGACTACCAGTCGCTTCATCAACGTGATAAATCTGCATGCCTGTCGGTAGTACCGGATAGTTTAAACAAGCAAGATCTATTGTAATTCAAATGGCTCTTCCGTTTCGTAGTTTTTCCATAAAAGGATATTCTGGACTTTTTCCTAAATGTCTATCATCGTGAAGCATGAGGTAATCTGGATTAAATATGCTTAAGGTAACTAGACCCTTTCATGTAGATCCTAGAAGCCCTCCGTGAAGGGCAAGACTGAACACCTGTACGCGGTGTCCTCTACGAACCTGGGAGTGAAATATTCTCCTAGAGCCAAGTTCAGTCAAATTTCGCAATACCGAACAAGCTGGCCCACGAGGCAATAATTCAAATTACTCCACCACGTCAAATTTTCACTCCCAACGAAATCGATTCCTACCTAAGCCTCATCAAGCCTACAAGTACGACCTAGTACATCCTCATTCCAATGACCACACCTCTCGTCGACCTTCTCTGGCCTCAGTTGACCGCCAAATACATGCTCACGCCGATATTTACACCCGACGGAGGAAGCAAAGCGTGGCGCACAAATCTGGGAGACTGTTCTTTGGGATGAACGTGAGAGGGATCAGGAATAGTTGAAAAGATGATGCGAAGGAAGGATATAACCTCGAAGGGCGTGAGATTCCAAAATTTGGTAAGGAGTTTTACGAATTAGGCTATGTGCGCGCCAAGACTTCGCTTGCGAGATTGAAGTTGACACTATAAAAACAAGAAAACGATGGAAGGTGTTGTGGTCCGCCCCCTGGTGGTGTTCTCCGGTATAGTTTGAGTAGCCTGGGCACCTACTCCACTTAGGAAGGAGACATCTCAGACTACATTTCGCGCGGAGGAAAGTTGAAAGATGATGGAGGCATGTCTGGATAACTCAGGGTTTTTGAGACGTTCCCCGGGGTGGGTATTCACGGATGAGGGTTGACTTGGGGTGAAGAAAAAGACACCATAACTTCGCAGTGGTACTTGCAAATGAAATCTGAGGTATGAGTGCACTTCCTTTACGTTGAATCATCTATTCTGTACTTTTCTTTGACATTGTGTCATAGCTAGATAGCTTCATACGCAATTAAAATCTGATGCAAAAAAATATATATATATCTCACACCAACCGAGACCCCCTCTGGTGCAGTCTCGCTGACGAGGGTCAACCATTATACGTAAGCGCACGTGCATGATAGTGGTATTTGCCAGTGAAATCTAGTGTAGCTATCTCTGAAGGCGAAAGAATCATGTAACGTGAACTCATAGCACTGATCCTGACTTGGCCAGCAAAGACGAATTCCTCTCCTACCAGCAGCGCCAGTGAGAATACCCGCTACGCTCTGCATATCCGGGAGAGCCAGGAAGAGTCGAAATCATAAGCAAAGACGAGCATATCTAAATTCGACGGCTTCTCAATGTCGGTCCTGCCATTCTCTTACAGGCCCCTAAACTCGACATATCCATACACTACTTAGCCTCAAGACGGTTCAAGTAGCTGCTCCAATTGCAAACGGGAGCTTGGCCCGTTAATTCCCGGCCACTCTAACTACAGATTCATTTGGCTATGTAAACCCGCAAGGAGAAGTTTGATCATGTATACATAGCTCGGGTATTGGCTCAGGTAGGACCTTGTTCTACTGGTACAAACAGCTTGAGGGAGGATATGCGGCTGAGATATGGAGCTAGGGGAGGAAGGAGCTTCTGAAAACTATTCTGAGACTGGTATTTTGGAGGTTTTCAACTTTAGAACGTTTGTGGGCGCCAAGACCGAGATTTCGGCAAATTAGCCCGAAGGACTTCTATGGTCCGTGAGTCAACGGCTCTCTTCAGGGCCCTAGACGAGACAATAGGAGTTGGGCTAAGTAACTTTACAGTGAATACATTTTGTCATCCATATGGGTCAAAATGGGCAGCGTGTGATCTTCATGGGCACAATCAGATCTGCAGCGTCCAGCTAGTCGGCCTCCTCGAACACTTTAGAAAAGTGGCTATGTCCTCGGCGATAGTCCTGATGTTAGTATTAGGCCGGCCGGCGCTCAGTGGTTCTTGCGGTTTGCATAGCTATCATGCACTCGCAAATAGCCTTTGTTTCGTTGGCTGGAGAGAAGAGATGACGTAAGGAAAAGGGCCCCTCTTAGTGCATGATGGAATGGAGACTGGTGAGGGGAGCTGTGTAGGAGCATGGGAATGGACAAACTACTTGTACTGGTATCCTTGGCTTGTAAGCACAAAATACTTGCATAAACTACACAGTCTTAGGCCGAGAATGAGCAGTGCTATACAAAAAATCGAAAAACCGGTCATGTGTCAAAGCTAGACAGCTGAACTCACACAATATTGTTAGAAAAGAGACCAAGATGGATGCCTCGGGCGTTCAAACTTGATGCAGGAGTTGCTTGATCAGAACATGGTCGCAGGCCGTGCATATTTAGGTTGTTGGAGGAAGCAGACGTCCATCACTCTTTACATCTCGATACGTCAGGCTTTACCCAAGCAAATGATCCGCGGTCAGCATTTATTTGACTGTTAAAACTGTGCCTGCAGCTCTAATGCCATGGACTACCCAGCGCACCTGCAGCCTGTTAAATTGACGTCCGTGCGCTTTATGGCTTGAGATTTGTAGACCGCTTCAGAGTTTCCGTCTCACCCCAGCTCAAGCTGTGTTGGATTAGCAAAGCCCAAATCTCAGCTTTCCCCATTAATTCTAGAGGCTAGTTTGCGCAAGTCCTGCGCTGAAGCAGAGAGGCTTCATTTCTATCCATGCTGGTGTCGCTTGCAGCGGGCTAAGACGGGACATTCCTTTGCGCGCCGCGTCCGTGAGAGCCAATGTGACTGGAGCCTGTAAAAACATGGCTAATCTTCGCCTTGGACATCCATGACGCTTGAGTGGCGCAACGACGTCCTCGACTTCATCGTTGCCTGGGCGGTTGGCACAATAAGCCGACATTTTATATGCAATTTTCGAGAAATAGGCTGCCGAGTTGACTTACAGGATCTTCAGGCCGCCTGTAAATAAGGGGTCTCTCATGCCCATGACACATGGCACGCACAGAATTCTTGGTAGGGCAGAAGGCTTATTCCAATTCTTGAAAATAACCCGTCAAAGGAAGCATCGAGTTCTGCGCATCCCTGACCCCTCAATATGAACATGGTCAGCTTTAACTGATGAAGGATCAGCGCGCACGTCCCGACAAGCACGCATGTAGCAAAGTGGCTGTTATTTCGAGATGAACCTATAAACAAACAACTGGTCACCATCAGTCTACACCTGGAGTCTCCCAAAATCCAAGCCCGGCTGCTAACCTGAAGTCCGGAAGCGCGGAACGGAGTATACCCAGCCAGGCCTCTACAGATAACGCGCGCACATGCGGGTCGATGCCCTAAGTTAGCGCTCAGCGTTACACAGGCCAACTCTCACTCGGGTGAATATTTCCCGTTGCACATGGGCAGGCTGTGCCCTGATCATTGTGGCGGCAACGATGTGGGCCAATGGCTTTTCAGGCCAAAATCGTTCTGTCAACCCATCATAAAGTCACCTGATCTCATGGCAAATAACGGCTCAGCTAACAAAAGCTTTGCTAACGACAAGCATCCAACCGGTTCAGGGATCTGCAATAATTGAATTAGTACTTATGTAATTTAGTCTATACGCCACTTAAAACTGCCCGCTATTACGTCAGAAAACAAATCAGTTGCATCAGTGGAATAAGATTGTTTCCGAGTTCAAAGTCCCTGGTAAGAGATTCAGCTTTCTTTTTTTCTGAGCCTCTACGATCTACGTTTCTTCCAAGCGAATCAAGGTCGTACAATTCGGTGATAGTTAAAATAGATCTATGAGGTTTCTAGATTTTGCTGGAAGTCATTTATTCGTACGATATTCCAGATTTAGCAACAAAGCTGCTCTCAGTAACACGTAGCATTGTGATGGTCAATGGGCTGAAACATGTTCGAGAAGACTGCTGTAACATGAAGTTACCGTTACATTTGCTACATTTCAGCCATACTTTACCACTTAGTTGTCAAGAGAATCTCGGCCAGACTTCAAGGTCTAAGCATTTAGTTTACCAAATATCTGTTGCATAGAATAACAAAGACGCTCAAGTCCAACTTGAGTCGGTCACGGGGTTGCGTGGAAGTTTGCATAGGGCCGAGGCTAATCAGGATTTCTACAATCTCACTAGCACATAGCGATATTGGCGCTCAAGTAGGCTGCAAAATTTGCTCAATAGGTTGCTAAAGCGATTAGTTGATTTTAGCGAGAGGCATGAAAGCTAAAGAGGATTCAACAGCTAATTTAATGTTTGAAAGTTATCTCTTTGAAATAAAAGTTTCTCTCGTTATTGTAATTTGAATCGAAAATTGCCAAAAAACTTTATATGCTGGCTACAGATACATATTGAGCTGCACAGTAGCTCCTAATGTACTCTGCGCTGAAAGTCTATATCCGTAAGATCATTGTAAAATTCCAGTCAGAACCATCTACTTATCAAGAGTGTTGTACAAGTCACGGCAACACATCAGACAGGGTTGCTTTTCTCGAAATGCATGGTTGCCCAGTTAAAAAGAAAAGCTTTGCAAGGAAGGACCACAGAAATAACAATGACAAAGCCATCAGAATCATTGAATGGCATTGAAAAGGATGTGGCTTCGGATGGGTATTTTAGCCATCAAAAGCCTAAGTTCTTGGGAATAATACTTTTATACCGTTACATGGGTGAGAATCATATCTTCGTTGAAGGTCAGGTCGATCATAGCCAATTATCACTGCTAATTTCATTCTTGACATCATTGCCGTTTTCGTTATCATTACTGACATGAACAGGTCTGTTTGAATAGGAATACGAATAAGATTGTTGACCAGCTTGTGGTGATGCAAGCTGTACACTTGATGGAAATGGGCCTGCCGCTTGATTGGAACGACTGGGGTGAAGGTTGTTTTCGGTAGGGCTTGGGATACCGTAACTGTTTAAGTATGGCCCGGATATTGGAGCCATGAATATTCCAGATGAAACGTTAGAGTTGCCACGTTGGTGGCGAAGAGGTGCCTGAGTTGGCTCATTGTGATCATTTGGACACGTAGATCCGTTATTAGAGGTATTACGGCCTTCGTTGCCTTGTATCTTGGCCTGGATTCGACGGCCGTATGGAGTTGAGCGGATAGCGGGAAGGTGGGGCCGAATAGCTTCAATGAGCCGAGTCTTCATTGATAGATTTGCATAGTCAAGGGCTGTCTGTATAACGTAATTCGCGAATGAATCACGAAGTAATCTATCAAGCTCGCTAGGTTGGAGCATCTCTTCAATGAGACTATCTTTTGAAGCCTCTTGAGCACAGCGAAGGCACTTTTCGATGACATTGGAACTGAATTTCTGTTTTGAAAGCTGACCAACCCTGCCTTTAAACATTGCGACAAGTGGTTCTGTGAAGATAGACTCGTTCAAGTCAAGGATGTATTGTACAACATAATTTCCGAATGGGTCTTGCACGAGGACATATGCATTATTTGAGATCTGACGTATAAGCCAAGCTTTCTGTTCGCCATCTGCATGATCTATGCAACGTTGAAGGACACAACAGCCGTGCCGATGAGTGCCGACGTCAACACAATGCTTTCCGACAGCGTCGAAGATGAACTGAGCATCATGGGATGTAAGCTTGTTTAGGCACTTCTGAATGACATGGTTCCCGTTAAGATCTTGAATAAGCTCAACTACTCTGTAACGGAGAGCAGCGATGATAGTCTCGATCTGGCCCTGGGTAGTGATATGCTCGATCATCTTTTGCAGAGCACGGGTTCCATGCTGATTGAGGGCAATACGCACCAGATCACGAGACGCATTTTCAATAAGAACAGTGCGTTCATTGTCATTGCAGTATTCTAGCAATTTTTGACATAGGTAATTGCCAAACGGGTCAGTCATCAGCTCAATCACGTGTTTATTTGTCTCAAGCCATATTTGGTGCACTTCATCAGGATTTCGCTCTTCGAGTTTTTTTTGTAAAAAGCGGCATCCATGTTGGTCTTTACATAGGGTATATATCTCTCCACCAAGTGACTCTAAACTCATATTGGCGAAGCGGTTCATGGCTAATGGCTCATTAGCTGGGCTAATACATATTCATTTTGTTCTACTTGCCTTCTCCATCATTCTGACGGCGCTGTTGAATGACACGTGCCTGGTTGTCGCGAGGGCTCGTCTGAGAGGGTAGCCGTGGGGTGACATATGTCTGTGTGGAAGTATACGGATAAGGATTAGAATATAATGTCTGTCCCATGTTCATGTTTTGAATGCCTGACATTAACATTTGCATATTATAAAATGGCTGCTGAGCTGGGTATGTTTGTTGAGAAGTTGGAGACAATGGAGTGTTAGCTGGAGGTTGACTCATGGGAGTCAATATCGGCCCAAATGGTGGAGCACTCGCATGTAGACCGGACTGAATTGATTGGTATCCTCCATTCTGCCCGTCCCTTAATCCAGCGCTTTCATTTGTCTTACCTTCACGGTTCAACCTATTGTTGACGGCACCTGGGGGTATACGGCCTAAGCTGGCATTGTGGTTGTGCAAATACTGCTGAGCATGAGATATAGATACATTATTCGGCGTGGAACTCCCATTAGTGCTTGCTCTTGTGCCTTGCACATCATTGTTAGAAAAAGTTGAAGTCAGCTTAGTTGGAGTATTAAGTGAATTCTTGATAGGCGATGTGACTTGAGATGCATTTTCTTGGGGCACAACGAAGGTTTGTTGGTACTTCAGATCCAGGGAATGTCGATAAGACTGACGAGATCGCGGGGTGGTCTCATTCGTTTTGTGCTTTGCTGAAGTGGCCGATCCACTAGGGCGTGTCCTATTGATCGACGTAATCTGTTGCGACAAGGAGGGCCGATGACGATTGACTAGTGTACTCCAACCAGTCGGTTCGGGTCCTGGTGACTGTGATAGAGCTAGATCAAGTGCAGCTGATGAAGCAGAGAGCTGTGTATGTTAACGGAGAATCAAAGAAATGGGCAAGGACAATTACCAGGCCAGGAAAGTCCTCACGACGAACAAGTATTGGAAAGTTATCTTCCGTTGCATTCATTTGCAAATAATTGTTTATGCCGCCTGATGTGGTGGAGTCATCCTCTCCAAAGAGAAACCGAGTAGTATTGGTCTGGTCCAGCGAAATCTCATGCAATCCAGATCGTGACTTAGTGACGGGCATAGAGTATCTATTTAGGCTATCGATGTAATAAATGTAAGCCACATCAAAAGAGGATTGGGGAATTGGGCACATGAGACAAGCATTTGATAGGATTGGATTTAGGTGCCTTGTGAAAATCAAAATACAAGGATTGACCAAGTTTTGGCATTAGACGAATCTAATGAGGGCTGGAATTGAAATTGCACTACACAAGGGTACAAATTATGCTCAAGGAATATCAAGCATTAAACACAGAGTAGCTGTGAATCCAAGGTCTTTATTGAAAAGCTCGATGGCACTTTCTTGCAAATCCTTGTACGTCTGAGGGCCCCAATAATAAGAAATATTGACAAGATATCCTGAAGTGCAAACTATTTTGCATGACTGCGCGTCAATAATAGAAAACTTCACTTGAAGTTTACAGTGGACCCTAAAGGGTCCAACTTAAGGACTAATAGTAGGTATTGTCGCGGGAAAACGCAAACGAGGATTGAAGCAACTTACGCGTTGGTAGATCGATGACTAGTAGGATCTTGCCTGACTGCTTCCGCCTTATCATCTTCATCGCTATTACTTCTGGAGCCAAGTACTGTAGTAGACGGAGGTTTTTCGTTCATTACTAGTCGGGGCTGTAAATTGTTTGACTGGGGGGATGTGATTTGAGAGCCTGATCTAGTTGGTCGATTATAAAGACCAGGTGGAGATGTTAAGCTAGATGCTGAATATCGATTTGGTCGTGAAAAAGCAGAGGGAAAGCCCGATGAAGACTCACGGTATTCTGGAGTCGTAGGCTCGGACTGATGACTTTGTCTGGAAGTACCGCTGCTCCTTCCCAAATCTTCTTGCATCTGTGCAAGCTCTTGTTCTTCCCGCCGTTGTTGTATATCTAGTAATTGCATCTCTGCTTCAAATCGTCTTTTCTGTTCTCGGAGTCGCTCGTATACAAGCTTTTTTTTTTCTAGCTGAACAACAAATAAGCGAAATGACAAAAAGCTCACACGGATAAGTCAAGTGAGATGGTTCATTCCTGGAGAATCCGGGTTCCAATTAAATGCTCATAATGGTAGTCGTAGAAAAGAGCAAAGGGATTCTAATGCTTACAAGTTGAACTTTGTGGAAGGTCTGTGAATATGCGAGTTAGCCATGCCTGGCTGTATATCGCGCATAGCGTCGAAGCAATCGGACACTTTCGAGAACATAGTTAGAGGGAAGTGAAGCGTACCGAGGGTCCGTAGTCTTGAGCATCCTGACCACCTCTCTGACTTGTAATTGAGGCGATCGAAGGCGCACACAAAGAATCAGCAGTAAATCTTCTCATTAATCCGCTGCGATTATCATGATGGAGGGAAGGGCCATTTCTTGTTGGTGATACCATGCCTCCAAGCAAGGTTGTATCGCTGCGCGGAGACTGTTGTTTGTGGAAACGCAGCTCATCAATTTGATTCGAATTGTTGTTTGAATATGACATGGCGCAGTAGCTTGATGTATCGATTAGATAGCTAGAGGGTATCAGCCTAGCGGCTCACAAAAAAATGCACACGGAAGAGAGTTCTAAGCGGGGTGCAACAGAGTTATCCCAAGGGTTAATTACTGCTTTTGCAACCATCGGACTCGATAGGTGGGGTCGGCCAGTTATACAATTGGAATTAGCTAACCTTCTGAACTAATAAGGCAGTGATGAGGATCGTAGCGCGTCATGGAGAAGATAGGAATCTGTAGGAGATAGTCCCGCAAGTGAAGGTGAAATACAAGGAGATATTGATAGGGAAGAAGAGAGGAGATGAGAACTTTGTTGTTAGCAACCCTGTCAGCTATTTCACACGCTTAAGTATGCTATTAGACATTTAGTCACCAGGATGACTTACAGCGAGCAAGCAAGCGCGCCAAGAAAGGCCCAGTCGGCTTTCCAGCAAAATGGGATTGTGTGGCCAGGGACAATAGCGAGGTAGCAAAGAGTAGGCGGCTGATGCTACTGCCACCTCGCAGTGGAGAGGGGAGGGATGTTCCGATTGGGATTGTTCGATTCTTCATGAGAAGCGGAAATCCCCCGTCCCCTTCCCAGGATGCTGGAAGGGTCGCCTGGGCTAGCGCAATCAGTCTACTTGAGGGTGAAAGCAACCTAAACCCTTCCCTACCTTGCCTCTCTGTGATCACGGCTCGTTGCAGTCTCAATGACGAAAAGAGCGGCGGATTGTCTGTTTAAGGCCCATGAGATGACTGCTCATTCGCCGATGTCCTGAGAAGAAGTCCACATCACGGAGGACGCGGCTGGTTGAGTGGAAGTTGAGACGGTGTGATCACCTTGGGGCCGCCAGATGATCATGGAAAGCCCAATTCTTGCAGCTTACGACCCGATCCCGGACTTTGAAGATCGAAGGAGGTGAAAGCCGAGGCCCTTCCTCTTCCCCGCCCCCACCAGCACCGGGTATTAATGCTTGCGCCGTCAATACTATTCGTTGTCAGGGTATCTCACTAAGCCAGAGGCAGTTCTCATCCTTACCCAGACTCTCTCAACCCCCACGAGCCCAGTGACATCGTATCTAAAGGCACCGAACACACTTTCTCACGGAGCGCCCCTTGTTCTTGTTGTTTCACCAAAGGAAACTATTGTCCACATACCACTGACTTGGAAGAAGTGCACACCGTGTACAAAAGCCTGTGACGCGGAAGCACAAAGAAAGAACAGATGCAGCAGGGAGTCCCCCCGTAACAGCCCATGAAATCAAATTTAGAACTTTCCGACGCAAGCAACAACGGATCTGTCCTGGACATGTCAGCCAAACTAGACTGAAGTGAAGCTCTGAGCTATATCGCCAACCAACTTAGGGCAGCGAACAGATCTCGCTGGACACTGCTCTGCCCGACCGGGCAATATGATTGGCATCGAAACCAGATGCAGCGCCATGGCTGTAACTGATCTCAAGTTCACGATGGGGGTTTTTATCGAAACCCGTCGGTTAGAAGCGAAGGCACCTGTTTGGAGCAAGATCCCTTTCTCACTAACAGCGTTGTCCCCGCCCAACGACAACATGCCAGTCACGCAGCTTACAGGACTAGCTTTAATCTTCGGTTCGCAGTAACATTGATCCACCCTAACCATTTGTTCGCCCACGGTAGCCTTGATAATTTTTAGGCAAAAGTTGTGATCAGTCATTGAGCCATCATAATATCTGCTCTGGACTAAAACTGTTAGTAATAGTGATCACTTGTTAATTGGTGACCAAATGTGTTGGCTGTGATAAACCTGATCGGACAAAGTCGAATTTATTTGCTACTTCCAGGTCAGCCTGAGTCCGACGGAGAAACTTTCAATCTTCCGCCCGCTACCTTAGTAATTTAAAATTCACGAACCATGTCGGTTGCTGCAATTACCACAGCTATCTCGGAAATTCCTCCGAGAACTGATATTTCTTCTTCTTATCAACAGCGATCTAGTCTACTAACATCCAGCTTGCTTGTTTATTTAGAATTATTCAAGACAGGCTTCGTAAAGGTTATCGCCCCTTGGATTTTATCTAGCATATCAGATATAGGCCTACTCGTTCCGTCATGTGATGTAAAGATATGCATGTGCGTAGAGGGTCTTGATAATATTGGGTGCAGATGCTGGCCTCTTCGCCAAATTAATTTGCAGATATGCAGTCCTCTTCTAGTTTACATATAGCCCCAGATAAAATTCGTGAATAGATTGACTAGCTTAATACGCCGATTTCGCCGCTTTGACCAAAGGGGCGTACGATGGCGGTCGGGCCGTGCTAGATTGTGAACAGCGATCTCCCGCTTTCCAGGCGATAGAGTAACAAGGCTACCTAGGGTCTAGCAAAAAGACCGGTCTTCATGGCATGTGGCTGCAACTTCCGGCCCGATAACTTGCTCTACATATTTACTATAAAATCCCAGGCAGAAGAACCGCTTCCGATTTATGATGTAAGACTCTAGGAACCAGCATCGATACCCTATCAGATCACGACTGCCATGTTCGAACTATTTTGAGGTTAAAAATATCTCAATTGTACATAGCTAATTCCTTGCATTGCCGGTCGGCTCGGTCGTACAAGTCCCGTTAGGAGAAAGCTGTCTGCTAGAATTTAGATGATAATTTTGGAATGAAGGATTGGTCGGTGACACTAAGGTCGACACTGTAATGACTGAGACATGGAATATCTTGCATCAGCGCGTACTGTTAATAATGTTACTTCAATGGCGTTATCTATCACAATTTATCAACATGTATTGTCGGAAAAGTTGAATTCTTAACCTTCTAGTGATACCGGTGTAATCGCTCAGTATGCTCTGCATATCTGAGGTAGCGAAGAAGACTTGCATCTGAATCGAAGCCAAAAGCAAATACAAATTGTTAGACTCTACGAGTCAATTGAATAATGAATGAAATAAAAGTAAAAAGTGTCAATTAATTCCTGGCTGCCATTTCTCTTACTGATACTATCTAGATTATGTACGTCTAGAAAATGGCAAATGCTCTATGTGTCCCTAACTTGTCCCCATGAATCGAGTTTCTCATGGTTTGGAACGAAACATCTCTAGTGAGAAGATATAGAGTTCCAATTGCTACAAACCAAGCAAAACAACTTTTTCCGAAACAAGTAACTCCAAGCTTTGTAAACCTAACTCCTTAAACTTTATATCTGACATTAATCGCCTCCAAACTATCCACAGTTTGATACTAATTCATACTGTGCAAATATAATCCTTTTACCCGCATGAAATAACGAAGGGAAAAGGACTTCTCTAGGTGTATGATCGAATGAGGGCTTGTGATGGATGATTGTTGGAACAGTAGTCACGTATACTCTAATAATAATCGGGATATGTATTAAACCATTGTAACAGTAGTGCAACTTATGTAATATTATCTTGGCATTCTCACATGATACCAAGAGGATTAGAATATATGGATAGAATAAATTATATGTGAATGTTATTATATCGTTTTACTGAATGTATTTTATAGTCTTTTGTTTACGCACGTATACCGTATTGTACCGATAGTGGTACTGTTTTAGGGGAGCTGTACGGAAGGCAAAGAATGGTATATGCTACTGGTATAGGTATCTATGGCCTGTAGGCAGAGGGGACCTGCATGTCCGATAAAGTCATAGACTGAGAAAGGACAATAAAATTACAATATATATCAGTGTATATTTTATCTCGCTAATTCGGAAATATTTTGTGATGTGTTATATGATGAATACTGTTCCCACCAGAGACAGTATTACCTCTGTGAATTTTACCAACACTTGTAGTCATCCAAAATGATTAGCCTTCGTCAACGTCATATTGCCTAACTCAGTCAAGGATATCAAAAAATTCAGCACTTTTGCTTGCCCAACTATAGCATGACTTGATGACATTTTCTGGAGTCGTTTGATGAAAAGAAGGGTTTTAGTATGTGACACTTTTCAAGTTGATTCAATTTATCACATCAACGTCTTTAGAGTATGGATTAAATAGATTTAACACCTGTCTGCGACGTCCTGTACGATTGTAGGAGTCAAATCTCCTCTCAGAGCCAATTTCAATCAAATATCATAACACCAAAGAAGTTTGTTCTAGTCTGTGATTCTAGACTCTCGTTCACATTAGTCTTCCACTTTCAAAAAATCGGTCCAGACCGGATTCTTTTCAAATGTAGAGGTTAGAAATGTAAAATCCTTAGTGCAATTATTATACCTCTCTTTGACTTAGTTGTTGGCCCAAGTAAGCTTCCAAATACACGCCGTCGACAGAATACCCGCAGGGAGAAACCGATCGTGGCGCATAAACTTAGTGTGGCAGATCTTCGGGATGGAAGAGAGATGTGCAATATTATGCTGAGGATGTATTGTCTCATAAATGATGGGATTCCGATAACTCGGTAGAAGCTTCTTGCATTGAAAAGCACTCAACCCGCCACGACCTCGTGTGCTTCAATATAGACGACACTTTGAATGTAGTGCTGGCTAAATGGTGTAGCGGTATCTACTTCGGACTATTTTCTCACCCATGGTACGGAAAGCTCTTCTCAAACTCGGCTTGAGTCAGGAAATGGCTTGTTCGATTGCAGAAAAGATCGACGATAACTAACATGATGCTCGTCAGCGGGAAGAGGCAGGCACACTTAGATAATCAGAAATTTTGGGAGTTAATTTTGGAGGGAGCCCAGATGCGACGGTCAACTGTTTGGTGTAAACAAAAATACCTCACAGTGGTGTTTTGGGAGGAAGTCCTGAGGTTGAATACCTCTGAAATCAGGAGATTTAAGCCATGATATAATACCAGAGAAAAAGTACATTTTCGGTAACCTTGGGTTTGGTGTAGCAATGTAATGTATTCTCTCTCTGTCTATTCATTTTCTACATGAGCACTATATTGTGATTCAATTGTGGGCAGCCCTTGCTCTAAGCACAGGCCATTCATCCAACACTTTTCGAGGTCAGGTGACATAACACAACGTGTTACTGCAGCCTAACTGGGTGAGGGGATGACAAGGCAATCGTTCATCATCATCATACATAACAAATGACTCAATGAAAAGAAGGAGCATTCATGCCTCAGATTTCATTTTCAGGTAATATTACGGAGTCATGGTGGCTTTTTCTTCACCCCAAGTCAACCCTCATCCGTGAATACCCACCCAGGGGAACGTCTCAAAAACCCTGAGTTATCCAGACATGCCTCCATCATCTTTCAACTTTTCTCCGCGCGAAATATGGTCTGAGATATCTCCTTCCTAAGTGGAGTAGGTGCCCAGGCTACTCAAACTATACCGGAGAACACCACCAGGGGGCGGACCACAACACCTTTCATCGTTTGCTTGTTTTTATAATGTCAACTGCAATCTCGCAAGCGAAGTCTTGACGCGCACAGAGCTCAATTTGTAAAACTCCTTGCCAAAATTCAAAATTGCACGCCCGTCGAGATTTTATCCGTCTTCCGTGTCATCTAGTGAACTTGTTCTGATCCCTATCATCTTCGCTTCAAAGAACTGCCTCCCGAATTTGTACGCCACGCTTTGCTTCCTCCTGCGGGTATAAATATCGGCATGGACGCATATTTTGTGATCAGCAGAGGCCTTAGAAAGTCGACGAGAGGTGTGATCATTGGAGTGAGGATGTACTAGGCCCTACTTGTAGTCTTGATTAGGCTTGGGTAGAAGTCGATCTCGTTGAGTGTGGAAAATTGACGTGGTGGAGTATTTTGAATCATTGCCTCATGGGCCAACATGTTCGGTGATGTGTGAAAGGACATCATATTGTTGTTCACAAATCTGGGTACGAATATGACATAATATTATATCTACAGATGAGAAAGTTATCGACGCGCGCGCGACATGTTATTTCCCACCGAGCGCGTTTTCCCGTGACACTAGCGCGCTCTTGTTCAAAGCCGGAGCCGGATATTTGCGAATCCACACAAAATGCTGCAAATTGTAGATCAGATTGGATGCACATTACAGTCCTAACTGAATCAATAACTATTGAGGACACCTAGAATCTACATGAAAGATACTAGCTAAATTTTTGATGTTCCAATTGTTTAACTTTAAACTTTCCTCTCATAGATAGTGAGGGACAAGCTCTAGTGTATTCTTGTGCTTTCGGAATAACACCCTTGACTTCGAACTAAAAGCACGCCTGTAATCTGTATCACAGAATGCCTGTCAAGTCGTAAAGTCTGGGTGTAGGTTGGTTTTCAATTCCTTATCCAAAAACTCCTTAATAATACAAATACGCTAATGCAAGTCTGCCTAAGTAAACGACCATGATATGTCAGGGCATCACCTGACCTGGATACACATTCTACAGCCTGTAACACATTGCAGAATTTGACTGGACTTGGCGCTGGAAGAATATTTCACTCCCAGGTTCGTACAGAGGGAGGGAGAGGCGTGATTATTGAACTACTTGAGTATTACACTATCTAGCACATTGAGCTCCTCTTTGGCCCTGGCCACACCTCGTACAGTGCTCCTATCCTCTTTTGTCCCTTGAAAGATCATTTATTTTTGCCCGTAATAAATGGCTATTTATCTCAGTATTTATCCATGGAATTCTGCCACCTTTTCCAGGGAACCTTCTACCCAAAAGAAAGAGTAAATTGTAGCAATGAAAACTGCATGCGCGGGAAAAAGTCTCAAAATACCTGCAGCCCCAGCCAGGCGCGGCCTAGACACCGGGACCAAATGAGGTGCGCATATTCATCTATATCTCCCTTATCTGTAATATTGGAGGCCGACTTGGTCCAATCCACCGTCACCGTATCGGGTGGTGGGTACTCTCTGGAAACTCATAGGATGTCATTTCCTCCATGATCAAGAATTGATGATGAGTAGGGCTCCGACCAGACCATCTGATCTGATCGTGGTTAGCTTCATAATAATGGTGATAGCGAGGTTGTGTTGAGGGTTGAAGACGCTACAGACCACGAAAGCGATTGGGAACCCTCGTCGAAGTGAGGAATTTGTTACTCAATCTCGGCTACGAAGGCTTTATGGTGAGAACTGGAGGTTCGTAGGGGACATCACTACCGGGTGATGAGATTAGTTCTCCAATTAAATCTAAAGTAATCGGGTAAAATTATGCTAAGTCTAACTAGTTTATTTTGAGTAGATCCTGGAAGTCCTCCATACTTACAGCCCCAGATAGGACTACAACATAAATCTAATTTGATTTATCTCTGATTTCAATCTCTGGAATCTCAAATCATATGCCCACGCCATCACTGTATTCTTGCCTGTGGTGTCTGCGAGGGTCTTGTTGGAAGAAAACTCCTTAGGTCGGTGTTTACATTTTCCGATTTCCTTCTGCCTAGGCATATAATTCTCACGCACAATGATATTAAGAATTTTTAGATTGCGCCGTCTCAGCTGTGCGATTTAATGGGTCCCAAGAAAAAGTCAGCTGTAAGATTTGCAGAAACTACAGAATCGTTCAAAGAACGACAAGAAAGATTGGTAGGCTAGTGGAACCAGATCCTAAAAGAATTTAGACTCAAATTTACAGCAGACAGGAGATGTGAACCTTTCTAAATCTCACGTGTTATCGGAAAGTATTGTGTCAGATATTCCTGAAGATTTGACGCAGAAAAATCACAGAAATGAGCCAGATGATGGATTTTCTGCCCTACTGGAACCATTTTATGCCGGCAAAAGGTACCTACATCAGCATCATTTTCTAAAAAATTTCTAACTATGATACAGTTTAACCGATCCTATTAATACTGCTAAGGCAGGAAATAGAACCTTTTGACTTAACTCTAAGACTAACTTAATTTAGGATAAATGGAACTTATTACCCGCTTTTCTAAAGGTAAAGGGTCTTGTTAAGCAGCATATTGACTCTTTCAACTACTTCGTCGAACACGAAATTAAGGATATTGTCAAAGCGAACAAAGAAGTTACCAGTGATGTTGACAGTAATTTCAAGCTTGAGTCAGGGCTCTATCTGAAGTTAGTAGTCAAATTAATATGAGGATAGGTACACTGATGTCTATGTCGGAAATCCAGAACGATTGGATTATGATGATAGGAGATCTGTAAATGAGATAACTCCAAACGAATGCCGTCTTAGGGATATGACTTATGCCGCACCTATCAGAGTTGATGTTAAGTATCTACGAGGAAAGTCCATGGTATTCAGGAGGGGTGTTCCAATAGGCAGGTTACCTATTATGTTAAGAAGTTCCAAATGCCGTCTTGCAGGAAAAAATGACCGCGAAACAGCGTATATGAATGAATGTGCATTGGATCCGGGAGGGTACTTTATCGTCAATGGCACCGAAAAAGTTATTTTAGTGCAGGAACAGTTGAGCAAGAACAGAGTAATAGTAGAGACAGATCCGAAAAAGGGCATCGTATCTGCATCAGTCACAAGGTAAAGGTTTTATTCTTCGCAAATCAAAGCATGCTAATCAATTCAGCTCAACTCATGAGCGTAAGTCTAAAAGCTATGTCATTTTGAAAAAAGAGAGGATTTATTTGCAGCATAATATTCTACAAGAACCAATTCCTATTGTAATCGCACTCAAGGCATTGGGTGTACAATCCGATCATGAGATGTTACTTTTGGTCGCAGGCACAGATAGTACTTATCAGGACGAATTTGCTGTGAACTTTGAGGAAAGCTCTAAAGTTGGTGTTTTCTCGCAACATCAAGCTTTAGAATATCTTGGAAGTAGAGTGAAGCAAGGATCCCGTCAAAAGCAACAAGGTGCGATGCCACGAAGATCTCAGATAAGTGAGGCAATAGATGCTCTTGCCAATATAATCATAACTCATGTTCCGGTGCATGGACTGGATTTCCGGCCTAAAGCTCTTTATGTTTGCTTTATGGTTCGACGCATTCTGATGGCTATGCAGGATCCAAAACTTGTCGATGACCGAGACTACGTAGGGAATAAGAGGCTTGAACTCGCCGGGCAACTATTAGCCCTTCTATTTGAAGATCTATTTAAGCGATTCAACTCTGATTTGAAAATGAATATTGATAAAGTTCTGAAGAAACCAAATCGCACTATGCAATTTGACGCTTACACACATTTACAATCAGGGGGTAACACCATAACTCAAGGCATGTCTCGAGCCATTTCTACTGGAAACTGGACTGTCAAAAGATTCAAGATGGAAAGAGCTGGTGTTACTCACGTTCTCAGTCGGCTAAGCTACATCAGCGCCCTTGGGATGATGACACGAATTAGTAGTCAATTCGAAAAGACGCGTAAGGTTAGCGGACCACGTGCCCTACAACCGTCACAATTTGGCATGCTTTGTCCATCTGACACGCCTGAAGGAGAAGCCTGTGGTCTTGTAAAAAACTTAGCCCTTATGACACATATTACTACATACGATGATGAAGAACCTATCAAGAAATTGATTTTTGTTCTTGGCGCAGAAGACATCGTTTCTATGAGTGGCAAAGAGATATATGAAAAGGGGGCGTACGTAGTATTTATCAACGGAACACCGATTGCCCTAACAAGACAACCAAAATCTTTTTTTATCGCCTTCCGAAAATTCAGACGAACGGGTAGAATATCGGAGTTTGTGAGCATATTTATAAATCATCATACAAATGCTGTTCATATTGCCACAGACGAAGGCAGAATCTGCCGTCCTCTCATTGTAGTTGAAAATCAACAGTCAAAAGTTTCTAGAAGACATCTTCAAGCTTTGCGTCAAGGTACAATGGAATTTGATGACTTCCTTTATAAAGGTCTTGTCGAATATGTTGATGTCAACGAAGAAAATGATTCAAATATTGCTCTCTATGAGACTGAAATAAACGAAAATACTACTCATTTAGAAATTGAACCTTTCACTATCTTAGGGGCTGTTGCAGGTCTAATACCATACCCCCACCATAACCAGTCCCCTCGAAATACCTACCAATGTGCCATGGGCAAGCAAGCTATTGGCGCTATTGCATATAATCAGTTTTCTCGTATTGATACTTTACTTTACCTCATGGTCTATCCTCATCAGCCGATGGTAAAGACTCGAACTATTGAGCTTATCAAGTATGATAAGCTGCCGGCTGGTCAGAATGCTACAGTAGCTGTTATGTCATACTCTGGATACGACATTGAAGATGCGCTTGTCCTGAATAAAGCTTCCTGTGACCGTGGGTTTGGTCGCTGCCAAGTATTTCGGAAGCATTCAACTCAGTTACGAAAATACCCTAACCGCGCAGAGGATCGACTCGGTGATCGTGAAATGGATGAAAAGTTTCCAGACCAACCTATTGCTAAACACGCAATCCTGGGACACGAGGGAGTCGCTATGCCCGGTGAGAAAGTCGAATCTGGTCAAGTCTTTCTCAATAAACAAGTACCTCTAAATACATCCTCAACAGGTATAGGGTCTGACCATAGAATAAATGATTACAAGCCAGCGCCCATGAGTTACCGTCTACCAGATTTCTCCTACATCGATAAAGTAATGGTTTCTCAGACCGAGACTGATGCAATGGTTATCAAGGTACAGACACGCCAGACGCGTCGACCTGAACTAGGCGACAAGTTTTCTTCTCGTCACGGACAAAAAGGAGTAGTTGGCATAATTGTAAACCAAGAAGATATGCCTTTCTCCGACTCAGGAATCTGCCCTGATATTATAATGAATCCTCACGGTTTCCCTTCTCGAATGACTGTTGGAAAAATGCTTGAACTTCTTTCCGGAAAAGCTGGTGTTTTAAATGGGAGTCTTGAGTATGGTACTGCGTTTGGAGGTTCCAACGTAGATGATATGGGCGCAATTCTCGTCAAACACGGCTTTTCTTACTCTGGAAAAGACTTTGTTACTTCAGGTATTACTGGAGAATCTTTACCAGCATACATATTTTTTGGGCCGATCTATTACCAAAAGTTGAAGCATATGGTTCAGGATAAGATGCATTCCCGCTCGCGAGGCCCACGAGCTATCCTCACACGCCAACCAACCGAGGGACGCTCTCGCGATGGTGGTCTCCGCCTTGGTGAAATGGAACGCGACTGTTTGATCGCATATGGAGCTAGCCAGCTGCTTCTAGAAAGGTTAATGATTAGTAGTGATAGACACGAAGTAGAAATTTGTGAGGTATGTGGACTCATGGGTTATAAGGGTTGGTGTCAAACATGTCAAAGCACCCGTGGCGTTCAAAAAATGGTTATGCCGTACGCTGCAAAGCTCTTAGTCCAAGAAATGCTCAGTATGAATGTTCTTGTACGCTTAAAGTTAGAGGACGAGTTTCCACATCCCAAATAGTAAATAGACATTGCAAATACTGATATAAACCCTTTTCAGAGCTTTAGTAACTAACCAACAGGATACTGGGATTGATTATATAACCAACGAAAAGATTTTCCCCTATTTTTATATAATATCTTAAAACGAAACTACTCTGATACATAAGCCGACGGAATCTGTAGCCTTAATCAGTAACAGGGTTATAATGGTGAACTAAATATCTAGCTGCGTTTCTTGTAGAAACCGTTTTTAGACTCAGAAATATTTGATTATGTCCCGCAAGGCAATGATTCGAGACCCTTCACTAAATTAATCCCTAAATACCAACGAGATTGATTCTTAGCAATGCTTCATCAACTTTACAAGTCCGAGCTAGAGTATCCTCGTTTCAATGACCACACATCTCATCAATTATTCCGCAGCCTAATCCAGTCACCGAATGTGCTCCAACGTCGATATTTATACTTGTCTGAGGAGACGACTCGCGGCACATAATTCTGGGCGGCAGATCTTCGCAATGGACATGACAGAAATCAAGACAAGTTTAGAAGGTGATGTGAAGGACGGAGGCTATCTCGACGAGTATAGGATTTTGAATGCTGACCAATAATTTGTCAAACTGAAGACCGTTGAGCGCTCCAAGACTTCGTTGGCGATAGTGTAGCTGACACTATAGAAACTAGCCAACGATGGAAGGTGTTGTGGTCCGCCTCCTGGTGGTGTTCTCCGGTGTTACGGGCTGTGCCCAGTTCGATTAGGCTGGGCTATCTTTCAGGCCCAGCCTTGTTTAATGACACTAACCAAGTGATCTATAAGAGAGTTTCTCGAGACTCGAATCACTCGGTTAATTATGCTGAGGCTGGATAACAGATCACTCAGTATCAAAAGAATACGTGTCGGGATACTGGATCACTGGTGGCTGTAGCAGGCATATTTAGTTCAAAGGATTTCCTGTAGTAAATTTCTATAGAAAAATATTAACTCTTTGTGGTACTGTTACGTGCGGTGTCCGTAATTCTCCTTGCCCTTAACATCCGGTATATTCTGAGTAGCCTGGGCACCTACTCCACTTGGGAAGGAGACGCCTCAGACCATATTTCGTGTGAAGACTAGTCATTAAATAATGGAGACATGTCTGGATAACTAAGGGTTTTGAAACTTTGCCAGGGTAGGTATTCACGGAAGAGAGATGACTTGGAGTGAAGAAAAATCCACCAAGACTCCGTAATATTACCTGAAAATGAAATTCGATGCATGATTTCTCTTCTTGTATGTTGAGTCATCCATTGTGTGCTGTTTCTCTGGTATTGTGTCAAAGCTAGGTAGCTGCTGTTTTTGTTTTGTGCATTTACGTGCTAGGTAAAGTGATTCCCGTTGCACTCCTACTGGAGCTTAAGTACGGGTGGGGCCGGGCTGGATCAGGTTAACTACCATTAAGTACATCAACCTCGTACCACCTAAATGACCGGACCACCTCAGACTTCACCCATGTGTTGAATCATGTCAAGCCCAACCGTCCAGATAACCCCCTTTTGGCGCGCCGAAGCGCAATTTCCTCCTCAGCCACGGCCACCACGCGCCCGAGCCCTTGCACCTTCGCGATCTTTAACTTTTCCCTTCTATCAAGTCCCAGCTTTGGCTCATCTCAGCATCTTCTCATCTCATACAGGGGTCGTTTTCTTCGCTGGAGGTCTCATCCAGTCGCCCACCAAGGCCTCCTCAGTTTGTATTACCTTTTTTTCCCTTCATGCAGAGATAGCTGCTGTTATGGCATGCCAAGGGATTTGTCAGGAGCTAGCTTAGTAAGTTAGCCGAACCATGTACATAGAGATTTTAGACTCTGCTCCCAGTAGTTCATTGCCCCCAACTCACACAATTGTTTTCATATCACATCGCTAGTCACCCATATTTTTCCATTAAGATATCTTCCGCACGCTCATAATCTTAACAGCTGCACAAATAATCAAAACATGATGCAAAAAAAAGAGCGGCTATCATATCACATATTTGTTCCTATTTACTTTGCACAAAATTGTTTGCGGGAACTTAGTTTAAATGGAGGGCCCGTACGTCCTGAACACTGTGTTTCTCCATTTCCAACACGTTTCTACTTCGCTCGGTGTGAGATAACTACACGAGACATGGATAGTACTTACTAAGAAATGGTTAAATATCCCACAAAAAGAGCCAAAATCTTCGACATTGAAAATACTGTGATTGAAGGCCGACCTGGGTAAAGATTAGTGACTTTATTAGGAAAATATATGGATCAAAAAATACGGACAGTCTATCTAAAATGTAAGAATAAAATTAGACATCAAATCTTGCCTTATCACAAATTAATCAGCGATTACCCAATGAATATCCCCCTTGCGCCTAGTGCTCTATGTTCACCCATTCCCAGCAGCTGATCGTTTCATGTATAATACAAAATCATAATTAAAAAAATCTATGCACTCATGGCGAGCTCATCCATATCGTAACTAGCCTCACTTCTTTGCGAGTAACTCGTCCTACTTTTGCCTGGACAGAATATTATAGACCGTGGCATGAGTTCATATTGAAAGGTATTTGACTCATCCCAGCTGAGTTCGGCTCTATCTCTTCTGAGCGATCTTTTTGTTTCGAGTGATAGGCTTGAAAAGTCGAAATTGAGTCTCAAATTCTTGTTATGAGCCTTGCGATCTACTGATACAAGTTCTGTTGATAGACGGGGGAGCTTAGGTACGTGGCAATGGAGATCATCAATTTTTTTAAGAAATTGCTGATTTGCCATTACTTTTGGGAGAAGAGGACGTTTAGGGTCCCCATTCTCATGTGCTTCAACGCGATACAAGCCGAGTCGACCATAATTGGGCCCCTGAAATATTCCCTTTCCGGGAAAGTTTCGAAGTATGCCTTGGTCAAGAAGCGAGTGTGTGTTTTTGTCGACATGTTTCTTGACGTTCTGATTCCAGTAATGCTTTGGGGGAGGAGGTTCAAGATGGGGAATAATAATTTTTGGTCTTCTATTATTCACCGACGGATGGCCCGAAGTTTTGGTAGCAGTTCCACAGTACTGAGGCTGAGAGTGGAGATAATCATCTTTTGGAAGATCGTTTTCACGAATGCCAAGAAGATGAATTTTGCCGGTACTATCTCCGATGAGCAGTCTTCTAAAATCCTTGGTAAAAGCGCCACTAGAAATTCCGCCAGAAAGTTCTAATACGTTTCTTACGAAAGCGTTTCCGGGGCTCTTACGGACATCCCACGCAATTAGTTTTCCATCCGTTGCACCGGTATAGAATCGACTTAGCTCTGCTCCCCAAGCAGAAAATGTAACGCCTCCATCAGCAAGTTCTATGGGTAAGTCTGGTTCAGGGTTGTCTAGGGATTCTAAACCACTGTCGTTAGGAATCAACTGTTTGCGGCAATTTTGCGGATACTTACCACCATGGCGAAGGATATGTATCGGATCTTCGCCTTGTGCCATATCCCACACATAAGTACAACTGTCTGTGCAGCTGGCCGTGATATATGCTTTGATAGCACTGTTAGGCCTTTAGAATGTTAATTTAGGGTCATTTCTTGAAAAAAATACTTACATGATTGTTAGTTCCGTAATATCGAGAGCTGGACAATCTAATGCCATTATACTAGTAAAAGTAAGATCGTTTAGAGCGTAGATTCGGACCTGAGTTTTTGTTCGATCACTGTCATAATTACCGGAGGGAGAGGTTGCGGCAGCAAAAACAGGTTGGTGTGGATGCCATACGACGTCAAAAACGTTTTGCATACGAGCAGATGAAACGTTTAACCTTGAACCATTCTCAGAATTCCATACACACAGTTCTCCAGTATTTTTCTTGTCACTAGGAATATTTGAATCATCACCGTCATCAGAATCAGCTCTAGGAGAATATCCAACTAGAAATAGGTTTGAGACACAGGGGGCCCTGGCCCACTTGATAGTTGCGGGCTGGTAGGCCCAAGTCTGCCGTACATGAATACCTCCGGCCTGCTCTTGCGACTTATTTCCACCATATTCATGATATGGAGAATCGCTTATAGCGTCTTTGTCGAATCGATAAACACGAACTGCATTTTTGTTTGTTCCAGCAGCTGTAGCGACTCGGTCATGGTGCTCAGAGGTGACCACGAAATTCACCTTAGCTTCATGTTTCCAGGTTCCGCACAAGCTCATTTTTGATCCATTTTCAGAAACCTGCCATACTTTGACAGTTTTATCATAGCTTGAAGTAAAAGAATATCCACTAGTAGAACTATGTGCTGTTGATACAACAGAGGTATATAGCCACGGAGACTGAGTTGCTCGCATAGAGTGAGAGGCGTTTTCCATATTTTGCGATTCTGATATAATGGGACGTTCGATTTTATGTTCAGGGTAACTCTTTACGGTATCTAGTACCACTGATCCAACAAGTAAATTTCCGGGCTTGTTATACTGCATGTTGTGAGGATCAGAATGTGCCAATGCCCCAACAATGAAGGAGTTATCATTGGTCCATGTAATAGCAGCGATATCGTTAGAGCAGTCTGCCCAATAGCTTTGAAGGTCCAATAAATCTTCTAAACAACTTGATACAACTTCTCTATAAGAAGTCTGACCGCGGCATATGCGAGCTGGGAAAAGTCCATCAATTTCGCGGTGCCGAAGCAATCGATTTATTGGGTTAAACTTATTTTTATTGTTGACACTGCTCTCGATGAAAGACTTTTGTTCTAGCTTGGACTCATGTTTTAAAAGAGTACTGCTAGCTATATCTAAGAGAAATGCTGAAATATCATTTCGCGTACGGCCATGAAGTGCCTTCGACATTGCGAAGCCAGTACTTGTATAGCTGACAGAGTTAATTATTTCTTCTATTACTTCAGATTTTATGGTTATTAAATTAGCGATTGTCCCTGCGGCATCGAGATACTGAGTTGTATATTTATTTTCTAATGGTTGAACAAAGCTTATCAGACATCTTATTTCCATTTCTGAAAAAGGCACATGCAAAGATGATCTATCCGAGGAAAGTGTTATTTCATGAAAGTTTCCTAAAAGGTCATTGAGCAGACAATTTTGGTGAATATTTGTCATGTAAGGACGTAAACCAATTAAATTATATGGAATATTTTTGTAGCCACTTGAGACAGAAGAATGATATTGTTGCGGATATTCCCACTTTCCTGAAGCTCTGGTTGGCGAGTCCATGCATGTGGGACTAAAAGCTTGATGGGGACAGGCTTCAATATCAGAAGGAAATTTAGAATTAGAATAATCTTGAGGTTTGCTTCCAGCTTTCAAATCCACAAAATCGACACATCGAGATAAGTTCGGGGAAACCTTATTGAGATAGACTTCTGTGTCTTGATATCTCAAAATCTCTTCACACTCATTGGGTGTTTGCAAGTGATGGATACTAATTTCGTTCCGCAAAGCAGTGTGATAAGACTTTTTCCGGTACTTCTGATTTTTTACTGGATCATTAATGAGACGATTCACAAGTTCATCTCCTAGCATTTGACGAACACACCTGTTCACATAGGAGAATACCTGTGCTGCTAGCAAGGATTCATAATCCGAAAGTATTGTACCTCCATTCGCTTTAAAATGTTTTTCGAACTCTGGTTGCTCAATCACCTCTCGAACTGCCTGCTAAGAGTTAGATTTGACTGCCAGTATAATGATTTTTTTCTCACATCTACCCCTATTTTTACGCGGTCTTCACGATAAAGTGCATCCCGAAAAGGTCGAATAGCTTGCCGAACATGAATAAAGATTTGATTTTCAAGAACATAAACGAGCTTTTCGCGCGAGATTCCTGGCAGTTGTTCAGTATTTTCGGTCTGGGTTTCTATCAAGTTTCCTGTATTTTTCTGGTGTTGCGTATGACAAGTAGAGGATAATACTTCGGAGTCAACTATAGTAGATCCTGCATTGATAACTCCTGAAATAATTACAGCTGGATGTTTCTGAAGTGCTGGGAATAATTTTGGCTGTCCAGATATCAGGTTTTGGTAGTGCGTTAAATCACCATTCGTATCGGCAGAATGATGCAGCTTTTTTGATAATCTTCGCCTCTTGCGTTTACTTTCATTGTCTGATACGGCATTTTCGTCAGGTCCCCTCTTTCTTGTATTGTGATGTTCTTGATTGAAGCCGTTATCACTGGCCACCTTGTGTTTGCGTCTATGATGCGAAGCTGGCCTGGACGATTCAGGCGTGGGGAATTCTGTATCAAGGGCCCTTAGATCACTGCTTTTGTAGCTTATGTTTATATTAGACACATGTGTTGCATCAGTTTTACTCATGTTGTCTAGGTTGGTTCCAAGGATAGGAGATGCATGAAGTGGGCAAGTGATATCTTGAGTTGTGTCATTTTCGTTGTCACTCTTTGTGAGATCAATTACTATAGCATTTCTTGGACTGATGATGTTAGCAAATTTTTCGCAGCTTAATTATTGTAGTATCTACTTGTAAGAACGATCTCTAAGGTACTCTTCTTTTCCCTCCTCTGAGTGTTCACCGAATTTAGACGTAGGGAATAACTGAGCTCGTAGGTTCCTTACTGGTAATAGTTAGCGACATAATTGCGATCATGGGAATGACTAACAGGATCTCATATTATCTTACTGGAAACTGAAGACTGATCTTAGAAAGTTTCCTCCTGTAGAGCACATCTCGGACGCGACGGCGAGAAAGGCTAGAACCTAGGTTGCGTTGACGCGAATCAGATTCAATGAACATTCTTAGGTTTGTAAATTAATTGTGCAATATTTATTCATCACATTCAGACTGAAATAACGTTTACTAGTTTTACATACTGTACAGTAATTGTGATACTTAGGAAATATGTTGTTCGAAACCTGGAGTTGTACTGTGCTTGGCAGAGTACATCACTTGGTGGGCTGATGTTTACAACCATAATCTACAATTAGCTTTACTTACGCGTAGTTGAAGAGAGGCGCATCCAACGCGGCTCACACGGATATTTGAATCAAGTAACTGGCAAAAGTAATTCAATATCAAGAGGTTTTTTGCTCAACAGTAAACCACTGTCCTAAGTAGTTGTATGCTAAGTATTTGTCTGCATCATTTGCTTGCAGGTATTCATTGATTACTGTACAATAGTGTTTGCTTACTATTTTCATAATGAATACTTTAGAGTACACATTGTCAAGTTTAAATATGTTTCATGTTACTTGCTAGATCACACCGAGTCACAAATGATCTACCACCACCACATTCAACTGAGTGTTAGTCATCTCAATTGGTGTCCAGCTCTTCATGTCTGCGTAGATCCATTTTTCCGCTCAAAAGCGGGATCACGTACGGATCGAAGGTTTTCCAGTAGGGATTTTCGAGGTGATATTTCTGGCTCTGTGATGATTTTTCAGCATTAGTTGGCGTAATGCACGACAATACTGACGCTTTCTTGTTCAAATCGTTCTACTATTGTGAACGCTCTGGGGTCATTTACGTCTTGCATAACGAACCAGTCAATGGTTTCCTTGTCTTTGCGATAAATTTTAGCAGCTTCAATTAGTTTTGCCTTTAAGAGAGGTATCGAATCTGGATTCTCGTTGGCGTATAGATGAACAGTTATCGTGTAAACCATACTGGCTGATGATCTCTTCCGACTGATGATGAGGTCAATAATTGTGCTTAGTTAGTCGACTTTACACCTCATGCCCCGCGCGCCACATGCCAACTCTGAGCTAAAATTAAGGGGTTGTTTTATGGAGTTGACATGGATTGTCACCTGGGGTGTCAGTGATTGCTTTTTATTATTATTCTATCTATTCAGCTCTCAGCTATTCCGCCCAGATCACACACAGCGTTGTACAACGAATTAGAGTTAGGAAATGCTCACGCACTAGTTTCATTCTCAACTACCACACCGGGTGCGCTTGCTTACTACAAACGGTTATGCTTCCTCCATGAAGCCTACTACATAAACCTTACAAGCTTTCTTTATCCAAGCATCCTATTGTCATCATGTACAAGAAAACAGCAATAAATGTGGTAGTATCTTGCAGGATTCGATTCAGCGATACATCTCAAATGAATTAGATCCATAAGCCACATGACTCTATTTAGAGCCTAGCCGGATGGCGTGCCGTTGCACTATCCCTATCTCCCTTTTGGTTGATGTCCGCCTAATGAGTAAAAGTTATCATGACCGGATAGAGTAAGATGGTCGGTGGACCTAACATATAGCCCGACCGGTTATGTCTCCATCGAGGTCCACTGGAGTACTTTATATTATCTTGAAAGGCTTATACTAAATACCGATAAATATTCGGATATTAAAACTCGATTCTTCTTCGCCGGTGGTAGTCTTTGCCCGGATAAAACTTGTTAGTAGGACCATTCTCTCTAGTCTGTGAAGATGTAATAGAGCAGTGCTACTTGGAGTCGTAGGGCGCGCATAAGAAAATATCTTAGGGGTACGAATCAGGTTATTATTATTATTATTAATTCATTTTATTGTCCTGTCTGAGTCTATGACTATGTAGGACATGCAGGTTCTCTCTGCCTACAGGCCAAGGATACCTATACCAGTAGTATATCCCCTCCTACGCCTCCCATACAGCTTCCCTCAAACAGTACCACCCCTCGCAAGTCCTCATTTGATCATACACTTAAAGGAGCCTTTTGCCCTTCATTATCTCCCCTCTCCAGCCAACGAAACGATGGCCATTTGCGGGTGTATGGCAGCCGGGAAAAGTCGCTAAGACTACTGGGTGCGGAGCTCTCCTAATACCGACGTTAAGACTAAATCCGAAGACATAGTGACCCTTCCGAAGCGTTCAAAGAGGCCGGCCAGCTGGGCGCTGCAGACTTGTGGGTACCTCGGGAAATTCACACTCTGCCTTTCTAGACTTCTTCCAACTCCTTCCCGAAGGTCGTGCTGAAATGTCAGAAAAGTTTTGATAGAGCGTGATTGCTGTATGGTAGCTTAGCCCAACTTCTTTTGTACCGTCCAGGGCGCTGGGGAGTGCCGTTGACTCATCGACAATAGAAGCCCTCCTACGAATCAGGTTGGGAGCAAAGTGTAGGAGAAGAGAGGAGTATTCCCTCATAGCCGAGGAAGAGTTTTAAAACTAGTCCCGCAGAGGATCTAAAGGACAGAAAACTACGTGGCAGATAAGCTTCCCAAGGAAAAATTAACAATTCCCATTGAGAAATAGACTTTCAATTACTTCTATATTCATTAGAAATTTTGGACCGCGCTGGCTGATACGAACTATCGGCTCTCGCCATACTGTCCGTAGAGCCCAGCTTGAGTCCAAAACCAGTCCAGACATATTCTACCTAGAATAAGTCTACGGCATTATCCATTCCTTGATGCCGCAAAGAAGTGGGTCTAGGTAATGCTACAGAACAAGCTCTCTGCCAAGATTTTCCCGACATTCGAACAAGATTCCCGATCCGTCCCAAGGCGCAATTGACTAAAAGTGGTGAGAGACACAAGGTGCTTCTGTTGGGTGCACGCGAGTCCGCAGCGTCCTGCTAGGCTATGTTTATGAATACCTTAGCTTGATAGCCAGACCTTCTAAGTCCTCATCATTGCATCAAGGGAGTCCTGCATGCGGTGTTTTTATAAATCTATTGACTACTGTATTTCTGCAGACATCCTTTCCTTCGCGTGTCAAAGAGGTGAAATAATGAAGGGCAAAAATATCCTCCAGGAATATGATCGAATGAAGAATTACGAGAAACGATGAAATTGAATGTCATCTTTAAAGGAAGGTTAGCAGGAGAAGAGGTATCCGAGAAAGCGTTATTATTGGCCCATGGGTATAATAAATAATTATTACTACTATAAAACATGGGTCAGTTAAATATCTCAGAAGGAAGCAGAGCCGGCGTGAAGTTTGCGCCAGAGAAGTACCAGCTCATGCATTTCACACGTGCAAGGAAGCGCCACAACCTTGAAGCAACTGTCAGCATACGAGGTCATCTAACGTCTTCACAGTCTTCCTTCGAGTCCTTGGTATATACTACGACTCTAAGCTCCAATGGGGCTCCCATGTAAATCATATCTAACAAAAGTCACACACCGAAGTACAGTCAACTTGGGGTGCAACATTCAAGAAGTCAAAGCTTTTGCACAGCACGATAGTGAGACTAGCCCTGACTTACGGGTGTTCTATATGGGCTGCAGCTGGGCCAGCAGGTAAAATACCAGAAAGGATAGTCAAATCATTGCGAAGTTTCCAACAAAAATGCTTGAAGCTTATTATAGGGCCATATAACTCTACTAGCAGTAGGGTACCAGAACACGAGTCTTTGATTCTCCCGATAGATATCTACCTGAAACAAAGGAGGATCTAACACGTCGGGCTATCAGAAGGACTACCTGTCAGGAGATCGATACTATCTGCCTGCAGCAAAGTCAAGCAGACCACAAGGGGAACCGAGAACAGTTATGCCAAGAATCGAAAGCAAGACACTGAAGAATGGACTAGAATTTGTGGCAAGGAGAATGCGAAAGGGAGACAAAAAGAAGCCGATAAGGTGGCCGCGTCCAGGAGTGGAAAAACTCATGGATACGTCCAAGGAACGAGATACTATCTGGTCATCGAGCTTCGGCACACCCTGAACATTGGAAAGCCGCAAGTATTGTTACATATGAGACTTCAGGCAGATAAAGGATTACCAATAGAAACACGCCCTCAAATATCCACCGGAACCTTAGTAGGGCTCAAAGCAGTATTGCAGCTCAGACAAGAAGTGAGCACATTGGTCTCAATTCTTATCTGTATCGAAGGAAAGTCCCCGGAGTGATTAATCCAAAATTCCAGTGTGAATATCCGTCTCAAAATGTCAAATATATGGTCTTGGCGTGTCCTTAGTGGACAATGAGAATAGGAGAGGTGCTTCGAAAGGCAAAAGAAAGGTCATTTGTGGCATTGATGAACAGCCCAGATGATATAGAGAGAATCACAAAATGGATCCTGGCAAAAGGCTGGTTTGAACAATTCTGGCTTGCAGGAGAAGCAGAAATAGCATTGGACGAAAAGATGAGACGATGTGGACAAAGATAAGACGGAATTCACACTGTATAAACAGTGTGAACGCAATTCCTGTAGGAAACCTCAGAAAACCAATAGACACAAGACAGTCAGTTTTAGGGGGTTTTTACCGAATTTGGTTTCCTCCTGTGTGAATATTATAGCTAGATTTGCCTGGATGGGCCCACAGGGTACCTGAACAGGCTAAATGAAGTCAAATCAAAGTTAAGCAGAGCGTTTTTTCTTCATCTAAATATTATTCGAAGTTTCCAAATTTGAAGACTCCAAGAGCCTTGATTGGTTAAAGATTCCACCTCAATTTTTAATAAAGTTCTCCTGCCAATATTTGATGACAGCCACTGTGTCTAGCAGAAAAGATTCTCAAGGCACAAGAGAACCCAATTAGTGTTACTGTCTGATAGTTATTTAAGACTTGAAGTATTCCTAATCTCAAGACAAAGAGTTTTACATTTCGACTACATGTATAGGGACATATAAATCTAGAATTATGGCACCACTAGTTTTTAAATAGAGTGCTATTACATTTAAGTGACTTCTATCAATGAGTGGCTAGTTAGTAAGTCTTAGCCTCGAAGACTGGTTATTAGTCGTAAAGTTGACAAAGTGGACCAACTGTCCATTTACCTAATGTCACAGTCTAAGCATAGGCACTTGAGCAACCTTATGTTCGGAGGTAGTTTATTTTCAATATATGGTGAACTACAGATTGAAGAGGATAATAACAGCTATCTTATAGATGATTAAGGGGGACTTTTCTCAACAGCTGTCAGTGGTGTCCCCTACGAACCTCCAGCTCTCACTGTAGAGTCTGTAGAGCCGAGATTGAGTAACATCTTATCAACTTTGAGCTGAGTTAACTCCACCTCCGTCAAAGAAACGCTTCCGATAACGCATAAGACTACAAAGCTGACGATAATGATGCTGGGAATGAGGAGAGATAATGCGGTACCAAACGCTACAGCTGTAGTCAGAGAAGCCCTCGTTATATCACAACATGTGCTACCCACCGGCGGGCGAGCAAAAAGCCCAAGAAAGCAGACTTCGACTCGTCTACATTATCGTCCCTACTAATCATAACTTCCGAATCTACTAGACAGGAGGACATCTGAAATACATGAGTTACTCGACGACCCCACGTCCGTAACGACTTTTGGATGCTAGGCTAGGCTCCTTCGCGACTGTCACTCTCGACTAAGACTTTTCTGACATCCTTTCACGACCTACGATTTGTCCTGCGGCACGAATCAGGGGAGGAGTAAGGAGGAGGCTAGGAGGGTTGAGAGACACTCTTAGGTATATACAGGTCTACTGCGCCCGGCTGGCCGGCCGCTTCGTTATAGGAGAGCCCCGCACCCAGTGGTTTTTAGACTTTTCCCTGCAGCTACACACCCGCAAATGGCCATCGTTTCGTTGGCTGGAGAGGGAAGATAATGAATTGATAACGGCTTTTCTTAGTGTGTACTCGAATGAAGACCTGTGGGGGTATTACTGCTGGAAAGAAGTCGTGAGGAAGGCAAGGGAGGGAGTACACTACCCGAGGCATAGATACTTCCGGCCTGTAGGCAGAAAGGACCTACATGTCCTTACATAGTTATAGACTTTTTAGGACAATAAACGCTCACTCACTCACTCACTTGTAGATGATTATTATCTCAGCTAATGACACAGTTTTCCATATGTATATCCGTACACCCATATATTCGTTCCCGTATTCCACCCTTGAGTTTCATTTTCGGAAGTTTCACAATATTGATCTTGCCACTTGTAAGACCCCGCTTCCGAAAATAGGCTCCGCATTATTTGACGCTAAGCCTGTGTTAGACGGGGCAGGCTAAAGATAATTCCCGGCTTACCAGCCGTCTCAGGGGCGAGGTTAGGACAGTGTTCCACAGGGTGCGTATGTGGTCTTGAGAAGATCTAGGTGGTAGATGAAGGTGATGAGTAGGTCGAAGGGATGACTGGTCTTCTCTAAGAAGAGACAAATAGGTACATAGTAGCAATAGAGGCTACACGTGGGTCTTGCTGATGGAGAGCTGGAAAGAGATAAATGGTCTTCCTGAAGAAGAGATGGGTAAACAAATGTATTGTTAAGGTAATTGAAGAAGACGTTGCGTGAAGAATAATGCTTCTTCACGCCGAGTATTTATATACATAAAATTACCAAATAGCACGTAGCACACAGTCCCTATGCCCAACAGTCTGCTACACATCACCTAGTGAAACTGGCCTATTCTTATCAGTCTTCCTTGCTGGTTTTAGAAGTGCATTGAACTATTATTTGTGTTTTAACTTAGCCGTCCGCATGGCGTTTCATATTACGCTATGCCACAATGATCCATGAAAAGCTGTCACACCTAATACTTAAATCTAGACTTTCTTTTTAAACTCAACTAGACTTATTAAAGGGGCTTGCTTCACCAATTCGAATTCTTCACAATGAGAGCGTCCCAGAACATCACATCTGACCTCATGAAGTACTGTTACGGCTGTTGTAATGAAACAGTTCTGCATCAGTATCGATGCAGGATCTCTGTCTGTGCACTACTACATTTAACTCTCAACTCACTTGTAACCAGATTCCGTGTTTAATGTAGTCACGGTTGTTTCTTGTCCTAGTCCCGGGGGTTCACTAAAACACAAGGCTAAAATATTATTTGGATAATGTTTTCAAGTTGAGACATTGGCACATACCTCATCAATCCCCAAACTTTCGTCATACCAAGTTTGATTCCTGCGTATAGATGTAGTCTCTCCTACCTCTAGAGATCTTCAGCTCATTGTATTAACTGAACATCTTTGAAGGCTATATTCATCGCTCCTCTCGTCAACTCCACAGCTTTACATCTAACGCTCCGTTCGCCTGATCCTGTGCTCGAATACCGCTCTTCCTTCCTCCAACACAGCCCGAAATCCCTCTAGGTCTTTAACCTCACAATAACGGCGTGTGCTAAGGATACTGTCATGGCGAGAAATTCTTGAACCAGAGTCTAAGCAGAGGGTCTCAGGATTAAGTTTATGGATCAGATTTTTTGGCTCACCCTCAACACTTGCGCTTGCATGGTGAGACCAGATAATGCGCCAACTGGAATGAATATGGTTGGGGTCACAGTTTGAGTTATGATGAGAAATTACTACAGTCTTAGTTGAATTTAGTTAGATAGTTATTTGTACCTTAAGGAAGCTGGAGCTACAACAAAGTACTTCTCCAGCTTCACAATCTTATAATATTATTATAGTATTTCTCTCGCAATCCCGCTTTCTTCTAGTCTAAGTACATGGTCGACTTACTATCTCTCTCGTATTCACCACCTGACATTTACATACCCTCGGCACGCCGTAACACTGTGGATCTTGAATTCCAAGTCCGAGCGAAACGCCAAGTCCCGATCCTAAGCGAGCCGCCGGATCTAAGGTTCCATCAAGAATGCACCGCTAGCATTCTTTGGTCACAACCCGGGCGGCTAAGCACCTCAATCCTCCCCTACTGTACTCTGATAGTTTACTTGTTATGTATCATGGATCTTTACATTATCTGGAGTATAGAGGATTTCATGTATTTAAAGAGGAGTTAGAATGTTAATAAAAATACAAGTTTACACCTAGTCTCAAGCTCTACACACGTATTGATTGTTGTTGGAAAATATAATCTGTACGATATTATATGGATAAATATGATGAAGTAAAGAAGACTTGATCTTTTACAACTACGGGAACATTGGACTTATACATCTTAGGGGAGAAATTCCCACTAGTCTCATGTGCCTGACAAACCTAATGATGACCAGCCACTTCTCATCTACCATGATGAGCCAAGGTACACTGTAGTACGTAAATATCCAAACGTATATGCAACAGTAGGCGCGATTAGCGCACTATTGACATGTGTAGAGAGAGTCGATCTTGTCGGGAACCTGAGACGAATGAGGTAGTGGTTGAGTCCTAAATTCGAGAGTCAGAATTTCCAACCATTGTCGTAGTTGGAGCCACGAGACATCCGTGAATTTCACAGTCAACATTTATCATTTTATTCTTACTAAAGTGCACAGGAAACCTCAACACGACGTCAAGAAGTCGAGTTGCGGAGCAAACGAAACAGTCTGATAACTTAAGATCAAATGAAGTACAAAGAATGTAGCGAGTGGTGAAAGACTGTGACGACTTGTGAGCCGATAAGTCCTGTAGCCTTCGATGGCTATCAAAGGCAACCTATATGTTCTATCACTCCGAGGATTACCAGCAGATTAAAACAGATGCTTAATCGCCACTGAGGCAACGTAAAGGATAGTGCCAAGAGTATCGGAAGCCTTACCCGTGTCGCAGAACAACCCTCAAGTCAGTTTCATTGCCACTGCAAACGTAGGCTATATTTAGATACCTTTGGATGTGTAAAAGTAGCAGAGGAGACTTGCAGGTAGTTTGCTTATCCATAGATGAATTATAGCTTTACCTTTCAATCATACAAATTCCCATTTGCTTTCAATATTCGAACTGTGACATATAATTCATCTATCTCCAGCTACGAAAGATACGACGACTAGAGATACGACGACAAAACATACCACGAAAAATGCAGTCGTTTCAAGTTGCAAGAGCCAAGAATTTGAAGACACAATGGAAATCAGCAACAGAAAATGGAAGAACTTCGTCAAGAAAACAGATGTATTAGGTGTGAAAAACGAGGCTGCTATGCCAGAGTCTGCCCTCTTCTTCCCTCTTCTTCCCTTGAGAGGCACTCTTCACGAAAAAGACGTTGCTCGCCCAGTGAAAGCGACGTTGGGACCCAACGGCAGGCCTGTACGAGCTATACGGAAGACAGAAGATCAAATTGACAAGCGCAAAATAGAATGCAGATGTTTTCGATGTGAGCAGCAAGGGTGCAGTACCAATGATTGTTTTCTACTCCCAACAATAAATCCCAAGTTTAAAAAGCTAGCAACTATCCTTCCCGAAAATAAAACGAAATTATAGGAAGAGAGGGGGAAGAGAAGGGACTACACATCCGTATCATCACTCACGTCATCGAGCTATGATCCGACAAAAGCGGCCAAGAATATAGAGCAGGAATTTAGTATGAGCACAAAACTATTTCTGGTTAATGTGCTGATCAACGACTTGACTATGGTACAAGCATTGATAGACAATGGATGTCTCTGTTCAGGGATTTTTGAGGACTCATTAGTAACAAAACTGTGTTTACCTCGCAGGTCGATTTTTCCCTGGCCTCTTCAGACTGTGGAGAGCTCTTCGAAGGGGAAACCGATGGTGAAAGATAGAACATAAATTTCAATCGACCTTGTCGGAAATGTTTCAAAAAACTTTGGCTATATGTAGCTCATTCCAGCACACACCAGCTATTTCTTGGGAAAAATTGGTTGGAGGATCAGGATGCAGTGATTCATCCTCAGGAGCGACGCCTAGAGCTCAGGAAATGGGGTGCATTGGTCTATGGCGTAAAACGTTGGCGCCAGAAGTTTTTGGGTGTAAAAGAACCTAAAGTAGCCTGGATAGAGCTTATGTCTTCAATGATCAAAACTATTCCTGTCTGCAGGGCCTCAATAGAGGATATTAACAAAGCACTACGGATAAAACCTTGCCTTGCAAAAAAAGAAGCTAGAGCACGCCTACCAGACCCAGTGAAAGGCCTTGCACACCTCTTTGCAGACGATAACGGAGCAAACGACTTGCCACACCTGCGGAACAACTTAGATCATGTCATAAATCTACGCTACGAAAATGAGCAGGCTCTACAGCCTCCATGGGGACTTTTATACAGTATGTCGAGAGAAGAACTTCTTGTCTTACGGAAAACACTGACAGAACTGCTCGTCAGGGGTTGGATTAGACCCAGCAGTTCGGCAGCCGCATCACCAGTACTTTTTGCAAAGAAGCCAAATGGGGGTTGACTATTTTGATGGATTATTGTGGACTTAACACTATTACAGTACCGGATCGCTACCCACTTCCCCTGTTTAAAGAAACTCTGCGACAGTTATCAAAGGCTCGTTATTTTACAAAGCTAGATGTTAAATCGGCTTTCCATCGCGTGAGAGTTCGTGAAAGGGATGAATAGATGACGGCATTCCGCTGCCGACTAGGGTTATTCGAATAGTTGGTTACGCCTTTTGGTCTGATTAACGCACCGGCCTCTTTTCAAAGATATGTTAACGAACATCTACGAGAGCATCTTGATCTAGATGCGACGGCATATATTGATGATGTCCTGGCTTACATAGACGGTGGTGAGGAACAATACTAGGAGACAGTTTGTAGTATACTTCGAAAACTTCAAAACGCTGGACTTTTTCTAGACATTGACAAGTGTGAATTTCTACAAAAACAAGGCAAATGTATAGGGTTTGTTATGAAGGCTGGTGACGGTGTGGCTGTTGATCCTACTTAAGTCAAGGTTTTTCTAGATTGGAATGCGCCAACAACTGTGAAAGGTGTGAGGTCATTTCTTGGCTTTGCTAATTTCAACCGCTGCTTTGTTGAAGGAATTTCAGATATTACTGCGCCCTTGACTAATTTGACAAAAATGATGTTGGGTGGAAATAGGAACGTAAAGAAAATGATGCGTTTGAAAATGTCACAGACCGGATTTCCCACAATGGAAACGGCCTGCTTGTTACTACCATTGTGCCATAGTCTAATGCTGAGAAACTGCATTTAGTCTGGTCAACCAAGTCAGGAACTTCCCTAGTAACATAGTCAATGCGTTGCGATGGTTACAACGTTGTGATAGCAACAGTTACTAATCAACATAAGCAATCAGTTGCTATGTTATAGCTGTAGATTATCATACCCCTGATTGTAGTAGCCGCTCTTGAGTACTTAAGGAAGGTCTAGGACTTTAATATTTATGGGGAGTTATGTCTTGTAAATATTCTAGACTTTAGATTGACCCGATTATTACAAGCCTTACCTTATACCCCGACTCTGTCCCGTTCCGCCTCCGTCTCATCTCGCCTTCGTCTCGTTCAGATCACATCCTGTCCCGACTACATCCTGTTCCGACCCATGTCCTCCGAACTAGCCAACGAGCCTGACAGAAAAGCTAAAGAAAGTTTTTGCGTCAGAGCCTGTCCTAGTTCAATGGGACCCAGATCGTGAAACAACTGTAGAAGCTGATAGTCCGGGCTACGCAAGAGGTGGCTGTCTTTTGCAAACTGACAAACAAGGACGGATAAGGCCGGTGGCCTATTTTTCGAAGAGGTTAACAAGCGCAGAAGCAAATTATCCAATTCACGACAAAGAGATGTATTCAACTGTAGCTTGTTTGCGAGAGTAGAATCCAGAACTAATTTCAGTTGCTAAACCATTTACAAACCTCAGCAACCACAATAACTTGGAATTTTTCGCTACTAAGCGTCTCCTCAACGAGCGAAAAGTTAGGTATACTGTTGTTTTATAACAGTTTCAGTATTTGTGAAGTGGCAACCAGAACATGATTGATAGCGACTGGATGCTTTGTCTAGACGAGATCACAACAAACCTACTGGATTTAGTGACGATAGGACAAGGGGACGCGTACGTCAGCTCTCAGTGTGGACGTACTTCCAGCTGTTGTAGGAACCGAGGGGGGTGAAGATAACATGCAAGAGCATGCTTATCAAGCACCTCCAGCCTGGTTATTTGAGGATGACGAGATACAGGCGTTGTGAAAGATTGGTGTTGAAACTGATGCAGATTGGAGACGTGCCCGTGATGCAGTCCAAGCATGGGAACGCGGATTTCCGGCCGATCAAGTCTACAAGTTGTCTGCCAACATAGCAAAATGCAGTGTAGCAGCAGATGGAGTACTTCGAGGGAGGGAAAATAGAATTTGGTTGCCTAATTACGAGCCACTGAAGAAGGCCATAATGCAACGTATTCACCATGTCCTGCTTTCGGGACATCCAGGAAAGGATAACATGGTCAGTATGATCTTACATCGTTGTTTCTGGCCCAAGTTGAGAGAATCGGTACGACAGTTTATCCAAAATTGCGGTGAATGTGGATGCGCGACGGTGTCGGGATTGTTGGCATAGTGCAGAGGACACGGGTCGGAAGGGGAAGGGGTCGGGTACAGGGTAAAGCATATAACAATCGGATCGATCTAAAGACTAGAATTACTACAAGGCAAAAAGCTTCATAAACATACAAGTCCTAGACCTTAAGTACTAAAGAGCAGCTGCTACAATCAGGGGTATGATAGTCTACAGCTACAACATAGCAACTGATTGCTATGCTGCTTGCTATGCTGATTAGTGTTAGACACTGAGGGTCAAATGAAAAATGTAAAGTAAACTTGTATTTATGAAATCTCTGGTCCTCCACTCTTCTCTGGCATTGAAGCTATATACCCAATCTGAAATTATTTCCAAGAGAGAATATTGTCTCGTTTCCCAAAATTAAATATGAAATTTGTTACATGTGTTGAAGACCAAGAGATCTCAAATTGGAGCTTTGAACATCCTTACTATCCTGAACATCCTGATCACCATGTCCCTGGTGAGATATCAAAGCTCGAGTAAGTTAATCCGAGATGTGTCATCCCGATATCCAATGATTCTCATGACCTTATTCAGTAGGTTCTGAACTATCAGATGTTTGACATTTAGTGACTGTTGCTATCACAACATTGTTACCATCGCAACGCATTGACAATGTGTTCGGATTAGGTCCTGGTCAACGATGTCTAGCCTAATTGTGCTATGTTGCAGGCTACTGTTCCAATTATTCATGGGGTCATCATCAGGGTTGTGAGTAGTTTCGGTTTTGGTGTGGGCTGTTAGATTGATACCTAAGCGTGTCGCATAGTAGTCAGACATGCGACTCGAGTAGCATATGCATGGTAAACCTCAACCCCAAAATGATGATACGAATCAGGCTTTACATGCTACGTCCTGTATGGCTAGCGTAGTTGGAATATGGGGAATTTACCTGTAGATAGATAAAGACGTTGTAGCCCTCTGATAGTTGGGACAAGTCTTCTACAATATTATATCGGAATCAAATCTAGCCACTCATTAAGCAATCTCATGAATTATTTCCAATGTCTGTGATAACAGACATACATATACAATATCGACAACAAGTTTTAAAGTCGATAAGGTTCATTTATCGAGAAGTCTTAGAGTACATGGCTTGGCTGGATTAAGGAGTTATGTAAAGGATAACTCCTGCATAAATCAATATGCGACGCGCGGTATCGAGTAGGTAAGCATGTAGTCTTTGTAGTACTTCTTTCTTTATACAGAACATAAACTAATTTACGACACACTTTAATGCGAATAGCTAATGTGATTGGTCCCTTCACAGATATTAGGGAGTCTATTCTCAACATCTGTCAGTGGTATCCCCTACGAAACTCCAGCTCTCACTGTAGATTCTGCAGTGTAAGGGAGACATCTCAGATACATGATATCACCGGGTAGGAGTTATGATATACAGGTAGCTCGAATAAGTAGGTAGTCTCCAACAGGTAATTATGATGCAAGAACGTCGTATGCCCAATCCCATCAATAGTAAAGCGACTAGTTATACTCTAGGTAAAAGTGGACTGGACCTTCCTCCCAACTCATACGATAGCTCAACCTTACATGACATAAACCCTGAACTCAACCTATGTAGTAACCAACCCATTACTTGGCCCGTCAACACATATGCTATACGCTAATACTGTGACGCCCCGACATCTCAGTGGCCACGTGGCCGTCGGTTCAATAGTTGGTAAGCCGACACAGGGTCAATCCAGGAATTCCAACGACTAGTTTCACACACGAGTCTTGTGTGTGACAAATCACGATACGAAAGGTTTGTCATGGATATTGGTTTTCATGCGAAACCCTTGGGTTGCAGGCAATGAGGGACAGGAGGTTTCGTGTTGGCAACTCTATTTCAACAGTTGAACTCCTATGTAAATATATACAGATTCATATCCTCCTAGATACTTTTCTTTTTAGTTTAGAATCTTATGATTTGAGTCCACGCCAGCTTTTGACCACTCGCCAATCGTCCTTTGTCCCTCGAGTTTCCACAAATACTAACATTTGGCAGGGGATGATATTGATCTAGATTTATTCCCTGACAGTTAGGACAGTGTTCCACAGGGTGAGTATGTGGCCTAACGAAGATCTAGGTGGTAGATAAAGGTAATGAGTGAGTTGAAGGGATGTCAAATCTTTTCTAGGAAGAGACGAATAGGCAGATAGTTATTGAAAGGCTGAGGGCGATAGATAGGGAGACGTCACCTTGTGAATAGAATACTGATAGGTATGGGAGAATTCAATAGATCACTTGGACAGAGTAAGATGTTTGATTGATGGTGAATTGTATTTGTGGATGATTGATGCAGATACTGAGAGTAAAAAGGCCCTATCTATATACAGGAGTTCCTACCTGTCAAATTGGAGCGTAGGCGTTTGACCTGAGGCGGAATAGAATGGCAAGAAGGGGTCGGATGGATCGCGAGAGATGACTAAAGATCTACTGGAGATAATTTGGAGAACTAAAGGTTTAAAAATGGGTAATATAAGTGTCTAAAGAGTCTAAAGGTACGAGCAAATACTAATGGTGACTAAAGGTGCTAAAGGTAACTAGAGGCGACTATAGGTGACCAGAGGTGATCCGAAGGTGGTGGTTATGACAGAAGACTAAGCGTGAAGAACTCTATAGCTACAGGCCAAGCCATCCTACATATACTTGCTTTCCTCCCACTAGCTCATCATAACATAGGCCCTAAACTAGTGCCAACATAATAACCAATGCCAAGAACTGTTCTGTTGTCATAGCAACATCAGGAGAAGGGTAATATTATATACTAAAGATAGGATGGGAAGGAGAATCCTTACACTACCCTTATTCCTCTACATGTTATTGTCTATGATAGCTAGAGTAACTACAATGGTGTCCTCATTGTAGTGAACACGTTGATGTTAGTGTGTAGTGACCAGGAGGCAATAGTGATCAGACTCTAAGGGGTTAACTTTGCTGGTGCACAGTTATCCCCTGAAGGTGTGTGCAGTTATGAACTCAGATTTTTACAACAATAGTTACTGTCAGAGCAGCATGTAGACAGCAGGGCGGAGACATGGGTCAAAGAGGTGGTGTTCAGGCTAAAGGGCGCCATCCTACATTATGCATGAGATAGGTGCATAACCGCTCGGCCAAAAGGCCAGACCAGAATCATAGAACACTAGATTCTGGTTATCTCCACATATATAGATTATACAGAAGGCAATCCTGACAGTTACGGTAGAGGTTACCCGTGAGTCTTGCTAACGAAGACCTGGAAAAGAAATGAATGGTCTTCCCAAAGAAGAGATGAGTGAAAAAATTTATTGTAAAGGTAATTGTAGAAGACTTTTCATTTTACGCTGTGCCACAATGATCCATGAAGGTAGCTCCCCTCCTAAATTGCGAGCTTCTGCGAGTCTGAGTGTTTGAGCTTTCTTTTTTTTATATGCTGGGCCTGATATTTGGGTACTGTTGGTGGAAGCCACCAACGGCTGCAGTATCATCAATGCTAGTAGCTGGCTCCCAAGTTGGATCGTTGTCTCCCATCCACTTGACTAAATATTGTAGTCCATTATGTTTTTTCATCTTTGAGTCGTATATTTCTTCGACTTCAAATTCCTATTCTTCATTGACAATAATTGGCGGAGCTATTGACTGGATCTGATCTGGTACAGGGTCAAGTGGAACAGGCTCTAATAGAGATACATGAAAAACCGGGTGTATTTTAATTATCTTTGCAAGATCAAGGCAATAGGCATATCGGGATATTATCTTAGTAATCGGAAAGGGGCCAAGTTTTTTCCAGTTGAGCTTCCGAGAGTACTGCGTGGTTCTCATACTTTTTGCAGAGATAAAAAAGAGGTCGCCGACGTGGTAATTGGTGCCTGATGTTTTGGGCGTTTCGCTGAAGGGCACTTGTCGGAGCCGTGTCCTACCCTCGCACAATACATGCAAAGGGAGTTTTCCCGACGCCATTGTTTTTCTCCAGCCAGAAGTTTACGGAACCCATTGACAAAATTGTATCGGTTTTCAGATGCTGGTCTGGTGTTCGAAAATTTTTTTGCCAAAAAATCCATGGAAGCTTAACTACCTGCAAAATATGATGGGTGCGCGAAATTTCTGTCAACTGTTTACCTAGAAAATTCGCGTGGGTTTTTTTGATCAGCATTGCGACCCCGGATCTGATGGTCAATTTTCATGAGCAAAGTTGCATAGTCTTCGAGGGTTACTGGTGTTTCTGTTCGATGCATCATTGCATCTTTCATGTCGTCGGAAATGTGATGGCTTGTAAGCCGGTAATTGCCTATAGCCTGCGCTGTCTAACGTAGGCTAAGCATGAAACAAGGAAGAGCCTATTCTCAGAAGCAGAAGCTTATAAAGGGCAATATTAATATTGTAACACGTCCGGGAACGGGGCGCGAGAATGTGATACGAGAAGGGGATACGGATATATGGATAGAAATCTGTGTCATTGGCTGGGATAATAATCATATATGAAGTAACTGTTATTATCCTCTTCAATCTATAGTTCTTTATAGATTGAAATGAAAATTACCTCTGGCTATAAGGTTGCTCAAGTGCCTATGCTTAGACTTTGACAGGAAAGACCTTCTGCAAGAGCATCAATTTTTACGGCTTCATTTTTTTTAATTCATTAAGTGTATGCAGCCTAACTAGCTATGATACCGCAGCTTCATTGTATTCAAGGTAGCCAATGCCTCATAGAATTTTGAGTAGTAGGTTGCGAAATCACCAGCACCCTGTTTCAGAGTTTTCATTTCGCGACAGGCAGTTCCTCGAGGATCCGCATCTCCGTAGGAAGCATCTAAATACGACAAAAACGCTGTGACCGATAAAGATGGTCTCTCTGGATTTTTGTTAACTAGAGGAACAATTTGATCGAGAGCTTATCCCTCCAACCGACTAATTGAGTAGATGACTTTGGCAGACTCATTTCTAAATCTGTCGTTAATAACCTCGAGCTTCATCCTTAATTGTGTGATGAAACCGGGCAGTTGACTCCTTGCGCCGTTGAATTTTCTCGGGGTCCGGGAATATCTCAGAGAAAAATACTGAAGCCGAGTCCCGGGCGGCTGCAGCCAGACTAGATTGAGTAGAAGAATGACCAGCTTTAGCGGTATTTAAGTCGAGGTTTAACTGGTTGTTCTGTTCCTCGACGCTTCCAATAACCTGGCGAGCGGCCATAAGCTGATCCTGAGCAGTATCTCGTTCGGTGCTGTATTGATTGAGGTGTGCGTTAATCTATGCGTATAGCGCGTCTGCATCAGTGGCAAATTGCTGTTTGAAGTTTTCGATTGTGGTAGGAGGAGCCCAACCACAACAGTAGTCTATAGACATTCTGCACGGTGTGGATGAGGACGCAACGTAATCTCAAGGGCGAGGTTAGGACTGTGTTCCACAGGGTGCGTATATGGTCTAACGAAGATCTAGGTGGTAGATAAAGGTGAAGAGTAGGTCGAAGGGATGACTGGTCTTATCTAGGAAGAGACGAATAGGTAGATAGTTACGGTAGAGGTTACGGTAGAGGTTACCCTTGGGTCTTGCTGATGAAAAGCCGCAAAAGAGATAAATGGTCCTCCCGAAGAAGATATGTGTAAACAAATTTATTGTAAAGGTAATTGCAGAAGACTTTTCATATTACGTTGTGCCACAATAATCCATGAAAGGTTGCCTGCGTTGGCCAGCGCAGGCTAAGGGTTTACTGTCGCTTCACCAGCCGTTACACTGTATAAATATTGTTCCATCACGGCATTACACCGTTCGGTTTGAACATCTATTTCTGGATGAAAAGTGCTCGACATTCTTGTCTCAATTTCAAGATGATTACGGAGGGCTCTCCAGAGTCTTGCTGTAAATTAGGTTCCATGATCGAAAGTGATGTGTGTAGGTAAGCCATGTAGTTTCCAAAGATTTCGCAGATTTAGCTGAGCCCCATCTCTTGCATTAACAGTCGTTGTAAAAGTATGAAATGTCGTATCTTTGTGAGCCTATTAACTACCACCATAATTGCATCAAATCCATCGCTTTCTGGAAAACCAGTCACAAAATCCATCGATTTTTCTTGTGGAATATTTATGCGACAGTGGAATTAAGAGTATACTTCATACCAGATATTAATTCAGCTGCGTGTGAATACTTTTTCTCGAAATAAGTTTCTTTACAATAAGATTGTATGTATAATATCGTTATCGTTGTCTTAGTTATTACGAAATATGTAACGTATAGTTTTTTTTTTTATAATTATTTAACGTCGTGCTAGCTCACAACACAAGTAACGTATAGTTTACAATTACAGATCGTGTGGAATACTAAGCGAGACACGTGATACAAATTCAGAGATATCACATGACTTTCAACATTTCTTGCCAGGGCTACTGCACAATTGGAAGGGGTCTAAGAACTCCGAATTTAGAATGGTTATTTGGCTTCGATCTTTGACAAGTAGGGCAATTTCGAACAAACTGCGCTATGTAGCTGCACGTGGAGGGCCAAAAATAATCCCGGCCTATAAGTTCAAACATGTTATTGCGGCCTGGGTGCCCAGCAGAGGGGTCATAGTGATAAAGTTTGAGGAGTTGAATTTTTAGTGGGTCATAATTGAGAAAATTTATGTTTTCCCAGTAGGTCAATCTCTTGTCTCCTTCCGCACATCCAGCTAATGAGATTTCGCTCAAGGTTTGTACGCCATTTCTAATTAGACCTAGGACCTTAGTTGGAAACGGATCAACGGCATACTCCTCGAGGAACAACTTTTCAAGGGTAGTATATCAAGCTACTTTGCGATGATCCATGGAGGAGGATGAAAGATAGAGTTGCTCAACATTCTCTTTTTTTTTAAATTACCTGACTCTGGTGTCAAAGTTTCTCATCATTCTCTGCGGGAATATCCTCAGATCTTCTGGTCAACGCGTCTGGTTTTCCTCCAAGTTTTCCCAGCTTATATTTAATGACAAAATTAAATCGAGAAAGTTATTCTGCCCATCAGGCCTGCCTTCAGTTCAGTTGTTTAATGCTCATAAAATTTTCTAGGTTCTTGTGATCGAAAATCACTGGAATTGGAAATATGGCTCCTTCTAGCTCGGGTCTTCATTCTTCGAACGCGCGAATTATTGCTAGAGGTTCTTGGTTATAGATCTCGTAGTTGCACTCTGTCAGAGAATATTTTTTTCGAAAAATAAGCAACTGGTCGAAGGGTCTCAACATTGTCAGACTGCGAGAGAATTCTAGTACTAACATAGTCTGAAGTATCTGTTTCCACAATTATTTTACTATCGGGATCGAAGTGTGCTAGGATAAGCACTGTTGTAAATGCTCGCTTTAGGATTTCGAAGGCATACTGTGTGTCGGGATTCCATGAAAAAGATGTATCTTTTCGAGTCAGTATGGTAAGTGGAAAGGCTACTTTCGAAAACCCGCTGATGATTCGTCAATAGAAGTTTGCAAATTCTAGGAACGCTTGTAAATCTTTGAGTGTTTTTGGAGCAGACCAGTTTCTCACAGTCTCTACCTTTTGGGTGTCCATTTTTATGCCACCAGACTCGATTATCAGGCCAAGGTACTTTGTTGTTTCCGTATGAAACTCGCATTTCTCAGGCTTCAAGAGCACTCCTTTATTCTGAGGAGCTTTTAAATTTTGATCAACATGGTCCCGACGTTCCTCTTGGGTACTACTATAAATAGGATGTCATCCAGCTATACTAGTGCAGAATATATCTAAATAATTACGAAAATAATCATTAATAAAGTGCCGGAAAATGGCTGGGGCATTATTTAGCCCAAAGGGCATAACCGTGTACTCATTGTGGCCATATCAAGTGCGAATAGCTGTTTTCCATTCTTCTCCTTTTGCCATTCTAATTTGATAACACCTTGTTGAAGGTCCAATTTTGTGAAACATCTTGCCTTTGAGAGGCGGTCAAGTGTTTCTCTTAGCAAAGGGAGGGGGGCACCGATTTTGAACTGTGAGTTCATTCAATTTACGATAGTCCTATTGTGGTTATGAGCAATGCGGAAGCTATAATATGGAGTTGTGCGGGAGCGGATAATGTTATTAATTATATGCGACGGTGAATAGACTAATACAATGTCATGCTTCAAGGGTGTAAACGGAATATTTAAGAATAAACCTGTTTCATTCTATTGTGGGTACAACTAGGAGATTATACACGTGCTCGCTTAACTGATACACTAGTGATATTGTGCTGTCAATCATGGCTTCACACGACGGCTTATTGTCGAATATTTTGTTGTCGCACATCATAACAAGTCCACAAAGAGTTGCAGGGTTCCATCAGATTATTTGATAAATAGTACTGGTGCGCCAGCTATCAATGAACTAGTTCGGATGATTCCTTTTTTTAGGTTTTCGTCAATATGTGATTTTGTCGAATGACCAAATGATTTAATGACCTTTCATGTATTATCTTAGAAATGATGACTAAATATGTTGATGAGTAATGAGTTACCTGCTTAGGAATGGCTTCAGGAGAGAGGGACAACTGCTGTATATACGTGTTTCCTCTAGTTAGGAGGAACAGAAGATATATGTTAACCACCAATTGTTATTAATGCTACAGAAAGCTTGTAATATAAACACCATCCGAGTATTCCGACAGATTTAAATGCAATAAAATCGTCCCTTGATGTTCCATAGAGTGGTCCAAAAGGAGGGTCCAGTCCTTCTTTGAAAGGTATTTTGTTCGGATTATGTCCTGGTCAACGATGTTTGGCCTAATTGTGCTATGTTGCGGGCTACTGTTCCAGTTATTCATGGGGTTATCATCAGGGTTGTGAGTAGTTTTGGTTTTGGTGTGAGTTGTTAAATTGATACCTGAGCGTGTCGCATGGTAGTCAGACATGCGACTCGAGTAGCATATGCATGGTAAACCTCAACCCCAAAATGATGATACGAATCAAGTTTTATATGCTACGTCCTGTATGGCTAGCGTGGTTGGAATATGGGGAGTTTATCTGTAGATAGATAAAGACGTTGTAGCCCTCTGATAGTTGGGACAAGTCTTCTACAATATTAAATCAGAATCAACACTAGCCTCTCATTAAGCAATGTCATGGATCTATTCCCGTGTCTGTGATTATAGATCAATATACAAAGTCGATAAACATCGCTCACGAATCTACAAGATGCTGCAGCACTCGAAGTTTGGTAGATGAAGTGGGGCTCAGTAGAGACAAATAATGGGCCAGCGTCACGGAAAGAGAAGAGAGTAAATTGGGGGATAATGTTACGGTTTGACCGTTGTTTGAGCTTAGGTGGATACCTGAGCCTGATATTGAGAATTCTTATGATGAAGCTGAACAAAACGGCACTACTAGTCAGGAGGCTTGTCGAACCTTTTGAGCTGGTTCGGAAGCTGTAATGATTGAGACTAGAGGTATCTGGAAGAATAGCTCGCACAGGAGCTTTCAATTGAAGTGGAATAAGAAGATGTAATTGTCTGTCTGTCTTCCTCTTTCTCTCAGCTTATATATCTACACATATCTACTACCTGACGTAAGATGATAATATCTAGAAATAGCTTCCTTACATCACTGGATACAATCCAAACATGTTGTAGCCAAGATGTAATCCTAAACCGACTCAATACCAGTCCACCACGTCTATCACACGGACGCCAAGTATTGTCTAGCTGAAAATTACCCAAAACGCCAAGGTTTTCCTGAGGCAATCACAAATTATGTCAGGTACCAGCTTGGCATATTATTCTGACAATAATGTTACGATCATGTTAGAAGAATGGAATTTACATGAATCACGAAACATTAATTCAGGAATACGAATCCTACCGGGTTCTGACACTGGTCTGACAAGGCTGAACGTTGTTACAACTTAGTGACACCTTGAAATACGTGGCTGGGTATAAAGTATTATGCCCAAAAACAAGTCACTAGTCTGTAGATGCACGAGGAGTATTAACTCTTATAAATACCTGTTCGAAGTATCTAGAGTTCTCTTTTCTCCTCATATAGTTTAATAATTCGATTTATTCATCACCAACTCGGTTTCCGTCATATTGAACCTTCCCCAATGATTTCCGTCCATATTTACCCAGATGGGAGGCTAATCGACTTTGTGTATTAATCAGTTATCACAGACACGAAAATTGATTCATTACACTGCTTAATGAAGGACTGGAATTGATGCTGATATTATTTGACAGTTAAATTTATTGTCAATTTGAGGCTACAATGTCTTTTTATACCAACGTATTTACCCCCGTATTCACCATATCCGCTAGCCATTCTAAATCTAGCGTGCAAAGCCTGATTTATCTCATGGTTCTGGGCTAGAGCTATAGTTTCCGAATTGCAGTATTATTTTAGCTACTACAATACGTTGCAGCTTTAAATGTACTTTACAGTGCGATACTTTCACCTGAGCTACATGCCTGCATAATATGCGGCACGCTCGGTGATTAATAGAAATAATCGATGCCTAACTTTAACAATAACCTTAAGACCCCATGAATGTTACGGTTTATTTCACAATATGTTTCTCTAGGGCGTTGATGGTACTGCAGGGAATAGACCTGGAATGTGCGGCGTTAGTGTCTTGGCATGTAGATATTTAACTATAGGAGATACACGTAGAAAACAGGGGAGGACGAAGGCTGAACACCTGTCAGTGGTGTCCTCTACGAACCTGGGAGTGAAATAATCTCCCAGAGCCGAGTTTCAGTCACGAAAAAGGGTGGGATGAATTTCAATTGATGGATTTTCGACTTGAAAGAGTTGCACTCGATATTTTGGTCGAAAAATCAGTCGGCAGAGATTTCACAGCCGGAACAACGTCGAACAAAAAGTCATCACCACCAACATACGATTCACGAATGGGCCTAGGTCTATCTGGGGGTCGTATTCAATTATCCGAAATTTCTAAAACTCCTTTTATACTTGCGACGAAGCATTTCTCAATCGATCCTATACCTGCGACCCACTTCTATACTCGTCCGATCACCTACATACACACGCCCTAATGAGGAAAGTCATGATGGAAACGGGACGTGTGCAAAGGATGAAGAATAGGGAAGATACACCGAGGAGATTACACAAATCTCCAATGACGAAAACAACCCAACGGCACGATATGAAGATGCAAGGCTAGAGCAACGATGAGATCTTGGACGGCATTTACATTTCGGAGTCAATGAGGATGTCAAGGGCTCGGGCGCGTGGTGGCCGAGGCTGAGGAGGGAATTGCGCTACAGCGTGTATACAGCGGGTTTCTGGACGGTTAGGCTTGGTTTGATTCAACACATAGGTGAAGTCTGAGGTGGTCCGGTCATTAAAGTGGGACGAGGTTTATCTGTACTTTACAGTAGTTAACCTGATCCGGCCCGACCCCACACGTGCTTAAGCTCCAATAGGAGTGCAACGGTAGCCATGTAACCTAGCACGTTAATGAACAAAACAAAACAAAACGTAGAAAACAGGCACAACTCCGAATACCACAACACCTAGAAATTACAAAAGAGTCCGACCAGCTGTCCGCCACACAGCACAATAGCTATCCACGCCTCACGTCCATCCCAAAGAACTGTCTCGACGCGCCAGACACGCGATTATCTGCTGTTCAACCTTCTCTGATTTGCTCCTTGCCATGCCGCCCCAGTCCTCCGCAGAGGCTGGCTCTTGGCCCCCCTCCCACCCGTAAATTCGACGCGTCCTGACGTCGAAATGGTCCTCACAGGGCCACCTAACCACCACTACAACAACACTCAAGCAAATGCAGAACCGATCTGCGAGGCGAGCTGCCAATACTCGCCCCCAAACCCCCCCGAGTCAATGGGTGCTTTCTTGACTAACTTCCTCGCAGATGAAGCGAGGGCGTTTAACACACGCTATGCAGAGGCTGAGCGTATCGTCAGTGGGTACATTAACCTACTGGCGGCCACAACCAACAAACAGCTCCGACGAGCTGTCGAAAAGAATGGAGAGGCTTTACAGGCCATTATCACAAACATCCTGCGCGGAAACCCCGAGCCCCAATCCAGTGGGCCATCAGAGGCTGCCAGTAGCAGCAAGACGACAACCCTCCCTGCGTCGGCTACTAGGCCGGGAGGAAAGAATAGCGCGAGCACTTCACGACCAGTGCAAATACTCACGAGAGAAAGCAGCCAGGAGAAAGGCAAAGAGCCGGCTTCGACAAAGCCTACTAGGCCAATCGACATCGATTCTATACAAACCCCCATCGTTACTGAGGGGTCTTGGACTCAGGTAGTGAGGAAAAAGACTAAGCCCGCACCACCAGCAGCGACAAAATCGCAACCAGCCAGCGAGTCTAAGTCAAAAGCGACAGGGCCCACACAAACTCCGAGGCCTACTGCCTCAGCTCCCAAGTTAGCTCGCCCAGACGAGCGTGTTTTCCTGCGGGTCAAGCCCGACCACCCATGGAGACGCATGTCTCCTCATTACATCAAAATGAGCCTCGCAAGCAAGCTGCGCTTAGCTAACTCTGCAATTAAGCAGTTTACCATCGTCAACTCAGGGTTTGCGATACTAGCTGAAGGAGATGCAGCAAGAAACGCGCTCCTCTCGGGTGCCGTACTCCTGGAGAGCACGGAAATGAAACTGGAAGCTGCTTCCAACTGGATCTGAGTGTTGGCGCCTAATGTACCAGACAGACTCTTCACCTTAGACGGACCAACGCCAGTAACATCGGAGATGGTAATGGAGGAAGCGACCTTAAAGAGAGGTTAGACCGACCTCGGCTGGTGCCTTTGCGACAAGCATGGCTAGGCCGTCCACAGACTGGGTGTTGAATTTTGCAACCGGCAAGCCAAAGCTGGGAGAAAGACTTTTCGAAGAGAGCGGTCGCTTACACGAACTTCAGCGTAAAGCCAAAATTGCGCAATGCAACCGATGCTGGGGACACCACCCAACTAAGATCTGTTCACGAGCAGAGCGCTGCTCTCGCTGTGGATCGATTGAGCACAAGGCTACTGAGTGCAAACAGCTCGTCCCAAGGTGCATCAGTTGCCATGGGCCACATGCCGCAACCGAGCCTAGCTGCATGGCCAGGCCGACGGGGGCCGGCGGAAAGACTGTACAACGCACAAGAGACCAGCTGTCGGTGATCCGGGAACAAGGTCAAAAAGAAAGAAACGCTTCGATCCGAGAGTTGGAAGCAAAGCAGAAAGCCGCTGAAGCGACTGCTGAAAACGAAACTACAAACGTTGCTCAATGACCGTAAGGGACCACAACCTTACCGAGCTACACACAACGGCAACAACGATCTTGTTCCTCTGCGCTAATTTGGGCAGAGGAGACCCCGCTACAGACATCATCCTGCAATCCGCCTGGGATTCAGGAATTGATGTCCTACTCATCCAGGAACCCTGGATTCAACACAAGGATGGCTTCTGGCTCACCAAGTCGCATCCCGGGTTCGTGTCACAGGGGCAGCTTGTTGGGGTGTAGTCACGTGATAATTATGGCGTTACTAAGCGAGGATACTTAGATTTAGATCTCTGCTTGTAGATTAGTTTCGTTCCTTGTGCAACTACAATTATATATTCTGAACATCCGAGTAATTATACAACGCCAGCCCGTGATAGTTAGTTGCACCTTTCTTCGCACGCGCCTCATATCAAATTTTAGGCTACCAGGATTAATTATAGCGCGTAGCGATTTAAAATAAGCCTTATGGTAGACTCAGAGATTCAGAGATTTTGCCACTAAACCAAGACCGAGTAAAGACCGAGATATATATCATAATCTGAGACAAGATAGGACTGAGTAATTAAAAAAAAAAAAATGGATAATCCTTGGGGAGAAGACAGCAACATTGAATCCGCTCCTTCATACACTCGTGACGATAGACATGAGAGAGCCTGGAGAGCTTTATTGGAGGTGATAACCAAGTACCCTGCAGTACAAGAAATTTTTATTGACGTCAATTTTGAAAAGAAAGTCGACCTTTCTATGTTGGCTAATGCCCCGGCAGAAGTGAAAGATATTTTCCATGAACTTTTCGGACTTATTAATGGACAATGTGTGGCCCAGAGGCAAACTCTACATACCTTACAAATGACGAATGAGGAGAGAAACGACGAGGTTCAAAAACTAAGATCAGTGTACAACAAACAGAAAAATGAAATCTCGTTGCTCAAAAGTCAATTATCCGAGGTTCCAATTAAAGAACAGAAACCCCCTTCCGTAGCTCCCACAGTTCCCCAAGCTTCTGTCATCCAACAGCACCCGGCGCAATCATTTCCGCCAAGTATGATTTACTTGGAGAAGCCACCATCCATAGACCCTTTCTCAGGTGATCAGAAAGACGTAGTAAAAAGGCACAATGATTACAATGCTTGGAAGTTTAAACTAATCTCTAAGTGGAATCCTAGCGGAGGGAACTTTGATTCTGAGTTCAAGAAGATCTGTGATGCAATCAATTGGCTCAAAGGCGATGCTTATACTCGCCTGCAGTCTAAAATTGCTTTATTTTTCTCAAGTACCGATGACCCATCAGGCTGGCCATGGTCTACTTCTGCAGAACTTTTCCGAGAACTCGACAAAAAATATCTTACAGCTGACATACGCGCTATAGCCAGAGGAAATTTGAATGATCTGAGAATGACTGGGAAATGGAAAGACTTTCCATCATTTGTTTCAGAATTTGAAAGACTTGCAGATCAAGGAGAACTCAGTTCTTCCATGCGAGTATATCATCTCAGGCGTAAGGTTTCCGAACCTCTACGAGTGGCGGCAAAAAATCATATTCCCCTGCCTTCCGAAGATGACGTATATGCATGGATAGAGATTTTTTCTCAATTTTGGAAAAATCAGGAGTCAAACCGCCATATCGAAAGCAGCTTCTTTGGCAACCCAAGTGGAGGGAATTTTTCCAAGTCCCATAGTAGCGAAATGATGCCAACAAGTGATCCCATGGACTTAGATGAAATGCACTTGACTAGAGTCACTGTGACTCCGGCTGAATGGCAATATCGAAGAGATCACTATTCAAAGGAATGCATTTCCGAAATTGCAAGAAAAAGCAGAAGGGGCCATGATACTGCCGATCGTGAGTTGGCATCAGCGGAATTAAGTCGTGGTAACCGTGGAGGTCAACAAGGTAATTTTAACTATAATCGGAGTAGTCAACGAGGAGCATTCAGTGGTGATAATAAAAATAACTATTCTTCTGCTCCATTTAGTCGCCGGAGCCAAGGTGGAAGAGATCCTCAGCCGGGCTATGCAAGAGGACAAGATGGAACTAGAAATGCTAATTCCAGTAATTTTCCGCATTTACGGATGCAAGAAGTAAACGAATGGGGCCACAATTACGATTCCCCATATGAACAGCAACATAGCCTTGGTAGCCCTGTAAATAATTTAGGCCACAAGAGTGGTCGAGTTCTGGGAGAAGTTGAAACGGAAAATGGGCATGTTAATAAATATCAAATTGATAGGAACGCTCCTTAGAGTCAGGGAAATGGAGAGCCCCGGCATTAAGTCGCGTGCGGGGCATCAATGTACAAAAGTTTGTTGATTTACAGAGAAAATGTATACATCAGGATTCAACTATTGGAAAGCCTATAATCTTAAATAAAGTTGGCAAAAATTCTATATCATTATCTGGAATCTTTCACTCTACAGTACAGCGCAAATTTTCTTTCTCAGTATCTATACTTCTCGATACTGGTAGCACCGAGTTCATGTTTGTAAGAAAAGCTTGGGCAATTGCTAATAAACTATCCTCAACACCCCTTACACGTCCTCGCCCTCTCTATTTAGCTGACGGATGTGTTTCGGAGCTAATAACGCATCATGTTTCTGGTTCCTTAGAATTAAGCAATCATTTCGAGGAAGTGGATGCCCTGGTTACCATACTAGGACCCGAACATAATGTTATTCTGGGATTTCCATGGCTGGAGCGTCATAATCCTTCCATTGACTGGCAATTAAAGTCAGTTAAATTTGACAAAGAATTTTGCTTAAGTAACTGCTTTATTCCCGAAAATTCAAATTATAAGTCACCTTATGTTGAGGAAGTTATCGATCATGAACATGTCACTGTACCCGAGAAAGATGCACCGGAGCTTTCAACTACACTGGCATCGACAAGTCCAATTCAAGCCAAATCTATGGTTGGTAAGCGGGTCAAACAAGCAACTAAGAATAAGCATGAAATGCTACATTCTCCGCTAGAAGTCCTTGATGAAGTGAATTGTAATGACATCCGTATTCTCAAAGCACCAGGATTTTTTCAATTTTCAAGACAAAAAGGTGTGCAGGTAATGCGAATTATGGCAGATGAACTCGAAAAATTAGGGGAAGAGCGAGAAACCGATATCAAGGTTCTAGACTTAGTTGAAGATGAATACCAGAAATTACTCCGAGGACAGGGAAATCCTCGTAAGTGGAAAAGTAGATTCCCCAATTATTTTTATGAATTTATAGATTTAATATTTGATACAAACAATACAAAGCTACGCAGAGTCTCTGATGAAGATGTAGTTAAGTTTTTTAAGAAGGCTAATCGTCGTCCTCCCTCTATGGAGGAAATAAAGATGAAAATCCCTAAAGTTTATCACGATATAGCAGATGTAGAGTTTCCCTAGGAGGCCTCCAATCTTCCTCCACATCGTTCTTATGATCATAAAATAGAGCTCTTACCTGGAAACCATAAATTTCCTAGATCTAGAGCACGTCCTTGTTCTTCATCAGAGCTGCATGTCATCAAACGCTGGTTGGACGATCAATTAGGTAAAGGATGGATAAGACCATCAGCGTCGCCTATTGCAAGCCCAATTCTTCTAGCCAAAAAACCAGGAGGAGGCATTTGTATTTGTCATGACTTTCGTGGCATAAATAATATCACAATGAAAAACCGATATCCCCTTCCACTCATCAAGGAAACTCTGGACCTTATTTGTGGAGCAAAAATATTTACAAAAGTTGACGTTGTTTCAGCATTCAATAGAATCAGAATATCAGAAGGCCACGAATGGCTGACAGCCTTCATAACCCGTTTTGGCCTCTACGAACAACTAGTGACACCCTTCGGATTAAGTGGTGCGCCCGCAACATTTCAACGGTATATTAACGATATATTATACGATGTATTAGATAAATATGCCACAGCCTACCTTGATGATATCATAATTTTTTCAGATTCTATAGAGGAACATGTCAAGCATGTTAGAGAGGTACTGAAACGGCTTCGCGCCGCAGGGCTTCAAATTGATATAGATAAATGTGACTTCCATACTACAAAGACTAAATACCTTGGTCTTATTATTACACCTGGAGGTATTGAGATGGATCAGGAGAAAGTCAAAGCTATACTGGAATGGGAACCTCCAACTTCAAAACGACAACTCCAACGATTCTTGGGGTTTGCAAATTTTTACCGCCGTTTTATACGCAATTTCTCTGAATTGGCACACCCTCTATACGGCCTCACTAAAAAAGATGCTGCTTGGACCTGGACTTCTATTTGTTCGTCTGCATTTCAAAGTTTACGGGAGGCATTCAGCAAAGCTCCTTCTCTCGCAGTCTTTGATTGGTCAAGAAAAACCGTTGTGGAAGTAGATGCAAGTAATTGGGCATGTGGTGGTACTTTATCACAATGGGTTGGAAGCGAACTTAGACCTGTCGCATATTTTTCGTCCAAACATTCAGCTCAAGAGTGCAATTATGACATTTATGATAAGGAATTACTCAGTGTTATCAAGTCACTAGAAGAATGGCGCCCAGAGTTAGAAGGACTACAATCCCAATTTGAAATATTAACAGATCATAAAAATCTCCAAACTTTTCAGACAACTAAGGATTTAAATCAAAGGCAAATGCAATGGGCGGAATTCTTATCCCGATTCAATTTCCAACTTATATATCGGCCAGGTACATTGAATACCCGAGCCGATGCCTTGAGCCGAAGGCCGCAAGATGCTCCAAAGGATATTTTAGATGACCGCCTTTCCGCAAGGCGCGTTCCTTTGATTCCGGCTTCCAAATTTGATCACAGTTTTGCCCATTTGAAATCCATTAAAATGTACAAAATAGACGTCTCTCAATCAATCGATGATTTGATCTCGAACGCATACAACAACTCCTTAATTATGCAAGATATCATAACTGATCTATCAGATTCTACCGTTAGACGCTGGAAACCTTCGCTTGCGAGACTGTTAAAAATCGCATTTAGTGAATGTCGAATAGTAGCTGGACGCGTTTATTATAGAGACCGTCTAGTAATCCCACCAGACAATGAAGAAATCCAACTTCGGGTACTTCACAGAGCACATTATTCAGGAGCCGCCGGACACCCAGGAAGAGAGAGAACTATTGACTTAATAAATAGAACGTACTGGTGGCCCGGTATGACAGACGCTGCAAGGAAGTTTTGCAAAGGCTGTCTCCTTTGCACTAAAACTAAGACACCTAGAAAAGCTCCTACCGGACTGCTTAAACCACTACCATTACCATTTAAACCATGGTCTGATATTTCCATTGAATACATATCACCATTGCCAGAATGTGAAGTTCGACATCGAAAATTCCGACACATTGCTGTTGTTGTAGATCGACTTACAAAAATGCGCCACTTTCTTCCAACGGAGACTCTATCCGCAGAGGAGCTGGCCGAAATATTTATCGAAAAAATTTGGTTGCTGCATGGTTCACCAGAACGGATTGTCTCCGATCGAGGGTCTCAATTTATCTCCACATTCTGGAAATCTCTATCCCAAAGACTGGGAACTGTTCTCAAGCCCTCTTCTGCATATCACCCAGAAACGAATGGACAAACAGAGCGGGTCAATGCTGAAGTAGAACAATTTCTACGAATTTATGTAAACTGGGCTCAAGATGACTGGGCTATGTGGCTGCCGCTAGCCGAATTCGCGGGGAATAATGCTATATCCTCAACAACAGGGGTTAGTCCTTTCTTTGCCAATTATGGTTACAATCCAAAGTTGGGCATTGAAGCTCAAATACCAGCAGCCCCAATGCCATCGGAAGCTCAGCGGAAAGAATATTTTAAGGCTCATGAGATAGCTAATAGATTTAAAGTCATTCTAGATCATGTTAAGACCTTGTCCAAGATTTCTCAAGACCGTTATGAAAAAAATGCAAATTTGCATCGTTCGGACGCACCAAAATATCATATTGGAGATATGGTTATGATAAGCACTCAGAACTGGAAAATGGGGCGACCTCTTGAAAAACTCAACCCACGATGGGAAGGTCCATTTCGTGTCACAAGAACCTCGCCACACACCGTAACGGTAGATCTACTACAAAATATAAAAATTTATCCAACTTTTCACGTTTCTAACGTTCAATTGAGATCGAGTGAGCGAGCACCAGGGCAAGAAGACGAGGATATAAAAGCAAATGAGGGCAGAAAAATTGTAAGAACAGATGGCCAGAGAGATGTGGTAGAATATCACTTCGATAAAATTATAGGATACGAAAAGATGCAAAATAATCGCTGGTACTATCAAGTTCAATGGACTGCAGGCGACACAACATGGGAACCTGCATCGCATTTAAAGGGATGTGATGACGCACTCCGGAAGTTTCATAAACTAAATCCACAAGCAGGAGCACCACGGCCATGGCTAAAACGCAAGTGAGAATGTTATCTTTCTATCCAATTGCTTCTCTTTATCTTTTTTTTTTTTTCTCATGGTACAAGAGTGAAGCTCTTGTTTAAATGGGAGGTAGTGTCACAGGGTTTCACGGATCCGTAAATAGAATTTTAATACTAATATTAATTCGTGATAAGATGAAGGGGTAGTTAATTAAAACCATCGATTTGATAATAGCTTCCTCTATACAATTAGTCATGTAAAACGTCATGTAAGGATATACAAGGGAGTCATGAAGAGAAGGACAAGAACACAGCCATCAATGCGAAGATATTGGCAAGAATTGAATACGATTAATTCCGGCTGGCAAATGCTTCTACTCTTGTATATAATAGTTCAGTGTGAGAGAGATTTACTCCTCACGCAACGTCTTCTTTATTTACCCTTTACAATACATTTGTTCACCCATCTCTTCTTCGGGAAGACCACATATCCATTGCCCAGTTCTTCATCAGCAAGACCCACGTGTAACACCTACTGCAACTAGTTGCCCATTCATCTCTTCCTAGAGAAGACCTGTCATTCCTTTGACCCATTTACAACCTTCACTTACCACCTAGATCTTTGCTGGGCTATACAACGCACCCCGTGGAACACTATCAAACCCTCATCCCTGAGACAGGGGCAGCTTGTTGGGGTGTAGTCACGTGATAATTATGGCGTTACTAAGCGAGGATACTTAGATTTAGATCTCTGCTTGTAGATTAGTTTCGTTCCTTGTGCAACTACAATTATATATTCTGAACATCCGAGTAATTATTCAACGCCAGCCCGTGATAGTTCGACAAGCACTTGCCCCCCCCATGTCACAGCCAACCCCGCAAGGCCACGCTCCCTCATTTATACGCGGAAAGGGACCAAATGCCTACAACTAGCAATCTGCGAGGCAACACCAGATCTTACCGCCGTAAAGGTTGAAGGAGTCACGTTTGTCTCTGTGTATCGCGCTCCTGGAGCAGACCTTTCACCGCTCCTATCATGGGCCCCGTCTGGGCTCACAGTAGTTGGCGGAGATTTCAATGCCGTCCACCCTGACTGGCAGCCCATGGCCACCAGGCTACACGATGACGGCCAAGTGCTCGCCAAATGGATGTCCGAGCACGGCATGGACCTATCTTCGACCCCGGGCGTCTCGACTCACGATCTTGGAAACACACTCGACCTGGTTTGGTCTAACGCGGGAGCCCTTGCAGACGTCTCGATAAAGCTTGGCTCGACATCGGACCACAGAACTCTTGCAGGAGACGTCCCCCGTCCGAACTCGAAAGCTAGAGCTGTTATCAAAACAGGCCAACCGTTTCGAGTGACAGACGACGCCCTCGAAGACTTTGCAAAGGTGCTAGGTCGTTGGGCTCAAGGAATAGAGCTACAGCCGATGGTTTCAGTAGATGCGGTGGACAATCTTGCTGATAAGCTGGTCCAAACTATTAGCAACGCAATCAGGGCCACTGGTAGACGCGGGAGTGCTAAGAAGGGTAGGACGACACCTTGGTGGACGTCGGAGTGCCTACAGGCCAAACGCGAATACAGGATATTCATGGACGAAGAGAGCAGAAATGATTTCCGTCGCATAGTCAAAAGTGCCAAACGCCAATACTGGCGGCGAAAGTTCTCCGAAGCAACAACCGACGTCGACATGTATCGGATGGCACGCTGGGCTAAGCCGCAACCTACATCAGCTGCTCCACCACTCCAAACTCCAGATGGTCTTGTTTCGGATCCAGGAAAGCGAGCAACTCTGTTGTGCGACCTCCTTCTCGGCCGGTTCACCAGGCAGAACGACGTCGACGCTGAGGACTTCGAGCCAGGACGCGGAAACCTCCCATTGGTCTCCAGCGTTACGGACGAGGAAGCCAAGTGGGTTACAACGGCCTGCCAAAATAAAGCCCCTGGAGCAGACGCGATTTCTGTTCGTCTTCTTAGCACAGCCTGGCCATCCATTGGTCACGCAGTGAGAGTACTCTTTGAGGGCTCACTGCGATTGAATCACTTTCCGAAGGCCTTCAAGCTAGCGGAAATAATCCTTCTCCCCAAACCCGGCCGTAACCTCAGTACAGCTAAAGGATGGAGGCCTATCGCACTTCTCTCCTCCCTGGGTAAAGGTGTTATGAATCTTCTTATTGGTAGATTTTCGAAGCTGTTAAGCTGCAGAGGTCGAGTCGATTTCGACGAAGACAAATTATCGAAGGTTCGAGGTTACAAAGTTACAAAGGTCGAAGGTATGATGAAGGTAATCGAGGCTCGGATTATCAAAGTTACGAATTCACATGTTCAGATTATCATATTATCAAAATATCGAGTTCCCAATAAGCAAATTATACAATAATCGTAAAAGTAACAAAATTGTTTGAACTAAAGAACCAATTCAAATTTCCAGCCTCAACAAATCCAAGTCCCGTAGCCTCAGACCTAACCGAATTAAGAAGATAACCCCTGCATCACCACATCCAGACTAAATATAACAAATTCATAACAAAAGGTCTCGAGAGACAGATTGCAAGGCGAATGGCTTACACTGCCCTCACCTACAAGGCAGTCCCGCAGCAACTCTTTGGAGCACTCACTGGCAGGTCTGCCAACGACCTCGTCTCATGCGTCATCCACGATGTAGAACATGCAATGAACCGGCAGAAGAAAGCAGTCCTAGTCACTTTGGACGTTCAGGGTGTATTCTATGCCGTACTCCACGGACGGCTGCTGCAGAGGATGAACAAGATGGGGTGGCCTAAACTAGCTATCACCTGGATAAAATCCTTCCTACAAGAACGATCCGTTCGCTTACGACACGAAGACGGAGTCACAGACCCGGTATTCCTAGAATGCGGGCTGCCACAGGGATCGCCTCTTTCCCCAATTCTTTTCCTATTCTACATGGCCGAAGTCGTGGGAGGGAGTAGTTGGAGATTTGGCTATGCAGATGATGTTGCCATCCTTGGCATAGGTTCAACTCCAACTGAAGCCGCAGTAGCTGTCCAGAGAGAAATCGATGCAGTCCTAGGGTGGGCCGCTGATAATGCCGTCTCTTTCGACACAGATAAGGCCGAAGTAGTCTACTTCGTCGGCCCCAGATCCAGGGGACACGATCTTCCGGCCATAAGGGTAGGCACTCGCGATGTACAAGCATCCGACGACATCCGATGGCTCGGAGTACACCTTGATCGCGGTCTGACCTTCGATTGTCACGTCGTAAAGTGGACCAGCAAAGCAATGCGGCTAGTGCAGCTCTTCCGACGGCTTACACTTTGCACCCAGGGACCAAGGCCTGACTTACTAACCACAGTCATTAGTACGGTAGTTCTGCCAATCACAATGCATGCAGCGGAGGTCTGGTGCCCGGGGCCAACCAGGGAAACTTATCGAGGTGTGACGCGTAATTCCTACAAGAGACAGAGCAAAGTCATCGACCAAACCTCTGCCTTCGGAATCCGTGTGGCTCTACCAACCTGGCGCACCATGCCCATCGCAGCCCTGAGAAGGGAGACTGGTATTCCGCCAGCACAAATTCTGCTCGAGGAACGCAGGCTCAAGACTACCGCACAAATCCGGACACTAGATGAGTACCATCCGCTTTGACTTCGGGCCACGGAAAGCACAGATAGCGCTCGTTATCGACTCGGCCTAAAGACATGCAACAAAACCAGACTTGGTTTCGACAGAGTGCATGATTCAAGGGTCCAGAGGATGTATCGACTCCTGCCAGAGGCCGAACTACCTCTGACCTCCCCTCAGCCAATTCCCTGCTGGACAAGCAAGAAAGAAGCAGCTAGGTTTATAAGAGAGTGGCTACATACTCTCCCACCCGACTGTCTTTGCATGTACAGTGATGGCTCTAGGGCGTCCACCGACAAAGTGTCATGGGCCTTTATGACTTTTATCAGTGGCACAGGCAGGGTAATTGAGCAAAGCGGCTCAGGCAAAATAACCAATGCGGAGGTCTACGACGCGGAGGTTCATGGAGCTCTAGCTGCTCTTGAAGCAATCACTAGCAGGAAGCGAGATCGTGGTCGTAGCGCCATCCATATTCTGCTCGACAATTCTGCGGCTGTCCAGGCCTTACTAACGGGAACAACAGGCTCATCATCCTGGAGGATTCAAAAGTTCTGCAAGATGGTCGCTAGAGCCGCAGCACCTGTTAAAGTAGGATGGATTCTGGGCCACGAAGGGCTGGTAGGAAATGAAATGGCTGATGAGCTCGCTCGAAGAGAGCTTAACTCGTCGGACGATACGAGGACGACACATGGGGTGATGACCCTCGCCTCTTCCGGAAGGAAAGCTCGCGAACTGGCCAGGCAGATGGTTACAGACTGGTGGCATTCGAATCGCCCCAGACATTATGCCGACCTCGAACTCGAGATGCGACGCAAGAAACCGCTAGAACTAGCACTACCAAGGGCAGTCTACGCTCGCTTAATAGCCGCTCGAACCGGACATGGAGACTTCGCGGCTTATCATCGCCGCTTCAACCACACTGACGCTACACTTCACTGCGAGTGTGGGAGGGAAAAATCAATCAGTCACCTTGTTCAGTGCCGAAAAGCACTGGCAACGTGGCGGCTGAAAAGCGGAAAGCGAAGGGCGCCAGCTTTAGAAACAATGCTCAGATCAAGCGGGTGGCAACAGTTCAGGGACTACGCCCGGGAGAGCGGAATATACGCGGAGGCTAACCGGGGGATGGCAGGGATACCTGTGACTCGGAGGGGATGAACGAAAGCCTAGGTGATCTGGCATGGAAGTAGGGATAGGAATCGAGGCTCGGGCGCGTGGTGGCCGAGGCGGAACAATGGAAGGGAGATTGTCAAAGTTTTTCTTTTGTAATGCAGGATTTTGCGTGGAAGTTTTCTTTTGTTTTGTTTTCAGCTCTGGGCTGCTGTACTCGTCATGCTTCAACACATAGATGCGTTTCGGCATGGTTCCGGTCATTGAGGTGGGACGAGGCACTTGTACTGCACGGTAGTTAACCTGATCCGGCCCGACACCACTCGTGCTCAAGCTCCAGTAGGAGTGCGACGGTAATTACTTCACCTAGCACGTTAACGAACAAACAAACAATTTTTTGAAATTCGAATTTTCGAATCTTCACCCTTTCCTCATCTTCATCCCTCTCGTGCTCGTCGCATTCCTTCAGTATATTGTCATCGAGTCGCTGGCATCTTAACCATGCCACCTGTTCGTAAAAAGCGTCCCAACGCCAAGTTGGACAACACGAGAGTCCGCCCGAGGGCTCTCTAAAAATTACCTGACCTTGCCCAGTCTCCGAAATGCGCGGAGATGAGCAAGGTCTCAACTAAAGGGAAGGAAAAAGCCCTCCCCGCCGTCACTGAGCCCGATACTGACATGATCGGGGCAGTTGAAATTGTTGAGGAATTTCCCCAACCATCCTCCGTCCCTCACGGGACAGGAGAATCGTCAAAGTCTTCTCCGACAGCGTCAAAACCGTCGGAAAACGCTGCACCCATATCAGCGCCAAATTTAACGTCGCAGCCAAAAGCTGCCACGAAAACAGAATGCCCTCCTGAGCTTCGACCAATCGTCGAGGCCGAACAACGACGCGCCGCCGAAACAGCGGCAAATCTGGCCCTCTGTTCCGCCGCCATCTCTGGCGTCGAAGCCACCCTCCTCCCTTTGACCAACGGGTCAAATAGACAATTCGTAGACTCGATGAGAGTCTACTTACGCGCCGCCATTGCGCAATACATGGCCACCGGCCCGGCCATCACGCCACCTGTCCTCCCTCCTCGCCCTGCGAATCCGACCCTAAGGGCTCCAGAAGCCAGGAGCAATACAACTCCCGCCGTCCCAGTGCTGCCTGTAAAAAGCACCTGGGCCACGGTGGCCAAAAATGGACTGCGACAAAATGCAGCTCCTACAGCAAAGGCTGTGCCGCGACCTGCGGCGAGAGCCCAAAAGAAAGAAGCTCCCAAGGCGAAAGTCGATAAGCGACTGTTCCTTCGCCTGGAAAAGGAGCACCCATGGCGGAATCTTTCAAACAACATTATGAAAAGTAAGGTAGCGGACACGCTTAATCTCTCTTACAATGATATAACCTCGATTCATCGAGTAAATACCGGCTTTGCTATAATAGCAAAGAACGAAAAAATACGACAAGAGATCCTAGATGGCCCTCCGAAGCTGGCAAGTGAAAACGCCAAACTCGAAGCATCTTCGGATCTTGTCGCCTTACAGATACCGAACGTACCTGTTGTCACGAAACAGGTCGTGATTTAGTCAATCAAACGAGGGAAAGTAGTCTATTCAGATTCTCTATGAAGAATGAGAGGTAAATACAGAGGGAAAACACGTTCTACACATATGCCAAGTGCGCGCTAATATGCGAGGGATCGACATTAGTTGTGGACCCGTAACATCACCTCTCTCCTCTCGGCTCTGAAGTTTCAAGTCGTTTTTTTCTTTCCAGATATTCTCTTGTTTTTATTTTTGCCTCGGGATCCCGTATAGCTACCTGTATCTGGATCACCTACATTATCACCCTCCCCGTACTGTTGGACGAAGTCGCGGAAAGCGTCTGTTAGAACGAAATTTTCTCGCGGCTCCCAGGATGTTTCTTTATAGTCTTTGTATTTTACACATAGTAGCCTTTTACCATTAAATTTCTCAGCTCTTAAGATTTTGTCAACGGCGTAAAGAGGATGTTTTCCGTCAAGCAGTGGCGGGGGCTGGCTGTCGTCTGTAATTTGAGAGGGTAGGGGATCATCAGGATCCCGACGGAGGAGGTCCACAAAGAATCTCGGGTGAATGCCGCTAGGGACATCAAGTTCGTAGACATCTGGAGCCACAACTCTTGTAATTTTGTATTTGGCATTTGTCCAAGAGAACTTCTTTTTAAGTTGTGGAGTTGTAACGTTTTTGAGGTTCAGCCAGACTTTGTCCCCGACTTTTAAAATCTCAGCTGGTTTTCTTCCTTTATTGGCATTGTGTTCCATAATTTGCTGTGCAGTTGCCATGGCTGCCTTAGCAAGTTCTTGACCATCGTAGAGTCGATTCACGAAAGCATTAGCTCTGGATTTTGGGTCTTTAGTGGAGCCGGATTGAGGGGCTCGACGTTGGATAGGGTCGAGGTGGTAACCATGGGTCAAAAAGAAAGGACTAAAGCCAGTTTTGGAGCTGTCCCTATTGTTAATCGCCACCATAGCAGAAGGGAGGAGTTTAGCCCAGTCATTTTGGGCATATGAGATATAGGCACGTAGGTAAGTTAGAACTTCCTGGTTCATTCTTTCAGTCCCTCCATCGGTTTGGGGGTGAAAAGCTGTGGAGAGGCGTTGTTGGATACCCACAAGCTGGCAAAGCCGCTGCCAAAAACGGCCGACCCAATTAGAGCCTCTATCTGAGGTTAACGAATTTGGAAATCCATGGTATCTCCAATGGCTTATTACAAAACGCTCAGCGCATTTTTCAGCCTCCATGGTTTCCATTGCCTCTAGTGTGGCGCCTCCTAACAGGCGATCGTGTATGACCATAAGAAATCTTTCAATTTTTGTCTGTTAAAGGGAGTTCTGTCATAAAGTCTAGTGCTAGTTCACTATGAAAACGGTCTGGTATGGGCAGAGGTCGTAATAGTCCTTGAGACGACTGGCGCCAAACTTTAGATCTCCCGCAGACATGACAGTTTCGTACAAATCTCCTTACATCCTTGTACTGTTGAGGCCAAAAGAAGCTCCGTGCTAAAATAGACAATGTCACTTCGCGCCCCGGGTGACCAGTCACATGGGAATCATGCACTCGTTGTATTAATGCTGTACGGAGGGGTTCCCAGTCTGGGACCCACAGAGCTCCACGGTAAGTTAAGGCAAATTTATCATCGAAGGTACAATCTGGCATTTGTATAGAATTTCCTACTGAAGAGGGTAGGGAGCGATCTTCTTTAGCAACGCTGGAATAAATTATTTTAAAGGATGGATCCATTTTCGTTGCTTGATCCCATAATTTTTGAATATGTATTTCGTCGAAGATATCTTTTCCCTTAGGAGGTCCTTCAACGACCGTAACTCTCGACAATGGCGGCGCCTGGCCAATAGGTTTCAGATCTTGGTTTGGCAATTGAATTATACTGGCTTTTGCCCGTCTCCTAGTTTCCATTACCGAAAGATTTAAGTGGATAGGTGGCTCTTCTTTAGCTAACGGTGAGACCCATCTATGTTTAAGGAGTTGGAACTCTCTCCTTTTCAATCTTTCATCGTTAAAATCTTTTGGCTTAAATTCTGTCTTTCTTGACAGCAGGTCTGGTTTAGTTGATTCTATCCCTGGTCTAAATTTAATTTCGAAATTGTAGTTGGAAAGTTCTTCTGCCCAGCGAACTTGACGCTCGGACAACTGCCTAGTTGACATGAAATAACGAAGGTTACGATGGTCAGAAAGGACAAGGAAAGGAGTACTGACACTGCGTAGCTCACCTCGAAAGTGTTTAATTGTTGATAGAATAGCTAGCAGTTCTTTGTCGTGAATCTCGTAGTTGGATTCAGCTGCGGTGAGCTTCCTTGAAAAAAAACCCACTGGCCGGAGGCGGCGTTTTTCATCCATCTGTGAGACTACGCCCCCTATGGCATACCCAGATGAGTCTGCTTCCAAAATTGTCTCCGCCTCTGGATCAAACATTTTGAGGACAGGTGCGGTAATTAACAGTCCTTTCAACTTATCGAAAGATTTTCTTTGGGGCTCTTCCCATACCCAAGCTGCACCGTTTTTGGTGAGGATGTTTAAAGGTTCACAAATGGCAGAGAAATTATGGATGAATTCGCGGTAGAAATTCGCGAACCCTAGAAAAGAACGAACAGCTGACACAGTTTCTGGCTCTTCCCACTTGGTTATAGCAGATACCTTTTCCGGATCTACCTTAATGCCATTACCGATTTCAATGATGAAACCCAAGTATTTTATTTCTTTAACGCCAAAAGCACATTTGTCAATGTCCATGCGTAGACCCGCAATTTTTAAAGCGCCAATAACTTTACGGACTTTACCATAATGGTCTTGCAGGTCTCCGTCAGTATAGATTATCACATCGTCTAAGTATGCAGAACAAAAGATGTCCAGATACTCGCGCAAAGTATTATTAATAAACCTTTGAAATGTTGAAGGCGCTCCACAAAGACCAAAGGGGCATACTAGCCATTCAAAAAGACCTTGTCTGGTACGGAAGGCTGTTTTCCATTCGTCCCCTTCCTTGATTCGCAATCTGTGGAATGCTGCGCGCACATCTATTTTAGTGAACCAACGTGCTTTAGATAGTTGGCGTAGGGTCTCTCGGATGAGCGGTAGAGGATAACGGTCTTTTTTTGTAATAGCGTTAAGACCGCGGTAGTCAACGCAAAACCGCAGGCCACCAGAGGGCTTTTTGGCAAACAATACCGGTGAACTAGCAGGTGAAGCACTCGCGCGTATCCATCCCTTATCTAGGAGATCTGCTAAAGTTTTGCGAAGAACTAACAATTCTTCTCTTGACATTTCATAAAGAGGCCCATACGGCGGTTTCTTTTCAATATTTTTATCATCTTTTTCGAGGTCAATTTCCATATCGTGTCCAGGTCGATGAGGGGGCAGGTCACTTGAGCTATCTTCTAGGAAAACCTCTTCGAGCCCATGCAGTTGTCCAGGAAGTAACCCACGGATTGATTGAACAGTAGGTCTGACACGCGTTTCACTTAGTTTTTCTAACGCTTTATTTATGTCCGATATGGTGACAGATGCAAGGACAAGTTCTTCCTTATTGTTACGCGCGCGCCTTGTAAGGGCAGAAAATACATGCGCAGACACTAATTTAGCTTCTCTTATATATTTTGTTAAATCTTCAGCTTGGTCACTGCTACTCTCGGTACTTTCGTAAATCTTCACTTTCTGATGTCCTTGACCAATATGCAAGACATGGTCTCCTGCTTGGTAGACAGCGTTATTTCTTTCGGCCCAGCCTTTACCGAGGATTAGATCATAGTGTAATCCGTGGATTATGTATCCCCATAATCTTTCTTTTCGGCCGCTAATATCTAAAGTAACGAACGTAATATAGTTAATTTTGTAGCTTTTATCATCATCTTTCGCAAGCTTAAGCTCTCTAGGTTCTACAAGAATGCGTGGCAGGTTTCTTTTTTTAACAGTCTCTTCACTAAATGCAGCATATGGAAGGCAGCCGGAGTCAAAAAGAGCTGAGAGATAAAAATGATCATTTATAAAGGCATCTATTAAAAATGGTTTGCTATCCATTCTATCCTTAGCCTGTAAGATTTCAATTTTAGATGGCCTTGTTGCCAGATTTATCCCGAAAGAATCCCAAACCTGTTGCCTCTGAACACGACTTCGCTCAGAGGTCATTCGTTTCCCGAATCAGAACGAGACAAATGTTCATTAAAAAGGTTGGAATTAGTTGAGGCCGCATTGACGACCGAGTTTCGGAACCTACCAGAGCCTCTAGGTGTAGGGTTAACGCGGAAATTTCGGTACCTACACTCGCTCCATCTGTGTGAAGGAGATCTACCGCATCTCTCACACTGACCCTGTTCAACCCTACGGTTACGTTCTGGCTGAGGTAAATCAGGCGGAAATGGACGGTTATCGGTTCTAAACTCTTTATTCCTAGAGTCTCCTCTTCCCTGAGTGCCTTTAAATGCAGCTAGTAGAGATTGCATTTGGGCCTGTAGGGCGTTTATCCCACCCATCTGGACATCGCCGTCCTGATCAACAGGAGTAAAAGAGTGGCTGTAGGGATTGGGTTGAGGCTGATGTTGTGAATGGGCTGGAGTAACCTGAGCTTGGTTGGTTTGAGTGTGAGGAGGCCGCCAAAAGTCGATGCGTTGGTAAAATTCCTTATCTGATCCCGTGGCCATAGAGAACTCGGGCAGCTTTTCCAACTCATTGGCCATTTCCTGAACTTCGACTACAAAGCTGTCATAGTCCGTGTTAGATATGCCGGATCTATAGGCAAGGCCTTTACGTAAATGCGGCGCTAGCCCCTCTTTCATCGCGTTGACCTTGGACGCATCCTTAGGAGCGAGTATTCCAGCCTCGGAGCAGTGCTGTTCGAATACACTCCTAAATCTAGCGAAAAGTTGACGTGGTCCTTGTTTGATGGAGTGCAGAGCAGTCTGCGCTTTGGACGGCGCGTCTTTATCAGTGAAGAGGTCCTCCAGGTTAGCCAAAAATTCCAGGATATTCCACTCTTTGGATTTCTTTTTCTCAATCATCCATGGGGCAACCCTTTTCTGAGCGTCGGGAGGTAAGGAGTGGGTATAGACCCCGTAACAGAAAGCCTTCTCGTTGCCTAGGGACTTCCTGATATTGTCGTCTTCTGCAATCCCTTCGAGGCTTATCAGGAACGTGGCAAAATCGGATGCGTTGCCGGACCACTTTGGCCATTTGTCGAACATTTTTATCGGAAGGTGGCTGGACGGTGGTTGCTCGAAAGTTTGTTTGAATTTTTCTTTAATTTCTGGAGTGCCCATTCGGTATCTATGAGCTGATATGCTTGGCGTTAGAACTCTTCCAAGCTGGTATAGTCAGATTGGACTATTGAAATATGACGGCTGTCAGGGGTTGAACAGATGATGCGTGCTGCTTAAGCGAGACGTCGCGCAACACGTAGTAAGAATGAGAGAATCTGAATATGTCACGAAACAGGTCGTGATTTAGTCAATCAAACGAGGGAAAGTAGTCTATTCAGATTCTCTATGAAGAATGAGAGGTAAATACAGAGGGAAAACACGTTCTACACATATGCCAAGTGCGTGCTAATATGCGAGGGATCGACATTAGTTGTGGACCCGTAACACCTGTAAGTATCATTTCACAGTACGGCCCCGTAGCGACCGATGCTGCAAGTGTCACCGCTGAGATCTTCCTTACGACCAGCGCGTGTCCAATCCAGGTCCGACCTCATGGGACATGTCGGCCTGGATCGCCTTATCGAAACTGGCATGCCCTTTTTCACCGGGACGAAGCCCCTGGTGCGGGCTTCCGCCTTTTCGACGATTCGGGTATGGCTACCATCCATAAGTCTCGTCGATCAATTGAACAGTGCAAACGCTGTTTGGGCTTCCACGCCACCCATGGTTGCTCCCGCGCTCCGGCTTGCTGGAACTGCGGATCAAATATGCACTCCGAAACAGAGTGCAAGGCCCTCACACGCTGTCGCAACTGTGGGGGACCTCACCGATCGGATTCTCGGGCCTGCCAAGTCAGACCAAAAAATCCGGACCGGTGAGGAAAGAGCAGCTCGCGTGGATTCGCCACATAGAACAAGTGGAGTTCGCGAAGGTGGCACGAGCCAGGGCTGCTGCAAAAATGGCCGAAGAGGCGATCATCGCTGCGGCGAAGGATGTCTCGATGGCCGAGGCAATAGGTCTCGGAGCTCTGGGATCTGAAGAAGAAGTTTGAGGACACAGCAACCTCGACGATGTCCCCTTTCGGGGCATCTACTAACCAATAGCAGGATACCGGCTGGATCAAAGGTGCCTGCTAACTCATCTCTTGCTTTAAGCGGAGATTGAATAAATTTGTCATTTGGAAGGTGTGACAGACGAGGGAATGTGTGAGGAGCGCATTTACTGGGTCCAAGATGGAGGAATCTTCTGGTATTTGGAGTTGTTTTAATTTTTGTGATTTTTCGTTCTTGTTCAATCAGCTGCACTGTTGGTAGCAATTCACGAGGTTGGAACGAGTTAGGCTGTAGGAAAAGTTACAGGGAACTCTGCCGGATCCGCCGGTCCTTGAATCAATGTGGAAAACATAACTTTAGCTTAGGACCGAATGTATTAAAAAAAAAAAAAAAAACGTAGAAAACAGGGAACAGAATAGACAATCAGACGATTATTACCGCAAACCATTAACGCTATTAAGTCCATTACAAGTGATCTAATAATGAATCCCAAGGACAGAGGCTTAAAATCTAACACATTTAAATTAGGAATTGCTGACTAGAACCTAATCCAAACAGAGGCTGGCCACGATTGATCTCTGTTGCGGCCATTTTTCTTCGACCATTGGACTTCATTTCCGTTATGTAACTATCTAATTCGAGTAATCATAAGTCCGTAAATACGGGCCCTGGTGGCCGCTAAAATCTCCTTCATGATGCAAGTTTTAGTTTAGTGTAATTTATCGTGCCAGGCTTACACCCTCCATCCAATAGACATGACACGCATGGAGGACATCTAGAACACAAGTTCCTCCATTCTCCAGCAAAGCCCATCCGGTGCCTGACTTTTCCAAATACGTGCCTCACGCTTGTTACATCGGGTCGAATAGGTAGGAACGCATTCACCATGATCCTAAGACCATGTATTGAGGGAAAACCTTCGTGGGAAAACCTCAATAATTCCTCCTGTACTCTCTCACGACGAGCAGCCGTGGTCCCTCCTTAAACAGGCCGTGTAGGAATCCAACCTACCACTTCTAGAAAGCACATCTAGCCCCTGACCAACTGTGCCAACAGCCTGTTGAAAATCACATATCGTTCTTCCCAAATTCTGCCCTGCATTGCGCTCAACCCCCATTTCAGAGGGCTGAAATTCCGAAATCGAGAGCTCAAAACCGAGGCATCGGTGCCCCAGCTTTTGTCGTACGTCGTTCGTTGTCTGAGTGAGGCTTCTTCGTTCGCGCCGTCTTTAGAATGTGTCGAAAAGTTGATAATTTTGATGTCGCGGTCGAGGTGCTTGTCTAAAATGAGGCCGAGCAATTGCCCAGTCCTGCACACAATGTTAGTAAGGTTGAAAGCGAAAGGTATTTTACCTTTGATTTTGGATGGTTGTTGGTGAGTCGTAAAGTCCTCCCAGTCAAACTCAATCGGGAAGTTGTTAGAAGACTGAATAGAAGAGACCCAAACTTGAACTTTTGATCTATCGTGCCGGGAACGGAACCTAGCCCATGCGTCAATCAAAATCGACTGGGCCACGCTCAGCAAGCCGCCTTTGCGAAGGATGCGATTCTTCTTGGCTATCCCAGATATGTAGAGCATACTGAGCCATTACACCGGCACCACTGGAAGGTGAAGAATTCGTCTTTGCCGGCATGATGCAAGGGTTGTTAACATCTCTTTCCTCTCAATTTTTGTCCCCGATGGGACTCTGAAAGCCTCGATGGGAAAATCATAATGTCAATTTTTTAAGTCGGCTGGTTGATGGATGTTAGGCGCTGCGTCACCTAGGACGCCGACTAGACAAACACCTCAGTGTCGTCACTTTACATCTGGCGAATCGAGCATGTAGCTTGGATGTGCTTTTTAGCCTTTAAAAGTAACTCCTCTGGCTGCAGGACTATTGCCTCATTTATTCCTATACGTACCGCTGTCTTTGTCACTTGCAGAAGTACGACCGTTCTGCAGGTCCATAGTGCCGGCGCGCCCTATGCCAATGCAAGAGCAGCTTTCTAAGAGGGGTCCATGAGACTGTTCTTGACGAACTCCTTCAATTCCACCATCTTCCTCTCCTCTATTGGAGACTTGTGCTGGGTGTTAAAGATTTAATCTGTCCATAACTCTGAGCTTGATGATGGTCAGCAAGACGAAGAATATCATGACTCGTCATTTAAGATAAAAGGGCGAATAGACATTGGTTAGAAGATAAGACCAATATGGAAAGGGGTGATTAGCCTAGAGCAGGTATGGGCATTGTGAATGTAGTCGGAAACGCTATCATATTAAAGAAGAGTCAAGTGCGCAATATATATATACACGTTTGCATGGGTTACAGGCTGCTTCGGTAGACTGGACGCATCCTAATTCTGGGCTGAATGCAAGGACGGTTTTTAGGACAAATGCCAGGGCAAATACGCTGGCGGAGGAGAGCTCAGGACGAGGAATGCTGACTCATAAACATTGATCATTTCTTTTGTTTATTCCTTTTCTTTTTCTTCACTACTTTAATTGTTTAAAGAGCTCATGATTTATTAGCTCTAAAATGGGTGTGAATAAGTAGGTTAAGCCTAAAGGTTAAATCTCGGCCGGCTCCATCGGTCCTACATTTAAATAGATTGAAGGCTACGGCCTAGGACTTAAAACTAAATATATATATATATATATACACGTGTCTTATCCCTGTCCACAATTGCCAAACCCCGTACTGCCATAAACATCATCAATCTCTGCTATCCATCGCAATCCTGAGTATCAATATGAGGTACTAATATACGGTATGTTTTTACGGGTCGATATCAAGATAGAAATGTTAACAATGTGGTATCGCTGTCTAGACTCTCTTGTGACAATGGAATGCCTCGACGGCTTCGTTGACTTCCTCCGTTATAGGAAAATCCTCTTCCAATTTGTCCATCACAATAAGTCTAACCACTACTGATAGATTCCCTTAAAGTCCAATATTGCTATCATTTGAAACTGTCTGCTTTCCGCTGCCTTCAGATATGTTGGCTGTTGTTGCTGTCGCTTTTCGCGACGCGTTGAGACCGCAGGATTTTCCCACGCCAGCTTACACACCCGCTATGGTGTCGCGCGGAGAGTTTGAAGATGTGGTTGGGTTAAATAAGTTGTAAAAATGATTCAAACAAGACCAATTGATGGTAGGAGCAGCGTAAAACGGTACGAAGCTTTCTGCCAAAAATGATGTTTTACTTTGCAACAAATAAATAGAATTTCAGCACTTTCATCTCTTTTTGTATCTTAAAATTTTTTAGATAATTATATTTGACCAAAAAGACACTCATTGTTCTATGGGAGTGTTGTAGGATGATACGGTGGAGGATGATTTTCTACGTTCGCGTTCGATAAAATTCTGTTTGATTTGTTTCCGAATATTATTATCTATTTCTTCATGGTATCAATTGTGAATATTGCAGTATGACGTGTAAAGCGCAGTAAACATCCGTTTCGCTCGCTCTTCAACATTAGCTTACTAGATGAATAGGTTGGAAACCAAAAACAATAGCCATGAAACACTTGTATTTCAAGCCTCCAAGGCATTGTCCACTATCTCACTCCCTTCCACATGATGCGTCTCATATTGCCAGGCGAGCAATGTCCAGTTTAGCTCCTTTCTCCAGAAGAGCCCGTGCTTAAGATCTCCGTCTGCAGCTAGTCCCCCGTTATGGGGCATTTTTTTACCGAAAATGACGCGCCCAAATCTGGAGTGTACGATTGCCATGGAACACATGACACATGGCTCATGTGTACAATATATCTCTAAATCATGACATAGATATGCATTTTGGGTCCCTGAAGGATCAAGATATTTAGCCTCAGTTTCTGAAAGAGGATGATCATAAAAAATAGAAAGTTCAGATACCAATGAATCATTACACTTGGTGCTTGATTCGGCATTTTGAATTTGTGAAGATCGAGACGGCTCGGTTGAGGTAAAGTTTGGCCTGGAACATAAACCATCATCATTTATGATGTGAGTGTCTTTCAACGGCTGAAAGGTTTCCTCAGGGCCCTTCTCACTAGAAGCAAATTGCGTAGAAGAATTGTCTAGAGCAGAATTTGACACGTCAGTTTTAAGCAATTCTATACCTTTGCTTCTCTCTTGAACTTTAGAGGCAACCATTGAAATGGCTCTCATCACTGCATGTGCGGCTGGATTCCCTTTTCTTGGTCTATCCTCGGGCCAACCGACCCATCTCGCATCTCCTGCTACGGCAATACATCGACCCAAACTATCCTTTCTCTCGACAATTACAACACCAATTTCCTCTCCTCTTTTTGATCCTTTTTTTCCTACCCTAGCTTCTTTTGCCATATCTTGTGCAAGATTCATCCATTTTTTCACTTCTTTTCCCACTTCTAGCTGCGCAGATGATATGATACTGGGGTGGGGGCCATATGGGTTATTCCTTTTGTATACGGTCGGCCAGTAGGTCTGAGTCAAGTGCTCCGCCTGGGCAATTGACGTAGGAGCATTGAGAGGTATTGATGTTTTGAATATAATGGGTAAAAGGTTTGGAGTCTGTTTTAACAAAGCTAACTCAAGGGTATCTTGTGAGATTGCGTGCACAGGACCGGCTATTAATAGAAGTTGAGTCGTTTTGTCCGGTAGAGAATTAGGATTACACTTTTCAGTCCCTATTTTATATGCATTACTTGATACAAAGCTTGAGCATCCTTGCCGCTGAACATGATTGACAGGAGATACGACAGTTGGGCTAGATTTATTCTTGTGTTGGGCTGCGCTTGTAGTCTCTTCAATGATATCCTTCACAACCTTGGGGACTTCTTCATACTTTGCAAATCGTTTTAAATTTTGAAAATCTACTCCCCCGTCATCTGGGACAAGACTGCGCACTAAGCTTTCACGGGAATTAGTAAACAACTTGATCTGCTTAGACTTCCCAGTTTCATCGCCAAGTGTAATTAGAAGAAAGTTCCACCAGCGCATTAAGCCCTGTGTTTTCATAATTTTGTGTGCGAAGCCCAAGAAGCAAGGAACTATCCTCATGTCCGTATAGTGTCGTCATAAGACGTCGAAAGCATTGGTGTTCGGAGGCGTGAATTGTAGACCATTGCCAAGCAAACACGTACTGACCTCAAAGTACCGCTTGCCATTTTTGATTCAACGATCACAACCCAAACCTCCACTAGCTTATCTTGAGCCATTATTTCTAGCGTAGTTCTCAACGGGATAAGTTTAAATTCTTCAACTTCCATCTTGTCTGCAATTAGGTACTCTTCAAAGTGGAAATATATCAATCCTATCCCGTTGGTTACATTTAGGTAAGTGATGCCTTGAGATATGATTAAAAAATTCCTCTCTTACACCGATCCACCTTTCACCTAAAATTCAACTTTGCCGAAGAGGCTAGGTGTGGGATTTCGGTTAAGCTGTTGCTTTGATACTTTCTATTTGGTCAGATAGTGCAGTGGTATGATATCGAGGTTAGCCCACCAATTAATATTGTGTGTGTGTGTGTGTGTTTATTGTACTACTTGATTAGATTAGATTAGATTGAATTGGATTAGATTTGTAATATAGTCCTAGCTGAGTCAATGACTATTGAGGATTCCTAGAATCTACAAATAAGATACTAGCTACATGTTTTAAGTTCCAACTGTTTAAATCTACGCTTTGCTTTCATGGACAGTGAGGGACAAGCCCTGTTTGTACCACTTGAGTCTATGACTATCTAGCACATTGGGCTCCTCTCTGACCCAGGACACAACTTGTACAGTGCTCCTTGCTTCTCATGTTTCTTGAAAGATCATTGATATGTTGCCCGTGATGAATAGCCAATCATCTTGGTGTTTACCCGTAGAATTCAGCCACCTTTTCCACGGAACCTTCTACCCAAAAATATAAAATATAAAATATTAAAAATGGTAGCAATGGAAACTGCGTGCGCGGGAAATAGTCTCAAAAGCCCTGAAGCCCCAGCCAGGCGAGGCCTAGACACCGGGACCACATGAGGTGCGCATATTCATCTATATCTCCCTTCTTTGTAACATTCGAGGTCGACTTGATCCAATCCACCATCTCCGTATCGGGTGCTGGGTACGCTCCGGAAACTCATCGGATGGCTTTTCCTCCATGATCAAGGGTGGGTGACGAGTAGGGATCCGACCCTACCATCTGATGTGATCGTGGTTAGCTTCATGATAATGGTGATAGGGGAATGTGTTGAGAGATGAAGACGATACAGACCGCGAAAGCGATTGGGAATCCTCGTCGAAGTGAGGACTTTGTTACTCAATCTCGGCTCTGCAGACACTACAGTGAGAGCTGGACGTTCGTAGGGGACATCACTGATAGTTGTTGAGAATAGTCCCTCACCAATTAATATTGCGTAGCTTGAATACGTACCTTTTTGTGAATCAATTATCGTGTTTGCAGCTAACCAAATATGACACAAGGTTAGTACTCAGTGTATATATTGGCTAATACTATTGACTTTAGAGACACTCAAAAGCTTGCTTTCAGGTGGACTAAAACTCAACAACTTACAGTAGTATTTCCTATGAATCTCCATCTTTCTATGCAAAATGTGCCGAGCCAAGATTAAGCAATAACTTTGTCCATACCTCTCAGCATAACCCCCCAAGCACCATTAACATGGAGCTTACCACGATCAGATCAGATGCTAGGGCTAAAGAAATACTAGTCATCCACTCAATTTTCTTGATCATTATTGAGAATCTATTCGATGAGTTTCTGGAACATACCAATAACCTAATACAGTGATGGTAGATTGTATCTAGTCGGCCCCTTTTGTCACAAGGGAGATTTCAGGGCATTGGTCAACTCAGTTGGCGATAGATGAGGTCAGGAATAGGATGGGAGACTGAAGAGCTCCAAAAGGGATATGAGATATATAAATTGGTACTAAAGTTTTGCTACGAGGTTTCTATAGGGTGTGCTGAATATATTTTTATTTTGATATATATTAAGAAAATAATGAGCCCTAAGTCAAGAGGTGTGAGTGTTTGTTGTCCTAATGAGTCTATGACTATGTAAAGTGTTGGAAGTATCGCGCAATAAAATGGGCGCAATATTTATGGAACGATAGAAGAATTTGAGTAGAAGGATGTCATGTCTGGGTCACAGCTATGAGAGTGCGAAGTTTGCGCAATAAGTACAAGTGTTAGCGACACAGAGTCTAGGGGGGCAAGACTGAACACCTGTACGCGGTGTCCTCTACGAACCTGGGAGTGAAATATTCTCCCAGAGCCAAGTTCAGTCAAATTTCGCAATATCGAAGAAGTTGGCCCACGAGGCAATAATTCAACTTACTCCTCCACGTCGTTTTTCTCTCCCAACGAGTTTGACTCCTACCTAAGTCTCATCAAGCCTACAAGTATGACCAAGTACATCCTCATCCCAATGACCACACCACTCTTCGACCTTCTCTGGCCTCAGTCGGTCACCAAATACACGCCCACGCCGATATTTATACCCGACGGAGCAAGGAAAGCGTGGCGCACAAATCTGGGAGACAGTTCTTTGGGATGGATGTGAGAGGGATCAGGACAAGTCGACAAGATGATGCAAAGGGAGGATATAACCTCGAAGGGCATTAAATTCCGAATTTTGGCATGGAGTTTGTCGAATTGAATTTTGTGTACGTCAAGATATCGTCTGCAAGAGTGCAGCTGACACTATAAACACAAGCCAACGATGGAAGGTGTTATGGTCCGCCTCCTGGTGGTGTTCTCCGGTATAGTCTGAGTAGCCTGGGCACCTACTCCACTTAAGAAGGAGACATCTCAGATTACATTTCGCGCGGAGAAAAGTTGATGGATGACGGTGGCATGTCTGGATAACTCAGGGTTTTTGAGACGTTCCCCTGGGTGGGTATTCACGGATGAGGGTTGACTTGGGGTGAAGAAAAAGCCGCCATAACTTCGCAGTGGTACTTGCAAATGAAATCCGAGGCATGACTGCTCCTCTTGTAATTGAGTCATCTTTTCTTTACTTTTCTTTGATATTGTGTCATAGCTAGATAGCTGCATACGCCATTAAAATCTGTTGCAAAAAAACTAGCCCAAGTGTTGGCATCTACATAGCCCCAACACGGCAATAGAAGGCCAGGATCTGATCACCCTGCACTCGAAGATTAAAAGTTAGCATCAATGGGGCTATCCGTAAGGCCTGCGCATGTACCACGACATAAGGCCTCCAAAAAGTAGTGAACATCAAATTCCTACGATACTTTGCATCCAAGTCTGATCCATGATGTCGAAATGTCTGTGCGTGAGGAGTAGCGTCGATAACTCTGGGAGCAACCTCACGTCGCCTCTCGTAATCATGCGGAAGACGCTCAGATTTATTTGGTTGGTGATTACTGTGATATGCTTGCACACTTACCTTGCTGCAATAGGCTTCAATTTATGGCTTGAATTAAATCTTAATGCTAGCTCCTCTGTTTCTCGATTGAACTTACTGCTGATGCATTCAGGCTAGTCAAAATCACGTTACAAATCCCATCGGCTACAACATATTTCTTTCAGTTCTAGCAGAAATTTCACAATGACCAGAAGCAAGCTCGTGAATCATGCGGCGAAATTGTGTACGAGGTGTTCTTTCACGTAAATATGTGCCCCCCCATGTTGATTTTTCACAGCGGAAGGTCTACGACTTCAGAAACGAACGCAACTTACCGTGGGTACCTTCTCAAAAGCAAGGTTTAAAAGTACGGACGAGAAATTGGCAGAGTTGTTTCAGTCCGGTCCTTGTGAAAAAACGATTCTTCATCCGGGGAATTCCTGGCTACATCCTGGAACAGCTCAATTTGATTTCCGGAGTAAGTACCGACGTTTATTGTATGAAAATTAACCGGTCCTAGGTGATGTTTGCACTACTCCTACCATTTCGATGCTTAAATCCATCGTTCAAACTACCTTACTTGACGATGTCTTCCGTGCTGATCCAACCACTATTGACCTAGAGCTACACATAGCCAGTCTAGCCTCTCACCCAGCCGCGCTTTTTGTTCCCTCTGGAACAATGGCGAATCAGGTTGCGCTACGCACTCACCTTAAGCAGCCACCTCATGCAGTGCTATGCGACCATCGCAGCCATATCATCGAGTGGGAAGCTGGTGGGGTTGCGAGCCTTTGTGGCGCACTCGTGAAAGGTATAATACCATCAAATGGTAAATTTATCACGCAGGAAGATATTCAACAAAAAGTCGTGCTTGGTGATGATATTTGCAGCACACCCACGCGGGTTATATCGCTGGAAAACACTCTTGACGGTACTATTATGCCATTGGAGGAGACAAGACGAATCACTTCTTTTGCTCGGAGAAATGGAATTAAGACTCATCTCGATGGTGCACGTCTATGGGAGGTGGTTGCAGCGGGCGCAGGGTCGCTAGATGAATATTGCAAGTTGTTTGACAGCGTAAGTCTTTGCTTCTCCAAGGGTCTCGGAGCACCCGTGGGAAGCATCCTTGTTGGGGATCAACTTTTCATCCATCACGCTCGATGGATTCGAAAATCTATTGGTGGTGGCCTCAGACAATCGGGCGTCTTGACAGCTGCAGCTAGAGTAGCAGTAGACGAGACATTCGGGAGCGGTTCGCAGGGAAAAGGCGGAAAACTACGTCGTAGCCATGAATTAGCTAAAAAGGTTTCTGAAAGTTGGACAAAGCTGGGTGGGAGTTTATTGAAGGACACAGAGACAAACATGGTATGGTTAGATTTGGAACGCGCTGGGGTAGATATAGGTCTTTTCACTCAGCTTGGAGAAGAGTACGGTATCAAAGTTTCCGGGCCAAGATTGGTCATACATTATCAAATCAACCAAGAGGCGATAAAAAGGCTAGAGACGGTGTTCAGAAAGGCTCTTTGCAAAGCAAGCTGATGAGGCGAGAGTTATATCGGTAAGCTCGTCGGGAATACACCATGCTTGAGATAAATTGTAAGCAAATTTAATCGATGCTTGATTCTTGTCTTTTGTCGCTTCTGGCTCCACTGCCGGTCATGTAAGTAGCAATGAGCTTTCAGAGCCCATCTACCCGTGTCACGTCTAAATAGATGTTAGGTTCTTCCTGTCACGTAGAAGATTTCAAGTTCAAATTAATCGATGCTTGTAAACGTCGATGGCTGAATCTCGTATTTTAACTAGATCACCAAGGTTTTCTACTGAACTACTAACTTGTAGGACACCCACCACATGTAAACACGTGTTTAGATCATTTATAATAATGCGCGCATTACTCCCAGACTCCTTGTTGTTCACGCGTCGGGGAGTCTTTTTTTTATCATGAGTCTATGATAATGTTGGTACATGTAGGTCCATTATCAACTACTCGCCTCAATCACCCCTTTGGTGGAATGAAACCAGCTTCAATCTCGCTTTTCCCCTCTCCGGGTGGAAGTCTCCAGCTATCGAAGCACCAGTCTTTTACGCGCGCTTGGATTATCACTGATTGCGCGCGCTAAATTTACTCATATTGATTGAGAGTTGGTTTGCAAATTTTCAGCATGTCATTCCCTTTTCCTTTACGCGCGCGCGCATTGGTTAGGCTTGCCGAATCATGCTCATCTATTTTACACATGCGCACGCTTCATGCTAGAGATTCTTGAGGTTGTAATTTTCGGGAGATTGCCATGGGAAACTGTTTCTTACTCAATTAGCTCAACTCCATGAAGACTGATAGGCCAAGCGGAAATGACATGATAGATGATAAATGGTTCGCATGTATATAAGCTAGTGAGGAGAGATCCGAGTAGGACAGACGATTCAATCCACTTCAAACATTTCTCAAAGTCTCTCAGTGCAGTTCGATACCATCAGTGGGCACCGCCCCTCGCAGCCCATGGATATAACTTTCCCTCCCTGCCATCCATTTACAACGGACCACGACGCACTGTGCGCTCGTACTTAGGGGCTAAGAAGTGGCATCCGGTGGACTAGGGACTCGAAGCACGCCTGTAATTAGAGTCACCGAGTGCCTGTAGAGCTCGTTTAGTCTGGTGTAAGTTATCCATTATTCTCTCTCATCCTAACAGGAGACTGCTTATGTCACGAGCATACTAATGCATGATTATATAATGCGATTCCTACTTACATTCTCAGCGCAGCGTCCCGTGACTTGGACAAATAGCACTACTAACTACGAATCTCCCCGTTTGGTAGACTATTATCCGTCATAGTCAGAGCTTCTAGGGATAGGTGGAGGACCCAAAAAGAAGCGTGATACACCGGGCCTTTCAATACATATTAAATGTCATAGTTTAACCCCTTCTCCTTGTGTGATATGGCTTGGCGTTTTGTTAGACTCTCAGCTCAATTTCAAACCGCATGTCCAAGAATGATGTGGGAAAGCACAACGCATAACTCAGTTTACACGTCAAATCAACTCTGTGCAGCGCGGTGCGGCCCCGGGGCTAATGATCAGAGTAGTATAGGCATGTGTTCTCAGTATGGCACTACATGGAGCAGAGGCATCGTGGCCAGGGCTGACCCGATTCACCACCCAGCGAAATAAGAAGGTGGGCATAGGAGTCGGCTGGCATACGGATCTCTTGGATAAAACCATCACCAAGGCCGTTCGAGCGGCACTACCGGCATGGCGAACTATCCCAAGCGTCGCTCTACACAGAGAGTCGAGCATTCCTCCGGCAGAAATCATCCTTCAGCGAAGGCAATTGAGAGCCGTGGCGTGAATTCAGCGAATGGTAACTTGGCACCCACTGTTGAATAGATCTCAATAGGGACCTGAGGAAACTATAGATCGCCTAGGACTCCGCGCAGGATAGAAAAGCCGTTCGTTTAAGAGCCCGGAGCCATACCTCACCCAATTACAGACTAGCCTCGGAAATGTGCCGAGTTATGCGTCTGTGTCTTACATTAGACTAGGGACTCAAAGCACGCCTGTAATTAGTATCACAGAATGCCTGATAAGTCGTTAAGTCAGATGAAAGTTGAATGTTCCCTCTTCCAACCTAAAACTCCTAATGATGCTAACTCTAATTAAGATTACACAATATCACGTGACCATGACACACACCATCCCCCTTTTCAGACTCCGTCATCGTCAACCTGGTGTGTTTGTGTTTATTGTGCTACTTGAGTCTATGACTATCTAGCACATTGGGCTCCTCTCTGACCCAGGCCACACCTTGTACAGTGCTCCTATCCTCTTTTGTTACTTGAAAGATCATAGATATATTCCCCTTGATGAATAGCCATTCAGCTCAGTATTTACCCGTGGAATTCAGCCACCTTTTCCACGGAACCTTCTACCCAAAAAAAATAAAAAGGTAGCAATGGAAACTGCGTGCGCGGGAAAAAGTCTCAAAAAACCTGCAGCCCCAGCCAGGCGAGGCCTAGACACCGGGACTACATGAGGTGCGCATATTCATCTATGTCTCCCTTCTTTGTAACAGTCGAGGCCGACTTGATCCAATCCACCATCTCCGTATCGGGTGCTGGGTACGCTCCGGAAACTCATCGGATGGATTTTCCTCCATGATCAAGGTTTGGTGATGAGTAGGGATCCGACCCTACCATCTGATCTGATCGTGGTTAGCTTCATGATAATGGTGATAGGGGAATGTGTTGAGAGATGAAGACGATACAGACCGCGAAAGCGATTGGGAATCCTCTTCGAAGTGAGGACTTTGTTACTCAAACTCGGCTCTGCAGACTCTACAGTGAGAGCTTAAGGTTCGTAGGGGACACCGCTGACAGGTGTTGAGAATAGTCCCCCTCGTCAACCTGGTTCCATTGTGCTAGTACATCCCAAATTCTACGTTTGTCCTTCTCAAGCAGAGTTCTACTGCCGTACCAAAGAGATCTTACAGGATGTCCATCATTAACGTAAGCCGGAAACAGCTGCTGAACGTGATACTCATTTCGCAGAGTAAATCCTCCTGGAGTGCGCAGAACATAACTGTTGTGAGGAGAGGCATCCGTAATGATAAAGGGACCGTCATAGAATGGTTCGCCCTTGTGATCTCTTTTCCTTTGTCGCATGACCCAATAACCCTAAGCCGGGCTTTCTTTTTCTGGAGGTGTGAACGAATTTCATCACTTGCTGCTTTTCCTGTTGCGACGCTTAGGCGCGCATCTTGTACCCTAGGATTATACAGTTTAACGAGATCGGTAGCGAAAGCAGTTTCCTCAGCAGGAGCTAATTCTCGCACGTAAGGGCTTGGAGAATCTTCGTGCGGGAGTCCTGGAGCAAGAAAAATAGGAGAATATCCAGTTGAGTTGGGACGCCGATTATACGTGCTGAGTGACTGATCTAGGATCCACTGGATACCACGAGACGGGTTAATAGCAGATACGGCATAGAAAATAGTCTTAATGATGCCGTTGAATCGTTCTACTTTGCCGTTTGTCTGTGGGCGATATGGTTTGGTTACAGACTGCTTAATAGACCTTTCCTTACAAAATGAAGACATTTCTTTACACAGGAATGCTTGGTCATTGTCAGTTATTAATTGCTTGATTCCAAACAGTGCATGAATTTGTCGGCTTAGTTCCAAACAAGAGGCAGTGTTTGGTGATTGCGTCAATAGTACCATCGCATACGAAGTCGCGTGATCGATAGATGTACAAAGGTAAGCAGATTGACCGTTATTGTTTACCGGACCGGTGTGATCCATCCCCCAACTTGTGAAAGGTACTGGGGCCTGCACCGGGCGTAAGTTATCCTGTTTGTGTATTTCAATCGGTTTCGTCATCAGTTGACATCTGGAACAAGTCTTAAACGCTTCCTGCGCGGCTAAAACAATATCTGGATGCCAGAGATGATTTCTTGACTCCCTAATTAAAGCTCCTATCGAAAAATGTGCACTTTGCTCATGCAACTTAACCAAAGCCGACACAAGCTTGCCGTAGTGGTGGATTATTAAAAATTTGTTGTCAATCACTCGGTATGTTGAACCATTGTGAGATGCGAGATTACGTTTAACCCAAGGTTCAGGAAGATTCTCAGGAAGAGTCACTCGATGCTGTAAGAACTCCGCAATCGAGTGCAAATCTATCCAGGTCAGTCTTTCTGCGTCTAGTAACGTCTTTGATGGCAGATTCAGTGAATAGTTATGGACAGGGTCGTATCTTGCGATTGGGAATGAGGTCGCATTGTTGGGTAGTCGTGAAAGCCAATCCGCAAGATGGTTCGATTTGCCCTTTTTGTAAACAATTGTTGGATCGAAATGTTCAAGAACGTCTATAAATCGTTGCATTCGCCGAGGTAAGTTGGACTTTTTTCGAATCCCCGCCAAACTTTCGTGATCAGTCCTAATTATAATTTCACAACCCTCAATCCAATCTTGCCAAGTTTGAAGAGCTTGAACCATTCCCAAGGCTTCGCATTCCTGTGAAGAGTATCGATGCTGAGTAGGATTAAGTTTTCGACTCGTATAAGCTACAGGATGCAAATGTGCTCCATCCATTGATGGCTGTAAATTTTTTAAATGGATGAATGGCGAGAAAGGGGCTTCGGATTGGAGGAGAACATCACCATTATATTTGTCGGATGCATCGACATCGAGAACAACTGGTAACTGGGGGTCCATGGGCCTCAAAATAGGGGTAGTAATGAGAGCATTACGTGGAGCTTTCCAGGCTTCGATTTGCTCGTCACTTAATGTAACAGGTATATTTTTGCCTTCCAAGGACGTAAGACTATAGAGAGGCCCAGCGAATTTGCTGAAAAGCTCAATGTAATCACGAAAGTAATTACATGAATTAAGGAAAGCCCGAACCTCCGTAACAGTTCGTGGCATGGATCTCTCGAGAATCGCCTGGATCTTTGAAGGATCTACTTGAATGCCGTGTCTGTCAATAATATGGCCCAAAAATCCTGTTTGTGTGACAAACCAAGCGCATTTTCGGGGGTTTAACTTATAGCCACATGAATGTAACTGTCCCATTACCCAAGTAGCATTCTGGGTTGCTGCCCTCACGGTATTACCCCATATTATTACATCGTCTATCATATTGGCTGCGATATCTCGGACTGGCTGAAGGCATTCATCCATTGCTTTCTGAAAAGTTTCAGGAGCGTTGGTTAATCCAAAGGGTATAACCTTGAACAAATACTGCCCCTGAGGTGTGACAAAGGAACAAATTTTTTGTGCTCTTTCAGTGAGTTCTATTTGATAGAATCCTGATTTGAGGTCAAGTTTAATGTAGAATTTATGACCTGAAGCTTTCCTTATTTCGTCCTGTACCACAGGCAGTGGGTAAGCTGACCTCTCTGTATGGGTATTGACTTGTCGAAAGTCTATAACCATTCTTCCCTTTGGCTTACCGTCTTTGGTAAAAAGTATTGCACGACTGGAGAATGGGCTTTGACCGCGGCACAACACTCCTTCTTTTATCCCTGCACGAACGAAATCTTCTAGTACACGGGTGTCTTGGGGCGAGTAACGTCCTGGGGTGGATTTTAAATTGAGATCAGTGTCTAGGATTATGTCGTGCTTAACCCCTGTTGCACGCGTAGAGCTACCTGCAATTTGCGTTGCATCAAATAATGCCTCGAACTTTGATTTGAGAAACAGAACGCTTTTGTCAATTTCTTTCTGTTCAGCCATGGAGATGGAAGGAGGTGGACGGATGTTTAACTCTGTTGGGAGTTCAGTTGAGGTCTCCAACACCTTGAAGGCAGTAGGAACATTTATCGTTGTCCAGGCTGTAACTTTCCTCGCATCGGATTCTTATTTCGAAATAGGTGTAAGCAACGGAGCATTAGGAAATTTGGTGAGTTTGATACAGTCAGAGCCAGTCACGTAGAGAGTTCCCAATTCGTGTAGAATTGATCTTCCTAACGTTAGAGGTGCGGGAAATGTTCCATCTGGCACTACTCCACAGACTTACTGTAATGAAGTCCCGTGTCCAAAATTGACTGAAACTGTGCATTCGTAATTAACCACGGGTCCTAGTTTCTTTGCGACCCCTTGTAGCTGTACTGGCAATTTTGACAAAATTAAATTATTAGAAGAGAGAGTGGAAGCAATAGAGGAAACAATATAGGAACTAGCACTACCACCATCAAAAAATGCAAAACTTTCAACTCTGTTTATGTGACATGAAAAAAATCGATGATGATCGGTAGCGCCTTTGTTACGGCGTGCGCTAAGGATACTGGGAATCGCCTTCTGCCGAAGGTAAGGTATTAATAACTGTGAGGATTATAGTTGCTAACGAGGGATACTCAGATATAATTCGATTGGAGAGATGCCAGGTGGTCAAAGGTCGTAGAACTACAGGATAGTCGAAAGACACGAAGTCAAGAAGTCGAGTTGCCGAGCAAGCGATCAAGGCTGATACCTTAGGGTGAACAGAAGTACGAACAATGTAACGAATAACGAAAGATTGAGAATATCGGACTGTAAGAGTATAAGATTATAATATTATGTAAATGCTAGATTGCGAGATCAAAGATCAAAAGAATGAAAGATTGAGAAGCTGGAGAACTACTATGTGGCAGCTCCAGCTTCCTTAAGTCTAACTCGAGACAGTACTTGAACTCAACTAAGACTATGGCAAATGAAGTTATGACGCCAGCCCCTCCATCTCTAACTGTCGGAGTTTTCTCGGAAACCTTCTCAGTAAAACTTTTCCCAAAACCTTTCTTAAAACCTTCTCCTATCACCTTTTCCTGAGAACCTTCTCCTTGAAACCTCTTCAAGGATGCCTGGCCATAACAGCCTTGCCTAGAAATATATGCCGAAATATAAGGAAATTGTTGAAAACTAAGGTGAAAATCTTGTTTTGAATGAAATTTATTTTCATTGTCAGTAAGAACCGTTGGACTGTCTAGGCTCACGGCGTCAACGTTGAAAGCGCCGCTGCCAAGGCCCTATTCAGGGTTCTCATTGTCGTTATAATTGCTAGTATCGGTCGATTCATTAAGCTCATTAGATGTAGTGGGGATTGGATCCCAATCTTGAAATTCCTCTGAGTTCCAGAGATCGTAATAGTCATCTTCGAAATACACCGATTTGTTCGCGTATGCAGAAACGGAATGGTTTGACCGACGAGGTGGTGGAGGGGGGGGGCCTTTTGATAGACGTGGGAGAATTATTCTGTCGCTTATCCATCCTATTGGGATTAGCACTTGGTTGTTTTTGTTTTTGACTCCCCTTTTTTTGGCCAATTTGAGCCCTAAATGTACCAAAAACTTCGTTTCCTGGGGATTGCTGGTTGTACCTCTCCGTTTTTCGAATACTTCTGCAATCAGTACTGAAATGACCTAATTTCCCACAGTTATAACACACTGTTTGGGCTGTTGCTGCGTTGACAGAGGCTATTGGATCATTGAAAACAGGTGATGGCGAAAAATGCGAAGTATCATTTTCCGCTCGGAGAGGATCTTGGAACACTAGAAGAGGTTCTCGATCGAGAGGACGGGAAGACAACTGCGCCATCCAGTTCTAGTATTTTTTTGCAATGGTCCACGCAATTGACAAAGCATTGTGTAAGGGAAAAGCGTCGTTCTGCTGGATTAGAGTGTTCCAGAACATACCAGCATGATTTTGTAGAGTGTACTCAATCGTATACTCCACTTCTCTATTGCAGCGTTCTCTAGTCGGAATTCTAAGGAATGCTTGTTCAAAACGCCTCAAGAATTGAGCAGTGGACTCTTTCTGTAACGGGCCGGTTCGGAAAGAAATAAAAGCGTCAACAAAACTTCGCAACTTATTTGAGAACAAAAGGATCTGTAGAATAGCTCCAACGGTCATTAGCCATGTCGGTCGATGGGTTCTGCAGAAAGAGTTGACTTGCTTTAAATCACCCTGAAAGAGGTGACACAGTCTCTGAGGCCATAAATGGTAATAAGTACCCTCCTGTATTAGTGCCGACTGAATTTCTTGCAGGTGAAGTAGGTTTTCAACGTCGCTTGTTCTTGAGAGAGGGGTTAAACCAGGATGAAACGGTTTGTTGCTATTTCTGATATCCAGTGTGGACTCATCCAAATCAGATTCCGCGACAAGTTCGCACAAGTATTTCCATAGCCACTGTATATATTCACTGTTACTGTTATGTGGCGTCCAAGTCTTACGATCCTCCCTATCCAAATTTGGGTCTGATAAGCATAGTAAAATTATCTCGTTACGTGGACCTAGTGAATGCTTTGGAGCTCTAAACAGACCTCCAGCTAGATTCCAAGTCGACTGCATACCTGGAATTGAAAGAGGGCCTCTTTTATTATTGTTGTTCAAATTAAAGTCTGACTTCGAAGGTTCAGCCTTTTCTTTGCCTTTAGTCTCCTTGATTTCCATGATTTGCGATTCGGAAAGGATTCTGTCGGAGCAATCGTGGAGGAATTAACTACTGATTCCAATTTACTCATTCTTTCTCTCAAAGCTAATTGCTGCAAACTAATGGTCTTGAGCTCTGCCAGTATCTCCGACAGTGATATTAATTCATTTTATTGTCCTGTCTGAGTCTATGAATATGTAGGACACGCGGGTCCTCTCTGCCTATAGGCCAAGGATACCTATACCAGTAGTATATCCCCTCCTGTGCCTCCCATACAGCTCCCATCGAACAGTACCGCCCCTCACAAGTCCTCATTCGATCATACACTTGAAGGAGCCCTTTGCCCTTCATTATCTCCCCTCCATCTAACGAAACGATGGCCATTTGCGGGTGTATGGCAGCCGGGAAAAATCGCAAAAGCCACTGGGTACGGAGCTCTTGTAATACCGATATTAGAAATAATTCCGAAGACATATTGCCCCTTCTGAAGCGTTCGAAGAGGCCGGCCAGCTGGGCGCTGCAGACTTGTGGGTACCTCGGAGAATTCACACTCTACCTTTCTAGCCTCCTTCCAACTCCTTCCCGAAGGTCGTGCTGAAATGTCAGCAAAGTCTTGATAGAGCTTGATTTCTGTGTGGTGGCTTAGCCCAACTTCTTTTGTACCGTTGACTCATCGAAAATAGAAGGCCTCCTGGCTAATTAGCCGAAATCTTGGTCTTGGCGCCCACAAAATTCCAAAGTTGAAAACTCCTCGAAAATGTCAGTCCCAGCATAGTCTTCAGAGATCTGTTCCCCCTCTCGTTCCATATCTCAGACACATGTTCTCCCTCAAGTTGTTTTTCACATTCGAGCAACAGTCCCCCATGAACCAAGAACCGAACTTTGTATATTGTGACCTAATTTTCTCCTTGCAGGTATACGTAACGTCATAAATTTGTAGCGAGTGATGGCCGGTAATCAATGAGGTAAGCTCCTGTTTGCAATTGGGGTGACGCCTTTATCGGTCGGCGAGGCGAGATGATATGTGTTTAGATCGGAGTTGAGGACTCAGAAGATAATGGTGAGTGCTGCATGGTTGAGAAGTCGTCAAATGGAGATATGCATGTGTTTGCTTTCGACTTCGACTCGGATGCGATTCTTCTTGGCTATCCCAGATATGCAGAGCATACTGAGCGATTACACCGGCACCATTGGAAGGTGAAGAATTCATCTTTACCGGCTCCGACAGTGATACTTCTGGTAATGCTTGAGACTCTGAAGAACTCTTCGCGGATGTCGCGCGAGTCGTAGCTGGAGACATTTTATTATTAGTGAAATCTGAAAATGGTAGTTGAGGTACCAGCGCAAATAGCCATTTGTGCGTCTATGTCTTACATTAGACTAGGGACTCAAAGCACGCCTGTAATTAGTATCACAGAATGCCTGATAAGTCGTTAAGTCAGATGAAAGTTGAATGTCCCCTCTTCCAACCTAAAACTCCTAATGATGCTAACTCTAATTAAGATTATATAATAACACGTGACCATGACACACAGCTTGCTGTGGAGTCTGGAAAATTATTCTTCCCACAAATGGAACAAAATAGCCAATCAACGAAAGTCGACAAGCAGTCTGAAGCTGCCCAGGCCAAAATTTTGATAGAGAATTTATCAGCAGACACTGTATGTGCGGACCCAGATGGTTCGTCTTGTGGCTTGGCACAATCTGTATGGGGATACACTCTGTTCGGAGGAGGGCAAATGATTGGAAGCGGAGCATGACCTTTGCTTGGGGCAGGGGCCTACGACGCAGAGATTTTAGGAGCCCAAAGAGCACTTGAGGCAGCAATACTGGTAGCCGGCAGCAAACCTATCAAGGTACTCCTAGACAGCTCAGATGCTATACTGGATCTGCGCAGCGGAAAGCCGAGATCCTTCCAAGGAATAGTTGACAAGTTTGCCTCTGACTATCGAAATCACCAGTCAGTAGAGATTCGATGGATCCCGGGACGCTCAGGGATTGCAGGGAATGAGAGGGTTGACAAGCTTGCCAAAGTAGCCTTGAGGGATCTTCCGGACGATAGAACCGATATAACGCTCTCTACAGAAGTAAATCGGAGAATAAGATTTACGTTTACATCAATCAACAGGTTTGTGAGGAAATGTATGGATGAGCTGGTGGCAGAAACATGCGCATCGACACTACGTGGACTTAAACCTGAAGATGACACGCAAGCGACCGCCAGAACTTGCTCTGCCGATATGGGCGTACCACAAGTTGATTGCGGCTAAGATAGGACGCGTTTACTTCGTAAAATATCACGAAAGATTCAAGCATGAAGATGTTGTCAGCAAGTGTGAATGCGGACGAGAAAATCGCCCGTGGCACTTTGCAGAATGCCGACCAGCTTTACAGCGTTAGAAAAGTATTATGCGGAATCCCCCCCCCCGAGGGCGAGCGAGAGGCTGGCAGAAAATGGATGGGAGGAATTCTTTGAATTCGTGACTATAAACAAATATTATGGTGCACAAAATATGTACCCGGAAGCCTAGGCACTCCCAGGGATCTTAAATGTTTTTCCTTTGGATATCTGCTGGGATAATTAGGACAAGGCGCAGGGCGGATTTGTCCGGACGCCACTGTTTTTCATTTTATCATCTGTCTATTTTTTTTTATATAGGTTCTCTGGCAAGAAAAGCCCGTCATGTAGGTAGTAGTGAGTCGACATGGATCACATACCCGCATCACGCCTCGTGGGCGTAGGGTGCAAGCCTGATACGAATGGAATACATACATGCATACAATCTCTTCAAAGGACCTACCAGTGAAATATACAGAGGTGTTGTGCGGAATCCCACAGGAAGACAGTACAAAGCTATCGATCAGGCAACTATGGCTGGGATCCGCGCAACTCTGCCGACTTGGCCTACCGCGCCAACCGCGGTTCTAAGGCGAGAGTCTGGCATTCCACCGGCGCACAATCTCCTAGAAGACCGATGAATTCAGTCCGCGGCGCGCATTCGCAGGCTAGACCGTGACCATCAGTTGCGCATCCGGGCACTTGAGTCAATCGAAAATGCCCGAGACCGCCTTGGAATATAGACGCGCGACAGAAGCAGGCTCGGGACGGATCGAATCCACTACTCCAGGGTGCAAAGGAAATTTCTTCCCTGCCGGCATCGGAAGCCTCACCGCTCCTGCAACCTCCTACACCAGCACTTAGACGACCGATCTAGACAAACAAAGAAGAAGCCGCCAAAGCAATGGAAAGTGGCTAAGTTCACTATCGCTCGACTGTCTGTGTATACTGCGACGGGTCTGGCTCATCTCCTGACAGGGTATCATGGGCATCCGTGTCATGGTTTCAGTGCAAAATGTATGGACAATCTTTTAGGTACAGTATATTAATCATGATTCTCTAGGGAGAGAATTCCTACAGCTAGACTACAAATATATATACGATCTAAAATACTTCCTTCTATAAGATTCCCCCTATGACCAAAATGATATGAACTCTCCGACAATTCCCTGAAGATTCTCGATACACCCCTCATCCTCATGAATCTTCTGAGTGCTTCCAGAAGGTTTATAGAGAAAATTCTAAGCTCCGTGTCTTTCGAGCTCTTCCTCACGGTTGCTGAAGTTTTGAACGATGGCGGCCAAAGCATTCACGCAAGTCAGCTCATTATCGACTTTGTAATCTCGGACAACAGGCATAAATAATTATGGATTGATAGATGTCGATATGTCTAGATATACGTTGAGTACTGCAAAGAAAATATAAAAGTGTAGATGAAAGATAATTGATTATATTAAAAGATGTGCTTCCTGTAGAACCTGGCCGTCCTCACCTGCGGTCCAGGTCACTTATAACCTATCTATCCAAAGCATTCATGCGTCATGCATCCACTTAGCAACACATCAAGACTTAGTTAAGTTAGATCTAGTTACAGTTCCGTTTACAGAATGTTACATTAATGTTCGCGATGGTGGTGTTTTCCTATGCTCAACATATTCCATGAATCTACACCCCTGAGCTGTGTCACTGCTAAACATGCACAGGTGTAACAGTTTAACATACATCTATCAAAACTGAACCTCTCACACTTTGAATCATAGAACTTCGGATTATACTGCAAGGAGAAAAAGCAGCCCGAAATACATCCGAGCATCTTTGTATATTCCTAACCCTGGTCTAATCCAAACAGCTTAAGATGGATCCCGCGCCATACAGGACTTGCAGGGAACAAAATGGCCGACAACTCTACAACTCTGACGCATTTTTTCACGCTTGCGGTAATAGGGCGTAAATCCCGTAAACTATCCAGACAGCTACTGAAAGACTGGTGTGAATCACACCGGCCAAAGCGATACGTAGACCTCGACCTCGAGATGCGGCGCAAGAAACTGCCAGAGCTGGATATGCTCAGCTCACAGCAGCTCGAACAGGACACGGTGACTCTGCGGCATACCACCACCGCTTCAATCACATCACTGCCGTACTTCACCGTCAGTGTGGCAGAGAAAATCTAGACAGCCATCTCGACCGGTGCAGAAACGCACTGTTGTGATGGGCTATCCCCAAAACAATAAGAACAAAGTAAGCTGGCCGTAATACAGTCTATTTTTTAATTATCCAGGAAATGGTATCTATCTGGGCTGTAGGACATATATACATGTAGCTCTAACCCCAGGGAGGTTAATATCCATCGGATCGGTGATCACTTGTAATCCCATAAAAGAACATCGGCCATTAGTACATAATTAGGCACAAGTACATGGATGTAAGGCGCAGCCTGTAACAACTATTTGCATGGCAACTGAAAAGCGGAAGGCGGAGGGCGCTGGTGCTAGATGCTCTACTTTGATCAAGCAGTTAGCGACTGTTCAAGAAGTACGACTAGGACAGCGGAGTATATGCGGTGGCAAAGTGTGCAACAGCGGGATTACCTGCGACTGGGAGGCCATATATCTGTAGCCTTGGTCGTTCAGCATAGAAAGAGGGATTCGAATCGAGGCTAGGCGCGTGGTGGCTCATGTAGAATGTTGGAAGGGAGACTGTTTTTAATGTTTTCCTTTTGTAATGCTGGTTTTCGCATGGAAGTTTTCTTCTTTTTACTCTGTGCTGCTACATCCGTCATAATTCAGCACATAGATGCGTTTTGGCATGACTCTGGTCATTTAGCTGGGACGAGACACTTGTACTTTACTGTAGTTAACTTGATCCAGCCCAGTCCCACTCGTTATCAAGCTCTTGCAGGAATGCGTCGGGAGTCACTTTACCTTGCACGTTGATGAACAAACCAAACCAAAACCATAGGTCCTCATTTTGGTGCACACTAAGAGGAGCCGCTATCCCGTCATTACCCCCACTCTCAAGGCCACAAAACGATGGCTATTTGCTGGTGTGTAGCTGCAGGAATAAGTCTCAAAAACCACTGGGTGCGGTGCTCTCCTTTAACGAAGAGGCCGGCCAGCCGGGCGCAGTAGACCTGTGTATACCTAAGAGCGTCTCTCAACCCTCCTAGCCTCCTCCTTACTCCTCCCCTGATTCGTGCCGCAGGACAAATCGTAGGTCGTGAAAGGATGTCAGAAAAGTCTTAGTCGAGAGTGACAGTCGCGAAGGAGCCTAGCCTAGCATCCCAAAATCTATTACGGACATGGGGTTGTCGAGTAACTCATGTAATTCAGATGTCCTCCTGGCTAGTAGATCCGGAACTAAAGGTTAGAAGGGACGATATTATTGACGAGTCGAAATCTGCTTTTCCTGAAGGCGGAAGGGTCTATTACTTTGCTCTCATGAGGCCTTTGTTTGCCCGCCTGTGGGTAGCACATGTTGAAATATAACGAGGGCTTCTCTGACTACTGCTGTAGCATTTGGTACAGCAATATCTTTCCTCATTTCCAGCATCACTATCATCGTCTTACGTGTTATCGGATGCGTGTACTTGAAGGAGGAGAAGATAACTCAGTTCAAAGTTGAAAAGGTGTTACTCAATCTCGCCTCTGTAGAGTCTACAATGAGTGTTGAAGGTTTGTAGTTAATACCACTGATAGGTGTCGAGGATTCGTCCTCTACCCTCCCATTTATTATCAACCCTAAGACTCTACTTCCTCAATTCCTAACAGGTGTTGTTATGGCCAGGCATCCTAGAAGAACTTTAAAGGACAAGGTTCTCTGGAAAAGGTGAGAGGGGAGAAAAGAGATGGTTACCAGGAAACTCTGACAGTGGAGGGCAAGACTGAACACCTGTACGCGGTGTCCTCTACGAACCTGGGAGTGAAATATTCTCCCAGAGCCAAGTTTAGTCAAATTTCGCAATATCAAAGAAGTTGGCCCACGAGGCAATAATTCAACTTACTCCTCCACGTCGTTTTTCTCTCCCAACGAGTTTGACTCATACCTAAGTCTCATCAAGCCTACAAGTACGACCAAGTACATCCTCATCCCAATGACCACACCACTCTTCGACCTTCTCTGGCCTCAGTCGGTCACCATATATACGCCCACGCCGATATTTATACCCGATGGAGGAAGCAAAGCGTGGAGCACAAATCTGGAAGACAGTTCTTTGAGATGGACGTGAGAGGGATCTGGACAAGTTAATAAGATGATGCAAAGGAAGGATATAACCTCGAAGGGCATTAAATTCCGAATTTTGGCATGGAGTTTGTCGAATTGAATTTTGTGTACGTCAAGATATCGTCTGCAAGAGTGCAGCTGACACTATAAACACAAGCCAACGATGGAAGGTGTTATGGTCCGCCTCCTGGTGGTGTTCTCTGGTATGGTTTGAGTAGCCTGGGCACCTACTCCACTTGGGAAGGAGACATCTCAGATTACATTTCGCGCGGAGGAAAGTTGAAAGATGATGGAGGCATGTCTGGATAACTCAGGGTTTCTGAGATGTTCCCCTGGCTGGGTATTCACGGATGAGGGTTGACTTGGGGTGAAGAAAAAGCCACCATAACTTCGCAGTGGTACTTGCAAATGAAATCTGAGGCATGAGTGCTCTTCCCTTACGTTGAATCATCTATTCTGTACTTTTCTTTGATATTGTGTCATAGCTAGATAGCTGCATACGCAATTAAAATCTGATGCAAAAAAAAAGACTCCGACAGTTAGAAATGAAGGGGCTGGCGTCATGATCACATCTGCTATAGCCTAGGCTGAGTTCTAGTACTGTCTCGATTTAGACTTAAGGAAGCTGGAGCTGCCACAAATTAGCTCTCTAGCTTCTCAATCTTTTGGTCTTTAATCTCGCATTCTAGCCAACATTTAAAATTATAATTTATTTAATAATATTCTTGTATACGAGTGGTACGTAAGTACTGGAAGTAGAATTGATACAGTATTGAGTTAAACTATCGTGTATGAATCTCGCGATCGCAGCATCCTTCAACGCTGCGACCATACTCCTATCAATATGTGTCTGCCAGCCTCTTTTTTTTTCAAATCATTTAATGTGTATTCAGCTATAGAGCTATGACACATGACCGGTGCTATCTATACATGTGGGATGACTCTTTTGACGTTAGAGCGCTCGTACTCTGGATTTCATTTGCAAATACCACTTTGAGGTATGTTCGCTTACACAAACAGTCGACCCTCCTCCGTAAGTACCCACCAAAGGGAATTTCAAAACCTTTCGTCATCCATGCATGTTAGCGCCGCGAGAAAAGTATTTGTGTTTTGCTGGATTTGAACCAGCGATCTACTGTCTCAAGTGGGATATGTGTCCAAGTTATCCAGACTTTACTTGGCAGACCGGTGTCTGCCAGCCTCGTCTATGCGCTAATACGGAACTACTAATAAAGGGTATCTAAATTCTCCAAACGCCTTGCCCTCTATACTCCTAAGTAATAAATACAACCATAACTCCAATATGTTCAGGTACAGGAATGATTGTGTTTGGCCAACAATCTTATAATTTAACAATAATCTTATAATTTTATATTCCGATATTCTCAATCTGTCACTACTCGTTACTTTCTTCGTACTTCGTTTAATCTTAAGTTATAAGACTACTCCGCTTGCTCCACAACCCGATTTCTTGAATAGTCTCTTTCGACTATCCTTCGTCTCCCCGCCCCTAGACCAACTGACACCTCGCTAGCTGAAATACTTCTGGGGATCCTTCGTTAGTATTTATGATCATTGGTTACTACCACATTACCTTAGGATGAAGGCGATTTCCAATAACTTTGGCGCACGCAGCAACAGCTGCCCTAGAAGATTAGTGTCACGTGATTGATATATTCCTCAACATGTATAGTACACAAGTATCTATTCCGTAAAGCAACTATCAGCATTCAGATTAATATGTGACTTATGCAAAATCTAACTCTTTCCAATACTGTGGCATAGATACTTCTGACATGTAGGCAGAAGGGGCTCACATGTTCTTTTGTAGTCATAGACTCAATAGGACAAGAAAGAGACATACTCTCGTTTTCTAACATTTTGTATTTAAGATTCCAACAAAAAGTAAGGCTTTGACCCTAGTATTTGATCTAGGTTCACAAGTTCCTATCAGTTCTAGCCATAGCTCTATCTTTTCATGTAGTGGTATTAAGCCGGGTTATTTACGAACGTCTAGTTTAAGTTACACGATTCTGTCCCTTTATAGGGGGAATACAACTGTAGATGCTCTTCTCAGGTAAAGGATCTTAATTACATGTGAAGAATGATGTTAAGCCATCTACGAGTCCGATATAAAAAGGGTTGAATATTATCATAAGTAAATTTGATTTCGTTTCCCTGAGAATGAAGAGTTTGTATGATTTTAACTATCATTCGCATAATTTCAAACCTTTAGACCACTTATGTTCCATGAATACATGTTTGGGATACTAATTAGGTCTTGGGAATATCATCCATCAACTCCGTGCCACTCCGGATGACCCCCACTACAGCACCCGTTTGTACAACTTCTCCGCCTCCACCACTAAGTCTGTACTCTACATCTGCTAGTCCCTCAAGCCATGAAATCATGACTGGTGCTGGGACATCTAATCTGACTATTTTCTCGCTCAGAGCGGTGATTATATCTGCCAGAGCTAAGCCCTGCATAGTTTTTAAGTAGTTGATAGTTTTCAAACAGGATATGACATCCGGAGTAGTTAAAAGCGTATTGAGAATTTTGGTTATATCAGATGGATGTGGAGAGGCGATACACTCATAAATCGTAGTTTCAGTAATCAAATCGCGCTGTATATCTTTTTCTGGAATCTTGGGTTCGCCTTTTATAAATATAGGTGTACCTAATAGCAAGGTTTGTAAGTAGTAGACCTCGGAGAAGTGTAGAAACTCACTGCTAGCGTGACAAGCCTGAAGTACATTTAGAGCACGTCGCATATCGCCTTTACTTAACTTTATTAACGCCTCTGTAGCCTCGTCATCTATGTTAACTTTTTCTTCAAAAATAACCTTGTCAACCAATGTCTTGATATCTTTCTCTTTCAAGGGACTAAATCTAAACCGTGTACATCGACTTAACAACGCCGGGCTTAACTTGTGCGTGTAGTTGGCAATAATACAAAATCGAGTATTTGCAGTGTATTTTTCCATGATACGCCTCAGCGCCATCTGTGCACTTGAGGTCATCGCATCAGCTTCATCTAGGATGATGAGCTTGTATGACGCCATAACTTTAGAGCCACTAGACTTGGGGTTCATCCTAAATATCTGTTTCGTGCTGGCGAAGGTTTTGATTTGCTCCCGTACCACTTCTATGCCTCGGTCGTCCGAGGCGTTTAACTCGAGAACCATTTGACGCACATTTGACTCGCCATAAATCTGCCTTGAGAGAGCTAGTATAGTGGATGTCTTTCCAGTTCCTGGAGGACCGTAAAAGAGGAGATGAGGTAGTCTCTACCAACAGGTCAAGTTGCGTTCTGGGCGTGGGAAAAATTATCATACATTAGTATCTACGAATTTGTTGATTGTAGCCAATATATCTTGATGACCAGACACATCTTCCAAAGAATCCGGGCGATATTTTTCGACCCTGATTATCTCTTTGAGCACGGCGTGATTTGTTAAAAGCTTGAAGCTCACCATGGCAGACTATCCTCTGCTTCAACTGGTAGATTTGCAGCGCTCTGTTTTCCTTTAAATGTAGCACTTTCCTTAATTTTGTAGGGCGTATCTTCTTGCTCGATATCATCTACTTCCATATTATCACCAGAATTAGACATCGTGTCGAAATGCGTGCGTTGATTGAATAATAGTCCCTAATGGCAAGCTGGGAGACGCGCTGGCGCGTCGCAGTGACGAATGCTTAAGCGAACTGTGAAAAGAGCGTTTGATATGTCATCGCTCATGACGTAGACCTTAAAAATTAAACCGATTAAGGCTTGATCGTGTATCTTAGATTGGATATTTGCAGGAGTGTCTAGCAGGAATGTGGTACCATTCTCTAACCATTTTGATTCGAAATCAACAGAATCAACTCGGGCTAGGTTTACGGCTGCAGAGGTCAGGGAATTCATTCAAATTATGGACAAGGGAATCCGGAATGGCCAAGAGAAGTGCGACACGAGAAGTGCAGATGGTTATTTGTTCAGTAACAACTGTTATCCTAGCGACTTCTGATTGCTCCATGAATAATAAGCCCAAATTGCCGTCAAAGATGAATTCTTCATCATCCAATGGTGCCAGTGTAATCGCTCAGTATGCTCTGCATATCTGGGATAGCCAAGAAGAATTGTAACCGAATCGAAGTCGAAAGCAACCTCAAGCATATTTCCATTTCACGACTTTCGATAATGCCTCTCCAACCACGCATCATCTCGCCTATACGACCAATAAAGAAGTTTCTCCAATTGCATACAGGAGCTGTCCCATTAATTTCCAGCCATCTCTCACTATATATTTACGACGCTACGTATGCCCGCAAGGAGGAGATCAGGTCGAAAAATACAAAGCCTCGGACTTGACTTATGGGGGACTGTTGCTCTAACAGTTCAAAAAACTTAAGGGTGAACAGGCGCCTGAGATGTGGAGCGTGAGTGGGGAGAGGTCCCTGGAGACCATGCTGGGACCGATATTATCGAGTAGTTTTCAACTCTCAAACGTTTTTGGGCGCCAAGTCCGAGATTTCGGCTAATTAACTATGAGGACTTCTTTTTTCGATAGGTCAATGGCACTCCTAGGGCCCTGAAAGGTACAAAAAAAGTTGGGCCAAGCTACCATACAGCAATCACGCTCTATCAAGACTTTTCTGACGTTTCAGCACGACCTTCGGGAAGGAGTTGGAAGGAGGCTAGAAAGGCAGAGGGTGAATTTCCCGAGGTACACACAAGTCTACAGAGCCCCGCTGACAGGCCTGTTCAAACACTTCATAAGGATAGCTAAGATTTCGGACTCAGTCCAGATGTTGGCACCATGAGAGTTCCTCTCGTGGAGTGTGTATGGTATTTATCGACAGGGTACAAGTGTGAGTAAATAGGGGATTAAGGTCTTCCACAAGAAGAGATAGAGGGCACGTCGTGATCTGAAACCAGTACGGGCTCGTAGTGGTCTTCAAAAGGAAGAGATGAAGTACCGGCAATGAGAATAATATTGAGAAGACGTTGCGTGAGGAAGGCAACTTGACTGTAGACTATACTTTATTATATACATGCTCGTAGTTAACTGTTACGCTAGCTTTCCCTACTCAGGCTTGCAAGATTTGTATGCTAAGAGTAAACCATCATTATAACCCCTTTAATTATTCTGTGAAAGCTCCACACCGAATGGTTTTATGAAAAAATCCCCAGCTGTCATACATCCAGAAATGGCCTTCGTTTCTTTGGCTTGAGATGGGAGAAAATGAAAGGTAAAGGACTCATCTAAGTGTATGATTGAATGAGCAATTTTTGAATGTGTTACTGTACTGGAGGAAATGTACCAGAAGATAGATATATGTGGCCCGTAGGTAGAGAGGTTCTACATCTCCCATACGGCCTTATAATAGAGAGGACAATAACATATAAGAAACCTCATTTTCCACGGAACATTCTACACGAAAAAGGTAAAAAAGCTAGCAATGGAAACTGAGTACGAGGGAAACACATTGGAACCGACAGCCCAAGCCAGTTGAGGCTTAAACACCAGGGCCACACCAAAGCCATAATAGGTGCGTATATCCATTTGTATCTCCCTTTCTTATAGTAAACGAGGCCAACTTGATCCAATCTGCCATCGCCGTATCAGGCGGTGGTTGTGCCCCAGAATACCATCTGACGGCTTCATCTTAATGACCAAGGAAAGTGAGTGGATGACTAGTAGAGCCTCAACCCTAACATCTGACCTGGTCATGGTTAGCTCCATGATAAATGTGCCGGGGAGATTTGCTGAGAGATGAAAACGATACAGACCATGAGAGAGCTTGGGATCGCATCTTCAAGTGAGAACATTAGATTCGAGCTTTCCTAGCTATCTCAGACGGGCGGAGCACACTCAGCGTTTACACCAGCACTTCTAGAAGATGAAGAATCCATTTTTTCCGGAGACTGTACTTCGCTTTAATCGTCGATGTCATATTCTTGTGAGACGTTAACTCATAAATTCTCTAATCACTTGTATAACTTGAGAGATATTGCACAGCAAATCCAAGACGTAGATGGATTAGTATTGAAATGTTGTCTCAGGCCATCAAACTGTGGCCTATTTATCTACTCTCTTTTAAGTGTGTTCTAATCTCTCGTGTATCAGAGTAATACTTCATCAATGGCTTAAGTCGTTGCAGGATAAATCCTCATGTACGACATTGATTGCTTCGATTTCTAGCTGCTCACATTATTCTACAAATACCAGCTAATATGTGTACGTCCTGTCATGGCATGAGTCGCATTTTTTTCGCGTGATTTATTACCCAAAGCTCAACACCCTGTTTAATAAGAAGCTGACTATCCCTCTAACAAAAGATCTGATACCGGTTCGTGGGGGCTTTGGATAACTATTCTGGGCTATCATCAACGGTTTCATTTGCTCAATAAGCTTATGTAAATTACCTCCGTACTACAGACTCATACATTGCCGACAATGGAAATTTGTAAGGGATATAGGTAGTTTACAACTTCAAGGCATTTGAGTTTGCAGCTAAGACTCAAGTTTTTGTGATAAACTTTTTAATTTTTGCTTCAAATGTTGCAACCACAGATAGAAATCTGCTATCAATGGATAAGAGCAATTCTGCAAAGAGACAGAATATTTATCATGGAAAGGCATGATCTTATGGTGATTCATCGTAGTTAGGGGTATAACTAAACTCTATCTCCGTATGATTTGACTTGATAATCGAGTATACGTCACAATATTTATACATAGAAAAAAAACCGCACTTGAGCCTCATGAGAAATACCTACATGTACACACTGTAGATATGCCTATTTAATTTATCTAATTTTTTCACTTTGACGAGCAACTTTAGGAAGGCGTAGTTGGTTCCATCTTCGAAGATGGATTAATGCCACGACGCCTCAACTGTCTTCTCCGCGCACGTTCTAGATATTTCTCGTCTTCACTATCATTCCAACCGCCAAAACTGTCTTGTGACCCATTAGCCTCTTCCTCTTCAGAGGCTTGAACCCTAGCGCTGGACTCATCATGCTGATTCGAATCTCCTCTCTCATTCTTTTCCAGAATGGCCTTAGCTGTTGGGCCTGTCTTCCGGAATTTAGCAACAAAGAACCCGTCAACATTGTGTGTGTGTGGGTAGTAGCGTCTTGTCATCTTCATGCTTGCGTCAAATTTTTTTCCCATAATAGATGTGAAGCCCTCCTTTCCAAAAATAAGTCCTGTCTCCACTAACTTGACATTAGGTCGCTTGTTAAGAGCGTATTGTACTACACCTTCATTCTCCTCAATTGTAACAGAACAAGTAGAATACACAATATAGCCACCCGTTTTACTTCCGTGGTCAACAGAATCTATAGCCGCTAATAGTAGTTGTTTTTGAAGGTGCGGCAGCTTGATAAAATCTTTTTCAGTCTTATTCGTCTTAACGCTAGGATCTTTGGAAATTACACCTGTACCACTACAAGGAGCGTCCAATAATACTCGATCGAAACCACCCATGACCTTCGGGAAGGAACACGCATCGTGATTGCATACTATAACACTTCTAGCTCCCATGCGATGAATATTTCCGATAAGACCTTTAGCGCGCAGCTTATTCGAGTCATTGGCAAATATTGTTCCGGTATTCTTCATGAGCGCCGCTATGTGTGTTGTTTTGCCTCCAGGTGCTGCTGCCATATCTAGGACACGCTCGTGCTCTTGTGGCGCGAGTGCCATTACAGGAAGGAATGAAGAGGCAGCCTGTAGTATATAATGTCCGGCAAGATATTCGGGTGTTGCTCCGAGCGGGACTGTAGATTCAAAAATTTGGAGCCCAACTTTCGACCATTTCCCAACCGGCTCCAGGGTGACGCCACGATTTATTAGGGCCTGTGCAAGGTCTCTGCGGTGAGTTCGTAGCGTATTCGTTCGGATTACTACTGGTCTAGGTGATTCGTTTGCTTCGAAGAAGGCAAAGGCTTCTTTGACGGGGAATAGATTAAATAATTTATCTGCTAAATATGCAGAGTAGCCATAATAGCTGCAGATATCCTTGAGTAGCTGCGCTGTATATTCAGCGCGTGAGCGCCCTTCTTCTGCAAGTCCTGAGAAGTCTTCGAGGACTCGTACCGTGTCTGTAATCCGAGTTCTGAGAAGCTGGAGATCAGGTGCAAGAAGAGGATTAGCGTCGCGAGCTCCAGTATTTTCATCGTCGGAATCTGATAAAATGTGTGGACGTTCGCCAGAAATATTGGTCTGCATCATCTCATCTTGTATTTCAGCCTCAGCCTCTGCTGCCTCCTCTGCAAGTTTTTCATCTAATTTTCTCGTTAAGCCTGCGATATTGGCTGCCGTAAGTTTTTCTTCGGCTTCTGATTCATCTTCATCTTCTGAGAACATAGCACCAGTCTTGTGGTCATCTGCCGAATCATAGACATCACTGTCTGAATCCAAAAAATCGTCTGGCAAGCCATTTTGGGTATCATGAGTTTCGGAGTTATCACTTGCTTCGTTAACTGAAAAGGTATCAGAGTCAACCAAGGTGTTTTTCGAAGTAACTGAGGGCTTTACGATAGACTTTTTAGGTTTTATGCTTTGCTTCTTCCCCAGGGCATTGTTTTTGTGCGCATTGTTTTCTTTTGATTTAATCTTCTTGTCCTTTTTACCTTTTCCGTCTCGAACAACATCATCTCCACTTGTACGTCTTTTCTTTACATACTTTTGCGCTTCTGCCCTGCTCTCAGTTACAGATAATCCGGCCTTTCGCTTTAGATTTGTAAAATGCGATTCGTCAAGAGGTTCGGGTGGTCCTTGCTTTTTCATGCGACGTCCTACACCCATGATAAAGAGTGCTTGTGGCGAGAGTACTGGCTGAATGTCTTGGTTGGTCGGTTGAAGATGTATTTTTTTTTCTTCGGTCGTTTCAACTTGCGTGCTGATTTTAGCTCACATGTCGGAGCAAATACATGCCGACCAGTCCGCAGAAACCCAGCGTTCAACCTATATGTCTATTTTGGGACTCAACCTTCAGCGACGGAAAAATGCATTGAAACTCCTTGAGAACCCCTCAATCCCTTCTACCCATCCTTAACCTGATAGAATCAATGGAATATTTCAGGCGAAAACAAATTTCAAGCACTCGAGTCACCATTTATGTTAGGATTGCTAGTTTTATCCAACAAATGTCGAATACACTCAGGCTAAAAACTCTTTCAAATGGGAGGACAAAAACTCAACGCTTGTCAGTAGCGTTCCCTATGAACTTCCTAATGTCATTATGGAGTCTTTAGGGCCAAAATTCAATAACATCTTCGTTCTGACTTCTGACTTCCATGGGGACTCTCAAGCACTTTCGCGGTCTGTATCGTTTTCATCTCTCAGCAAATCTCCCCGGCACATTTATCATGGAGCTAACCATGACCAGGTCAGATGTTAGGGTTGAGGCTCTACTAGTCATCCACTCACTTTCCTTGGTCATTAAGATGAAGCCGTCAGATGGTATTCTGGGGCACAACCACCGCCTGATACGGCGATGGCAGATTGGATCAAGTTGGCCTCGTTTACTATAAGAAAGGGAGATACAAATGGATATACGCACCTATTATGGCTACGATATAGCCCTGGTGTTTAAGCCTCAACTGGCTGGGGCTGTCGGTTCCAATGTGTTTTCCTCGTACTCAGTTTCCATTGCTACCTTTTTTACCTTTTTCGGGTATAATGTTCCGCTCGAATGGAGGCTGAATTCTACGGGGAATAGTTTAGCTCAACGGCTAATCATCATGGTAATTACATTAGAGAACTTTTAAGGAAGAAAAGAGAACAACAGAACTGTGCGAGGTGTGGCCTGGATAAGAGAGGATCCCAATGCGCCAGGTGATCTATGACTTGGGCGATCTAGTAAGCCAAATACACTTACAGCCTTCTGATCACGAAGCGGAGATATAGAGTTGGAAACTCAAGATACCATCATCAGTACCTTGGAAGAGACATGGCATATATATTACAGTAATATGAAAATCCTGCATTATAATGGTTGCATTAGTTCACTCGTAGATATTTTTACTGCTCCTAAATTGTCAAGTTTTCCACCAGGCCCAGGCGCCCTGCGCGTTGTTCATTAACATTCATGACCCCTGCTGGTTCTTATTCGATGGGCCATTTCATCTTCAGATTAGTAAGCTTGGCAACCAGTAACGCCGCAGCTCGAATGTCAGGACTGACCTGCACAAAACATACAATTCATCAAAATGACTGAACTAGCATTTGCCAAATCGTTCCTCTCCAGCCTTGAATCTCGCCCAACCAAGCTTTCGGCTGACCATATTGAGAATCCCAAGTGCTATACTTCACGTCCAGTCGTAGGTGTTCCTTGATCACTACTCTGCGTGCAACATCTTTATTTCTCGTTAATACACAGTTTAAGAATTAAACTAAACATATTTTCCCAAGTTTAATCCTCCTAAGCATACGGGACCGCTGCTGAAGAAACGAAAAGTCACGCCGGGTGCCACATCAAATTTGACCATCCGCATCAAGTCGCAACGAAATCTACCATTAGACATCAAACTCCCCACACAGCCACCAACGTCTACTATTCGGGATATCAAGGAATATATATCGAATCAAACAAGCATTCCCATTGGAAAGATTAAACTATTACTAAACAAAAAGCCAGTTGCCGACAATAGAATACTAAAAGATCTCGTCAATGCTCGAAATGGTGAAGCTTGCAAAAATGGCGAGGATTCCAATTCCCTGGATCTAAGTGTGATGGTATTAGGAGGAGCAACTTTGATAGAAAAAGAGTCTCATGCTTTAAACGCTTCAGGCCAAGATAATTCAACGGATTCAGCAAGGGCACTCAACTCTTCAGATAAAAGTAGTTTAATCGAGACAAACGAGTTTTGGTCGGACTTAAGGTCATATTTATCAACACAGCTACAAGATGAGGCAGAAGGGGAAAGAGTGTGTCAAATTTTCAAGGCAGCGATTTTGGACAAGTGATAGCAAGATGCACAAGTGGTATAAACATCAAGCCTGCAAGATTTTTCACCAAATAGTTCCAGATTTTATCTGAATGAGATCTATTACACACGTAGACAGAAAGAGTTGAATTTTTAATCAAATCAGAAGCCAATATGGTACCCTTTGAATCCATTTCAACTAACACTGTGCAATCTAAGCTTTAGTTCAATCTTGTTTACTGAAATGGTAGTAAGCGACTATGTTCGCTGAAATATTCATCATCTTCCGAAAAGTAAGAAGTTCCTGTAAAATCAAAATTATTCCCGTCTTCAAGGTGTTGGAATACTGGTGTAAAAAGGTCTTATAGGGCGGAACTTTATGCTTTCGCTCAAGAGATGTTTTTAACTATAGAGTCGTATTCGATATCTTCGGGTTCATTTAGTTGGAAATCATGGGTAAATCCATCGAGTGATTTCTTGAGTGAATCCTTGGAGGACGCGTATACCATTTTTGGCTGGGTGAATAGTTGTTAGATTGATCCGGGATAATTTATGGAATAAGCTACCTTAACACCAGAGTCATCTGGGCTCCATGCAAGAAATACAATTTTGTCTCTGGATATTCTCAACGTCGTGTAAATGTTAGAGAGTCAGTACTTACCTGTGGCCTTCTCCGGCAGCCAATTGGAAGTGGAAATCGTAGACGGCGTATCTTGGGCCTTTAACCATCTGGCCCTATTTTAACGCATCTTGTAAGCATGCAACTTTGTCGCCAAAGGAATATTGACAAAACGATAACACTTGTCATCTTACATCTTTCTGTACAGAACGAGCGCTGAGGAGTTTTTCGCGGAAGTAGTCCCAGTTGTCATCTTTACTGGCCTCCTCTACTAAGATGGACTTATAATCGTCAGACATCTTGAAAATTATAAACTTGTGCTTTTTTTGGCTCTTTAGCTCCTTATATTTTTCCAAGCAGTCAGGGTCCACGGTAACACTAAGCCGTCGTATATCATCAGCTATTGAATCTCATTTGGGGCTGGATGCATGATTATTCGTCATCAACTTTGCGTGAAATTTCGTATACGAGGAGGGGTCAGGCTAGAGGTTGTGTATACGAACCCTGAAAAGGACTTCAAAATGCCATTAAATTAGTATTTTTAATTTTTGAAGACAGCTTGCAGACAGCTTACCATGATTTTGGTGGTATCTCGGCGATGCTAAAGATCCTCAATGACTCGTCTTTTGGCAAGGAACCAAGTTAGCAATTTACTTTCCTTTGATAATTTACCTGTAGGACGTGGGCTTACGACCTGTTGAGATCAAGATAACTTTGAGTAACGTACAGAGCTCTTGAATCCGAAGGGTAGGTGAAGTTTTGATATTGACTCTCACGCTGTTGTTGTTCCGCACTAGCTAGGGTGCGACAATCCTCATATCTGCCTTGAATTTAGCGCAGTTGCAGCAAGCTTGAGCTACGTGTGATCCTAAGGCGAATTTAGAGCTTATAGTAGCCTGAGGAACTAACAATTATAGCACAGGATATTGTCGTCCACGACAATGATAATTCTTGTGAACTATTTCTGACAAAATTAACGAGGAGAGGGGTAATAAAAGGCGCTATGAGGTCGCTAATTATGGCGTAATTCTATAATGAGAGATATACGAAAAGATTCTTCGATAATCTAATCTAAATAACCCACAACCAGATAAAATGCCACCAAAATTTAATTGTTTTTATATTTGCTTTATTTTTAATGTTTTCCAATGGAAACTGAGAGTTTTGTCCCAAGTCAAGAGTAGATAATAGTCGTACTAGCACTCGACAGGAAGTCAACCTCTAATGAGGGCCATTTAGGCAGGGTCCTTGATACAAATTATCATTGCCAACAGATCTAATGACATCGCCGCTCTCAGGAACTGCCACGTTTCCTCTATTCAAAAGGAAAGTTTTACGCAGCTGCGTTGGAAGGCTGTATTCCCATAATTTTCTTGCGTGGTTTCTCTAGCATGGGTTCGTAGATTGGGTTGGCGTGATTTGAAAGGTATTTGCCCTTTGAATCCATTACAAATTTTAGTCACAGGATAGATGGCTGTAATCCTTGTATCGTTGTTTACCCAATAGTGAAGGTAGAGGCGGATACCTGGACTCAATAGTTGGGTCGAGGGAATGTCCAACGTGCTCTGCCTCAGATAGGGAAGGATGTCCTGTATGGATCCGACTGACTCAATCTACGTATGGAGCTTCCCAGGATGCTACACTTTCGTCATCTCCTCACTAGCCCATTTGACCCCAAGAGGGATCCCCCATAAAAATGATGGTAAAAGCAGATCTATGAAGACCCTGCTATCTCCACTACGGATTAGCTGGCGGTATGGAAGACTAACGGACCGTTTTGAACGTTTTGATGACTCGGCACCTTTCTCGTCGCTATAGAGCTAATCCAGTCATACACGATGGCCTTTTCTCTGCACCTCTATTCCTCCAAAATTTTAATCATTCCCTTGTCTACTCTAGATTCTCGCGTCCTTACATGATGCTATGAAGCGTTCGGTGTTCCTCTCATGAATGCAAGGTTTTGGAAGGTGGAATAGTTACCGATAAATAACTGCACGCTCACTGAGACTTGAAGGTAGAGGTAGATTGTAATGAATTAGTAGACTTGCTTGCTTTCATTCAAATTTAGAGAATCACTACTTTTATATACATATACCACATTCTATGGCTTTCCATATCCCCAGTTGCTCAGTTCCATTCAGCTCTGAGTCATCACATTCTATTCCATCCTGTTCTATTCTATCTGACTCTAGTCTGTTCTGTGTTAACCATTAAATTCTACATCTCTGTGATCCACAATAACCAGATGCAGGGGTGGTTATGTCATCAATCACAACAGTTCCTCTACCAGCAAACGGACGCCGACTGTTTACAACGAACCGGCATGCTTGTTTAGTCTAGGGTCTATTGTGCTGATTGAGCCTATGAATATCTTGCACACTGGGGTCCTCTCTTACCTAAACCACACCTTGTACAGTTCTGTTAGAATTTAGAATAATTGGGGCTATCAAGTAGGCTATGTTGTTGGTACACACGTGACTACAAATTCTGTACTTAGTTTCACTTCGGTACATACTAGATTCAATCCGCTCTACAACCTCAATGACTGAGGGGTCATTATTTCCTTAATAAGTTCTGTTATTCTCTTTTCTTCCTTAAAAGTTCTCTAATGTAATTACCATGATGATTAGCCGTTGAGCTAAACTATTCCCCGTAGAATTCAGCCTCCATTCGAGCGGAACATTATACCCGAAAAAGGTAAAAAAGGTAGCAATGGAAACTGAGTACGAGGAAAACACATTGGAACCGACAGCCCCAGCCAGTTGAGGCTTAAACACCAGAGCTATATCGTAGCCATAATAGGTGCGTATATCCATTTGTATCTCCCTTTCTTATAGTAAACGAGGCCAACTTGATCCAATCTGCCATCGCCGTATCAGGCGGTGGTTGTGCCCCAGAATACCATCTGACGGCTTCATCTTAATGACCAAGGAAAGTGAGTGGATGACTAGTAGAGCCTCAACCCTAACATCTGACCTGGTCATGGTTAGCTCCATGATAAATGTGCCGGGGAGATTTGCTGAGAGATGAAAACGATACAGACCGCGAAAGTGCTTGAGAGTCCCCATGGAAGTCAGAACGCAGATGTTATTGAATTTTGGCCCTACAGACTCCATAATGACATTAGGAAGTCCATAGGGAACACCACTGACATATGTTGAGTCTTATTCCCTCGTGGGCTGCCATTTGTTTCGGGTGCAGACTAATTCTTTGTGTCCGTACCCAGAGGGTTTGATTCAAAAAAAACTTTTGCCGGTCGGCGTTCGAATCAATGATGAGTTCGCAACCTGCATAATTTAGCGCTTGTTATTTGTGACGAAAGCAAGCTGGTTGTAGTGTTCTCTTAGAAAGATTAAACCACATGAAGAAATGAGTAACACAACTACGGGTAATGACCATTTGTGCATCCTTCTAGCTCATCCAGTACGTACTCCGTTGGTGAGCATGTCATATTGCACCGCCACTGTCCGTCGTTATCCTACATTGCCATCCAGCTTGACTATCTCATTTGGCAATTGTACCTCGCCGTCTAACATTCCTTCCCAGCTCCAATGTAATGTGGCGAAATGAATCTTAGTCGCTTGATACAAGATAACATGGAACACTGTCCCTTCTGTGCCCCCAAACTCCGCTTAGCTCTTCACCTAAGCTAAACCACGATCAAATTGTAACACTGTTGTTGATGCGTGATAGCTAACTGCAGCTTAGGGTCGCCGAGGCTTATAATCTCATAGTTATTTCTTCTTTAAACTAGATTCATGAGGGCAAAATGAGAAAAATAAGGGCCCTACCACTTTCATTCCACATTTAGCCCTCAATTCACACCATTTCAAGATGAACGATTACAATCCTGAACCCAAGCGCTACTTCATCAATGGGCCTCCTCAGATGGAAAATTTCCTCTGGCTAACTCGTCCACACTCGAAGGACTCGAAGCTAAAGAAATGATCATTTAACCGTTACCAGCACAAGGAGCGCCAGTTGCGCATTCATGTGCAAAGTCTTTGCGTGTTTGTAAGCCATATATCAAGATATACTCACAATCCAAGATAAATCCTCCATGTCAAGACATATTTCTTCGACCTGCCCAACCAATGCATATTTTTGGATCCTATACTCTTCCCCAAAACATGTCCTTGTACACACATGTACAGTAAACTAAAGACCTACGCATATCTTTAAAGTAACGTGATTAGTTGTGAGAATTGCAGTTCAAGTCATAAGTTGATATATACTTGATTACTAATATAGGTGCGTTTAAACGTTTGCGACAAATAGAGCATGACCTCTATTCGCAAACTAGCATTCTTATGGAAAACCAACACTCAATGCCTATGAGTTGTGTCACTTATGAATTTCAAGCTTCCACTTTAGGATCTGCAGAGCCGAGAAATTTTCGAAACTTTTCAACTTTAAGCTGAGATTTCTCTCCGTCCCTAAGAGATATGCTTGCGATAATGCTTGAGAAAATCACGACGACAAAAAGTATGCTTAGAAGGGGAAGAGATATCGCGGTAATAAATGCTACAGCGGTGATGGGAGAAGCTTTCATAACCCTAAATGTGTTTTCCACCAGCGGGCAAACCACAGCCCACGAAACCAAAGATAAAGACAGAAGCATATAGACGGAACACCTGTTCGTGGACTCCTCTACGAAACTAGGATCGAAATTCCCTTTCAGAGCCAAGATTAGCATAATTTGTGATACCGAGGAAGCTGGCTCACGAGGAAATAATTCAAAATACTCCGCCATGTCAATTTTTCACTCCTAACGCAATCGATTCCTATCTAAGCCTCATAAAGTCTACAGGTACGACCCAGTAAATCCTCATACCAATGACCACACCTGTCATCAAGGCAGTCTCTGGCCTCAAATGACCTCTGCATACACGCCCACAATAAATTGAATATCCTGGGGAGACAAATCGTGGCCCAAAAACCTGGGGGCAATTCTTTGGGTTGGATGTGAGACAAATCGAGACAGGTTTCCAAGATGATGCAGAGAATGGCTGCAATCTCGACGAAGTTGAGACTTCGAATTTTGGCAAGGATGTATCAAACTGAAGAGCAATTTGCACGCTAAGCTATGGATTGGGAGAGTGCAGGCGACACTATAAACATGCTATGGGTGTATGGTGCGGTGCTACGTCATCTGGGCCGGTCTCCCAAGTAGATTCGGGATAGCTTGCATATATAGCCCATTTGAGAAAGGAGATCACTGGTTCGAATACAAAAAGACACCACCACATTTCTCGAGATGCTTGAATTCACGAATGAAGAAAGCATGCATATTTTGACCAAGGTTCTGGACTTCCCTTGGGCGAGTACTCACGGGGAAGAGACGAATGTTTGTGTAAGTAAACATACCTTACAGTGGTATTTGCGAATGAATTCCAGGGTATGAGTGTCTCTAACGTCAAAAGAGTCATCCTAAATAAATACATAGCACTAATCATGTGTCATAACTCTGTAGCTGAATACACATTGAAACATTAAAAAAAAATAAAACAAATATTGTCACGTTTTGAACTAGCTTTCCTAGTTTGGTCACACCGAGTTCGATTCCCGTATTCAAATGAAGTCTCTTATTTGAGAGACCTTCAGCTCGTCATATTCACCATTCACTATTGACAGCTCCCATAGCTTTAAACCTAGAGCTCCGCTCACCAACATCTGTTTGTGAATACCACTCGTCTCATTACTCCAGTATTTTAGCCATAACGCTCAATCTAAATGTTATAGGAGAAGCATTGGATGAACTACTGCCTCTAAGAGCTCTGGGGAACGCCCATCCATCCATATATGGTGTGCTACTGTCTACATGAGTGTGAAGACCCTTAACTTACCAAGACGGGAGGTAGCGGCGTGGCGATGCTCAACACTGAAACATTACAACAGCAATCATAAGTATCATGGGCCGCCTCAGCATTTCCAGAATACCCTCTCAGGCTGGGACAGATGCGACTAGATGATCCTGATTGATTTTAATGCCGTTGGGAGGCAGCATGTAGACTCCCTCACGTACATCTATATGGCCCGTGTCATCGTCCACATCTCATCTCATGGCTTCCTTCCAAGAGCAAATTTATGTGGGCTTCATTACGTTCGCAGATAAACTCGTTCATTCATAGCAGCAGCATCAGCGACTATCTCCGCGGCGATTGTGCGTCGTCTGTTAACGCGACACGACACTGCCGCAATTACTACCCTGCGATGTATCAACCAGACGCCCGCAAGCTCACTTCCCGGGAGCGACAGTAATTTGTCCATATAGAGTGGGCAAGGTGCACTAATACTTACGGCTACACCTTGACATCCTGCGCTCACTGATCGATAAATGGCCGCCGCAGTGTAGACGCGACAAGCCAAATTACAGGCTACTGACTAGAACACCATATTTTATAAGGTGATAATAGTCACGGCGGCATGTTGGAAGTACGAGATCGATATATTTCTAGGCAGCCTTAGGCATGTCAGTTAATAGGAATACATGCCGCGAGGTGCCCCATATTCTATAAGTTGGGTCACTTGTCCAAGTATGCGGTAGAAAATTGCTCAGTAAATGCGCGATTATCGTCTCTACCATCAACAAGCTCGGGGAGAAGACTTATGGGTCTAGTATATGATTTCGGTTTATACTTCTAATCAAGTGTATGCTCAAAGCGTCTATAATGATAAGTACGTGAGGATTATTTACGAATATCACTTCATGTCGGTTGGTAATATACACGTGTACGCGTACGCAATGGGTTTCTCTCTGATGTGGTGATTCCTGTTCTTCTATTTTTTGGATACAGGCGTGTCAGCCTTGCTGATAATTTAGCCAGGGGAGCCAGCAAAAAGAAGGTTATGAAAAAGGATGTATTTACCACACATTCTTTCTTAAAGCAAAGGGCCAAGGATCTTGTCATTGAAGCCTGGACTCAAGACAGGACTTCAGAACTTTTCCGAGAGGAGGGAAGGAAAAGTAGAGGACTTGGCAAATACTACAGAATACTGGCTCATTTGTCAACAACAATATTTAAAACCCATCCCATCAATTTTCAATTACACAGCAGATTAACCCAATCATCCTACTTTCAGGCAAGGACTGGCATTGGAAATGCAAGGGCATACTTACACAAGATTGGGAAGACCAAAGATGATGCTTGCAATTTCTGTGCAAATGGAAGGCAAACAATGCAACATCTAATACTACAATGCAGCAAATTCACACAAGAGAGAAAGAAATCATTTGAAAATATTCAACCACTAAAACTTCCTATACTTTTCAGGACCCAAAAGGGAAAAGAAGCGCTACTACAATTTTTAAAGACTTCCAGGTGCATAACTGCACACAAGGGAAATTAATTAGGCCAATAAAAATAGACATTATAAGAGGGATGAAAATCCTGGTGATTTTTGTTAGTTATTATTAGCTTTTCTTAACATTTAGAAAAATTGTCATAGCTCCATAGCTGAATACAATGTGATTCAAAAAAAAAAAAAAAAAAGGCATGTCAGCCTTTAGGGCGACACGCCAAGCTGCACAATCCACATGACTAACTATCAATAGATTGCGATCTCTCTCCTGACCCATGCACATCCCAGAATAGTGTTGCGACACTACAGCTATTTACATAGTATTGTCTTCTGCATATCTGGGATAGCCAAGAAGAATCGCATCCGAATCGAAGTCGAAAGCAAACACATGTATATCTCCATTTGACGACTTCTCAACCATGCAGCACTCATCATTATCTTCTGAGTCCTCAACACCGATCTAACCACATATCACTTCGCCTCGACGACCGATAAAGGCGTCACCCCAATTGCAAACAGGAGCTTGCCTCATTCATTACCGGCCATCTCTCTCTACATATTTACGACGCTATTTATACCCGCAAGGAGGAAATCAAGTCGAAAAATACAAAGTTGGGGTCTTGGTTTATGGGGGACTGCTGCTCTAATGGGGTTATACATCTTGAGGAAGAACAAGCGGCTGAGATGTGGAGCGAGAGGGGAAAGAGGTCTCTGAAGACCATGCTGGGACTGACATTATTGAGGAGTTTTCAACTTTGGATTTTTTGTGGGCGCCAAGACCAAGATTTCGGCTAATTAGCCAGGAGGGCTTCTTTTGTCGATGAGTCAACGGCACTCCCCAGCGCCCTGGACGGCACAAAAGAAGTTAGGCTAAGCTACTATACAGCAATCACGCTCTGTCAAGACTTTTCTGACATTTCAGCACGACCTTCGGGAAGGAGGCTAGAAAGGCAGAGGGTGAATTCTCCGAGGTACCCACAAGTCTGCAGCGCCCAGCTGGCCGGCCTCTTCGAACGCTTCAGAAGGGGCAATATGTCTTCGGATTTATTCCTAATGTCGGTATTAGAAGAGCCCCGCACCCAGTGGTTTTAGCGATTTTTCCCGGCTGCCATACACCCGCAAATGGCCATCGTTTCGTTGGCTGGAGAGGGGAGATAATGAAGGGCTAAGGGCTCCTTCAAGTGTATGATCGAATGAGGACTTGTGAGGGGCGGTACTGTTCGATGGGAGCTGTATGGGAGGCACAGGAGGGGATATACTACTGGTATAGGTATCCTTGGCCTATAGGCAGAGAGGACCCGCGTGTCCTACATATTCATAGACTCAGACAGGACAATAATATGAATTAATAACATAGTATTGTCTGTTGAAATTGGCGCTACTTGGCAATGAAGAGTCACATTAACAGGGAACGTAATAAGGTTCTATTATTACTAGCCACATTCATGACGGCTCATACACTGACCAGCCTCCCAATTATTTAACATGAACAGGTGAATCGAGTCCTTCACTTAGATGTAGTAAATAGTTTAAATAGCGCTCTCATACTAAGTGGGTTTAATCAACGACTCTTCACTATAGTTTTCAGATTCTTCAATCTCCCAACTCGCTTCACTAGGTGATATTAAATACAAGCCTAACAGCTTACGCTTCTCTATACAACTTCCATTACAACATTGTCCTCTTACACTCAATAGATGGAACCAAGCCGTTGACACTATGGTGTCTAATGAGCCTCGGAATTCCTATAGTCTAAGCTGGCTAGCGTCGTGAAAAACACCAAGTGAATCTCCTGTAAAGACCTTAGAAGATAGGGAATTTGGAAATTTCCAATCGAACCTTCCGGAGATATCCTGAAATTTCTTGAAGACGACAGGCGAATCGAGAATCTTCCAGCAAATTTTTGAAGAGTCTAAACCATTCAAATTATAGGATGAGCCTTCTTACGAGGAAATAACTTTGATTTTATATTGTCACGGAAACCTATTTGATAATGGATAAGTTGATTTTGTAAATTTTATAAGGGAAACTCTAGCGACAGCTGCTAGGTACCAATGACACTGGATTCACAGTGTGAACTTCCTGACTGAGATTATTCTTCCATTTCTAATAATTGCCATCTAGCCTCGCACTGTCGAGAGTCACGCTGTTGTACCAGTCCTTCAACCATCTGACCAATATTTCTGTTTCGCTCAGCTTTATCTATACCTCTTGGAGTCTAATTGCAAACATCCTCAATAGTAAGATTAGTTTTCCACCCGAGGTCAAACCTTTTCATATGCATACGTAGTATCTAGCTCTAGGATTTCTCTCTTTAGAGGTTTTCTAACCAATATATAGCAATTACTTTGTTACTCGGGCATTGTGCAATGAAACCGTGACAGATACAGATGAAGACCAGGCAGATTGTATGCCTTGCAAGGATGTAATATTTGCCAACGGGAATTTGGTCCTATTTTTTGAGGTCAAGTTCGTGTCGTACTCGGTAGTAGCTGAATCGATTGACTCCGAAATAAAGACTCTGTCCAACCTTTTTGATGGGCGAAACGTGTAGAGGTTTACCGTTATATTCCCCTTTCGTAAAACATAGCTTATGATTCAACTATGATTCAGAAGCTACACTCATCAAGTGTAGAGCTTTCATCTCTGTTAGTACAATCTGTTCAAATCCTTCACGGTCGATACCTGTAGCGCATGCTAAGCTATACATATTTTTTACACTGACTCTAATATAGTCTGTAATAGCAGTTTCCCTTGGGGGCTTCAGCTGAGAATCTGATCCATTTTTTGAAGTTATTTGTGCAGTGTTCAGATTGTGAGAGGCGTCTGGACCCATGTGCGAGTAATAGGAATTGCCAAAAGGTGGGGGGGAACAAGTTTGACCGTTGATTCTACCTTGATGGTTATTTTGGGAAGTCGTCGGAAATATAGGCCTAGATGGCGCTAGGAGATTAGTGATCTGATTTGGGCCACGCGAGATGCCTGGATCATTGTTGGTGATAGCTTCGTCCGGGTCATGGTTATCCAATGCCGGCTGTACGCTTGAGTAGAGTTTATAAAATTCATCATCCCCACAATCAAGGCTGCTACCATTTTTAAAAGCTTCAGGAGACTGAGAAGTATTGGTAGCAGACGTTTTAGGAGAAGTTTCGTCATATTGAGCCCAATATGTACTATCGTCCTCAACGTTGTCGTCTTCTAATTCAGGTACGAGTGGAATGCCGACAATGCTATTGTCCTGTTGTAACTCCACATGTTGTATGTATTTTAATTGGAATTCTTCTTCAGCACGGGACAATGACGATGTACCCCACGTGTAATCCACGGGCTCGCCGGCCCGCACCTCACCAATTCGCCAACCATCAGGACCATCAAGTCCGGGAGGATCATTAGTACACCATACTAATTTGACCGATAGACTTAGCTTAGGGATCGATACCATTGCGTCGAGGGTCTCCGTATCGATTCGCTGGAAGCGTGTCTCGGCCTCCCTCTCCCAGTCAACTTCGACCTGGCCGGAGATGGGATGAGGCTCCATTTCGGCGGAGAGGGCTAGATCTTCTAGCTTTGCTGCAATCTTTTCATCATAACAGAGGAGGGGAAGCCATGGATCTGAGGAGGACGATGAAAGGACATGGACTCGTTGACGTAGAATTGGCGATAGAAGGGGGAGCAACGTGGTTGGAGGGGTTCTGGAAAGGGCAGCGACGGATAAAGAAGTGAGCAGCGGTACTAGCAGATCCTCGAGGCGCGGCGTTCCTATATTCATGGCCATTTTCGACCGACACGCTGGCAAGGCAGAAGACGAGAGCTTTTGTAGAAAGAACTCTGTTGTTGGCGCTGAAGATGAGGAGAGAGAGGCCTGCAACTCAATGATTCGGAATATTCAGGTGGATATTTGTATCACAAGCTTTTTACAGCGGTAATTATAATTGCGGGTCAACATTGATCTTGATTTTTCCCCACCTCTGCTAGAAATAACGGGTACAGACAGTAGTTAGCCCTCTCTCCCAACACCATTCCTAAACGGGCGCCTCATTACTCATCAATATAACCAGTCGACGACTCCAGGGTAAAATATAATTTATCATTAGCTCATTGTGACTTTGAACATGAAGCGATTTAGTTGGGCAGAGGAAATTTTAACTGTCCATTGGCGGTTAGTTCGTTCTGGCAAACCAAGCCCGAGATTCGCCACCTGCATAATATAGAAAATAGTCCACCCACGCGATCTGAGCACGGACCACGTATAGACCGTGGTACTGGCATTTCCAAGCAATCTCGTGAGCTCTGGGAGGGATGCGAGGCTGTCGCGCATTCATAGACTGACCTGGCGTCGAGGGAAAATGTATCTGTGGCATATCGTCGCGAGGGGTCGCTTAAGTCGAATTAGTAGCCACTAGATTGGATTCGGAAAAAGGAGGGCAGACACTTGCGCATTGATTGTTTCATGTGAGCATTTTTGAGGGGTGGTATTGTTCGAGGATAGCTGTCTAGGTAGAACAAGGGAACTTATACAACGTACAACTGTGTCCTTGGCCTGTAGATAGAGAGGCCATACATAACGTGTAAATCAACCAACAAAATAGACAGAAATTTCTTTGCTGTTTTGATGATGTCAAGATCCGTATCTGCGAGGTCGGAAGTGACTCTTGAGAGGCTGTGATTTCGATGAATATTATTGTTTTGTAATTGTTTCTAGCCAAAATTTCAATTCACGCCCTACCTACGTCTAACAGTGTAATGTTATTTTCAGAACTATGATTTGGAATAGACATGGCTAAGTAGATCGTGATGGTCATCTGTTTCCCACCAGATCAGGATGGCATGTCAAGGGTGCGCCATTCATCTTCAATGGTGTCCTGCACATGTTGGAATAGAAGGTAATGAGCTGGCTGATGAACTAGCTGGAAATGGGAGTACAAGACCAGCAATGAAAAGGGATGAGTTTACAACTCACATGTTAAACAAAAAGCGAAAGAACTGATACTGGAGGCATGGAATAATAACTGGAAGCTGGAGCTTTGGCATGCAGAGGAGGGCAGAAAAGCCAAGGGACTTGACAAGTACTACAGTATCCAGGCCCAAACCAATCAACCCAGTATATCTTTCAAACCTTTCAAACCTTTCATGAATATTGCAGGTAGAAAGAGTCAGGATTCTTCCAGGCAAGCTTTGGAATCGGAAATACACGCGTCTATCTACATATGATGGGAAAAGTTGAAGATGATATATGCAATTATGCAATTGTTGTAGGAAAGAAAGTCAGGATGTGCAACACCTGTTGTTATATTGTCCTGAATTCAGAGACAAAAGAAAATGATGTTTTCAGGGCATAGAGCCAAGAACACTTCCAATATTATCTCGAACAAAGATAAGGAAAGGAAGCTCTTCTTCAATATTTGGACAAATTCAAGTGCATGGTAGCATATAAATGACATTAAAATAGGAAACACCTATTGGGTAAATTATATGTAAGAAAGGAGTTTGGGAGATATAAACTATGTAAATAATGTGTCATAGCTAGATAGCTGAATACACTATGATTAAAACAAATAGGTGATCATCTGTATTTTTTATTTACTTTACGTCTTGCCAGCGGGCATCACTGATGACAGGCCCGGCTAGTCCGCACAGAAAGCGACATCTCAACTAAAAATCTCACATAAAAAATTACAAAAATTTCCTTCCTGCTAAAATTCCGTGCTCCCTTTGCCATCACTTCTTCCAAGCCTCATTTCCTGACCTCCGCCAAGTGCAAAAAGTGAGTTCACAGATAACCCTCATTTTCAGCCAGTCTCCTGCTCTACATTTTCATTTCACGCCGACTTCACCAAGGGTCGCTGCACCCGTACCTGACGATACATTTTTATTTACAAACGTCGTGCCGGCTCACAGTACCAGACTTCGAGGACCATGTGCTGATTAGCTCAGTCTTTACAGACCACCCAACGTGCCACCGCCTCTGGAAGAGTCCAGCTACTGCTCAGCGGCTCAGGAAGTTATAAGAGTTGGAAAGGATGACTGCCTCTGCGAATCTCTTTGAAGGTGCTTTTCCTACCTAGTGTCCTCTATTCCAACCACTTCCAAAGCTTCCAAGGCCCAGCACCTCTCACATCTTCACTCGCAGGCTCTGGTTTCTCCATTGCACACTCATCTCCGGCAATCCAAGATTGGCGTCCTCCGATAATTATCCGTGGTAAACAGCGTCGGAAGAAAGGGTAACGACTCGCGAGTCGCGGGTCGCGGGTCGTATTGTGGCTTTTTCGGCACCATGTGGGGAAGTTAGAGGTCGTTTGGAGTGTCGAGGGAAAGTGCTTTAATCAGCTTAACCTAGTATCGCCTTGGATGGTCTTGAATATTTTTTATGATTTGTGAAGTCGAGAATTATCTGCAATCCGGGAGTTCCGACCAAAATCAGCCCAGTAGCGCTCCCTGTGACAAGAATCCATGTCATGAAAAAATCGACTCGACCGTTGGGGGATGATCAAATCTTGGCTCTGGCACAATATTTCAATCCCAGATTCGTAGTGAACGTCGTGGATAGATGTTCAGTCTTTGCTTCCGTGCTCAAGCTCATGCCGCTCAATAGAACCAACCCGACCTAATCCATCTATGGCCACCGATTATGATCAAATGTAATATAAATGGTAACTTTAGACACTGACGTTTTGGATTCCGTTCGCAGGTAGTACCGAGGGACAGTGGATCCGAGTGAGATGCAGCATAGGAAGGAATGTAAGCCGGGAGGTTATATCATGAATTTTGCAACGTGGATTGATGGATTTAATTCACGTCGGGAGTCTTGGGACTGTCATCGTTTGTGATAATGCGTCATGGCAAATGGCTGAATACAGCATGGGAAAAACAACGAGGAGTAAATTTGGTGGGCATCTCGGCCATTCGTAGTCTACAACGACAGCTGCAGACGGGGCTCGAACGCTTTGCACGTTCAAGCGTCTCTTGTCATTCGGTCTCCGCGCGCGACGGCCGACTTCTTAATTTCAAGCCGCGTGTCCTCCGTCGAGCCTGAGAGCCGCAGGAGCATTTAGACTCGTCTAGTGGTATGCCATAGCCCTGTGGATCCCAGAGGTCGCGTCGGCCACGTGGACCTTGCGGCGTGCGCCGACGTAGGGGAGATGCATCTCTAATGGCAACGCACACACAAGGGATGGCGCTACGGCAAGCGCGCCTGCAGGCCAGCTGGAAATGGTATGCATGATCAAGGCACACCATCCGTAGAATAAAGGGGGACTTTTGAGGTATACTCTCTCCGTTCAAGGCCACTCCTAGCCTCAAGGTCCGCACCATCTACACGTCAGACGAACCCTTGCCCCAGGCGTTGTATGCTTCCCCTAATTCATGATATACACAGCTATCTAGCTACGACACATCTTTATGCACAATTCCACTGCCAAAACACCCACCAGACATTTACTCCTACCTTCAATTCAGCGAAATTCCCAGTTCACCGTTTCAGTCCAATTTCCTTTCTCTGCTGCCAAGCACTTGTCTATATCAAGATTTTTTTGGAATACATCTTCCAGAGGTATACATTTGGTAATTACGACCACTGAATCCTTAGTCTTAAGCCTCGTCACAATTGTGACGCAAACCGAGTTGGTGATGAATAAATCGATTTAATAAACTATATGAGGAGGGAAGCTAACTCTAGCTACTACTAAGAGGTATTTATAAGAGTTAATCCTCCTCGTGAATCTACAGACTAGTGACTTGTCCTTTGGGACAATACTTCTTACCCAGCCACGTATTTCCAGGTGTCACTATGTTGTAACAACGCTTCAGCCTCCTGACTAGTAGTGCCGTTTCGTTCAGCTTCATCGTAAGAATTCTCAATTTCAGGCTTAGGTATCCACCTCAGCTCAAACAACGGTCAAACTGTAACAGTAATAAAGCTGTGAACCGGCGTCGCAAAATCCAAACGCCCTCTAGAAAATGCTGTGATCAGTGAACCTAGACTCTTCCCCAAGCAAACAGCGTGAAGCTGGATGGCTAAAGTGAGGAGGTGGCGACGATAGCATTTGTTGGAAGAGGGAGCGACTATCGCCGTTTCTTCGTATCACGAATTCAAACTTAGAGGCCAGGCCTTCTGACCGTATCGATTCATCCCCTCGTAGTGACGTCCCGCTAGCCTCCAGATAGCCTGATCAGGGAGAGACTTAGGTTGTTGGTGAATAGCATCATATCTGGCGAGTCTGAGTATCTTCAAATGAGGCGTATCTCTTTACCTTGCTTGTGTTAGTAACTGTAGAGCCCTGCATCTTATGTATTGGCGAGAGTACGCTGCTGCTACGGGTGCAAATGCGGCCCCCGAATTGTCTTGAGAATGATGCACAATTTTCTATCGATCATGGCTTGTGCTGCGATGTAGCTATTGTTACAACTATGGCGTCTGGGGAGGGTAGGATGGTGCAGTGGTACACCATCCGGGCCGTTCTCCCAAGTAGATACTGGGTAGCTTGAACACCTACCCCATTCGAGACAGGAGAAAGCTGGTTCGAATCCAGTCAGACCCACACACCACTCTCTCTCGCGGTGATATCGTACTTGTGGGATGATGAAAGCACACTCGCATAGCCACAGGGTTTTCACGCTTTTCCCTGTGGTGGGTATGCAAGGAAGAGGTTATACGCCGTAAGGGTTAACCTCGAGTGGTATCTGCAAATGAAATCTGAGTGTGAGTGTTCTAATTGTCAAATTGAGTCATCCTACTTAGAGTACATATCTTCCGATAAAACCTGCATGGGCCTCGAGGCGCCAAATCAGGTAAAATGAATTGTATATATATTATATATGTTGGAAATGGAGACACGGAGTGTTGTGGACGTATGGGCCCTCCATTTCGTCTAGGTTCCCGACACCATCTCGTGTGTATTTAAGAGGTTGGAGTAGGTAATATGGTAGCGCTTCAGGCTACCTATTGGACATATGAGCGGCTGTATGGCGTGGGCGCAAGGAGGTTATTGGGGGTTTTCTATGCCTAGATGGCGCCACACTCGTTTATGCTGTGGCTTAGGCTCTGTGTCGCTTACACTTGTACTTGTAGCGCACACTTCCCACACTTTTAACTGTAATCCGAACATGACACTTTTTAAGTCAACTTCTACTTTCGTTCCATGAATATTGCGCCCATTACATTGCGCGATATTTCCAACGATATATATATATATATATATGGCGTCTGGGTCGAATGATCAATGTGTTAGATAGTTGCTGGCACAAATACTCCAGGTACAAGGGTATATTATGTAATCGGTTAAGCGATCATGTGATTGTACGAGCCACAGTAGACCAGAATAATAGGAAGAATGTAATTGTTAGTTACCTATTTCAATATCGTATACTAGTATACACCTCCAGACTAATACGTACCAAAAGCTTTACTACATGATCAGTGATTCGTATATAATGCATGACTTTTTAGACTTCAGTCGCACTCGTTCTCCGGATACCATTCGCAGTTATCAGTATCAGGTGTGTATGTACACTCAGAAAATCTGTCCCTTGATCGCAACAGTGCCCCAAAGCGAGGTTTGAAAAGTCATGCCTATCTACTTGTTGCTGCATCTTCCTGATCCCTAAGCATCACGGTAAATACGCTTGCGTCTCGCCATTTTCGATGCAGCGGTCCCCTAGCTCGACTGAGATTGGTGTCTGCTATACTGACTCTGTTTGGGAGACCAGCCCCGATAATACACCGTCTAACCACTACCTTTTTTTCACATCATTCTAACCATTACCGTTAATAAAGAATCGCTCTCACTCTCGCATACGAGATGATGATGTGCACAGTGCCCTTGACAATGAAAAGATCCATTTTCAAAATTGAAAATTGACCTCTTTCGCGACCGAATCTCTGCTCTGAACATCATATTCCGGCTTCAGGCCCACCGAGAATCCTGCTCATGAGTGCTCAGACATCATCCTTCGTGATGGGTGATTGTTTGGTCAAGTGAATTGGAGGCATACTGAAGAGCCAAAGGTCTCTCTAGGCGGAGGTTGGAATAATTCTTTTTAGCTTTATTGGCGTGAGATGTAGAGCCACATACTCACCGACTCACAAATGCGCATTATACGAGAGACAACACGTTGTGATAAGCTCCTAGCCAAGATAATAATCTGATGCCGACAGGGACGAATTCTCTATCTTTCAGCGGTGTCGGTGTAATCACTCAATATTCCCTGCATATCTGGAATCGCCAAGGATCGCACTCAAAGTGAGGTCGACAGCAAATATAAGCACATCTAAATTCTACGACTTTTCTTCATAGTCGGCCCTATTTTTCTCACACGAGTCTTCTTACCTGATCATGCCGCAAACCAAATCGCCTCAACGACCGACTAATCACCTGAGCTAATTGTAATCGGGAATACGCCTCATCAAAAATTGTCCATCTCCCACAATGAAGTTACGAAGCTATATATATCTGCGAGGAGGTAGCGAAGTCATTGTAGACAAATCTTGGGTCTTGGTTTACGGAGGACCGTCACTCTAGTCGGGCGGTACAACTTGAGGAAAGAGGACGTTGTTATGATATGAGACAACGAGGTAGTCGAGGCTAGGGCATCGCGTGTGGCTCAAGGCCACAGCATACATCACTAGTGTACTGGTTAGGCGAACGTGTATATAGTTTCATAGATGTCCTCACAATATATGGATACAGGTTTAGTCTTATACTTTCTGTCCATATACCTACAGCATAATATTGTATGAGTCTATTCACTGTTAACCACAAATCATAACATCATCCACTCCGCAATATGACTTCCGCATAGCTCATAACCACAACAGACGTCGATGGGCCTGTCTGGACTGGTATTTTTAGGAATTTTAAACTCTGACATGTTCGTGGGCGCCAAGGCAAACATCTCGGATACATCTACCAACACTTAAGAAATAGGACGAACTACAATTTTATTTAATGAAATTTTTATGCAGCTATCTAGCCATGACACATTTTAAGTGCTGTATATACATGTTGGATGACTCTTTTGACCCTTTTGACGTTAGAGACACTCATATTCTGGATTTTATTTGCAAGTACCACTATGAGTATGTTTGCTTACACAGACAGTCGACCCTCCTTATTAGGTAGCCGACAAAGGAAAGTTTCAAAACTTTTGTTTATCCAAGCATGCCTTCATCATCTATATAAATTGCACCACGAGAAATGTGGTTGTGTTTTGCCGGATTCGAACCAGCGATCTCCTACCTCAAGTGGGATATGTGTCCAAGCTATCCAGACGCTACTTGACAAACCGGCCAAGACGGTGTACCATCGCACCATCCGACCATGTCGTTGTTTATAGTGTCGCCCGCACCCTCACAATCGAAGTATTAGCGCGCACAATGCCCTTCATTTTGTAAAACTCCTTGCCCAAATCCAAAATCTACCATCTTCCAAAGTTGTATTCACCGCTTGCATCATCTTTTCCACATGTCCAAGCATCTCTCTCGTTCATCCCAAGTAATGCCTCCCAGATTTGTGCGCCACGCTTTGCTTCCTCCGGCAGGTGTAAATATCGGCGAGGACGTGTCTTTGGTGGCCAGCTCAAGGCTACAAATTGATTTGACGAGAGGTGTGGTCATGGAAACGAAGATATAATAGGTCATACTTGAAGACTCGGTGAGGACATGGTGGGAACCTATCTTTCTGGGAGTAGAAATTTGATTTAGCATGGAGTATTTAATCATTGGCTCGCGGGCCAACGTGTTCGGAATTGCGAAATCTGACTCAACTTGGCTCTGGAAGAATATCTAATTCTCAGGTTCGCAGAGGATAGCGCGCACAGATGTTGAGTCTTTGCCCTCCACGCACTACATCTTCTTCGGTGGACGGAGGTGTGAGGAACGACTTTTGTCATTACGACAACGGTGGGCACAGTTCAAAGTTTAGCCGTAGAAACTGATCTCTCCGTAGATAACATTGCGTGATCCAGGCGAGGCGCAGGACGTCGATGCTAGAAAATGAAATCTCTCATGTTTTCCCTAGTCTTTTTGAATGGGTTATGTTGGTAGTATTGAGTCTTTTGAGATGTAGTGGCTATGTCGGGCAAAATCATAGCAGGACTTGTGCCTGGCACCTGAGAGTGGCAGATGAATCAATAACCTGATCGAGTCACGTCACAGGCCACTGCTCTGACGGTTTATTGGGGGGGGACTTTTCTCAACACCTGTCAGCGGTGTCCCCTACGAACCTCCAGCTCTCACTGTAGTGTCTGCAGAGCCGAGATTGAGTAACAAAGTCCTCACTTCGCCGAGGATTCCAAATCGCTTTCGCGGTCTGTATCGTCTTCATCTCTCAACACATTCCCCTATCACCACTATCAAAAAGCTATCCACCATTAGATTAGATGGTAGGGTCGGAGCCCTTCTCATCACCAACCCTTGATCATGGAGTAGAAGCCATCCGATGAGTTTCCGGAGCGTACCCAGCACCCGATACGGCGATGGTGGATTGGATCAAGTCGGCCTCGATTGTTACAAAGAAGGGAGATATAGATGAATATGCGCACCTCATGTAGTCCCAGTGTCTAGGCCTCGCCTGGCTGGGCCTGCAGGTTTTTTGAGCCTTTTTTCCCGCGCACGCAGTCTCCATTGCTACCATTTTTTATATTTTATATTTTATATTTTTGGGTAGAAGGTTCCGTGGAAAAGGTGGCCGAATCCCACGGGTAAATACTGAGCTGAATGGCTATTCATCAAGGGGAATATATCAATGATCTTTCAAGTAACAAGAGGATAGGAGCACTGTACAAGGTGTGGCCTGGGTCAGAGAGGAGCCCAAGGTGCTAGATAGTCATAGACTCAAGTAGCACAATGAGCCATACTCACCCAGCAAAGAAGGCCGCTGGCGACTGTCCGATTTCCATCGAGCTGTGTTGATGTTGTGCCGTTGAGAAGAGACTTGTCGTGGCCGACTACATCATACTCTCGCGTATCTAGACTCTGATCCTAAGGAATAGCTCAAAGGAAGCTCATGATTATACTATGTTACGGTTCAGATCATGAGGCTTAAGCCGCCCACTGCGCAGTAGAAGCTCAGGTATCAGCGATACAGGTAACACTACTTTAAGCCGCACCTACCAGCAACTGACCTTGCGCGTCCCTAAGTCGCCTTTTTTTTGCATCTCTCCAAGTCGCTGTGTGCCTTGTCTGGGGGGGCGGCAATGCGGCTAAGTCTTGGCGTAAGGAGGTAGCCCTCTAATCCTCTAGGCGAATTAGGGACCAAACACTCCCACTTTCTTATTTCCATAAATTCCACCGATCGATGCACTCAAGTCTATGCACGCTTCAGCCCCAGGATTTAACTCCATAGGTGCTGGATTGCAAATGTTCCCAGCTTCTAGAAGGTCTCTACAGATCGATTACACCGGCGTGTAGCTCAGACCTAGATAACAACGGAACTCATGTCGCTTTCAATGACTTTATAGTAGCAATGCTTCTTTTAGTATCACATTGAGTGTCTTCGCCTTTCTCATGCTGAGCGTGGAGAGGTTGACGTAGACTGGGCCCTGAGTTACACTAGTATTCCGGGCGAAGAAATAGTGGACAATGCTACAAGCGGGGGTTATCTATGGGATTTGCATCCGACTTCACTCATACTCCTGCAAGTCCAAAGCACTGACCCATTGCCTACATTTATAAAGCCTCTTCTAAAGGTGCTCCACGCTCCTATCGAGCTCTGAATATCGAGCCTCGACTCCAGGTACCGAATGGATTCTCCGCTGTTTGAACCATCTTCGGCCTCGCATCCTATATTTTCAAATTCAGTAAATTTGTTGCTAATTACCTGAACCGTTGTAGTCTGAAATGACGCTCTGATAAATTGTGCAGCTCTGCTTGGCCTTATTGAAGCTGCCAAATCTTTGATAAAATAGGAGCCTATTCATGCAAGCTAACTCGCGGTAGCGGAGAATAATTAGCACTGTGCATAACAAAAGTATTCACTTTTCTCTCTAACCAGTTTAAGCACCATGGAAAGGTGCTGTCAGTCTGCGCATGTAGTTGATTAATCTGAGCCTAGCTCACACCATGCAGTTACCTTTGTTCCTACCTAGGACCAATAAGTGTGCTGCAGCTCATCGGCTTGCCTTTCAGATACTTTTACTGACGGTAAGATGTAAAGCACTATCCTTGCTATTTTGCCGCAAAATGCATGCGGAAAACGTGAGAATAAATTTTCTGCTGCCAGAGACTTGAGCGTGAGCGCATATCTTGAGTCCTGCTGTATTATCTTGAGTGGGCTCTTAGCACCACGGTAGACGCGACAGTTGCTGAGTGTTGGTGCAACCTGTGTACCCTTGACGTAGGGCGAGTGATAAGGCGATGCAGCGGCCGTCCAACGTAAATGCCTGTAGATTGTCAATTATTTCCATCAGGATAGGAAAGACGACTAGCGCGCCCAGGGTTGCAATTCCGTGTCCTGTACGACGGTCCGGAAATTCAGTTGTGTTGGATTTGTCGAAGGACTGGTGATGTGTGGAATTCGGGGTTTCAATTTGGAAAGATCGCCGGTTGGGGCCGGCGAGCTCGCTTGGCGCAGAAAGGTACAACAGTTCACATGACTGGTAAGGCATGGCATTCACGATGTGGACTGTTCACCCTTCCATCCCCCCGCTGCTATGAGAAAAAATTTAGTGCCAACGCTTCGTAATGGCACTTGTGATGCCTACTAAAAAACACGTATCTCCTATTCAGAAGGGTCACCATCGCACCCAATGTTGAAACTAAGACTCATGCCAAAACAGCGAAATCTACTCGATAGCCACCTCTTCCGTCGTCGTAGACCGAGCTGCTTACAAGGGACATAGGGCGCAAATATTTAGTTCATTCCAGCCATCGGTGTGTTCATCTCCGGCCCTCTGCGCAAAAGGGAGGAAGCCTTCGGCGCCTGCAGTTGGGGATCGGCAGCGTCGGCAACGCTAAGACGCGGATGAAAATGGCGCAAGCCGTCGCGATTGCATGCATGGCCTGTGTTTATGCAGGCCAGCCACGTCGGCTGGGTTAAATAATGGGTGCACCGCAGGCAATTCACATCATGAGAGAAAGAGGGGACAATTAGAGCGCAATAAGCTAAAATAGAGGGTATCATCATATTTTGTGCAGGCCCGCGCAGGAAGGGCTTTGGCAGTATCCAGTATCCAATTCCATCGCCTCGCCTTGGTCGAAAGCCCCGCCTCCGACTCTTGTCAAAGTGATGCCGGACCTGGGTCTCAGTTGGGCAGCTGCTCCCATCCCAATTAAAGCCCAAATTTTCCCTGTCTCTGCGTCCTCCCCAGCGTCAGGGTCCCTAGTTGTATCAATAAAAGCAAAACCTGCCAAATAAAATCTCCAGCTCCTTGTGTACGCCAGCCAATAACACCCCTAGCTCCATAAGCTTTTAGAATCTGGAAAATGATGGTTTCCAGCCCAATTCCTCCTTCTCATCATAAGCTTCGAGGGCGCTGAGAAAGTAGTGGCGGGCATCTCGCCAGCTAGTCCAGGGACCGACTGAGTTCGCATATCCCATCTCCTCCAAGACTTCATGACCTTTGTGGGCAAGTGTCCAGTAGCGATCTCTACTCTGTGCATTTTTCACCATTTTTTCCAATAGCTCTCGGGGCGCTTCTTTTAGGACGCTGACATGATCGATATAGCTTCGATTTAATTGTTCCGTGGCCAATGCGTGTAACTGGGCTGCAAGAGTGTGGAGAACATAGTAAGGCTCAGAATTCCTCACCACAAACTCAAGCAGGCCAAGTGTACTCTCCCAGCTGTTAACTCGATCGCTCGGACGGTTCTCCTTCTTGACCGAGAAGGCTGAATAGTAGGCCAAGAGACACTCAATGCCGGTACAGAGTCCTCGTTGCTTCTCGTCATTCAAGACGTGTTTGCGAGCTTCAACATCCTTCGTCTTTAATTCCGTGTCCATCTTACGTTTCAGTGAAAGGGCTTCGGCAATATACCTTGTAGCATCGGGCCGGTCTTGGTGTTTTTCGTGGCTGGTGCTAGTATTGATAGTGCGTTTATCGCGGGAGGCGGGGGTCGTGACACCGGGAGTATGAGCATGAGTACTGTCGGTGGATGAGGCCTTGCCCATTTTGCTGGCTCTTTTGGAATGTGATTTTTGGGGAGTGAGATGATGAGAGATTTTTGGGGGTGCAGGAGATTTAAATGGGGGATCGAGTATAGCCTGGGACTTGGCCGCTTCGGCCAGGTGCGTTCTAGCGCGCTTAGCTGGGGGCGAAGCACATGGAGGTACGTCAGCGGGTCGCTTTTTGAGCGTACCCGGCAGGGCGGATGAGGAAGGAACATTCTTTTTGGCTTTTAAACGGGACACACCCTGATCCACAACTCTGCTTTTAGACTTGAGCGCTTCGACGCGTTCGGCTTCGAGCTCCTGAAATCTTGCCGACGGTACCTTGGGCGTCATACGTAGGATACGCTCAATATCTTTTGCCCGACGCTTCTTGTATTTGATGCGCACGAGGAACTTTTTTTTCGTTTCTTTCGGAGGCGTGGGCTTGGGAGGAAGCTCATTCTCCGGGACTGCAGGACGACTTTTGGAGATGGTTGTCTTCTTGGGTGGATGTCCGACCTTGGGAGACTTTCGCGCCACGATTGGCGTATCCAGCCGACTCAACGTTTCCACTCCAGGTCCACCTTTCAAATTAGACGTAGCCTTTTTTTGTAGACGCGCAAGCTCTCGCTCCACGATTGGCGGTAGATTAGGCGACAGCAAAGGGGGATGGACAAAGACGGGAGAAGAGGATCTGGAACGTGCACCATCATCTAACAATTCGGCTGGTATAGGCAGAGTCTTTTTCGGGGCTTTACTAGCCTGGGCATGATGCGGAGCGGAACTAGAGTTGCCGGTTGGCTGCTTCTTTTTTGGCTCCATGAGACTGGACGACGGCAAGTCCAGGTCAGACGGCTCGTAGAGGTCATCAGGTAAAGGCGATAGAAGAGGTGGGATGGGTGTCAATTTTCTGGGCGCATGACTGGTATTGACGGACCGGGAAGCGGAAGGAGGGGGAAGAGCAGCCTTTTGAGGACGCGGCGACGCAGACGAAGGTTTGGGAGAGAACTTTGCCGATGGTGCGGAAGAGACTATCTTCTCGGGAGCTCGCTCATACTTGGGTATCCTCTGATCTTTGAGTATAGGAGAAGCGGCCACTTCAATTCTGGACCGTTTGGCAGCGTGTAGAGAGCTTGAGCTGTAGTCAAGGGGTCGCTTTATGGGCCCGAGCCGGGTCGGATGGGATTTGAGGTCGCCACTAGAGCGTGGAGATAAGGGACGAGGGGGCAGTGGATGCTTGACAGCGGTTCTGATGGGCGGCTTCAGGGTTGATTTTTGGGAGGACATGTCTGTCTTGGAAGTGGCGATGCCGGAGACATTTCCATTGAAGCTTCGATTGCTCTTTGACGGCGGGGCGTACGACATTTTCTCGGCTATCCTGGACAGTGGTTAGTGCGGGAGGAGATGTGGCAAAGGATCTATCCTTACTCCCTGGCCTCGGCTTTGAAGCTCGCCAGTTGACGGCGCAAAAGGTCAGCTTCGCTCGAGCTACATTTAGGTTCGTCCGCACGGTCGGAGGCGAGACCACGACTCGTTGGTGCCAGCGACGCAGTGGTTAGGGCGCTCGGCTGACTGGTCGGCCTCGGGGGTCCATCTTTTTTCAGCTTCTTGTAGTCGGCAATAGAAATCTTTTTGGAGGGGAGTTTAGATTCCCTAGGCTGACTGGCGAGCGGACGGACATGGGCAGCAATTGCAGCTGGTGAACAGGCTTCGATTTCATGGTGCCAGTCGCCGAGAGAATGTGCCAAGCCACGATGTCCGTTGGATACCATGGTGAGGTATTGCAGGTGTCGTACTTCGTACGGCTGGAAGGGGGTTCCTCGATACTGATACGAGTCTATGAAGAAATGGGGAGTTGGGTCATCCACGAGGAGAAGGTGAGGCACCTGTCTTAGTTCAGCATCTGGCACAAGGAGGAGAGTGGACAACGGCGTGTACCAAGGGGAGAATTTTGGCCTTCAATACGGATATTTGGTGGTCGGCGAGGGCAAGGGAGTATGACTCCGTCGGTTTCACAGGGGCCGATGGCGGCGGGCCCATAGTGGCGCGGGATCAACTGAAGTTGCAGGTTAGAGAGCGCGATATCATTGCCAGCGAGCGGCGGATAAGAGGAAAGGTGCACACCTGCAATCAACTGGCTGTCGCTTGCGCGGCAGGTGGAGCGCAGTGCTAAGTTGCGAAGGGTCAGAGGGAGAATCGAGGGCAGCAACTGGACATGGCCACCGTGCTGCTGCCTCGGGATCACGGTGAGCGAATGGGTGTGACGCCTACAGCGACCTCGGTCGCAGGCGTGGCGCGCCTCTCCGGGTAGCAGGAGGATTGGTATGAAGAGAAACTTCACGACGCAGCGCGGCAAAGGCAGCAAAGTGTCGTGGATAGGTGGAAGGGATGCCGATCGACCCTCACACTTCCTTCTGGCGGGCACGCGCGCTCGGCTGCCGTAGCGTCACAGGGATTAGCTCAGCTGGGCGGCTGGTGTGGCTGGTCGTCGGCGCGGACACGATTGATTGGTAATAGTAATAGTTGCAGCAACAGTAACAATAAAAGTAGCAGCTATAGCAATAGCGATGGCGATGGCGATGTCGAAAAGATGGAGAGCCATTGAGAGCGCAGGCCCGCATGTTAAATGCAGTCTCCACAACTCCACTTACTGGCCGTGCGAGCTATGATCACGTAGGAACTTGAGCAGAGACGGGCTGAGGACGTGCCGTCCAATGGGTGTAGCCCGTCGTCCGGTGTCTCCTAGTCTCGCCTGCGACGGACTAACCGGAACAACATTGGCAGCTAGCCGCGTTGGGCTTAGCCCGTAATCGGAGTACTGGCTGCTGTGGCAAGACGTTTCTCGCTGAAGCTTGTGCCCGCCGGCACCGTATAACCGTCTCGCAATGGCATCACACATTTAGCTCGCACAGCCGCTGACCTGTGGCGGCTAAATAATCACACAATGCCGTGGCATACATTCGGACCTAAGCCAATCGTATCCGGCTCGATGGAGCCGGAGTCTTAGTCTATGTCCGTGCTCATCATTTTCGATTTTCCTGTGATACCGAGTAATAGAACACGTGCCAGTTGTTATTATTGAAGGAGTAACGTGACTACACTAGAATAAACTATGCATGTGCGTCACGAGATTTGGCTGACGTCTATCACAACAAGCCCTTGTTACAAAGGATGTATATGTCGCAATAGAAGGAGCTCCATGTTTGATGAAATAGGCCTCTATACTGGATAAACTTGAAGTTGCTACAGTCAAGCCGATTAAAGTCGGCAAATTTTTAAAATACTATGACCAGTCTAAGTTTTCTCTAATCCCTCTTTTGTTCACCTCTAGCAGCTATGTGAAAACGCCAAGACTCGGCGTATCAAATAGATTGGACATTAATCTAGTTCTCACTCGAATGACTGCCCGAGCTCCTGATTTTGAATATATCACGTGTAATTAGTCATGACCTCTAGCGATCACAAAGCTCTAACAACAATGTGATCCGGCAAGGCGGTTTGCTCTTTCCAAGTTCCATGCTACAACTTATCCCAGGAAACTCACCTATAGAGACCAACAATGATAACACCCTGCCTAGATTGGGAGGCGCGTGCTCAAGGTCTTTGTAAGCAAGACGTGGAAAAAGTTAGGGCCCAGGAAGCTCCTCCCCAAAAATACAATAGATGGTTAATCTATGAAGTGTGCAATATATGGTAGGCGGACTTTGCCATACACTGCCTTAATCTTAGATCTAGAGAGGGAAGAATCCCGAGTCAGGAAGTAGCAGGAACCAAGCCACCACGGCAGTAAGCACTGGCGTCTATCCGTCCAGACAATTTAGCATGGACTGCGGGTGCGAACTTCGGCTCAGCGCCCAAAGGACATTATATATCAAACAAACAATATGATCTGGTTGTCCCAACCGATAGCTCTTGTCACTCAGATTTACGGTGCCCGCTCGGTGACTATTCTCAACACCTGTCAGCGGTGTCCCCTACGAACCTCCAGCTCTCACTGTAGTGTCTGCAGAGCCGAGATTGAGTAACAAAGTCCTCACTTCGACGAGGATTCCAAATCGCTTTCGCGGTCTGTATCGTCTTCATCTCTCAACACATTCCCCCATCACCACTATCAAAAAGCTATCCACCATTAGATTAGATGGTAGGGTCGGAGCCCTTCTCATCACCAACCCTTGATCATGGAGTAGAAGCCATCCGATGAGTTTCCGGAGCGTACCCAGCACCCGATACGGCGATGGTGGATTGGATCAAGTCGGCCTCGATTGTTACAAAGAAGGGAGATATAGATGAATATGCGCACCTCATGTAGTCCCAGTGTCTAGGCCTCGCCTGGCTGGGCCTGCAGGTTTTTTGAGCCTTTTTTCCCGCGCACGCAGTCTCCATTGCTACCATTTTTTATATTTTATATTTTATATTTTTGGGTAGAAGGTTCCGTGAAAAAGGTGGCCGAATCCCACGGGTAAATACTGAGCTGAATGGCTATTCATCAAGGGGAATATATCGATGATCTTTCAAGTAACAAGAGGATAGGAGCACTGTACAAGGTGTGGCCTGGGTCAGAGAGGAGCCCAAGGTGCTAGATAGTCATAGACTCAAGTAGTAAAATAAACACACACACATACGGTGCCCGCTCGGGTCATGGGGACTCCGACCCGTGTGATGGACACTTCTAGCACGAAATGCGCACCATTATTGCAGCTACAGAGAAATAAAATCTCCGACACGTTTTATAATTTAGACATATAGTATTAGAGAGGAAAAGAACAGTAATAATAGTTTTGTGAGGGTCATCCAGAATCATGTTCCTTGTGATGTTGACTAGCCCTAATTAGGTTAGATAGTATTGACCCGTACAAGTGAGATCGCTTGAACGGGCTGGCTAGAATAGAAGAAAAGAACGAATCACGATTTATCTACCACGTTGCAACGTAGTACTTTTGGTTTACACGATACTTTGCCGTATCAACAAATATAACTATTCAAATATAGTTTGCCGTTCTAGAGGCTCTCAGGAAATCTCGAACAAGTCCTCGCATCTTCAAGGTATCTTCAAAGGGGCCACCAACACCGCTAGATTGTTATGATTTTCGTTCATGATGACACAACTTACAATATTGTATGGACGAGGTTTTAGATCAACACAAGCGCTGTGCTTACACGATTGATAAAAGCCGCGTAATGGTTGTAGGGATTGGTTGAGTATCAGGGTGTTGATAAATAATTGGAGTGCACGGACTATATCTATTTGTATGTAGACTAGTGGTCAGGCACACCTGGTAAAATAGAGTAATTCATCCTAGGTCGTCTAATGATCCACCGTACTTTAGCAGATCCCAATCCATCCTAGAGTCTACAACGTGGTTCTTACACATTGAATCATCGAATATGAAGGCTGAACACCTGTCAGTGGTGTCCTCTACGAACCTGGGGGTGAAAAATTATGCCAGAGCCGAGATCCAGTCACGAAAAGGGGTGGGACGAATTTATTTGACAGATTTTCGGCTTGAAGGAGTTGTACTCGGTTTTTTTTGGTCGAAATATCAGTCGGCAGAGATTTCACAACCGCAAGAAAATCGAACAAAAACTCATCACCACCAACATACGATTCACAAATGGGCCTAGGTCTGTCTGGGGGTCATTTTCAAATGTCCGATATCTCTCTAACTCCTTATATATTTGCGACGAAGCATTTCTCAGTCGATCTCACACCTGCGACCCACCTCCATACTCCTCACATCACCTATCTACACACGCCCTAATGAAGATAGTCATGATGGAAACAGGACGTGTAAAAAGGAGGAACAAAAGGGAAGATGCACCAAGGGGATGACACAAATACTCAATTACGAAAACAACCCAACGGTACGATATGAAGGTGCAAGGCTAGAGCAACGAGGAGATCTTGGACGGCATTTATGTAAGGGAGACGTCTCAAATAGGTAATATCACTGGGTAGGAGTTATGATATACAGGTAGCTCGAATAAGTAAGTAGTCTCCAACAGGTAATTAAGATACAAGAACGTCGTATGCCCAATCCTACCAGCAGTAAAGCGACTAGTTATACTCTAGGTAAAAGTGAACTGGAGCTTCCTCCCAACTCATACAATAGCTCAACGTTACATGAGATAAACCTTGAACTAAACCTATGTGGTAACCAACCCATTACATGGCCCACCAACACATATGCTATACGCTAATACTAGTATTTGGCAGGGGATGATGTTGATCCAGATGTATTCCCTGACAATTTATATTTCGGAGTCAATGAGGATGACAAGGGCTCGGGCGCGTGGTGGCCGAGTTTCACGGATCCGTAAATAGAAATTTAATACTAATATTAATTCGTGATAAGATGAAGGGGTAGTTAATTAAAACCATCAATTTAATAATAGCTTCCCCTATACAATTAGTCATGTAAAATGTCATGTAAGGTTATACAAGGGAGTCATGAAGAGAAGGACAAGAACACAGCCATCAATGCGAAGATATTGGCAAGAATTGATTACGATTAATTCCGGCTGGCAAATGCTTCTACTCTTGTATATAATAGTTCAGCGTGAGAGAGATTTACTCCTCACGCAACGTCTTCTTTATTTACCCTTTACAATACATTTGTTCACCCATCTCTTCTTCGGGAAGACCATATATCCATTGCCCAGTTCTTCATCAGCAAGACCCACGTGTAACATCTACTGCAACTAGTTGCCCATTCATCTCTTCCTAGAGAAGACCTGTCATCCCTTTGTCCCATTTATAATCTTCACTTACCACCTAGATCTTCACTAGGCTATACAACGCACCCCGTGGAACACCGTCAAACCCTCATCCCTGAGACCGAGGCTGAGGAAGAAATTGCGCAACGGCGGGTTTACAGCGGGTTTCTGGACGGTTAGGCTTGGTATGATTCAACACATAGGTGAAGTCTGAGGTGGTCCGGTCGTTTAAGTGAGACGAGGTATATCTGTACTTCACGGTAGTTAACCTGATCCGGCCCGACCCCACTCGTGCTTAAGCTCCAGCAGGAGTACGATAGGTGTCATGTACCTAGCACGTTAATGAACAAAACAAAACACATTGAATCACAACTGTCTCCAAGTCTCACGTAAGAACATTATCAGTGCTCATCATTTAGAGCACACATGGATAATGGAAGTGAAGTTTTTGACAGAAATCGGTCCCAGATTTTATTTCGCGCTTGCACTGTTAAGTTGCTAAGGATATGGTATTGAGACATGGAGTTGGACTAGGATACTGTCGGATACTCGGGTGGTATTTATATCACACGCTTTCTGTAGCAGCAATAAGAATTGGTGGGTAACATCTATCTTGATTCTTCCCTCTCTAACCAAAGGAAACACGTATACACTGCAGGTGTCCCTCTCCCCTGACGCCATTCCTAAAAAGGTAACTCATTACTTATCAACATGATTAGTCATCATTTATAAAATAAAACATGAAAGGTCAATATTTGATTAGATCACTCGTTAGTCATTCACGGAGGTCTGGCGTTTGTTTTTTTTTTTTTGCATCAGATTTTAGTTGCGTATGCAGCTACTTAGCTATGACACAATATCAAAGAAAAGTATAGAAAAGATGACTCAATTACAGCTAGAGCACTCATGCCTCAGATTTCATTTGCAAGTACCACTGCGAAGTTATGGCGGCTTTTTCTTCACCCCAAGTCAACCCTCGTCCGTGAATACCCAGCCAGGGGAACGTCTCAAAAACCCTGAGCTATCCAGACATGCCTCCGTCATCCATCAACTTTTCTCCGCGCGAAATGTGGTCTGAGATGTCTCCTTCCCAAGTGGAGTAGGTGCCCAGGCTACTCAAACGATACCGGAGAACACCACCAGGCGGCAGACCACTACACCTTCCATCGTTTGCTTGTTTTTATAGTGTGAGCTGCACTCTCGCAAGCGAAGTCTTGGCGCGCACAAAGCCCGATTCGATATACTCCTTGCCAAAATTCGGAATATCATGCCCTTCGAGGTTATATTCTTCCTTTGCATCATCTGATAAACATGTCCTGATCCCTCTCACATCCATCTCAAAGAACTGTCTCCCAGATTTGTGCGCCACGCTTTGCTTCCTCCGTCAGGTATAACTATCGGCGTGGGCGTGTATTTGGTGACCGGCTGAGGCCAAAGAAGGTCGAAGAGTGGTGTGGTCATTGGAATGAGGATGTACTTGGTCGTACTTGTAGGCTTGATGAGACTTAGGTAGGAGTCAAACTCGTTGGGAGAGAAAAACGACGTGGAGGAGTAAGTTGAATTATTGCCTCGTGGGCCAACTTCTTCGATATTGCGAAATTTGACTGAACTTGGCTCTGGGAGAATATTTCACTCCCAGGTTCGTAGAGGATAGCGCGTGCAGGTGTTCAGTCTTGCCCTCCGATGTATGAGATAACTGAGGTGCGGATGTATGAGTTCCTTACTATTGTTGTTGTACTAGTTAGGGTTGAATTGTCTATATACAAAAAGGATTTCTCCATCTACAAGTGGGCCAGATCGCTTGGATCTGACTAGCGGCTTTCGCCATCCTCTTCCTTCTCCCCCGCATGGCATCACGTGCTATACAACCACTGCTCACCATGAGGTCCGAGGATGAAAAGCGTTAGATTACAACACTAGAGAGAGGTCATTTGAAGCCATGATGAAAAGGCCAGAAGATGTGGCTCGAATCACACAGTGGATACTAAGCAAAGGGTGGATAAAACAGTTTCGACTGGCAGGGGAAGTCGAGGTGGTAATGTCGGATGTAATAATACGATCTGGAAAGGGAGAGGGCGGAATCCACACGGGCTGAACAGTGTACACTGCACTTCCTCAAGGTAAACTAAATAAATGAATAGGAATATAAACAGACAGGATCAGGGGGCTCTCACCAAATTGCTTTCCTCCTTTGTAAAAAATAAAGATAGTCACCTGCATGGACCCATGGGGTATCTGATGGGGTTAAATGAAATCAAATTCAAAACGAGACGTAATATTGTTGGTAATAACTAAGTGAACAATAACGATCATTATATATACAATCTTGTAAAGAAACTTCTTTCGCGAACAAGTATCCACACGCAGCTAGGTTAATAGCTGGTATGATTTATACTCTTAATTCCACTGTCGCATAAAAATTTAACATTTTCTTGTTGCAACGATCGTTAGGCCAGGCACTCCATGTACAAGGGGGGAGTTAAGCGCTCTCCAGCGTCACTTTGCAGCCGCTCCTATTCTCCCACTCGCCAAGCATCACTAGGCGTGCTGATCTGTGCGAGAGGATTGAAGTGGCAGGGCTGGGGTTGCGCCTTCACCATGAGCCCAACCCTCGCGAATTCTGCTCGTCGACTTAAACACGCGTGCCGACCGTTGCGCAGACGTGAGGAACAATGCGAGGACTATGCCGACCGCTTCTCATGACGTTTGCACGGATGGGAGCATCTCGGGCGGCCGATGCGGCCACGACACCATCACCTTGTGTCTTTCCCTGCCCGAGAGGTCGTTCCAACGCAAGCGGATATTCTCCCTTGCCACGCAAGGCGCTCCTCCTGAAGCTCGTCTACGGCCTGAGGCAACGGTGTTGGGCGAATGGACACGTCTCACGAGTCATCAGGTAGAAACGAGGTGTTGGGACTAGAAAGCTGCATACAGTGTATATATATATGTATGATTCGTTAAGGGTGCCCCGCCGCAGATCCAGACACATGAGAGGTGGAGATAGACGTGAGAGATCACTAGTGAGGGAGGCGCGAGATCATCTCGCACCTACATGCTACGGAGGGGGGCCCAGCGTTTCTGGCCTGCCTATTCCTGCCATCATCAGGGCCGGTGCTAGGGAAGACATTCGTGGGATTCGCAGAGGAATTCCGAGGGCCACGAGGCCGGGTAGGCGTCGTCATCGTAGAGGGTGAGCATGTCGGCCTCAGCCTCGATATTGGGGCGGGGCGGGGCGGCGGCGTATGGGAATGGCGGTGGAGCGGCGACGAGGGCGTCTTTGTCGGGACGGGGAAATGGCGGCTGGTGGCTGGTATAGGCGCTGGTCAGGTCAAAGGAAGTGGTGGAGGCGGGCGTGTGCAGGTCGGGACTCTGGTCGGCCTGGGACCAGGCGCAGAGATCGGGTTTCGCGCGACTCGCGTCGGGGTAGAGGTCGCAGTAGGGCCAAAAGGGCTCGGTGGGGGGTGAGGGGCAGTGCTCAAAGACCAGCGGCGCGTCGGCGGCGAGGTCCGGAGGTGGTCGCAGCATGAGCAGCTCGTCGCAGGGGAAACGGGGCAGGAGCGGCACGTTGTTGGTGGGTGGGCGGCGCGTCGGTTGGGCATCGGCGGCCGGCCACGGCGGCAGGCGGTCGTGGGTGTAGGTCGGTTGATGGACGTCGCACGACACTTCCTCGGCATCAAGAGCATTGCTTGGCACCAGCGACGGCTCGGAGGGGCGAGATGAGCCGGTATTGTCGGCCCTACTGCGCTTCGTTTTGGGCCCGGGCTTCTTCCAGAGCGCTCTCGGCTTACCGCGCTTGGGACGCGTCGAGGTGGCGCCATCCGTGTCGGCGGGCGTCGACGACTGCTGGCCGGTCGGAGCCGGGCTGTAGGCCTCTTCGGGTATAACTTTTCGCGCCTGGTATGGGTTAGCAGTGGGCCCGGGAAGGAGCAGACGGGGCTCACGTAGCCGCGTTCCTTGATGGTGCGTGGAATCTTGGTAAAGGCGCCGCCGCGGGTGAGCACCTTGCGATAGTTGCCGGAGCCGCGGATGAAGCCAGAGTCGCTGAGGCTCTGCGGCGCGTTGGGGTAGTTCTCGGTCCAGCGCAGGATGCGCGTGCCGCTGGCTTGGTCGGAGGCGAGGTCGCGCACGTAGCCGCGGATGTCGGGATCGGGCTGGATGCCGTTGCCCATAGCGGGGGGGATCATGTGACCTTCCATGACGAGCACGTCGCGCATCTTGTTAAGCATCTGGACGGCCGAGGGTCCGCTGCAGCCCCTGCACACACAAACGACGATCAATCAGCCAGCCAGCCCCGCATGAAACGGCACGGATCAAACCCACGGCTCGAGCCTATGCACCACCTCGTCCCACGGAATGCGCACCTTGGCGCGGAAACACTCGTACTGGATGTTGAGCAGCAGCTTCTCCATCATGCGCGGCCCTGCCACGCGTTAGCCGGACGGCGCCGCACGGCCGGGGGGCAAACCGACGATGCCAGAGCACGAGCTTGCGACCCTTGCAGCGGCCGTTGGGGTCGACGGGCCCGCCGACATACTTCTTGCGCGACTTTTCCATCGAGTTGAACGACGTCGGGATGCTTGGGTGGTGCGGGCCGACGGTGCGCGCAAGATCCTTGGAATACTCGCTACGCTGGGCCCAGAGCAGGTCGTCGTGCGCCTCACCATGCCAAGAGTCGGAGGCGTCGTCTTCTGCGTCGTTTGTCTCGTCGCCCTCATCATCGTCGTTGTCGTCGTCGCGCTGCGCCGTCTCCCGCGCGGCGCGCAGCGCTCTCCCTGCAGCCATTCAGCGGGGCGGTCGCGCCGGCCGCGATGTGTCAACTTACGGGTAAGGGGCTTGGCAATCTTGTCGCGCGCGAGTCGGCAGCTTCGACCGGCCGGCGACGAGAGGCCCGATGCGTCTGAGCGTGAAGGGCGGAGGGGGCGGCGTGGCGACTGTCGCCTTTGGGCCGGCGATTCGAGGTCGGCCATGGCCGGATCTGGGGAGCGAGAACTAGTCACCGTCTGCACATTAGCGGGGGCGTACGCGTTTCCGCTCGCACCAAACGACGTACCGAGGGAGAAGTAGCTGAACGCGTGGCGGTCGGCGTCATGTAGGGTAGAGCAGGATATTCAGCCATGTCCAGTGCCGTGCGACGGCCCGACACCTATAAGTATGTAGCGGGCGGCGAGAAGAGTGTTTCAGCAGCGCCGTCCAGCTCCTGCAGCTTCCTTTGAGCTCCTCGTCGTGGTGAATTCCTCGTCTTACCGGGGCCGTGGTGGGGCCACTGCGGCCGCGCCGACCAGACTGGCCGATGCTCGGTGCCGCCCATTCACCACTAGTCTCTCCGTCGCTTGCATCGGTGCCGTGCCGTGCCACGCCGCCTCTGCCAATCAGACATGAGCGGTAGCAAGCTCGAACGACGCGGAAGACCATGGACCATTCGGTCACATGACGTATGGCTAGCATCCCCTAAATGCGGCAAGGGTCGGGCGGTGGACATCTGCCCACTGCCAAATCTTCGGAATTGCCCCACCAACAAAGGACAGGCGCCAAACACCCCTTTGCCACTACGCCGAAGGCAGATGTTTAGCCTCGAACGTGCTTTGATATTTGCATGCAGATGGTTGTCCGAAGCACAGTACAAAGTACGGAGACGACCAATGACCTCGACAGGAGCCGAGAAAGGCAGTGGGTGAATGTCCCGAGGCACTCACAAGTCCGCAGCACGTAGAGAGATCGCTCTGCCTTTGAATTTGATCTGGACAGTCGTAGGAGAAAAGCCCACATACGCCAGTCTTTGCCATAGATCGGCTACTGGCCATAATTTCGTTGGCTGGAGGGGGGAGTTGAAGGACAAAGAGCTCCTCCAAGCCCGCAATCAAATGAGGACCGGTGAGGGGTGGTTTGAGAAGATATACGACTAGTATAGGTATCCTTGCCTACCGGCAGAATGGACAACAAGAGAATGAACGAGACCATTCAACATCCGCGAGCGCGCAGAACACTGAATTTAGACTCAAAAGCAGCCATCTCATCACCTTGGAAACCCCACACATTTGCACCCGCTGACCCTCTATAGCGAAAGTAGCTAGGTCACCGTCTGCCTTGAGCATTATTCTCTTGGCCAGCTTTGAAACTCCGGTACTACACCTCCACGATACAGATTGCTCTTGAAATTATTTCGCTCTGTGCCGAGACGTCCGGACTCGCATCTCTTGCCAGACTGGACACGTCTATTCCTGCTCTTGCCTTGGTATCCTATGCTGGCCGCACCAAGCAATACCCTCGCACCACCCCTCCGCGCTCACTCGTCGTCGTATCGCTCATAGCACGCCTAGCGATGCGGGCTGGCTCTCACAATCGTTAGACTCGCTGTCGATATCCTACGCCTGCACGGCGAAGTTGAATTTACTTCCTAGTCATGCCGCAGACAAATCTCTTCTTTTTCCATGCAGGCCAGGGAGCGTCACCTCGCCGCAAGTGATGGCTCCTGCTCTTCGCCCTCAGTCGGCATGGGATGTTCGCCGTGAGACGAGAATGTAAAGTAGAGGTGTGCATGCTGCTAGTCTGATGTCTCGGAAAGTTTAGCTTTATCTTTGGGTCAGTGATTCGACCAACAGCCCGAGTCGTCTGAGATGAAGTGTCCGACTGGCCGTCTGGGTAATTGTTTGATGGGAAGCCCGCATACACGACGAACCAACAGAACTGCTGTCTAGGCCAAGTCGCGCTGATTGTGTGAGTTGTAAGGCAGCCGTCCTTTCGCCTCCTGCTATTTTCCATCACACGCATCTTTCTAGTCGTGGTGCATGACCAGTGCTTTCGACACGCCTAATCCGCTCTCATCCGCAAATCCCTCCATGCCTATGCGAAGAGAGGCTCATGCCTCTCTCACTCCCGCACACCAACACCGCGAGAACGGCACAGCATTCCTGCACTCGAGCCACGCTTCCGCTGTCTGAAGCAACCTCTGTGTCTGAACTGTCCAGAATCCGGCATTAGGCTTCACGCTGGGGGGGAGAACGCTCGTGTCAGTGGTGACTCTGGACATGCAGATGGATATCGTGTTTGTTTACACTTATCCTCCTTGAAGCGCTGTTCCGAAGCTAGCAGCCGCCAAACTATGCAGAGGGACGAACGGCTTGGTTCCTGCTACTCCCTGACTCGGCTTGCCGGACTCCACATATCCAAGGTCAAGGTGATGTGTGGCCAGGCTCGCACACCATGTATACCACGCCTCGTAGACTTGCCATCTATTCCATTTGCGGTGCTGCGCTTCCTCGGCCCCGATTCCTTTTCATCTTCTGCTTCGTGACATTTCTAGCACGCGTGTCCCAATCTAGGCCGAGTGCTATTGTTATTGGGCTCTGTAGACGGACCGACGTCGGGAACACGACGTTCAACTACATCTAGCCGTCCGTGACCCATTAGTAGAACGTGCATCGCGTCGCCAAATCAACCAAGAGTGCAGAGTGAGTCCTTGATTCTCCGACCTAAGCAACACGGTGGCGGGCACTTCAATGAATAGGCTCGCCGGCCAACATGGAATCCCCACTTCTACCAGCCCTGTATCCATCGTCAGGGCTACGACACGCTAATTACGGCTGGCAAGGAGATGGGGCCTGGTCTTTGAATTACATGGATAGTAAGTGTAGAATTAAGCGAGTAGCTGTGAAGATGAAACGGCGCTGTATGAGGCCAAGCCTGCGTGGTTAACCTAACCAACTCCGTGTCCGTGGGCTACATGCCCGGCCACTCAACAGTCAGCACCAAACTATCCATTCTAGGCGTCTGCCTCGCAGATGTGAAGGCCACGCCATGCGTTGTTTGGTCGGGTCAGCGGGACAAGGGCTTGGTGGGATTCAATGTTGCTGGGAGCGATAGATTGGCGTGTTGGCGAGATTTGGGTCACTGTTCATGGGCCAGCTTCTTCGGTGTTGCGAGAGCCGGCCACCACGCCGACCGCTGCAGCTTTAGCGGCGACAAGATGGCGGGACTGCTTGGCGGTCCCAGGCAAGCCGGGGGTGGGCGAGAGGCCTTCCATTTGGCAACTCGTTGTTCCCCGTGGAATCATCTGGGTCCGTGTGCCCACCATGAACTACATCACTACTCAAAAGGCACTAGCTCCCCTCCTTCCTTGGCCGGCAGGCATGCAATCAGCGACGAGCGTCAGTCGGGCCATGTCATGGCTCGATAGAATAAGAAGCTTTATGGGCGGCGACTCGCAACCGGCGCACCCTGGCTCGCGCGAACCGTCCCTCACAACTCCGTAGAGCGGGCGCCGTGGCCCTCTGCAGACATCGATGCCACGGACCGATGCGTGAACGACGCTTGCGGAGAATTGTGCTTGGTGAATCCTGGGCCCGAGTAGCTTGGTCTCTCACGGCTATTCAGCTCATGCCTCTTGCGGGCTAGTGCTATGCAGGCACTAGAGCCTTAATTTCCTACCGGCGTGCCAGGTCCCCGACTTGCACATGAATGAGGGGCTATCTGCGCACATTCCCCCGTCTAGCCGAGAAGGGAAGGGTAGTGGGCCGGCTGGAGCCAATGCGTGTCTGTCAGAATCCACGGTGAAACAGCGATCCTTAGCGTAATGCCCTTGATCCAGTTTGAACGTCAACGTCTCCGGCCATGCCACGATATTCCAGAGGAAACCTGCCCCCTCAATTCCCTGTGCGTTTGTGCGTGGAGAGTGCGAAGTGGCTTGCGGTAGGCAAGGAACTCGAAGCACGTCTGTAGTTAGCATCACGGAATGCCGGTAGAGTTCGTTTAGTCGGGTGTAAGATGTTCGTTATCCTCTCTATTCCGAACAGGGAACCCCCCAATGTTACGGGCGCCACCACACGATTACATAATGTGACACCGACTAATCTTCTTAACGCAGAGTCCCTTGGCCTGGACACACACGCCGACGCTGGCTGTCCAGTGTATCGCGAGCGTCCTGGCTTCGTTTGATTAGCTTCGTTGCATTGTCCTAGTGAGTCTATGATGATGATGATGATGATGATGATGCAAAGACATGTAGGTCCTTTCTATCTGTAGCCCGGTACTTTCGGAGATAAGAAGCTAGAGAGACCATGTTATGGGCGAGTCGAACTCGGGCTTTCCCGCCGCCAGACGGCCCCTCTATTTGCCCTTAATGTCTGATTACCTATTTATCACATGACAGCCTGAGGCTCCAATCTTGTAGTCTCATTATTCTCGTACACATAAATCACATCTCCCGGAAAGAGACGGAGAGATATGCCGGAATATACCCTCTCATGACAACCACATTGCAGTGTAACCATCACTACAAAAGTGTATTCCGACACCTCGGTTCGTAGCATATGATTGGACATGACGAGGGCTTCTCAACTGCCATTTTAGCCGTTGATGCCGCAGTATATGCCCACTTCCCGTCTGGGTCGTCGTAGGCACCATCCGAGGCGTATCTTCAGGGGAGATGCCTCAGCTAAAGTTGAAAGGTGATCCACATTCTTCGCCCCGCAAACCCAACGCCTATGGCTAGCCGGCAAAGACGATATTCAATGCCTCCGAGGAGGGAGATTCGGGAATGTACACTTGGGCTGGAACAGCTAAGATAGTTTGTGGAGAGAAATCTTCACTAATGTGCAGAAGTGAAGTTCTAGGATAATTGTTATCTTACAGATTGGGGAAAGCTTGTCCCTTATGCCCTATCTTGTTCGCTTGTAGACCGATCACGTTACCAGTATGCAGCGCACCAAAGTGTGCTCCCAGCTGAGCAGCCATGCCATTTATCCTATATCAACAACCCATCTCTCATACTGCACATATTCCTACTTGTAATGTCGTTATGTAGAGACTGGATCTCCTTCATGTGCCATGATAACTACCTATGCACCAGCTACTAGATCTACCATACTACATAGCTGAGCATAAAAATATGCGCACCTCGTGTGGCTCCGGTGTCTAGGCCCTGCATGACTGGGGCTGCAGGTGTTTGTGAGATTTCTGGGCAGAGGGTAGCTTGGACTAAGGGTGTGAATCCTACAGGTAAATGGTTAGCTTGATGGCTACCCATCATGAACATCGTGTCCTAAATATTTTTTGCAACAAAAGACACGAGCACTGCACGAGGTGTGACCTGGGTCAGAGAGGAGCTCTGAGTGCTCGAGAGTCTATGACTGGAGTAGCACATTACGCACGAGCCCCACCATTTAGTGAGGGCTCAAGGCTCGTTGGAGATCCCGCCGAGAGCCCTTGATTTTCTTCACCCCACACTGACCCTCTATATCCCGTGACACCTCGACCCAGCCCATTCCTGGCGCCCCAGAATTACTCAAACTAGCCTGAAGTGAGGAGCCCATTCACAGCCCTATCCCAGAGATGTAGCCGGCTACCTCATGTGCTTATGTAATGAGAACTAGCAGCGCGCTGGCCTTGTATTTACGCGTCGTAGATAAATAGCAATGGAGCTCTTGCGACCTCCCACAACCCCGAACCCCAACGTATTTCTATCCCCATCGTCTGCGTTGCTCATCATGGCCTCAAAGACCCGTCACTTGCCTGCTGGATATACCGAAATCCATAAACTTCACATGTGGGCTTCGCTACTGCCGAGGCCTTTCTCTGGGCCGCGTCAGGTTACGGTGGATGCTCAGATATGTGAACGGTTAAAATCTAGACTAGTTGGGCCTATCAAGTAGGCCACGTTGTTCAGACACACGTGACTACATATTCCGTTTTTACTTCGGTGGTTACTTGCATCAATGCGCTCTACAACCTCAAATACTGAGGGGTCATTATTTTCTTCATATCATGTCAAATATCTGATGGTTTGGAACCTACTGAATATGGTAATGAGAATCATTGGATAGTGGAATGACACATCTTGTCGGATTAACTAACTCGAGCTTTGATATCTCACCAGGGATATGGTGATCAGGATGTTCAGGATAAACAAAGCTCTGACTTGAGATCTTTTGATCTTCAACATATGTAATATATTTCATCTGTAATTTTGGGAAACGAGGAGAAGGTAATCTCTCCTCGAAATAGTTTCAGATGTGTATATAGCATCACTGCTGGAGAGGAGTTGAGGAGCAGAGATTTCATCAATACAACTTTACTTTACACTTTTTATTTGACCCTCAGTATCTAACATATCAACTATAGTCCTCTCCTTTTTCCGGAATATTCCATTCTATCACCATGCTTGAAACTCTTCCATTTCCCGGGCCGGCTGGTGCCCGATGTCAATTTTGCGGGGTTGAAGCCCTGAGCTAATGCATCATGTCGACTGTGGATACGGGATAGATAAGCCAGCCGGCATCACTGATGACAGGCCCGGCTAGTCCACACAGAAAGCGACATCTCAACTACAAATCTCACATAAAAAATTACAAAAATTTCCTTCCTGCTAAAATTCCGTGCTCCCTTTGCCGTCACTTCTTCCAAGCCTCATTTCCTGACCTCCGCCAAGTGCAAAAAGTGAGTTCACAGATAACCCTCATTTTCAGCCAGTCTCCTGCTCTACATTTTCATTTCACGCCGACTTCACCAAGGGTCGCTGCACCCGTACCTGACGATACATTTTTATTTACAAACGTCGTGCCGGCTCACAGTACCAGACTTCGAGGACCATGTGCTGATTAGCTCAGTCTTTACAGACCACCCAACGTGCCACCGCCTCTGGAAGAGTCCAGCTACTGCTCAGCGGCTCAGGAAGTTATAAGAGTTGGAAAGGATGACTGCCTCTGCGAATCTCTTTGAAGGTGCTTTTCCTACCTAGTGTCCTCTATTCCAACCACTTCCAAAGCTTCCAAGGCCCAGCACCTCTCCCATCTTCACTCGCATGCTCTGGTTTCTCCATTGCACACTCATCTCCGGCAATCCAAGATTGGCGTCCTCCGATAATTATCCGTGGTAAACAGCGTCGGAAGAAAGGGTAACGACTCGCGAGTCGCGGGTCGTATTGTGGCTTTTTCGGCACCATGTGGGGAAGTTAGAGGTCGTTTGGAGTGTCGAGGGAAAGTGCTTTAATTAGCTTAACCTAGTATCGCCTTGGATGGTCTTGAATATTTTTTATGATTTGTGAAGTCGAGAATTCTCTGCGATCCGGGAGTTCCGACCAAATCTTGGCTTTGGCATAATACTTCGCTCCCAGATTCGTAGTGAACATTGCGGATAGATGTTCAGTCTTTGCCTTCCGTAGTTGACTATTTTTTGCATTTATTGTCCCATGGAGTCTGTGACCTTATAAATGTATATAGGTCCACTCTATATACAAGCCAAGGATGTCTATCTTCTAGTATATTGTTGAAAATGGAGACACGGAGTGTTGTGGACTTATGGGCCCTCCATTTCGTCTAGGTTCCCGACACCATCTCGTGTGTATTTAAGAGGTTGGAGTAGGTAATATTGTAGCCCTTCAGGCTACCTATTGGACATATGAGCGGCTGTATGGCGTGGGCGCAAGGAGGTTATTGGGGGTTTTCTATGCCTAGATGGCGCCACACTCGTTTATGCTGTGGCTTAGGCTCTGTGTCGCTTACACTTGTACTTGTAGCGCACACTTCCCACACTTTTAGCTGTAATCCGAACATGACACTCTTTTAGTCAACTTCTACTTTCGTTCCATGAATATTGCGCCCATTACATTGCGCGATATTTCCAACATATATCCCCTCCTGTACAGTATCACATCTGAAAAGTCACCATTTGATTATATACTTAGAGGGGCCCTTCGCCTTTCATTATCTCCATTCAACGAAACAATGGCCATTTGTGAGTGTATAGTGGCCGGGAAAAATCACTGGGTGCGGGGCTTTTCTAATGCCGACATTAGGAATAAATCCAAAGATATGGCGACCCTTCTAAAGCGTTCGAGTAGGTTGGCCGCTGCAGACTTGTGATACCTCGAGAAATCTACACTCTGCCTTTCAAGTCTCACTCCTTCCCGAAAGTCATGCTGAAATGTCAGAAAAGTCTTGACAGAGTGTGATTGCTGTACGGTAGCTTAGCCCGACTTTGTTTTGCGCCGTTGACTCATCGACAATAGAAGCCCTCCTCGCTAATGAGCCGAAATCGTAATCTTGGCGCCCACAAACGTTCCAAAGTTGAAAATCCCTCGAAAATGTTAGTCCTATCATGGTCTTCAGAGACCTCCTCCCGCTCTCGCGTCGCATCCCAGCTAGTTGTCTTCTCTCATTTTGTTTGTCGCATTGGAGTAATACTTCCCCACAAGCCGAGACCCTAACTTTGTCTTTTTCGACCTGATCTCCTCCTTGCGGGTATACGTAGCGTCGTAAATTCGTAGTGGGAGTAGGCTAGTAATTAATGAGGCAAGCTCCTGTTTGCAATTGGAGTGACGCCTTTATCGGTCGTTGAGGCGAGAGGTTTCGTGGTTAGAGAGAGATTGAGGATTCAGAAGGTAATTGTGAGTGCTGCATGACTGAGAAGTCAGCAAATGGAGAGATGCATGTGTTTGCTTTCGACTTCGATTCCGATGCGATGCTTCTTAGCTATCCCCGATGTGCAGAGCATACCGAGCCATTACACCGGCATCACTGGAGGGTGAAGAGTCCGCCTCTGCCCGTCACCGGACGACTTTGTGGTGTTTTTGGTCGGTGAAGTGTGCGCCGTAGCTCACACGCGCCAACTATACCTTAAGTTAGGGTTGGATGGTAGAGTGGCACACCGTCAAGGCCGTTCTCCCCCGGTAGATTCCAGGCAGCTTAAAAACCTACGCCATCTGTAGTAAGAGAGAGCTGCTCCGAATCCAGCAAGACCCATGCAACAAATTTATTCGCGGTCGTATTGTGTTTCGTAGAGCGACGAAAGGGCACTCAGGCAACCATGAGGTATTCACGCTTTCCCCAGTGGTGGGTAGGCACGGAAGAGGTTACATACCGTGAGGGCTAAGCTCGAGTGGCATCTGCGATTGAAATGTGAGTGTGAGTGGTCCAAACATCAACGTGAGTCATTCTACATGTAATGCGTGTCTTCCGGAAATACCTGCACAGGCCGTAGGGCGCCAGATCTGGGCTATTGGATAACCTACTGATTTATAGCCTAAGATAACCGACGCTTCAACTTACTGCTCTAGGTTGACAACTGCAAGCCAAGAAAACGCTAAATCACAGTATAATCTGAAATTACAGGAAGTTAGACTGAGGCCATATTTCGCGCGAAGAAATTTCTGGGTAATTCTAGGACTTTGGGGATTTCACCGGAGTGAGTGTTTACGGATGAGGGCTAGCTTGGCTGTGGAACTTGCAAATGAACCCTAGACATGAATGTTCTACTATTGAATTGAGTCATCTCTTATGTACTTCACCTCTGATGCTGTGTCGTAGCTAGATAGCTGCATGCGCAATTAAAAGCAGACGCAAAGAAAACGGAACCGCCGATTGAGATTTGGCTGCTACTCAGAGCCTTGTGACTTCAAAGACTCGGTCCTCGACGCCGCGTTACTGTTGTGATTCGCGTAGACAATGAGAATTACTTTTACTGTTGTAAATGCGATTTTGTATGTTGTGACACGCATGTTATGGCAAGCAAGAACTCAAAGTTTACATGGTGAAAATTCAAAAGGATAGAGTTTTACCAACGAATTTCGTGTGTTCAAGAGTGCGAGATCAAGCGGATTGTAATCAAGATGTCATCATGGCTTCCACAACGCTAGACCTCGAGTGCAGCTGACACTATAAATACAAGCCAACGATGGAAGGTGTTATGGTCCGCCTCTTGGTGGTGTTCTCCAGTATCGTTTGAGTAGCCTGGGCACCTACTCCACTTGGGAAGGAGACATCTCAGACCACATTTCGCGCGGAGAAAAGTTGATGGATGACGGAGGCATGTCTGGATAGCTCAGGGTTTTTGAGACGTTCCCCTGGCTGGGTATTCACGGATGAGGGTTGACTTGGGGTGAAGAAAAAGCCACCATAACTTCGCAGTGGTACTTGCAAAATGAAATCCGAGGCATGAGTGCTCTAGCTTTAATTGAGTCATCTTTTCTGCACTTTTCTTTGATATTGTGTCATAGCCAGATAGCTGCATACGCAATTAAGATCTGATGCAACAAAAAAGGGGCGATCAGCCAAGAGTAGATATGGGCCCTTTTTCAATGAAATTCAAAGTAAATACAACTATCTAGCTATGACACAATTATATTTTAGAATTTAGAACTTCTCCCTCCACCATCTCATCCAAGTAAAACCTTTCCCCATGATATGTCCTAATTTAATTATCTTTTTGTGGTGCCTTGCACTTGGATGTATCTGAATTCTTCAGTGATGCTTCCTCCTCCCTTTTTGACAAAACAAGGTCGGAATGGTTACTGGCTCTATACCCGGTATGGGCATTGTGGATAGAGTCGGATGCATCATCATGTTAAGGAGTCAATTGCGAGGTATATATGTACACGTATCCTATTCCTGACCATCTTTAACAATCTTTGCACTGCAATGAACATCATCCATCTTCGTTGTCCATCGCAATCCTCGGTATCACATGAGTTACCATTGTAATTTAATTTTGTAGGAATCGATATCAAGAGAGCGTAGTCAACAATAGTCTCGGTATCGTAGTGCGCAGTTTGAACGAGTAATGGGTATCCCATCGTAGCTCACCAGGGGCCAAATGACAGAATAGGAGTTAGGGGTATGGGACTGGGGCTTTTGCAGGTATCTTAGGTGACTCAAGCGTGTATAGAATTAAGGGGCTGTCTATCTAGCACCTACCAGGCCGAGAGGTAAGTTTATTGTACTAGTTGAGTCATAGAATATCTAGCACATTTTGCTCCTCTCTGACCGAGGCCGCACCTTGAACAGTACTCCTTGCCTATATTGTTATTTCGAGGATAATTGATATTACCCGCGGTAAATGGCTATTTAGCTTAGTATTTATCTGTGGAATTCAGCCACCCTTTCCACGGAACTTTCTTCCCAAAAAAGAAAGAATACTACGTGCACAGGAAAATGTCTCAAAAAATCTGAAGCCCCATTCATGCGAGACCTCGACATCGGGACCACATGAGGCGCGTATATCCATCTATCTCTCCCTTCTTTGTGACAGTCGAGGCCGACCTGATCCAATGCACCATTTCCGTATCGGGTGCTGGGTATGCTCTGGAAACTCATCGGTTGGCTTTTCCTCCATGATCAAGGGTGAGTGATGAGTAGGGCTTCGACCCTAACATCTGATCTAATCGTGGTGAGATTCATGATAATGGTGATAGGGGGGATGTGTTGGGAGATGAAGACCATATTTACCGTGGCAGCGATTGAGCGAGAACTAGAGGTTCGTAGGGGATACCACTGACGTGTGTTGGGGATAATCCCCCTGGTTGCTGTGGAATACACGCTCAAAATTTAAATGCACTGGCTCTACCTTTTAAAGGTCAGTTTCTTCTATGTCAGTGGTTGAAGAGGGTGTTCAAATTTTGTTCTATGATTTTTAATCTACAGCGGACGAACACTATTAAATTGCTACTCTACATGTAACTTTTTTTATGAAAACGCTGGAAAACGCCATGGGTTAAAAAGTGGAGAGCATACAAAGTATTGGTACAAATTTTAATGCCGAAAATATGATCAGTCGGCAACCGAATCGGCAGCGATAGATATAAGATTATGTTTCGCGAAATAGTTTAGTTCATCACATCATTCCACCCATTCCTCCCATTCCTGAAATGAATTAGTTAGAGTTCAAGCCTCATAATAAGAACTACTCACCACCCATTCCTCCCATCGGAGGCGCTGGTGGCCCCTTTTCTTCGGGAGCCTCGACAATTGCTACTTCAGTGGTTCCAAGGAGAGAAGCGACTCCACTTGCATCAACGAGGCCAGTTCGGACGACCTTGAATGGATCTACGATTCCAGAGGCAATCATGTCAACGTACTCGCCCTTTGCCGAGTCATAACCGCGGTTAAAGTCGGCTCCAAACTCGTCCATGAGCTTTCCAACAACTACGGAGCCTTCGATACCAGCGTTTTCGACGATAGTACGAGCTGGCTTGGTTATAGCACTTTTTATAATGCTGACGCCTAGTTGTTGGTCAAAGTTTCCTGTCTTAATTGATCCTAATGCTTGACTTGCTGCCTTTAAGAGAGCAGTTCCACCTCCGGGTAGGATACCCTCTTCAACAGCAGCACGGGTGGCATTGAGCGCATCGACGAATCGATCCTTTTTCTCGCCCACTTCGACTTCAGAAGATCCGCCGACCTTAATGACAGCAACTCCACCAGACAATTTGGCGAGTCTTTCCTGAAGTTTCTCCTTCTCATAGTCGGAAGTGGACGGGTCATTAATAACACCACGGATTTGTTCACATCTCTGACTGATAGAATCTTTGCTCCCTTCACCATTTAGAATTATAGTGTCTTCCTTTGTTATGGTTATCGACCCAGTGCTTCCGAACATATCAGCGGTGGCTTTTTCAAGCTTGATGTCTAGTTCGTCTGTGAATACGGTTGCGTTGGTGAGTATTCCAAGGTCTCCGAGGATAGACTTTCTGTTATCACCAAATCCAGGTGCCTTTACAGCTGCTACTTGGAGCTGGCCACGAAGCTTGTTTAATATACAGACAGCTAAAGCCTCGCCATCGATATCTTCTGCAATGATGACAAGTGGCCTTCGAAGTTGGGTCGAGGCTTCAAGTGCAGGTATAATGTCTTGGACAGCAGAAATTTTCTTTTCTGAAAGAAGTATCAATGGCTTCTCGAATTCGACCTTCTGGGACTTGGCATCTGTGATAAAGTATGGTGAGACAAATCCACGGTCAAACTTCATTCCCTCAATTACTTCTAGCTCGTCTTCCATTGTTTTCCCTTCTTTAACGGTAATGACACCTTCCTTTCCGACCTTTTCCATTGCACTAGCGATGATTTTCCCAATGTGAATATCACCGTTAGCAGAAATGGTTGCAACTTGTGAAATCTCTTCGCTCGTCGTGATGTCTCGCTTGTTAGAGTGCAAGAATTCGACAACGGCATCGACCGCGGCTTGGATGCCTCTGCGGAGGTCCATGGGATTGCATCCAGCTGCCACATTCTTGACTGTTTCGGAAAATATAGCCCTGGCAAGGACGGTGGCTGTGGTTGTTCCATCACCGGCAGTTTCATTGGTCTTAGAGGCGACATCTTGAATTAACCTTGCGCCCAAGTTTTCATATTTATCTTTGAGCGTTATTGATTTGGCTACAGTCACACCATCTTTGGTTCGTTAGCTTTTGAGCTGTGAAAATATTATATTTTCTACCTTTAGTTATCTTAGGTGATCCGTAGCTTGACTCGATCAAAACATTGCGACCCTTTGGGCCCAGAGTTGTTGCAACAGCTTTTGCTAACGTCTCTACGCCAGCAAGAAGAGATGCGCGAGCATCAACACCGAACTTGAGCTCCTATTATTTCTTAGGTCAGCATACTGTGTAAAGAAAGCTTGCAATCATATCAACTAAAATTTAGTACCTTGTGCGCAAATCTGAGCTGACGCCCGTTAAATCTGGAGTATAGTGGTTGGAGCCGAGCGTTGCGGCTCAGGCTAGAAACACTTGAGTTAAATGCTCGTTGCATTGTGTGATGATTATACAATTGATGATTCGAATTTTACTCAAAGACCGAATGGATGTTGACGGGCGGAAGACTGAGTTTATCAAGCTAATGGGAAGGCTATTTGCCTGGCATCGAAGATGCGAGAAGCCAGTGGATTAACCAATTTTCCGGTACCAGTAAAATCATTGTTCCGCTGGTAGGCTACTGATTATCCCTGTACATGATGGTATTCAAAGACGAGGATCCATGAAAAGTTCAATGTTCTACAGGGTAAGGAAAAATTTTGCTAAAAGCTATGCCTGGGAGCCCGGGGAATGACTTTTCTAGAACATGTGAAAAACAAATGTGGTCTTCCTTCAAGACACAAAAGTCAAATCAAAGTATCTTGTTGTACCATTTTGCCGGCATGATGTTTTAAGGGTTGATCATAGTGTAGAGAGGAGAATTTACTGTATCAACCTGACTAACTTTGAAGTTGCGAACCCACAGTCATACAGGGCTACTCAAAGTAGGTTAGATCAAATGTTATTAAAGTATACTGAGTTTTAGCTACAAGCGGCTCACCGGCCTCTTCCGTCATGTAGCGAGGGTGTGTGTCCAGGTCACGGGATAAAGGGTTAATACTATTAGTGTAATATCTGTTATGTAATCATGGGTTAGCGTAGTTGTATTCTTGGGGAGTTTCCGGTCAGCTTTGGAATAAACAACGAACTTACACTAGACTTAACGAACTCCACAGGCATTCTGCAATCCAAGATTACAGGCGTGCTTTGAGTTCATAGTCTACAGTAAGACCTTCGTAATCCTTACACGTGAACGCACAAGGGGCTGTAGACAGCAAATTTCATCTGACTATTGAACGTATCAAATCCGGCCGATCAGTGAACACTTAATAGAGCGCCGTCACCTAGACATCTCAAGTCCACGAATTTTTGTTTCTTGTCAGTCTTACACACACCTCGAGTCATCCGGGGTGCTCCATCGATAATCTTGCATGTTCGACTTCCAGCTGAGGCCTTATCTGTAATTTATCGCGTATTCCACTTTCTGTAGCACCTCCTCAATTAGCTGTCGTTTTCATTCGAAACACTTGAAGAGGTTTCTGTCCTAAGCCACGCCCATTACTATCGGAGCCCTAGTCTACGGATCTAAATATAAAAAGCTCATGGTCAAGTCGTTTTTCGTCGAATAATTAAGACGAAGTGCCCGTCAAATCTCAAAACCATGGGGTTTTCTGGTTCCAACAGAAAACTAAAGTCAAATAACATCGGGCTAAGCTCTGTTGATAAGTATCTACTGATATTAATTATGCCCTCAACGTGGTAAAGTTCTATGACTATGCACATATTTACATCATCTAGGACACCGAAGATCGGGCAAAGGCCTCGAGTGCGGAATTTTTATGTTTATTGTCCTATCGAGCTCATGATTATCATAGGAGATGCAGTTCCTTAAATAGTCAATGATTAAATAAGCAAGTATTGGAAAGTGTCATAGCTAGTTAGGCTGCGTACACTTAATAAATTAAAAAGAAAGTATTGGAAAAACCCCACATGTCTGTGATTTCCACATCGAGCTACTATCACTCATTGTAGAGATTGCAGACACTAGTTTGAGCAACACCTTCGTCCTCGATTCGCTGGGGATTCCTAATTCATCTCGCGATTTGTATCGTCTTCGCCTATCAAAACAATCTCCTAGTCCCACTATCATGAAGCCAGGAACGATCACATCAGATGATAGGGTCGATGCCCTTTTTGTAAGACACCATTGTTCACGGAGGGGAAGCTATCCGAAGAGTTTCCCGAACGTATGCAGCACCGTGATACGGCGATGGTGGATTGCATCTTTTATTCAACAGATTTGAATTGCTAATGCAGTTATCTAGCCATGTAACAATATCAGAGGCAAATGATAGAATAGATGAATCAATTTAAAAGTAAAGTACTTCTGCCTCAGAAATCATTTAAAATTACCACGGCCAACTTCTGGCTGCTTTACTTTGCCCCAAGTCAACCCTATTCCGTGAAAACCTACCCAGGGAAATGTCCCAAAAACCCTGGGTTATCCAAACATGCCTCCATCATTCATTAATTTGTCTCTACGCCAAGCGAAGTAGGTGCCGATGCTACTAAAACTGTACCAGACATCACCATCAGACGACAAGCATGGCACTTTACATCGTTGACTTTTGTTTATAGTGTCAGCTACACTCTGTGTGGATTGGATCAAGTTAGCCTCTAATGATACTAAAAAAGGAGATTTAGATAGGTATGAGCACCTCATGTGGTACCGGTGTCTAGCCCTCGCCTGGCTAGGGCTGCAGGTATTTTTGAGACTTTTTCCCGCGTACGCGGTATCCATTGCTATTATCTTAATTTTTTCGGACAGAAGGTTCCGTGGAAAAGAGGATTGAACTTCACGGGTAAATACTAAGCTGAATAACTTTCCATCACGGGTATCATTTCAGAGATTGTTCTTCGCGACACTAGAGGATAGTAGCACTGTACAAGGTATAGCCTGGGACAGGGAGAAGTCCAACGCGCTGTATAGTCTATGACTCAAGTAATAATAGTAATCAAAATAGATTGCAAATATATTACTGTCCAACTCCAGGCTATATTTAGAAGTTGCCCACTCGTGCACATTTCTCCGAGTACCGTGTCTCTTAGAAAATGAATCCTGTGGCGACGGTTAATTATTTTTACTACAGGTGATACTTTCAACGACGTAGTTAAGTATTAGCCTTGGACAGGATATAAAGGGAATTGAATAACAAAACGAAGTAGTTCTTTCTTTTCTTCTTTACCTAGAAACTATGAGTGTGATTATTATGCGTGTTCGCGCCTCTAGGCTACGGGATATGAGACCCACATGCAGAGAAATAATTTGTGCATGAGTTTTCAATGGAATGTTCTGTACTGAAACAGATTATTCTCAGCTGGATCTTAGTGACTGCTAATCTCATCTTCTCCATTAATAGATGAGAAGATCGTGAACTCGTTTCTCTTCCATGAAGCATAGAGTAAACTCACAGCATTAATCTTCTACCTTGCTGAGCTTTTCAACGACAATTGGTATAAACCAAGGGGTTGTCATCATCCTATCGCAGACTACCCGATTACAAGACCTTGTGAAATTTTCAAGCCACATCTATCCAATCGCCCAAGCCTGTTCCATAATAGAGTGACGAATCAAGCTAAACTCTTACTCCACCCATCACACCCCTATACTTAGTTATTTTCCCTATAAAAGCCTCTAGTAAGCTGAACACTAAGGAATAGGCGTGCGACTCCCATCCCTCAGCATGCTACAGCCTTATCATACCATTATACTCCCATAAAATCAACAAAGCACTTGGAGCTCTAACATGATCTACCATGATCGCATGGTTTCGCGATTAGTCTATTTATGATCTAATTTCTGTTGCTCCCACTCATACGCCTTCATTATGACCTGCGGAACCCATCAAGTTGTCAAGTAATTTAATATAAAACACAGATAATCTTACAGTGTATTAATGGAAGTTTACGCGAAATTAGGCTTTGCTGGCAATACCCAGCGCAATACTGAAGACAACATTCAGTAAATAGCAGCTATGCAGACGGCTCAACTTTCACTGACCCCATTTACATTAAAGTAGTCCCTTGCACAACGCCGGTCGAAGTATCCTAGAATTTGTAACTCCTTTCTCGCTTGTCACTTTTTTCTGCCCTCTTTTCACTGTCTCTTTTCTGCCTTTTGCGACTTTCCTGTGCAATCATATCACTCAAATCCTCGTCAAAAGCCCAAGGCCCCTTCTCTTCTTTCTTTTGCGCTTCAAATCTGCGCCGCACCTCCTCCTTACTTATGCCATCTTCAGACTGAAGGGAATCTGGATCAAGAGCCACATCAACATCACCAGGCTTCTTGCGCTTTCGTGTGTCATCATCCTGTCCCAGGATAGGAGGATGTGCCTTTTCAGCAGCGTGGATGTCGTAAGCGCGCTCACCTCCAAAGAATCCTTCTGCTCGGATCTGGCGTTCAGGAATAACTGTGTATGAAGACTTTGGGTGAGAGGACTCTTCCGTCTCGGTACCGCGTTTTTGCTTTCGGAGATCAAAATTAGCACCTACGCTCATGTCCCCAAGATATTCAGATGGTACTGCTGATACCAAGCCTCCTGGAGTTTCTAACCCACTAGGTGTTTGAAGTCCAGCACCAAGCTCTTCTTCATCGGCCTCTTCCTCCTCTTCATCACTCTCCTCTTCTTCTGATTCTTCCTCAGGAGCCTGAAGCTCACCCCATAAATTTCGTTCGACCGGTTCACCTGCTTGGGTGTTGACCTGAGGTTGTAAAACTCCAAAAATATCTCCTCCATAGAGGGGTCGATTGAACTCATCTACGGGTGGTTTCCCATAACCACCGGGATGAAAACCCCAGGCACCACCTGTAGGTGGAGGTGCATTGAGGCCAGGAATTTTAAGTGAAGGGTAAGAGGGAGGTGGACCAAATCGTTGCTGATTTATAAGCCATGGAGGAGGCGCTCCTGGTGGAATGTTCAGTGCTTCTTTTAGCTCATCACTAAGTTCGCCAGGTCGAAGATGTCGTAAATTAGTTTCATACTCCTTTCCTTCATAGTAGACCTCACCATAACGTGTTAACTCTGGCTTGGTCTGAAATCGGAAGAAGGCTTCATAAAGCTTTTGGTAATTAATATCTAGTTTTCCAATTTTTGGCTGGACCCTCTCTCTTTGTTTTTGCTTTAAAGAAGCTTCATTTTGTTTTTCCAGGACTGCATCACGCATCTCAGCGATTCCAGTTTCTTGGATAAATTTTGGAAGAGAAAAGGGTGGTTTCTCCACCCCACGTTTCGAGGACAAATATTCACGCTTTAGCGCCCAGTGAGAAGGTACCGGAACAACGTTTCTGTATGATTTTATGTGCACGAGTAGTCTCGGGTCTGATGCGGATGTGTCTGTCCATTCGACTAATTCTGGCTTTTTGACGAGAGCTTTTAATTCTGCAACGGAAAGTTTATCTCTTTCCTTCCTCTTTTTTTTAGAAAGCTTTGATTCCTTTTCTTCTTGGTCCTCTTCTGGTATATCATCATCGTCATCATAGAATACTTCGCCCTTGTCGGCGATATTACCATCTGCAGGGTTTTCATCGTCCTTTGATAATGCTGTGAAGCGCTCAAGAATTCCCCGGAACATATCGAAGTTTGGGTCATCTTCATTGACTTCGAGAGATTCGAGATCATCCTCTGTTGCATTCGCTTTATCTGATTTTACACTATCTGTGGGTTCGGGCTCAGGCTCCTGTAACTCGTTGGATTGTGTTGCTGAAGAGGTGTCCTCGTTTTGTCAACAGATATACTTGATTCAATGACAAGGATCTTACCGGTTTCTTTTTTTTCTCCTCTTTTTTCTTCATCCGCCTCATTTGGTTTTTTGACATTTTAGGCGCCATTTTTGATTGAAGACCTAGGCCTTTCAATTTACAGCGCGTTGACGATAACGGAGCTTCCAAGTCCAAATTCCAATCAAATTCGCTAGGAATATTGTCCAAGCATCGCTTTAATGATGATCCGGTAATTCCCTGCACGGAATTACTTTCTGGTATCTAGGATCTTGTACATTCGTTTCAGCATTATCCAGAACCCGACGAAAATCTAAATTAGCCAGCAATGATTTGATTGACACGACATGGTCATCGGCTTTTAGATGATTGTAATTTCACCTAGTTACAAATATCACGCCTCTTCCGAACCGGAAGCAACAAAAGTACTCTTATTATCGACTTCCCGGTAGAATCTTAGACAACCTGCAAATGTCAACAGAGAAGTTCCCAGACCATAGAGAGTCCATCGAGAATTTATCAACTTCTTCATCAAGTCCAATCAAACAACCGGAATATATGAGCAACGTTGGAAATTTAGAAAGATGGCTGCCAAGGAAGGATAGTCTACGAGGCGATGCACGAGCTAATGGACACCCAAACAATGGCAGCAGGTCCTACAGACAAAAAAGTCTGAGTGAAGCGATTAGTGCGATAAAGACACCCAAAGTTAGCATTCCTTCAAATGTACATGAAGTTACAGATGCTCTGAAAGCACCGGTCTCGGCAAAACTTATTGTCTGTAAACCCTCAGCATCATGCCCCGAAACTTATTGATGGATGCGTAGATTCTTTGCATTATTTGGTATCTATCGAGTGCTCTCACCAACACATCATCTAAAGCGATTCTCAATGCTTTTCCCAAACCTGCGACACTTACGATGATACAGTTCGCATTTGTTGCCTTCTTCTGCTTCTTCTTTTCCTGGATGTCAATTATTCATCCGCCACTCCGTGACCTTATTCCAGCCCTCCGGCACGGTATAAGATATCCGACACGAGATGTCCTTGCAACAACTCTGCCTCTGGCTGCATTTCAAATAGGAGGTCATCTACTTTCTGCTTCCGCAACCGCTAAAATACCCGTCTCTCTCGTTCACACGATTAAGGGACTCTCTCCTCTCTTCACCGTCATTGCCTATCGATTTGTATTCAATATTCGATACCCATTGGCTACTTACTTATCACTTGTCCCGCTTACTCTAGGTGTTATGCTTGCTTGCTCAGCCTCCTTCGCAGGTAACCTATTTGGGATTTTTTATGCCCTCATAGCTGCCCTTATTTTTGTCACCCAAAATATTTTCTCTAAACGGCTTTTTAACGAGGCAGCTGTTGCCGAATCATCTGGTATTAAATCTCGAAAACTAGACAAGTTGAATTTGCTGTGCTACTCTTCAGCCTTGGCATTCCTCCTAACATCCCCAATATGGTTTTGGTCCGAGGGTCTAGACCTGCTGAAGGATTTCTTTCATGATGGGACTCTTGACCTAGCTGCAGGAACACCGTCAAGACCAGCGTTTGACCATGGTCGTCTTGCAATAGAGTTTATATTTAACGGCACTTTTCACTTTGCACAAAACATAATTGCATTTGTCTTGCTATCTATGGTTTCACCAGTAACATATTCCATAGCATCTCTCATCAAACGCGTATTTGTCGTCATCATTGCCATATTCTGGTTTCAAAATGCTACTACAAAAATACAAGCCTTCGGTATTGCTTTGACGTTCTTCGGGCTCTACCTTTATGATCGAACCAAGAATGATAAAGTCGATCGTAAGGCCAAACTGATGAATTCGAATGTAGAAGTTCTTCCTCATTTTAATCCTCAAAAAAACAACGCCGTTGAAACATTAAGTTTGGCACGAAGTAATGGGTACGCTCTAGCGCGATCAAGTATCGATAAAAGGGACGATAAACTCGGAAGCATTAGAGGAGCCCGTCAACGCGGTATGAGTAACCCTGCATGGCTCTCGGCTGGTACACGCCAGGAAGAGACATGGCGATCTGTAGAAACCCGAGCTCTTGGCGTGGCAGGTTAGGTTTTTCGTTGATCATATCGAGATTTTTGAGATAAATATTGATGAAAGTAAATTCGCAGGACTTACGTTTAATTATGCTTATAATATAGCACGAAAATTTCTATGTGCGCTGATTCATTGGCTGTAAAAGAAATATATGTGGGAAGAAGGTATTTCTGAGTGGACCTCGGTACTAAAAGTGATACATGGGTGGGAATTCTTCAGCATTTTGCACGCGAAATGGCCGGTTTATATTACTATTACTCAAGAGCATCCTGATCAACAAACGAAATTCAGCTTCAAGCTGGTTACAGGCTGTTTGACAAACAGTCTGATCGCAATCAGATCAAAATTTACTTATCTAACAGTGTACTTAGTCGGGCCATCACTTTTAATAGGACTTTCTACGCCTGTCTTCGACCAACTCTAATCGCTCACAAAATCTCTTGTTAAATTTTATGGATCTGATAGCCCCGTCAATTTTCATGTTTGCCCGATTCTCTGCTCAGCTAGTATGACCGCTTCAAGACAGCCGAATCGTCCCCGGGTCCTATGCTCTACTTCCGCCTCCCCCTAGCCTATGTGTCAAACTCACTCGTGACATCTACTTCAAAAATAAAGATGTCTATTCGAGAACTATTTCCTTTGCCTTTATTGGGTACCCTAACTTCAACAAACCATACTCAATTGTAACCTTGTGATGAAGCTCTGACTTAACTAATTAATTTTCGAGTACGACAACCTTGTTAGCCTGTAGCTAATTCGCAGCTGCAGGGAAGTGCAACAATTTGTCTATGATAAAAATTCAAGCGCTTGGTCAGTAGTGTTCCTGAGTCCTTCAACTTATCTATCTCATATTCTAACAGCAAATAAAACTTAACACTAACTGATTATAGATGAATTATTACTTGCAAAGTCTACCTAAGACTCTGGTCTTTCTCGATACCGGCTATTGGTTGCGACTGAAATAGGCGGGCTGATTTTTACGGCCCTGTAATACGGCTAACTGCATGTATCACACTTTAATTGAAGACGAATAGTACTTAATATACCCGGGAAAATTTGGATGTTGGATTAATTGTTCAAATCTGAATAGGTGGACCAAGTGAAAAATGATAGTTGATTATTACTTTATCCAATCCCTGGTGATTGAGTCCTTGCTTGCAGACTGGATTATAGGTATAATACTGCCTGAGGCACACTAAACATGTACTCTTCTGTCACCGCTAGGCGAAAAGCGGCATACAATAGAAGTTAGACTGGAGTCTAAGTATCCATGAAGTAAAGCTTAGAACACATAATTCAACAAATTTACGACGAGGCTTTACGACCTATGAAAGTAATGTGGAAAACTAATAAAAACAATCATTACGCGCCTGGGTTCGTGCACAGTGCTACGGCCCATAGTAACAGGATGGATGGCTATCGCCTACATAAGCCTGAGGCACTCATGTCGATGACTAATGTTGAAACACTTATACTACCATATGTTACAGCTAAACTACATATACATGAGACGGAAAAGTCGGATTCTTAAACTTCCAGTAGTGACGGTGTAATTTCTCAGTATTCTCTGCACATCTGGGATATCCGAGAAGAATCGCATCCCAATCGAAGTCGTTACGAAACACAAACACTTCTAAAATCAGCGACTTCTCATCAGTTTCGGTCTTATCATTCTCACGAGAGCCCTCCACCTTAACCCCTCCACACACCACCCCGCCTCAATAACTGATAAAGGCGTTACCCCAATTTCAAACAGGGGCTTGCCTCATTTGTTGCCGCCCACCACTCACTACAAATTCACGACGTTACGTATACCCGCAAGAAGAAAATTAAGTCATGACATACAAGGTTAGGGTCTTGGTCTATGGGGGACTGATGATCTAATGGGGTTATACATATTGAGGAAAGATAGGCGACTGGAGCGTGGTAAGATATAAGCAAGGGATCTCCTGTGGGAATAAAAGGTCCGATATTTTCGACATGTATTCGACCTTGGAACGTTTGTGGGCGTCATGACCAAGATTTCGGCGAATAGACTGGGAGGACTTCTATTGTCGATGAGTCAACGGTACAAAAGAACTTGGGGTAAGCCACCACACAGCAATCACGCTCTTTTAAGACTTTCCTGACATTTCAGCACGACCTTCGGAAAGAAGGAGGCTAGAAAGGCAGAGTGTGAATTCTCCGAGGTACCCACAAGTCTGCAGCGCCCAGCTGGCCGGCCTCTTCTAACGCTTCGGAAGGGTCAATATGTCTTCGGATTTAGTCCTAATGTCGGTATTAGGAGAGCTCCGCACCCAGTGATTTTTGCGATTTTTCCCGGCTGCCATACACCCGCAAATGGCCATCGTTTCTTTGGCTGCAGAGGGGAGATAATGAAGGGCTAAGGGCTCCTCTAAGTGTATGATCGAATGAGGACTTGTGAGGGGTGGTACTGTTTGAGGGGAGCTGTATGGGAGACATAGGAGGGGGTATACTACTGGTATAGGTATCCTTGGCCTGTAGGCAGAGAGGACCTGCATGTCCCACATAGCCATAGACTCAGACAGGACAATGAAATGAAATGAATTTAATTTAATAATATATACATATTTAAGTGATGACAACAGTGGATATATAATCCTGGCACACATAGCGACGTGCTTATAGTAATAATATTTTTTTGTAAAGTTTTAAATAAAACGACAAAAACTCGATCGCCTAAAGATACAGAATACAAACTATTTAATTCCTGGAGGGCAAGACTGAACACCTGTCAGTGGTGCTCTCTACGAACCTGGGAGTGAAATATTCTCCCAGAGCCAAGTTCAGTCAAATTTCGCAATATCAAAGAAGTTGGCCCACGAGGCAAAAATCCAAATTACTCATCCACGTCGTTATTTCGCTCCCAACGAGTTTGACTCCTATCTTCGTCTCATCGAGTCTACAAGTACGACCAAGTACATCCTCATCCCAATGACCACACCCCTCCGACCTTCTCTGGTCTCAGTCGACCACCAAATACACGCCCACGCCGATATTTATACCCGACGGAGGAAGCAAAGCATGGCGCACAAATCTGGGACACAATTCTTTGAGATGGACGTGAGAGGGATCTGGACAAGTTGACAAGATGATGCGAAGGACGGATATAACCTCGAAGGGCATGATATTCCGAATTTTGGCAAGGAGTTTTTCGAATTGGGCTTTGTGCGCGCCAAGACTTCGCTTGCGAGAGTGCAGCTCACACTATAAAAATAAGCAAACGATGGAAGGTGTTATGGTCTGCCTCTTGGTGGTGTTCTCCAGTATCGTTTGAGTAGCCTGGGCACCTACTCCACTTGGGAAGGAGACATCTCAGACCACATTTCGCGCGGAGAAAAGTTGATGGATGACGGAGGCATGTCTGGATAGCTCAGGGTTTTTGAGACGTTCCCCTGGCTGGGTATTCACGGATGAGGGTTGACTTGGGGTGAAGAAAAAGCCACCATAACTTCGCAGTGGTACTTGCAAATGAAATCTGAGGCATGAGTGCTTTTCCCTTAAGTTGAATCATCCATTCTGTACTTTTCTTTGAAATTGTATCATAGCTAGATAGCTGCATACGCAATTAAGATCTGATGCAAAAAAAAATATTTAATTCCTAAAAGCCTCATCTCCGAAGACTTCTAGACTATCAAAGTATGTAGTAATCAAATTGTAATCCTATTTATGCCGGTGCTCCACCGGCAGTCATCAATTGCATTTCGACAATCTTTATGATGAGGTAGGCCATAGTGGATAAATACCCACATCAATAGTAGAAGGCTATGTAACAGAGCAAAAATCCTAGTCCTTCTGGTTCATTACTCTTTGTTCATTGTTGTCGTGACTAAGAGTTCAACTATAATTCTAAGGTAAAAGTTTCGAAGTTCTCATCTACCTTTTCCTCCAAACACAAACCCATAAAGATGCACACCCAGCAACTTTGTGCCTCAACACAGACATGTTTATGTTGGATTATTGCTTAATATTTGTGTGGAAATAGGACTCAATCTTAATCGGTTAAGATGTAATAGTTACACCCTTTTTTTTTGCATCAGATTTTAATTGCGTATGTAGCTATCTAGCTATGACACAATATCAAAGACAATACAGAATAGATGATTCAACGTAAAAAATAGTTACACCCATTTACCAGGAATCTAAACAGCATTTGTTAGGCTGCTGGTATCCGCCGCTGATCATGCGCTAGCGGGTAGTCATTCTTTCGGATGTGCGCACTTCACTAATGGTGAGATCAATGAATACTTGAATAGCAGATACAGTAAATCATAGTCTCGCATGCGTGCATGGCATTAGAGACAAGCTGTGACTTTGAGTGGATAATAGACCACCTGGGATTTGCAAGTTCTATCTGCATCTTTGTGACCGATCTAACTAGGCTGTTTACAAGAAAAAAAAAGCAATGGGACTTCACATAAGAGGTCTTCTACAACAAATAAGATGAAAACTCATGACATAGATTGCATATCTTTACTTCCATCTATGATCCTAGCTACTTCATGTACCTGACCAAAAGACTATAAGAATTGTATATTGTGGGAATCAGACTCTATCTGGTATTTAAATAAAGTTTATTATACTGCAGGTTTACGCTGCTGTTCATGCGTCTTCGGGTACTCATACTTTCGGACATGTGCACAGTACTGGAGGCTGGAAAATTGAATACTGGACTAACGGACACAGTAAGCCACAGTTTCGGCAGTGCGCATGATATCGGAGGCAGATAGCAACTGGGATATAGATATGAAAGTAGGCAGTTACATGTTTACAATATAGTAAACTATACGGGATGGTATTTTTTATGATAAATATGTACCTTGAATTCTTGAAAAATTAATTTATGTTAAACTCTAGTGCAGCAGATCGATTGTTGTGTAGTAAATTTATTACTAAAGGATGGTCTCTAGTTATTACAAAATCTAATGTCTCGTGATGCTTACGACTTGGTCTGATACAACCTATTTCAACGATTTACATTTTTTACATTGAGCTGGAATCGCAGCCACATCATGCTCGACAGACAATAAATACTTCATGACTTTACACCTGTATAACCAAGATCAGGTACAAGAACTTTTTACTGTGATTGTGGTCAAAAATCATCATGAGCGGATATAATTCAGTCCCATCTAATTGCTATTGGGTGATTTGTCCATAGTCATAGACTCATTAGGGACTTGAATTTAATTCTATTGCTGGAAGATTTTTTTTTGCATTCAATTCGTTGCTGGACGATTTTGGAACTCTTCAAAAACTTACACTAAACCTTGGCATAAGCTTTTCTTAATTCTCTTGATTTGGCGCGCTGAGAACCCATGTGGGTATTTTCGAAAGGCATGTATTATGCATCATAGAAACAGATATTTTCCTCTTAGTTGGAATGGACAATTTCGAGTAACGGATCATACAACTTACTTGGTTGCGAGCCTTGCACTGGCTTGATGGTACACGTGCCGGTCAATATTCACCGAGTGATGTAAGTGGCAAGTTGTAGAGACAGTCTCTTTAGTGAAGGGGCTGTCATGCTTCAGTTACTCAAGTTATTGACGTGATAATTATCAGATTCATAAGAGTATAAGACTCTTTAAGAATTAGAGTAGATAGATTAACCGCAGTTGACATATGGGGACTTCTGTAAGACCAAACTCATATCACCACTGTCAAAAATCAATTCAATCCTGATTTATCTACACCCTGAATTTGCTATGCAGTGTCTCCAATTAAGTAAAAAAGTAATCAGAGTACTTGTATTTTAATATTAAGCGTATAGCGACTAGATTTGATGGTTGGACTTTTCATAATCAGATTTCATTTGCAGATACCACTTGAACTTGACCCTTACGGGATCTAACCTCATCCGTGAACAACCACAATAGAAAGGCATCAATACCTCACGGCATTCCGAATGTGTTTTTGGAGGGTAAGACTGAACACCTGTCAGTGGTGCTCTCTACGAACCTGGGAGTGAAATATTCTCCCAGAGCCAAGTCCAGTCAAATTTCGCAATATCAAAGAAGTTGGCCCACGAGGCAAAAATCCAAATTACTCATCCACGTCGTTATTTCGCTCCCAACGAGTTTGACTCCTATCTTCGTCTCATCGAGTCTACAAGTACGACCAAGTACATCCTCATCCCAATGACCACACCCCTCCGACCTTCTCTGGTCTCAGTCGACCACCAAATACACGCCCACGCCGATATTTATACCCGACGGAGGAAGCAAAGCATGGCGCACAAATCTGGGAAACAGTTCTTTGGGATGGACGTGAGAGGGATCAGGACAAGTCGACAAGATGATGCAAAGGAAGGATATAACCTCGAAGGGCATTAAATTCCGAATTCTGGCTTGGAGTTTGTCGAATTGGGCTTTGTGCGCGCCAAGACTTCGCTTGCGAGAGTGCAGCTCACACTATAAAAATAAGCAAACGTTGAAAGGTGTTATGGTCTGCCTCTTGGTGGTGTTCTCCGGTATCGTTTGAGTAGCCTGGGCACCTACTCCACTTGGGAAGGAGACATATCAGACCACATTTCGCGCGGAGAAAAGTTGATGGATGACGGAGGCATGTCTGGATAGCTCAGGGTTTTTGAGACGTTCCCCTGGCTGGGTATTCACGGATGAGGGTTGACTTGGGGTGAAGAAAAAGCCACCATGACTTGGCAGTGGTACTTGCAAATGAAATCTGAGGCATGAGTGCTCTTCCCTTACGTTGAATCATCCATTCTGTACTTTTCTTTGAAATTGTGTCATAGCTAGATAGCTGCATACGCAATTAAAATCTGATGCAAAAAAAAAAAAAAGAATGTGCTTTTTTTTTAATCATTTAATGTGTATTCAGCTATCTAGCTATGACACATGACCGGTGCTATGTATACATGTTGGATGACTCTTTCGACGTTAGAGACACTCATACTCTGGATTTCATTCCCAAATACCACTATGAGGTATGTTCGCTTACACAAACAGTCGACTCTCCTCAGTAAGTACCCACCAAAGGGAATTTCAAAACATTTGGTTATCCAAGCATGCCTTCGTCATCCATACATACCAGCGCCGCGAAAAAAGTGGTTGTGTTTTGCTGGATTTGAACCAGCGATCTACTGTCTCGAGTGGGATATGTGTCCAAGCTATCCAGACTCTAGTTGGCAGACCGGCCAAGACGATGTACCACCGCACCATCCAGCCATGGCAGTTTTTATAGTGTCGCCTGCACTCTCGTAACCGAAGTGTTGGAACGCAGAAAGCTCAGTTTGTTAAAACTCCTTGCCAGAATTCAAGATTCCACGCCCGTCGCGATTGTATCCATCCTTTGCGTCATCTTGTGGGCTTGTCCTGATCCCTCTCACATCCATCCCAAGGAATTGTCTTCCAGATTTGTGCGCTACGCTTTGATTCCTCCGTCGGGTGTAAATATCGGCGTGGGCGTGTATTTGGTGACCGGCTGAGGCCAGAGAAAGTCGACGAGAGGTGTGGTCATTGAAACGAGGATGTACTAGGTCGTACTTGTAGACTTGATGAAGCTTAGTTATGAGTCGGACTCTTTGAGAGTGAGGGGGAACTATTCTTAAAACTTGTCAGTGGTGTTCCCTACGAACCTCTAGTTCTCGATGTAGATTATATAGAGCCGAGATTGAGTTACAAGGTCCTCACTTCGACGAGGAATCCAAATCGCTTTCGAGGTCTGTATCATCTTCATCCCTAAGAACAACCACCTATCACCATTATCATGAAGCTAACCATCATTAGATCAGATGTTGGGGCCGAAGCTCTTCTCATCACCAACCCTTGATCATGGAGGAAAAGCTATCCGATGAGATTCCGGAGCGTACCCAGCACCCGATACGGAGATGGTGGATTGGATCAAGTCGACCTCGACTTTTACAAAGAAGGGAGATATAGATGAATATGCGCACCTCATGTGGTCCCGGTGTCTAGGCCTCGCCTGGCTGGGGCTGCAGGTTTTTGAGACTTTTTCCCGCGCACGCAGTTTCCATTGCTACCATTTATTTTTGGGTAGAAGGTTCCGTGGAAAAGGTGGCCGAATTCCACGGGTAAAGACTGAGCTGAATGGCTATTCATCAAGGGCAAAATATCAATGATCTTTTAAGAAAAATGTGAGGCAAGGAGCACCGTACAAGGTGCGGCCTGGGTCAGAGAGGAGCCCAATGTGCTAGATAGTCTAAGGCTCAAGTAGTACAATAAACACAAACACACACACTCCTGTAGTGCAGAGTCTAAGTTGAGAGTTTGAGATTCGTAGAGAAATCCGCAGATAGGTTTTGAGTTTTCGTCTCCTGAGGCTTGGTCTGGTCTATGTATTTGTGAAGTTCAACTCGATAACAGACCGATTTTGAACTGCATTCTGTAAACTTATCAAGGGATAAAACATGTAATGCTATGCCATATATCATAAATTATTGGTTTCCAGGAAGTGAGTAGAGAGGATGCTAGGGTATCCATTTTATAGACGATAGTACTCACCTGACTATTATGTGCCTCATGATATATCTTTGCTAACCAGCTCAACTTTAATTCCATCATTCTTCAAGCCGTTAGGCATATGCTGTTGGAGTGTGACAATACAAGTGAAGCTCTAATTTTTTTTCGATAAAGATTCAAGGATTTAAAACAAACCGTATCTATATTAATACTTAACACTTTCACCTTAAATTTATTAAGCATTTCACACCTATGCAGTATGCAGTATGTAATCCGTTAAAGACCTTAATAATAATTAAAGAAGTCTAGAGGCTTAAGATCTCGCCCAGATTTGTCATAATAATTTATCTAAGGAGCGGAAATGAGGGTTATCGCAATATGAAATAACCTGAGGGCAAGATATAATTTTCATAATTTTTCTTTAGAATTCAAAATGCACTTCCTTCGAAGCCTTCACCGGCTAGTGCTCTCACATGCTTCTCGCTCAAATAACTTTTCAGTTCCATTGCGACAGAATCTTTGCTCAATTTTTTCCATTGCTTAAGGCTTAACCTTAATTTCTCCTCTTTTGCGTGTAACTCTTCTCTTAAGACTTCTTCTTCAGCTTTTCGTTTAAGTCGCGTTGCGATGTCCGGCACAATTGCTAAAGCTGTTGGGTCAATTTTTCCACCAGGTATTATTGAAATCATATTAGCTAGTGCTGGATGTTGGCGCGACCCGCTGTTGCTGGCCACAGATTGGGTTGTGCGGTTATAGACAGAGGAGGTGTGTTGTAAGTTAAGACTTGTTCGTGAAGAAATTCCAGCTCGCGGCCCAGTAGGTATTCCAGTTGAAGAGTTACTAGGTGCAGGCGCTACAAATGACGCAGAGGATACAGAGGGAGACGGTGTTAGTACCTTTTGACTAGAGGGTATATTACCTTTTTGACTGGTATCTATTGGTACAATACGGTGAAGGGGTGGTGCTGCGCCCCATCGAGTATTATCCGATTTGCTCACCCAATCACTACCCGGTGTAGTCCTTCCACCTCTTATACTAGAGCCTCCACGGGGAAAGTAGCCTCGTGGACCTGCTGGTGGGACTACAGGTGTTACTGCAGAGTTCGAATTACTAGTTACTGGGCGAGAAATTATGGAATTTCTACTACCGCTAGCCGATGCTGGTAAGGATACACCTGAGGGATGAGAGCTAGATGGTACGATTGTTGTTCTTAGGCTAGAAGGTCCGCGTGGAGGTGATTTAGAAGAATCCTTATCACGTGATTTTAAGCTAGGAGAATGTGTTATTGTAGGCGAATGTTGTCTTGGTTGAATCTTGTTTGCATGCACTCTATCATCATAAGCTTGAGGTGAACGTTGTCTTAAATCGACTTTGTTTGAAAACCCCCGATTCTCATAAGCCTGAGGTGAACGTTGCCTTGACTGGACCTTATTTGGAAGCATCCGATTTTCATGAGCCTGAGGTGAGCGTTGCCTTGACTGGACTTTATCTGGAACCACTCGATTTTCATGAGCCTGAGGTGAGCGTTGCCTTGACTGGACCTTATTTGGAACCGTTCGATTTTCATGAGCCTGAGCTGAGCGTTGCCTTGACTGGACTTTATCTGGAACCACTCGATTTTCATGAGCCTGAGGTGAGCGTTGCCTTGACTGGACTTTATCTGGAACCACTCGATTTTCATGAGCCTGAGGTGAGCGTTGCCTTGACTGGACTTTATCTGGAACCACTCGATTTTCATGAGCCTGAGGTGAGCGTTGCCTTGACTGGACTTTATCTGGAACCATTCGATTTTCATGAGTCTGAGGTGAGCGTTGCCTTGACTGAACCTTATTTGGAAGCATTCGACTTTCATGAGCCTGAGGTGAGCGTTGCCTTGACTGGACTTTATCTGGAACCATTCGATTTTCATGAGTCTGAGGCGAGCGATGCCTTTTCTGGACCTTGTTTGGAAGTATTCGATTTTCGTAAGCCTGAGGTGAACGTTGTCTTGACGGAACCTTGTTTGGAAGCATTCGACTTTCATGAGCCTGAGGTGAGCGTTGCCTTGACTGAATCTTTTCTGGAAAAATTCGATTCTCGTGAACTTGTGGGGAACGTTGCCTTGACTGAACCTTCGTCGAGTCGTTTCTGTCATCATAAACTTGATATGACGAGGATTTATCAGTAGCCAATAAAGACTTTTCAAATTCTCTTGCAGGGGAAGTAAATGATTGACGCCCTCGACTTGTACCTTGACTTTTAGAAGTAGCTCGTAAATCAGGAATTCCGAGATGAGGATGCGAGCTTTTGGGTCCGGCTGGAGGCGAAAAACGGTGAATAGGAGATTTTGCTCGCTGAGACATACGATCACGCTCTATGGGAGATCTCGACTTTCTTCTATTTAAAAATTAGATTTCGCTGCTTTTCATAAAACTTTAATTCTGACCTGTCATCTCGCCTTGGTGGCGACCTCGCTCTACGTTCATTATCTCTTTGAGGTGAGAATCTATGCGGAGATGCTCTTCTGAGTGGAGATCTTGCTCTCCAGGTATTCTTCGATGGGGTTCGTTCTATTCTCGGTGGAGTTCTCGAATGACGCCGGAGCGACCAATCTCGACCGCCTTTTAGATGCCAGTTATCAACAGGAGATCTTACCCGATCTCTTCTTGGAGATCTATCTCTGTTCATTCGTAGACTATCAATTCTTATGGGTGATCTTGGCCTTGAACCGTATGGTTTGTATGATTCACCAGCACCGATTCTCGTGGTTTCCCCTCTCCTGTAAACTGTTAGCCATACGTGTATTTTGCTTTCTCTAATTCTGTACAATGAGAGGATATTTCTTGGGGGGGGTATCTTTATCTTGCAAATTTTACGAAATATGAAGGTTCTTTCTTCATTATGTGTTTAGCTATATGACAAGCGAACGATTCGCTGGAACCATTATCGCGATATTTTGCATTAGGTGAAGCAATAATTTTTGTTTTATGACTTGTTAACCAAACATACGAGGTACAAATGTCCAAACATGAAGGGTTGGAAATTTGGGGACTAGATTCATGCACAATATTTTTTCTGACCAACTGAGACTCTTTCTCCCATATTCATAGATAGCTAAAGGAATGATGAGAGGATTCATTCTGTTCTTGTGCTTATTTAGTTTTCGATACCATTGCTGTTTTTTATGTATGTTATAAAAGCCAAAACTTAAAAGACGCGAGCATGAAATTTATATGATAGTTTTTTGGTAGTGTCCTTTAGTACACTTAAGTAATTATTGGGAATTTAAGTGATTTTGAGTGAACCCAGAGGGCCTGATGTAATGTAGATTTGAATTCAGAATGAGTATCATTATGAACGGATGTATCTGTAACATATATTATTTTCATGAAACAGCACATCAAGCTGCAAAATTTTTGATGAGGCTCAAGGCAGAGTTCGTATAAATTGATAGCCATCGAGCTATTCAATTTCTTCATTATCATGACCTTGGTTGAATGTAAAGAATTAAATTTTTGCATCGAGTTGGAGAAGCCACTTCGTCAATTTAAATATGAACAAGAACTTGGTTTCATGACTCATATGCTCTGATTAATTCATCGCAAGTATTCCGGTTATTTTTCCAGTGTTGACTGTCAAGTCTGGTTCTCGAAGCAGTAGTGTATTCAAAGAAACTTGGTGAGGTGCTAGAATTAATATAACATACCCTAGAATCTTACCAGGGATAGCTCGAATTCAATAAAAGTAATTCACACTGAATATAAGAAATTAAAATTCCACTAACCTTCGATCGAAGCGTCCACGCTCTCTTTCAATTTCTCTTTCCCTCTCTTTTTCTCTGTCTCTATCCCGACTTCTCTCTCTACCTCTATCGACATCTCTGATTCTATCTATATCCCTGAGGCGATCTATATCCCGGGTTCTGTCGAAATCTCTGCCTCTGTCGACATTTCTAACACGGTCAATATCTCCAACTCGGTTATAATCCCTGGGTCTATCAATATCTCTTCCTTTACCTAAGTCTCTACTTTTGGTATCACCAACTCTTTCTGATTCCTTTTCTCGGCCTCTTTCTGTGCCTGTATCTTTGTTACGTGTCTCTTCCATTCGGATGGGCAATCAAGAAGCAGATTCAATGTAATGAAATTGTATATTTTACTTGATGGTATTAATTATTAAATTTTGACAGAACTAACACGTTATTGAGGTAATCGAGGTAATTTTGCAACGTGTGCAGGGATCAGCAAACGGATTCCCAACTAGCCACTGCAGTCAACAATTAGCCTCGCGCTTAGTCGTGGTCATGCATCTAGTAGCCTAACCATATATAAACTAATTATTCAACCATCCTTATCTGGCGCATAGAGGTCCATGCAGGTTTTACGGGGAAACATCTAGTAAAAGTAGGATGGCTCAATTTGACGTTTTCATCACTCACTCTCAGGTTTCATGAAGGGCAAGGCTGAACACCTGTACGCGGTGTCCTCTACGAACCTGGGAGTGAAATATACTCCCAGAGCCGAGTTCAGTCAAACTTCGCAATACAGAACAAGTTGGCCCACGAGGCAATGATTCAAAATACTCCACCATATCAATCTTTCACTCCCAACGAAATCGATTCCTACCTAAGCCTCATCAAGTTTACAAGTACGACCTAGTACATCCTCATTCCAATGATCACACTTCTCGTCGACTTTCCCTGGCCTCAGCCGGTCACCAAATACACGCCCACGCCGATATTTACACCCGACGGAGGAATCAAAGCGTAGCGCACAAATCTGGGAGATATATCTATGGGATGGACGTGAGAGGGATCTGGACAAGTTAATAAGATGATGCAGAGGATGGATACAAACTTGATGGGCGTGAAGTTTTGAATTTTGGCATGGAGTTTGTCGAATTGAATTTTGTGTGCGTCAAGATATCGTCTGCAAGAGAGCAGCTGACACTATAAAAATAAGCAGAAGATGGAAGGTGTTATGGTCTGCCGCCTGGTGGTGTTCTCTGGTACAGTCTGAGTAGCCTGGGCACCTACTCCACTTGGGAAGGAGACATCTCAGATTACATTTCGCGCGGAGAAAAGTTGATGGATGACGGAGGCATGTCCGGATAACTCAGGGTTTTTGAGACGTTCCCCTGGCTGGGTATTCACGGATGAGGGTTGACTTGGGGTGAAGAAAAAGCCACCATAACTTCGCAGTGGTACTTGCAAAATGAAATCCGAGGCATGAGTGCTCTAGCTATAATTGAGTCATCTTTTCTGCACTTTTCTTTGATATTGTGTCATAGCCAGATAGCTGCATACACAATTAAGATCTGGTGCAAAAAAAAAAGACTCGTGCAGATGAGGTTCCTGATGGATTAGTATGTATGAAAAGTGAGGTAAGCTTAGCTTTAAGATGGCGTAGGTTACGGGTTTCTCGTGGCTCCAATCTACCAATATGTATAGTAGAGCCTAAGACTAGATGCAACTTAATTATCTATTAATACAGGGTATCGTCTATATAAGTACAGTATTCCTGATCTTGCGCCCGGACTCCAACGTGAACAACATTACATAAGCCTTACAATTTACGAGAGCCTCGTACTAATCTAGAGGTCTGTCAATCTTGGATCTTCACAGGTGTCTACGAACTCTAATATTTTTTTTTAAAATAACCTAGTGTGTATTCAGCTATAGAGCTATGACACATGATCGGTGCTATATTTACATGAAGGATGCCTCTTTTATCGTTAGAGACACTCATACTCTGGATTTCATTCGCAAATACCACTATGAGGTATGCTTGCTTACACAAACAGTCGACCCTCCTCCGTAAGCACCCACCAAAGGGACGTTTCAAAACATTTGGTTATCCAAGCATGCCTTCGTCATCCATGCATACCAGCACCGCGAGAAATGTGGTTGTGTTTTGCCGGATTTGAACTAGCGATCTACTGTCTCAAGTGGGATATGTGTCCAAGCCATCCAGACTCTACTTGGCAGACCGGCCAAGACGATGTACCACCGCACCATCCAGCCATGGCAGTTTTTATAGTGTCGCCTATACTCTCGCAGCCGAAGACTTGGCACGCACAAAGCTTAATTTGTAAAAACTCATTTCCAAAACTCAAGATTCCACGCCCGTCGAAACTGTATCCGATCCTCTGCATCATCTTATCAACTTGTCCTGATCCCTCTCACATCCATCCCATAGATATATCTCCCAGATTTGTGCGCTACGCTTTGATTCCTCCGTCGGGTGTAAATATCGGCGTGGGCGTGTATTTGGTGACCGGCTGAGGCCAGGGAAAGTCGACGAGAAGTGTGATCATTGGAATGAGGATGTACTAGGTCGTACTTGTAAACTTGATGAGGCTTAGGTAGGAATCGATTTCGTTGGGAGTGAAAGATTGATATGGTGGAGTATTTTGAATCATTGCCTCGTGGGCCAACTTGTTCTGTATTGCGAAGTTTGACTGAACTCGGCTCTGGGAATATATTTCACTCCCAGGTTCGTAGAGGACACCGCGTACAGGTGTTCAGCCTTGCCCTCCATTGTGCGATTCTGTGTAGGTCTAAATGTTCATAACTGTCTTGTCTTCTACACTACACAGGATTTATACCTTGCTTGTTCAATAATTTAAAAAAAATTTCATACCTATACCGTGGATCCTGGCTAGCGCATCCATGCTGAGGTCATCATAATTCCGACATAATGACACATTTGTTAGAGGAGACGACGTAGGCTGAACACCTGTCAGTGGTGTCCTCCACGAACCTGGGAGTGAAATATTCTCCCAAAGTCGAGATTCAGTCACGAAGAGGGGTGGGATGAATTTATTTGACAGATTTTTGACTTGAAGGAGTTGCACTCGATATTTTGGTCAATAAATCAGTCGACAGAGATTTCATAGCCGGAACAAAGTTTAACAAAAACTCATCACCACTAACATACGATTCACGAATGGGCCTAGGTCTGTCTGGGGGTCGTATTCAAACATCCGAAATCTCTTAAACTACTTTTGTACTTGCGACGAAGCATTTCTCAATCGATCCTACACCTGCGACCTACCTCCATACCCGTCCGATCACCTACCTACACACGCCCTAATGAGGAAAGTCATGATGGAAACGGGACGTTTACAAAGGCGGAAGAAGAGGAAAGATAAACCGAGGGGATTACACAAATCCCCAATGACGAAAACAACCCAACGTCACGATATGAAGGTGTAAGGCTAGAGCAACGATGAGATCTTGGACGGCATTTATATTTCAGAGCCAATGAGGATATCAAGGGCTCGGGCGCGTGGTGGCCGAGGCTGAAGAGGAAATCGCGCTACGGCGTGTATACAGCAGGTTTCTGGACGGTTAGGCTTGGTATGATTCAACACATAGGTGAAGTCTGAGGTGGTCCGGTCATCAAAGTGGGACGAGGTTTATCTGTGTTACGGTTTGACCGTGGTTTAGCTTAGGCGGAGACCTAAGCGGAGTTTGGGGGCGTATTAGGGAGAGTGTTACATATTATCTTGTATCAAGCGACTAAGTTTCACTTGGCCACATTACATTAAAGCTAGGAAGGAATGTGAGACGGCGAAGTAGAATTGCCAAATGAGAGAGTCAGCTAGATGGCAAAGATGACGACGGGCAGTGGCGGAGCAATATGTCATTGTCACCAACAGAGTACGTATTGGATGAGCTAGAAGGATGTACAAATAGTCATTGCCCGTAGTTGTGATACTTCTCTCTTCATATAGTTTAATCTTTCTAAAAGTACAATACAACCAGCTTGGTTTCGTCACAATCTGTACTTCACGGCAGTTAACCTGATCCAGCCCAACCCCACACGTGCTTAAGCTCCAATAGGAGTTCAATGGTACTCATGTAACCTAGCACATTAATGAATAAGACAAGACCTGCTACATCCCCTAGATCAAAAATCACTCCTTTTCCCGATAAAGATTTTTTTTTGATTTTATGGTCCTAAGCTAAGCTCTATATCTCCTATGAGTCAAAGACCGGTGTACACGGCCGAGATCATGCTTTCCGCATGCCAATCTCGGTTTCACCGCGTGAACCACTACACAACCAGTAGCTAGTTAAAAGAAAGAAAAATAGAAACTCCCGTAAACTCCCATAGCTAAAGTTCCAAGCCCAGTAATCCAGTTTGTGGTTAGAAAAACGACACTTTTCGTCTCGTTTTCCCACTTGCCATATATCGTGCTATGACTAATTACCACCATCTCCGCTGAGAGCTGGAGACGGATCCGTAGGTGGGCCCCCGAAGCAGCCGGTTTCCTGCGCAAATTTTGCAAAGTTCTCGAGGCACTTAGGCCCGAGAAGCTTGTGGACAAAGTCGTGATGTGACATTGTACCTCGTAGTCGACGCGTCTGGCGTGCGTGCAGTCGACAGTGAATAAAATGGAGAGGTGATGTTTCCTCCCCACACGCACTCTCCATTGAAGCTGCGAAGTTTCCGTGGCCCGTACGGGCTGAGATCAGTTAATGGAGTAGCCGCCGAGAAAGTGCCTGCTCGCGTGGCTTGCTTCGTCGCATGAGAAGACCCAGATTTCGATATCTAAGTGGACATGCTTCTTCCCAACAGTCGTCAAGAAGCGTTTGCCTATTCCGGTCCATAAGCTGACGAACGTACGCCAACGTGACGGAGCCAGGCTGGCTCTCTTTACTTGGCAGTTGTCGGAGGCTGGAGCGTGCAGCTCTATCGGCCTCTTCGTTTCCCTGTATCCTGGAGTGGGCTGGTATCCACTGAACCGAGACTCGAGCCTTTTCTGATAACGCTCTAAATTGTTGCACGTCGTCGAGACTTGTTGTGGCAGTTCCCGTCAGCAGTGCCTTCACTGCAGACTGACTATCCGTGAATACATTGATCGGCTGCCTGCCGTCCCTTCCACTGTTCTCCCTCTCCAGCAATCCCAGCGCAGCTTGCAGGGCCTTTGTTGCCCCTAAAATTTTCGCATCAAGTACTTCACCACCATGCTTGATGCCGTATCCCTTCAATAGAGTCTTTCCATCCCTCTTCAAGACGAAACCCCATGCTGAGCGACCATGGCCCTCCGACGATCCATCCGGGTAGGCACAAATATCCGATGCTAGTACATCTCCAAGGAACCTAGTGTTGGAAATATCGCGCAATGTAATGGGCGCAATATTCATGGAACGAAAGTAGAAGTTGACTAAAAGAGTGTCATGTTCGGATTACAGCTAAAAGTGTGGGAAGTGTGCGCTACAAGTACAAGTGTAAGCGACACAGAGCCTAAGCCACAGCATAAACGAGTGTGGCGCCATCTAGGCATAGAAAACCCCCAATAAACTCCTTGCGCCCACGCCATACAGCCGCTCATATGTCCATTAGGTAGCCTGAAGCGCTACCATATTACCTACTCCAACCTCTAAAATACACACGAGATGGTGTCGGTAACCTAGACGAAATGGAGGGCCCATACGTCCACAACACTCCGTGTCTCCATTTCCAACACCTAGTAACCTTTTCCTCCTCCTCTATCCTTGGGCCGAAGCTCGAATAATAGCACGGCGGCGGCAGAGGCTCGGCGTCTTCCGCGTCCGGGAGTTGTCGGTAGGCCCGCTGTACTCGTGACATCTGGATCTCCGGATTTTTGGATACCCGAGCAGACTTCTTGTACTTCCGTGTTCCATCGTTTGAACACACGGCAGCACGGGTCCGGAGTGGGTGGCGATTGTCTAGTGAGTGTAGCCGAGCCGAAAACCGTAAGCGGTTCCCTTCCAGAATGATCTTTCCAGTTGGGATACCTCCTTCGCGATGGAGAATAAGATTAGATGTCGTTCTCATTACCGGAAGGGCAGCGCGCAGCCCTATTAAGATTGCCTTATCGATCATCTCGCAGAAAATGCTAGTCCGAGGTATGATGATTCCCCTTTTGGTCGGACGTTTGAGGCCGGGCTACCAGACATCTGATCCAAAAGTTGCTATTGGGACAATACAAGTATCCACCGCTCGAACCAGTGCCGCGGGGGCGGCTCCTCGATACGCTGAATTGAAGCGTCGCATTTGCTGAGCAACCTTCAGAGCTTTGCCGCACCACGTTGTGACGTGGTGTTTGAAGTCCAGTCGCGGGTCTAGGTGTACTCCCAGCCAGCTTATCTGGTCTGATGGCTCGATAACCACGCCGTTCACACAAATGCCCACTGGCTTCTCGCGTTTTCGTCCGGGAAACTGGACTACCTCCGACTTGATAGTATCGAAGGAGACTGCGTTAGTACTTGCCCAATCCAGAAGATGGTCCACTTCCTTCTGTACAGAAGCGGCTGACTCGGCAATGCTGGGCCCGAATCCTAGGATCCCGACGTCGTCTGCGTAGCTGAACCTCATTCCTACATTGCCACTTCGCATGAGCTCTGCCATATACAGAAGGAAGAGCAGCGGCGATATCGGCGATCCCTGCGGAACCCCACACACCAGCTCTCTTTGTCCGGTTACCCCTCCTGAGTATCGTACTTGCACCTTTCGTTGTGCAAGAAATGACGTTGTCCATATGAGAATTGAGTCAGGCCACCCCTGCTCTTGCATCCTCCTCACTAAACGATTGTGAAGTACTGCATCGAACGCGCCATGGAAATCCAGAGTCGTGAATGTGGCCGCCCATCCCTGGGTACTTGCTTCTTCAATGTCGTGGACTACGCAGCTGACAAGGTCGTTTGCCGATCTTTTAGGAAGCGCCCCAAACTGTTGGTATCCAACAGCGTCGAATGTAACCGCGAGATGAGCCATCCGCTTCGCCAAGAGTCGTTCCAGTCCCTTACCCAAGCATTACAAGAGGGCAATCGGTCTCCAGCTCTTAACCGTCGTTGGATCTCGGTTCGACTTGCGTAGGAGCACCACTTCAGCCAGCTTGAAGCAGGATGGGCGGGTGCCAAGTCTGATGCAAGCGCGGAAGAGAGTGCCAACAAATGGTCCAATCGTCTTCCAACAACTTCGCAGAAGCTCTACAGAGATCCCATCAGCTCCAGACGCTGTATTGGCGCAGCCTATGGTGCACATGCGGATCTCCTCGTCCGAGACATGGTCGTTCCAGGGAATTCGATTAGTGCTTGGCGCATCGAGTCGCAGTAGATTGTCCGTCGCTTGGTGCCATGCCAGAAGAGCGTCTCGGAGTACCGCTGCCCGCTCGGCTGGGTCGGAGTACATCTTCCCTTCGTGGTTCAGCGGAGGGGGAGTACTTGCTTGCCTTGGCTCAGCCGAGCGCATCAGCTTGAACATGTAACGGCTAGTGAGCCGATAATTGTCCTGTATCACGTGATGCTAATCACGTGCCTCAACAATTCTGTGAAAGGTGAAACTTCACTCTAGTTTATTCTGAACATGACTAGAGGATTCTAGCAACTGGCATTGAGACTGTGAACTGGTATCAGGGAAACATGACAGAGGCTAGTATCAGACAGGAAGGAATATTCTAGATAGCCTAATAAGTGTATAAATAGTTGAGTTAGGACACGCATATTGTGGTATAGAAAATAATAAACAACCTTCGTATATTTGATCGCCCCAGCATCTATACTTCGAACTGTGACAGAACACATCAGTTGGTGTCGTGATCGCTTCGACTTGACGCGTCTGGTACTCTTTCCTTGCCGCTCTGAGGGTTGAGCGCAGCTTCTTCGAATGTATCCATCGCTGTTCCGGAGTCATTGCTACACGATATTCAGTGTGAGCTAGCTTGTATTCTGGAGTCCACCAAAGCGCACATTTGTCGTGTCTTTTGTTCCTTCGTTTTCCTGTTGCTTTGATAGCGTTAGTAAGGCCGGAACAGAGATCGTTGGCGTATTCGTTCGCCTTGCAAACCGAGTCCAGGGCTGTTGGCGGGTGTGTAAACTGCTTTACAGCAAGGGCGAATCTCGGCAAATTGCTACGCGTTACCCTGATTTGTGAAGGCTCCTGGTCCCTTTTTCCGGATCCGGTGGGGACTGGTCCTCGAATCGGAAGATGGTCGCTGGTCACGCTCTCATTACGATCCACCCATGTTTGAGCTTCGTTGATGTTGGTCCAAGCAAGATCGAGCATGTTCCCGGCTCGATGCGTCGGCTCACCCACAATAAGACAAGTGAGATTGTGACGTTCCGCCCATCTCTCAATTTCAATTCCTTGTCCGCGTGAGCGGGTAACCTCTGGTTGCCACGTGCAGTATACCGCGTTGAAGTCACCAACTGCGACGGATAGTGGTGGTGGGTCCCAGTTGAGGAGAGATCTAATCGCCGTTGGGTTGTTTGGGTCTTTATACACGTTGAGAAACGTGACTCCGCTTACCACGACCCAGCAGTAGTCCGCCGTCTGGGGATCGCAGGGAAAGATTTGAGTTGCCGAGTGGATTCTACTGTTTATTAGCGTATAAGTCACTGCCCTGGGTCGAACGTTTACGCCGCCATGTGGTGTATGGCAGTCGTATCCAGGGTGTGACTTTGTCTCCTTTGTGGCTTTTTTCCACAAAGGCTCTTGTATTAGCACCACATACACGCCTAGCTCATAAGCTCGGGAAAGTGCGATATCATGTGATTGGCCTCCCCTACCTACGTTGATCGACATAATACTTATCGTAGGTGGGGGGCTAGAAGGGACCCGTGAGGGGCCCTTCAGGAGGACTCAACAGGATTCGTCGTTCCTGTGGCCGTGGCGTCGGGGGTAACGTCGGTCATCAGAACTTCGAACCTTTTGTTTGGTTTCACTGCTCCAGGTGCGGCTTCCGTCTGCTTGGCGGCCGCTTGAGCTGCTGCCTCAGCGCGACGAACAGCGGCTTTTGCCCTCACTACTGCCGCTAGCTCGCGTTGACTAGCCATGCGGATGGTAGCCAGTTGCTCTCTGCTTACCGGCCCGGACTTGGTGGGGCGCACCAGGCAAGCTCGACTGTCGGACCTATGCGGTCCTCTGCAGTTGCGGCACTTGGTGTGTGCATGACACTCGTCCGTCAATTGCATCGTGGAGGTGCAGTTCCAGCAAGCTGGGGCACGGGAGCAGCCACGCGTTCCGTGGAACTGCAGGAAGCGTTTGCATTGTTGCACAGTCTGTCGCGGTTGATGTCGTACCGCGACGCCCGAGTCGTCGAACAGGCGGAATCCTAGTCTTGGTTCCGCTCCCCTCTTGAAATGAGCGAGCCGTGACTGGTATAGAGCGCCGGGGTGATTTTTCCCGTGAGGCCGAACTTTGACTGAAACCTTTGTAACCCTGGTGATCTCCTCGATCACCATCTCCTCCGTCACTGGCACCCTTCCAAGAAGAGTGTGGATGGCGACGGGGACCGTCGAGATCCGGAGTGTCACAATGTCGGAGGCCTCTTCCAGTTTTCCATCGATAGGGAGGAAATATTCCGCCGCGTTCAGTAGGAACTGGCGAGATTCCTGATTCTTCGCTCGAAGTGCGAAACCAGTTGGGACTCGGTAGACATGTTCAATGTCTACTTTTGGCGCGTTGGTGAGCTGCGCCACAGCATCTCTGATACCAGCTGGAGACATCTTTCGCCACTGATGCTTTGAATTCAGCCGTAGGAACAGTCGGTTGTCCGGCGTGGGCGAAGGGACCGTCTTGTCCGATTTCTTGGTCAGCGGGGTCAGCTTTTGTGGAGCACGGCTTACCATCACTGGCGCCGGCTGATTGGGTAGTCTTCTCCCGGCTACAGTTGCCCAGGTTGAAGTTACCTTGGGCACTGCGACGGTAGGCCTTGCTGGCCTGGCTGTTGAAATTGGAGGAGGCCCGCTGCTGCTAGCCTGCTGGCCGACGGGGCGGGGGGAGGCTTGTCGGCACTGGTGTAGTTCTAGTGCGTAGGAAATGGGCGAGAGCGCCCCTTAGACATGCGTTCATCTCGTCCAAGTATTCCTTGTTATCCGTCGTTTTTAGTGACAGTATAACGCTTTCCAATGTATTTATGACTGTTGAACCCATCTCGAGTCTGGCAGAGGCATTTGCAGCCCGCTTTCTTTCGTCTTCCAACAAAGCTTCGATTTCTGGCGGGTATTCTTGTGCCACACTGGTGGGAGCACCACCAGCAGGTTGGTTATCGCGCACAGTCATCTTGGGAATCGAGGCCGGGGCTGGCGGAAGTTGTGAGGCATTTGCTGCCTTTGCGTTATGGGGGTCTTCCGTTCCCCTCGGTGTGCTCGCGGTTGGTGTCCGCTTTGCTATCGGAACCGCGATTTTTCGTGCTGCAACGCGTGCGGATTCTGGCATTGCTTTCGCCGAGACTACTTTCTCGACGGCAATCGTTGGTGCTGTTGACGCCTTCTGGGAGCTATCTGCTCCTTCAGTTGCCCGACGCGAGTCCTTTAGGCCCTTTCTGATCCAAGCATCAATTATGGGAGTGGCATCCACCATCTCAATGTCGGTTTTGCCGCTTTCTTCCATCTGCGTGATTATGTCGGCTTCCATCCCTTCGAGATCGATGTCGTTCTGCGTCAGTCCTTTTGTTGTCGCTTTTTGCATTGTAATGCTTTTTGCTTTGTTCAGCATTTGCTTCTGTGATTCCAGACGCATCTGGTGGTTGTGCTTTACGGTGCCATTTCAAGGCTGAGTGGCGCGGTACCACGAGAAATTGATGTTTCGACGTTCGAAGGGTAATTTAAGGGGAGGAAAATGGGAAAAAGTGAACTTTCGAATTTTCGATTTTCTCGAATTTATGAAGGAGTTTTTTTTTTTTTTATATTAAAGTCCTAAGCTAAGGCTCTAGGTCCACTATCGGTACAAGACTGGTGGAGCCGGCGGGGATCACTGCTTACAGGCCCAACTCATTCCAACCGCGTGACCCGCTACAGAAAAAGTAGCAGGTAAATTATAACTCAGAAACTGTAATCAAAAACTAAAATCAAAACTAAAAGCCAAAGACTGAAATCAAATTTACAAGATTTTTCATGTGGTCCGGATCCCGCGCTTCTCGCCCGTTCCTTTTCCTGCCACATCTTCCAAATGACAAATTTACTCAATCTCCGCTGAGAGCAAGAGATGAGATAGCAGGCACTTTTTATCCAGCCGGTATCCTGCTATTGGTTTGTATATGCCCCAAAAGGGACATCGTCGAGGTTGCTGTGTCCTCAAACTTCTTCTTCAAATTCCAGAACTCCGAAACCTGTAGCCTCGGCCATCGAGACGTCCTTTGTAGCGGCGGTGATTGCCTCTTCGGCCTTCTTTGCTGTTGCTCGTGCTCGTGCCACCTTCGCGAACTCCCCTTCTTCGATGTGGCGGATCCACGCGAGCTGCTCTTTGGTCACCGGTCCAGACTTTCTGGGTCTGACTTTGCAGTCCCGAGAATCCGATCGGTGGGGTCCCCCACAGTTGCGACACTTTGTGAGGGCCTTGCACTCGGCTTCCGAGTGCATGTTTGATCCGCAGTTCCAGCACGCTGGGGCGCGGGAGCAACCACGGGTGGCGTGGAAGCCCAAACAGCGTTTGCACTGTTCAATTTGGCGACGAGGCTGGATCTTTGTAGCCGCTCCGGACTCGTCGAGTATTCGGAAGCCCGCACGAGGGGCGGAGTCCCGGTTGAAAAGGGCATACCAGTTTCTGTATGGCGCTCCAGGACGACATGTCCCTTGCGGTCGCACCTGGCATGGACGTCGTTGTGTTTTGCGGTAAATCTCCAGTGAGATCCTACCGGCATCGACCGTCTCAATACGGTGGATTAATTTTATAGTCGCTGGAACATTCGCGATCCGAAAGGCGACAAGGTTGGAGGCTTCCTCGATTTTGGCATTGAAGTCCGACAACTTCGGTGAGGCATCTAAGAGCTCTTCCCTTTCATTTTCATCCGCTGTCAGAATCGCAAATCCGGTTCTGACACGGTGTATAGAGCTTTTTTCACTCAAGGTGTACAGTAGCCTACTACATAATTGATGCCTTATGCCGTCAGGCGAAAGCTGGCGCCATGGGTGATCGCTCTCTAAGCGAAGGAACAGTCGTTTGTCGACTTGAGCCTTCGGAGCTTCTTTATTTTGGGCTTTTGCCGCAGATCGCGGAACAGCCTTTACAGTTGGGACTGCTTTTTGTTGCAGTCCATTTCTGACCACCGTGGCCCAGGTGCTTTTTATAGGCAGCGCTGGGACGGCGGAAATCGTTGTGCTCCTGACGTCGGGAGCCCTTGGGATCGGGTTCGCCGGGCGAGGAGGGAGGACGGGTGGCGTGGAGGCCGGGCCCGTGGCCATGTATTGCGCGATGGCTGCGCGTAGGTAGACTCTCATCGAGTCTACAAATTGTCTGTTTGACCCGTTGGTCAAAGGAAGAAGGGTGACTTCGACGCCAGAGATGGCGGCGGAGCAAAGGGCCAGATTTGCCGCTGTTTCGGCGGCACGTCGTTGCTCGGCTTCGATAATGGGTCGAAGTTCCGGAGGGCAGTCTGCTTTCGTGGCAACTTTGGGCTGCGACGTTGATTTTGACGCTGCTTTGGGTGCAGCGTTCTCCGACAGTTTTGGCGCGGTCGGGGGAGATTTTGACGATTCTCCAATCCCGTGGGGGACGGAGGATGGTTGAGGAATTTCCTCAATAATTTCGACTGACCCGATCATGTCAGTATCGGGTTCAGCGATGGCGGGGAGGGCTTTTTCCTTCCCTTTGGTTGAGACCTTGCTCATCTCCGCGCATTTCGGAGACTGGGCAAGGCCAGGTAATTGTTGGAGAGCCCTCGGGTGGACTCTCGTGTTGTCCAACTTGACGTTGGGGCGCTTTTTGCGAACTGGAGGCATGGTGAAATGCCTGAGCTCGATCACAATTCAGAGATAGATGCGACGAGGTCGAGAAGGGAGGAAAGAGGGAAAAAATGAATATTCGAATATTCGAATTTCTCGAATTGATGAAGGGTTTTTTTTTTTTTTTTTTTTTTTATTATATTAAAGTCCTAAGCTAAAGCTCTAGGTCCACTACAGGTACAAGACTGGTGGAGCCGGCGGGGATCACTGCTTACAGGCCCAACTCATTCCAACCGCTGGACTTGCTACAGAAATAGTAGGAAGTAAATTACGACGCGGATACCACCTACTCCAACTCCTAGATCAAAAATCAATCCTTTTCCCTAAATCCAAATAGCTACAATCTTTCCTCAGAGAAACGACACTTCTCGCCTCGTTCCCTTTCTTGTCATGTGTTGTGGCAATGACTAGTTAATCTGATCCCCGCTGAGAGCAGTGGATGAGTGAGCAGGTCGTCTATCAAAACAGCCGGTTTCCTGCGCAAATATTTTGAAGCTTTCGTGGCACTTGGGCCCGAGAAGCTTTTTGACAAAGTCAGCGTGGGACATTGTCTTTCTGAGCCTACGCGTGTGTTGTGCGTGGCGGCTACAGTGGATGAAGTGGGTTGGAGTAGTTTCCTTCCCGCAAGAGCACTCCATAGGAGCGTGTAGGTTATTAAAACGGCGATTGTATGCCGCAAAATTGCCGTGACCCGTTCGGGCTGCAATTAATTCTCGGAGCAGGTGCCTAGAAAGAGCTAGTTCGGGTGGTTTGCGTCGCCGAACCTGTAGGTTGAGTTGGCGGTATTTAGGCGGACAAGCCTCTATCCACCAGTCTTCCAGCAATTTTTGCCGCCGGTGATTCATGTGACCACGAAGATATGCCAGAGTACATGATCCTGGTGGTGTTTCCTGGCTAGGTAACTCTCGGAGTGCGGCACGGGCAATGGTGTCTGCCTCTTCGTTCCCTTGTATCCCTGCGTGCCCTGGCACCCATTTCACTGATATTTTTGCCTTATTGGATGACGCACGGAATTTGCGTACATCTTCAAGGCTAGTTGAGGATGAGCCCGTCGTTAGAGCGCTTACAGCCTGCTGGCTGTCTAGAAACAAGTGGATTTGCTGCGACCCTCCTACTTTCCTAGATTTTCCGTTATCCAAGAACTCCAGTGCGGCTTCTAGAGCCTTCCTTGCTCCTATTATCTCTGCATCCAGCACCTCTCCCCCGTGCTTGATGCCACTTCCTTTGCCTATGTCTTTCCCATCCTTTTTCAGAACGAAACCCCAGGCAGAGCGTCCGTGTCCTTCCGATGAACCATCTGAGTATGCGCAGATGTCCGTTCCTGTCACGTTATTGATCCATCCAACGCAGTCATTGCGTTCCGTCAGCCTTGAGCCTAACTTTTTAGGGTAGACTACCGGCGCCAGGGCCTCGGGGGCCTCTGCTTCCGGGAGCTCTCGATAAGCACGCTGTAACCGTGACATTTGGATCTCTGGTCTGGCAGAGAGTTTGGCGGTCTTTTTGTACTTTCGAGTGCCGACATTCGGGCACACGGAAGCGCGGATCCTCAACGGGTGTCTATCATCAAGGGTCTTAAGCCTTGCCGAAAGTCGGAGTCGGTTTCCCTCAAGTATGACCTTTGCCGGCGGGATTCCTCCTTCTCTGTGAACGGCTACGTTTGGCGTTGTCCTCATCACTGGCAGTGCAGCCCGCAATCCCACCAGGTTAGCTTTGTCAATCATGCTGCAGAGGTTAGAGGTAGATGACGTGACCATTCCTCGTGTGGTTGGGCGTTTGGACCCTGGCCACCAGACATCAGATCCAAAAGTTGCTAGAGAGACAATGCACATGTCTACTGCGCCGACTAACGGCCCGGGGGCTGCTCCCCGAGAGGTAGAGTTGAAGCGGCGCATATGCTGTGCAGCTTTCATCGCTTTGCCGCACCAGGTGGTTACGTGGTGTTTGAAATTGAGTCGCGGATCCAAATGTACGCCAAGCCAGCGAATGTGATCAGCAGGCTCGATGAGATTTCCATTTACGTGATCCCCAACTGCTTCTTCTCGGCGTCGTCCTGGGAATTGGATGACTTCAGACTTTTGCGTTTCGAAGGCAACAGCATTTTTCCCTGCCCACTCGAGAAGATGGTCTACCTCTCTTTGTGCAGCGCCGGCAGATTCAGCAACTGTGCGTCCAAACCCCAGAATTCCAATATCGTCGGCGTAGCTAAACCTCGATCCTGGGTTGCCTCTTTGCATCGGCTCCGCCATGTACAGAAGGAATAGTAATGGCGAAATTGGTGATCCCTGGGGGACTCCGCAGACCAGCTCTTTCTGTGTGGTGACTCCACCGGAGAAACGCACTTGTACCTTCCGATGTGTGAGGAATGAAGTCGTCCATTGGAGGATCGAGTCTGCCATCCCTGGGCTTGCATGCGTCTAACCAAGCGATTGTGGAGCACTGCATCGAACGCTCCTTGGACGTCTAAGGTCACGAATGTCGAGGCCCATCCCTGGGAGCGTGCTTCTTCGACGTCGTGGACTACGCAGGAGACCAGATCCGTTGCAGATCGCTTTGGGAGCGCGCCGAATTGTTGGTGGCCCACCACATCGTAAATGATTGCGAGGTGTGCCATTCGCTTGGCCAGGAGTCTTTCTAATCCTTTGCCTAGGCACGAGAGTAGAGCGATTGGTCTCCAACCTTTGATTGAAGTTGGATCCCGATTTGGCTTTTCCAATAGTACCACTTCTGCAAGTTTGAAGCAAGATGGATGCGTGCCGAGCCGTATGCAAGCTATAAAGAGCTGCGTAACACACGGTCCGATTGTCTTCCAGCAGGCCTCAAGAAGTTCAACTGTGACTCCATCTGCTCCTGGTGCTGCCTTAGTACAGCCAATAGTACAAGTTCGCACCTCGTTGTCCGATATGTCGTCTTCCCAGGGTATCCGGTTATTACTGGGAGCAGTGCACGTAGGAAGATCGTCCGATGCTTGGTGACGTGTAAGAAGAGCATCACGGAGAACTGTGGCTCGCTCATACGGGTCGGTGATAACGGAACCGTTATAGTTGAGCGGCGGAGGTCTGACCTGTCTATGGTTGGCCGAGCGCATCAGCTTGAATATGTCTGCCGGAGATGTCATCTCTTCGACTTGGCGTGTCTGGTGCTCCTTCTTGGCGGCTGTGATAGTCTCACGTAACTTCTTCGCACAGATAGCCCGCTGTGAGAGTGATGTTGAGGCTCGGTATTCGGCGTGTGCGGATTTGCACCTAGGAGTCCACCATGGTGCAGATTTTCCGCTTTCCTTTCTGACCCGGGTTCCAGTTGCTTTAATGGCCTCCGTGAGATGGAAGCATATCTCCTGAGCGTATGCATCCACTTTCTCTATTGTACTCAAATCTGAGGGCGGATGTACCCATTTTGCAATGGCCCGCGCAAACTTTGGCAGATTTCCCTTGGGTACCTTGATCTTTGCTGGAGCCTTGTCACTTGTAACATTTGCTGCAGGTACGATTCCGCGGATCGGAAGATGGTCGCTGGTCATACACTCCTCCCGATCGACCCAAGCGCGGGCTCCAGATATGTTCGTCCAGGCGAGATCCAGAGTATTGCCAGCTTTATGGGTCGGCTCTCCAATTATAAGGCAAGAGAGATTGTGGTTTTCTGCCCACCTCTCTATCTCATCACCCTGTCCATACGGCCGAGTTACTCCTGGCTGCCAGGCAGCATGCACTGAGTTGAAGTCCCCGGCTGCAATGGATTTCGCAGAAGGTTTCCAGTCGTAAAGCGGGCGAGCAGCAGTCGAGTCTTTAGGGGCCTTATAAACGTTGAGAAAAGTGATTCCATTGACCTTTACCCAGCAGTAATCACCAGTAGGTGTGGAACTAGGAAATAATTGTTCCGCTAAAATTACATTTTTGGACTTTCGAGTGTATGTCACAGCCCTCGGTCTGACATCTACACCTCCGTGCGGTATATGACAGATATACCCTGGGTGTGATATGGTTTCTTTTGATCTCAAATTCCATCGCGGTTCTTGAATTAGCACTACATCTACGCCTAGCTCATAAGCTCGAGAAAGCGCAATGTTGTGGGTTGTGCCACCCCTGCCTACGTTTATTGACATAAAACTTAGTGTTGAAGGGGGGCGAGAAGGGGCCCGTAGGGCGCCCTTCACAAAGCTTCTTCAGGGTTCAAGGCCCCAAAGCCCGAACCCTCAGCCATTGCTGTGTCTGTCGAAGATGTGTCCTTACCAACAGCTGGAGAAGCTGGTCGGGTCGCTCTTGCGGCAGCTGTAGCAGCCTCTGCGGCCTTAGTTGCAGCTTTGGCCCTGGCGACGGCCTGATATTCCCGTTGGCCAGCTTGTCGGATCGTCACAAGTTGGTCCTTAGTGGCTGGGCCAGACCTGTTGGGACGCGCCAGGCAGTCTCGACTGCCAGATTGGTGGGGCCCTCCGCAGTTTCGGCACTTGGTTGGAGCTTTACACTCGAAGGCTGAATGCATGGTGGATCCACAGTTCCAGCAGGCGGGTGCACGAGAGCATCCGCGGGTGGCGTGGAAACCGAGACATCGCCTACACTGCTGTATGGGAGGGCGGTTTCGTTGGATTGTAGCGACTCCTGAGTCGTCGAAGAGCCTGAAGCCCGGCTTTGGGCTAGCTTCTTTTGGGAAGAGAGCCGCCCAGGATCTGTAGGGGGCCCCGAGCTTGGTTATACCGTGAATTCTTACTCGGTCTGGAGTGTAGTTAGTTACCCTGAAGATCTCTGCGGCAACCATTTCGGGAGTGACTTCGATTCGTCCTTCTAGGCCGAACACGGCGACTGGAACCGTAGCAATCCGAAGGGAAACTAGATCACTTGGTGGTTCTAGTTTTGCCTCTACTTGCGTAAAGGTGCTGGAGGCCTCCAGCAGTCGAGTTTTTGCATCCGGGTTTTTGGCACGGATGGCAAAGCCAGTGGGAACGCGTTGCACCTGGTCGACATCGGACGGGGCACATTGCGTATGTTTAGCCACGGCTTCGCGAACGCCAGCCGGAGAGAGCTGTCTCCACTCGTGGTTTGCATCGAGACGCAGGAAGAGTCGGTCATCTTTCGATGCTGTTGTTGCTGCTGGTTTCTTCTCCGGTTTCCTCGTAGATGGAATAGCCGAAACCGAGGTGATGTTTGCAGGAGCCTGTGCTCCTGACTTTTGGTGTCCTGCTCTGGTGACAGTGGCCCAGGTGCTTCTGGGCTGAAGAGGTGCAGTAGCCTTTGTAATACTCCGGGGAACGGCTACTGGGATGACGGTCGCAGGGGGAGTCGCGACATTTGGTCGTTGGGGTAGGACTGGCGGAGCGGTGTTTGGCCCGGCCGCCACGAATTGCGCGATTGCTGCCCTTAGGTAGACCTTTATGGAGTCTACAAAATTTTTGTCTTCACCGGTGGAGAGCGGTTGAAGAGCTGCCTCGACACCGCTAATAGCTGTCGAGCATATTGTGAATAGCGCGGCTTTTTTTCTTGCCCTGCGCTCCTCCGCTTCGATCGCTGCAAGCAATTCTGGAGGGTATGTATTTTTTCCGCCTGCTGCTTCTAGTGCTGGAGGCTGCGGGGCCAGTGGAGGGTTTTCGGCTCCTGCTGCCTTAGTGGATTGTATTTCAGCCATTTTCGCGGGCCTCACTTCTGCAGGACGCGGTAGTGCTGGAACCGTGATGCGCTTCTCGGGTGCGACGACGGTTTTTCTGGGGGATCCGGTGGGATCCAAGACTTGTTCTGCGTCTTCTGGGCTGGAGGATGCCCAAACTGAATCGGCGAGGGTTTTTAACTTCTCGACTTCTGCGTCCACCATCTCTACCTCGGGGACATCGTTCTCCTTCGCTTGGAGCGCAGCCGCAATAGTGTTCATGTTTTGAAGATTTGACTCGAGTCCTCGCCTTGATAGCATGTTCTTTGCGTGGTTTTGAATGGCGGTATGCCATTGATAAGGTTTGTTGGCGCGATCTTTGGTGATGCCGCTGATCGCGTTTTGGTGCGTTTTACGCGTCGGAGGCATTTTAAAATGCCGCCGATGGCAAACAATTGCGATTCGATTCCTTCGTCAGAGGGTGAGATGGATAACAGGGTGGGAATGGGCAAATTGGGGGCTTCTCGAATTGTTTGGATGAAGGGTTTGGTTGTTGAGTTTTGTATTATTTCTATGTTGGGATACACTTCGTCGATCCTACGAGGCTCAAAAATAAATATTCCCAACCGACTAGTGTTTGGCGAACAGAGTGAGCGTTTATTGTCCTGAAAAAGTCTATAACTCTGTAAGGACATGTACAGTGCCTTTGGGAGCAGAAGGATAATCTTGAAACTAGGTTGTTTAAGGGATCAGACCTATAGGCGCAGCTGAGCTAGCTCGTAATAGGTTAGTATGTCTCTCCTCATTACCCCGTTCGCCATGAAGTATGGTCCAATCGTCTTGTTCGAACAACCGCTTAGAGGGACAAATTTCCAACTACAGTTTTGACTGCACAACCTGTCATCAACACCGCTATCAATTCATCCGCTATTCCGGCAAACAATTTCTCTCGACAGGACAAGACTGAACACCTATACGCGGTGTCCTCTACGAACCTGGGAGTAAAATAGTCTCCCAGAGCCAAGTTCAGTCAAATTTCGCAATATCAAAGAAGTTGGCCCACTAGACATAAATTCATATTACTCCTCCACGTCGTTTTTTCACTCCCAACGAGTTTGACACCTACCTAAGTCTCATTTAGCCTACAAGTACGACCAAGTACATCCTCATCCCAATGACCACACCTCTCTTCCACCTTCTCTGGCCTCAGTTGACCACCAAATTCACGCCCACGTTGATATTTACACCCGACAGAGGGAGTAAAAAGTGGCGCAAAAATCCGGGAGATGGTTTTTTGGATGGACGTGAGAGGGATCAGGACAAGTTGACAAGATGATGCAAAGGATGGATACAGTCTCGACGGGCCTTATATGCCGAATTTTGGCAAGGAGTTTTTCGAATTGGGCTTTGTGCGCGCCAAGACTTCGCTTGCGAGAGTGCAGCTCACACTATAAAAATAAGCAAACGATGAAAGGTGTTATGGTCTACCTCCTTGCGGTGTTCTCTGGTACAGTCTGAGTAGCCAGGGCACCTACTCCACTTGGGAAGGAGAAATCTCAGACCACATTTCGCGCGGAGAAAAGTTGATGGATGACGGAGGCATGTCTGGATAGCTCAGGGTTTTTGAGACGTTCCCCTGGCTGGGTATTCACGGATGAGGGTTGACTTGGGGTGAAGAAAAAGCCACCATAACTTGGCAGTGGTACTTGCAAATGAAATCTGAGGCATGAGTGCTTTTCCTTTTCGTCGAATCATCTATTCTGTACTTTTCTTTGATATTGTGTCATAGCTAGATAGCTGCATACGCAATTAAAATCTGATGCAAAAAAAGAAAAAGTCTCTCGAAAAGTCTGCTTCAGTAAGTAAAATTCTCAGGCATCTAACTCGCAATCAATGTATTGAAATAAGAGCATAAAGAAGAGCTGGCTTAACATCACAACATATATCCGACGAACTCGGTTTCACAAGAAGGCAAATGCAATTAGCGTGTGCTCGAGAGACTGCGAATCCTAAACCTCGCAAAGGATGCTCACCTAAATTAAGCGCGGAAAAAGTTGATGAGCTTGAGGTTTTCGTCCGGGATTCTCCTGGAAATCGACAGATATGTTATTTGGAACTAGCGATGGGACCCTTCAGCCAGTGGAGGTGCAACGAGCAATGACTTTTAAATGCTCTCAATAAAAGAAGTCACAGAAGATGCATTGCTCGGAAGAACCCTTCGTTAAGTGTGGTTAACATGCACTAAAGATGTGTAACAGTGATATAGGCAAATTGAGGGTACACAAAGTATTAAGATGGAGCAGACTAATACAAAGCATGTAGAACAGTTTCATTTTAGTTGCGAGCCATACGGAGGGCTTCGATGTATACTTTTGCAATACAGGGCTATTATTATTGAAATAGATGTGTACTTCTAGATAATCTCAATTGATTTTTTTAATTTTCAATTTTAAATGAGGACCATGGTACTTTTCATTTAGAGTTGAAAATCATCTCCATAATTTAGACTTTCACGGAATATCATTGGATAGTACCCCTTGCTTGCATAACTAGTCGTGTGACTAGACATGGACCTGCGTGAAGATCATACCAATTAAGGCAATATGTACAGGGATCTAACCCCAGTCATTTTGACAATTGTACTTTTTAAACCCTTAAGAGACTGTATACCTAAGAGCGTCTCTCAACCATCCCGGCTACCCTTCACTCCTCCCTTGATCAATGTCACAGGAAAAACCGAAGATCGTGAAAAGATGCCATAATGTCTTGGTCGAGAGTGACTGTCGCGAAGGAGCCCAGCCTAGCATCCCAAAGTCTTTATGGACGTGGGGTTGTCGAGTAACTCATGTATTTCAGATGCCCTCCTGGCTAATAGATTCGGAGGTATAGATTAGAGTGGACGATATTACAGACGAGTCGATATCTGCTTTTCTTGAGGGCGGAAGGGTCTTTTACTTTGCTTTCGTGGGCTTTTTGTTCGCCCGCCGGTGGGTAGCACATGTTGTGATATAACGAGGGCTTCTCTGACTACCGTTGTAGCGTTTGGTACCGCATTATCTCTCCTCATTCCCAGCATCATTATCGTCATATTTGTCGTCTTGTGTGTTATCGGAAGCGCATCTTTGATGGAGGGGGAGATAACTCAGCTCAAAGTTGACAAGGTGTAGCTCAATCTCGGCTCTGCAGACTCTACAGTGACAGCTGGAGGTTCGAAGGGGACACCACTGACAGGTGTTGAGAAAAGTCCCCCTTTGGCGAACGGAGATTGCTTATACCCTGTGTTAGCTTTTTTTTACTGCTGTTAACAGGAGATCACGTACGGACTATCTATTGGGATTAGAAGGTAACTGGTGCCTGTTTGTGGAAGAGTAATCGAATCGACATCTTTTTGTCCTTCATGATTGTGTAAACTTCCCTCTACCAGCAAGCCCACGAAACAAGAAGTGGGTTGTACTTTTCAACATTGGAAGGTTTTCTTATAGAAGGAAGTCTTTCAAAAGTATATATAGTTGAGATTAATAATAGACACGGTAACGAATGTCTATGATATTATATGACGGCAAGTCTAAGCGAAGTACTTAAGTTATAAAAGATAGCAAGTGAGCCAGTCGTTGACTTATAATTGAGTACCTGACTGTGGAAGAATATAATATTACTATTTGCGAATATACCGATAGTATGTATGCCTCGTGTAGTATACCCTTTCCTATGCCTTCTTCACTGCTTCTTTCTAGCGTTAATGCCCCCTTAGGTCCTCACTTGATTACACATCTCGGAGACCCATTATCCCATCGTTATATTCTCTCAGATAGTAAAACAATGGCCATTTCCTGGTGTGTAGCCGCAGGGGAAAGTCTCAAAAACAGCAGGTCGCGAGACTCTGCTATCACTAACAACTGGACTAAATCCCAAGATATAGCTACCCTTTTGAAGCGTCATAAGAGACCAGCCAGCAGAGCATAGTAGACCTGTATATAAGTACTGATATCTTTTTCTCTCTTCCTCGATTGCATCAAACTCTATATCTGATTCGTTCTACAGGATAAACCGAAGGTTATAAAAAGATGTAAGAGAAAGCTTGGTCGAGTATAATTGTCTTGAAAAATTTTACTCCAGCGCTCAAAAGTCGTTACGGATATGGGATTGTCTAGTAACTCATGTACCTCTGATGCTTTCCTGGCTAGTTGATTTGGAGGTTAGAGATAGAAGAGACAACTTCATTGACAAGTTGAAATATACTTTTGTTGTGGGTGTAAGGGTCCTTTACTTTCTTTCATTGGCTTTTTATCTACCCGCCGGTGGGTAGCACATGTTGTGATATGGCGAGGGCTTCTCTAACGCTGTAGCGTATGGTACCGCAATAACTCTCCTTTTTCCCAAGATCATTGTAGTACTTTGAATTGTTGGAAGCGTAAACTTTAGGGAGAGGAAAATTACTTACCTCAAAGTTGAAAGGGTATCCGCTCGGCTCTGCAAACTCTTTGGTGGACGCCGACTGTTTGTAGGAGACACCAATTACAGGACATCAAGCCTTATTGGTCTTGCAATGAATAGCGTGCATGTGATGTTTGTGCGCCAAATGTTGTAGGCAATGTAGCGTCTTGCTAGTTAGCTGTAACCAGTCACGTCATTCTCTTCACAAGTGTATTCACGCTATACATTTACAATATCAACACCACAAAATCACTTTCTTCGTTATTTTAAACACGTTGATCCAAAGAAATATTTCCGTTTATGGCGTCTCAATAAAATATATTAAACAATGTTTACCACCAGAAATTTATTTTCACTTGTTTCATGCCCACATCAAGACACCTGTGTCCTTCCAAGGTGCATTTTTAAGCATTCAGCTCAATTAACCCCAGTCGTTGAAAGTCTTATCAACACAGAAGCTCTAGATACTACTACTGATTCCTTACCAAATATACAGAATGTAAAAAGAAACATCGCAGAAAAAAGAAGCTTTGAACCGAAACCTCCAGCCCCACCTAGTGTTGCATCTAAAAAGCGCATTCTAGTAACTGCTGAACAAAAATCGACACCACCAGTGAGGAGAAAGACAGAAGCTGGGAGTGTAGCTATAGTTAAGAAAACTCCTGCACCAGTATCACCTCCAACTTCAGCTCAACCACATAAAAATGAGGCTAAGCCTCCTGTCGAGAAATGTCTTAAATTAGAGGCCTTAAATCCTCGGGCCCTCAAATACAAAGCACCAGCATCGCATGACATGCGTTACCGTCTTCTACGAGCTCTCTACGACCAATTTTCACGTCTCAACTCTGAGGTTGCCAACGACAAAGAAACCTCGAATTTAGGATTAGTTCTCTCTGAACAAGCCCTCATAAAAAGAGCGCTAGATATTGAAGAAGAATCGTCTAGTTCCCCATCTGTTTACTCAAATTTAGTAAAAAATAAAATTTTAGTTTACAAGCGAATGAGCCTCAAGCAATGGACGGAAGAGCTAGTTCAAGATATTGCACGGTCAAAAACTGTGGAAAAGATGCAATCGAATCAGGTGGGAGGGTCTAAAGGTATTAAGGCCCTACAGCCTATTGAGACTGGATTTAGTCTTAAAGAAGAACTGGAATTACTTCCACAGCTCTACACTCTTGTGACTGATCTTTCTAAACACGGTTATGTTACAGCTTGTCCGACCGACGAAGAGATTGAATCTGCCCGAAAGGGTATTGAAGCTGCAAAGGGCTGGGAAGTTTGTGACCGATGTAAAACTCGGTTTGAAGTTTTTCCTGGGCGCAGAGAGGAAGATGGTGCTCTAACTTCTGGAGGTCAGTGTACTTATCACTTCGGGAAGCCTTACACCCCTGAAAAATCCACATCAAATCCCAAAGCAAAACGTGATAGGAAATATCGCTGCTGCGAAGAATCCTTGGGTGATTCACCTGGATGCACCACAGCACCATGTCATGTCTTTAAGATATCAGAAGTTAAGCGACTAGCCACTATTCTGAACTTTAAGACTACACCAAGTAACCCTACTTTAACTTCAAAAATCCCAGTGTGTTTAGACGGAGAGATGGGGTATACAGTACACGGACTTGAGCTTATTCGCCTGACTGCAACATCTTGGCTCGATGGCAGCGAGTTATTCGACGTACTTGTACGCCCTTTCGGACCAGTACTTGATTTAAACTCCCGATATTCAGGTGTCTATCCCGAAGATATGGCTAATGCACCTCCATGGACATCAAAAACGCCTACTAATAGTCCAAGATTACACATTGTCCCATCACCCGCCGAGGCTCGGTCCTTACTCTTCTCTTTCCTTGCTCCGACAACACCCCTAATCGGGCATGGTCTAGAAAATGACCTCAACGCAATCCGTGTGATTCACCCTACATTGATCGATACCGCACTTCTTTTCCCACATAAAGCAGGACTGCCTTATCGAAACAGCCTCAAAGTTCTGACAAAAACCCTTCTGAGCCGCCAAATTCAAGGAACAAGTCAATCTGAAAGGGCCGGGCACGACAGCAAAGAAGATGCAAATGCCGCCGGCGACCTCGTCAAGTATGCGCTCAAAATTAAAGGGGATAAGTTGAAAAAGTCTCAAGAGGCAAAATCAACTGGGTGATCGAGCACTATTATAGTGATGTGATACGTGTGGCTCTAAATACAGCCTAGCGAAGTCTCACCCAAATTTCTCCCCGTGGTCCATTGGCTTGCTCCTATCCATGCCACTCGTCCTAGGATGTTCCTACGCGCCCCATAATGCGACGAAATACTCAGGAAGCGTGTCCAGCTCAATCAGAATCGGGTCATTGCTCCTGAGGAAAGAGGATAACATGTCAAATAATCACGACATGAAAGTAAATTGTACTACGTCTAACCGAACCCTCAACAAGCTAGTACAGGAATACTTGAGGACCGCCAATGGCGATGGAATATGTGATGTGTGTAATGTGCGATGTCACTCTAATTTCCCCTAGAACTATAATCCAAACCTCCTGTCCATAAATCCTTCACGTCGGCAATCACTCGAGTGTACTCGTTTCTACTTCAGTGATATAATTCATACAAAACCTACGTTAGGAAGGCTTGACTACTCAACGCGTCTCAACCATCTCACCTAAAAATTTCGATTATTTTGTCGCTAGAAGAACGAATGAATGGTTTGAATGGTTATGAATATATTTTAAAACAAAGTAATAAATGACGCTACCATCAGGTCTGTCACGAGCATTCTCACACACTTTGAATTTCAAAAGGCTATCACAAGACCAGAAATTCTGGAAGAAAGTAGAGAATCTCAATTTATTAGGGAGGTATGTCATGGTTCATCAAGCGAAAAATTAAATTCTATACCCCATTAGGGCTGACGAAGAGAAGCTCGAGCATACTCTATCATGCGTTTCGTTTCGCCTCAGGCTTGCCATTGTAACTAAAGATTACTTGACGATGAGAAATTCGATGATTCTTTCCTGATTTGCAATAATCTAATTACTCGTTGTGCCACCCAAAACCGTGCGAAATTTCCAATAACCCTTAAGATATGTGGCAAATATAATACTATAGAAACACTGTCCAGGGCCATTTATGTATAATGTTTGATAGAATTTTGATTAGATAAAATAGTAAATTAGATGAATCGGCTTCAGTTCACCAATTTCCTTCTGGCGTGAACAAGGTTGATTCATCGCAGGTGCCTGGGAAGATTTGCCTAGGACTTCGAAGCCGTATTCGATAGGCTTGGTCTCACTATTATTCCTAGTATTGTATGGGTTAGGTTTCGTGTGAGTTGGTCTTAGCCTCCATATAATGCTGGTTAATTTGGGAATGTTGTACTGTGGCTATCTGTAAACAGGGAATTACTGATACGGGGTTGGCATCTTGCTAGTGTTGACCCTGAAATTTTCTTCTGAACGTGAAGAGCCTTGTATCATTTCTCCGGGGTCTTTGATAACCAGAAACCTTTCTTATTCCATATACTTGTGTCTTGGAAAGGCAGACTCCCTATGATTTGCGGTCAAAGTGTATTAACACAATGATATAAATGTAACGTCTAAATTCAAATCGGTAATTTTGAGAAAATATGGAGTACCGTAATGGAGCAACGAGATGGTGTTTAGGCCTTGTGGCTGAGGAAAACCATAGCTTCATTGTAATTTGCATAAGCCTATTTTGCGAAATTCTTATTTAAGCGTCTTGCCAACGAGCATAAAAGGCCATTAAATTAATGATATGCTTTTTCGCATATTGGGCGCGTTGAGCCGTTCTGTTGTTGCATTTCCCTATAAACTCATATTAATTTGTATAAATATTTCCTATTCCTTTTTTTTGTGCTTTGCTTTGTCGGTCGTGTTATCGTCGGGTTGAGTTTCAGAACGCATTTTCCTTTCGGAGGCAGCTGTGGGAGTGCTAGCTACTTTCTTTAAAGCAGGAATACTATTTCCTCTGAGACAACTGAGCTTTGAGGATCTTGCGTTTTGAAGCTTTCTTTTTTTGCTCCTGCTAGATTGAGAATCTTGAATAGAGTTTTCGGCAGCATGCTTGTTTGTGGATGATGATTTGCTGACCTCATTCGAAATGCTGGAGTCGCAGGATTGACGGCGAGTTTTGGAGGAGATTAGAGTTGGTGTTGATACAGGGGTTGATCTACCGATGGCAGGTGAAGCCCGGGGTTCTTCAATGAAAATCTTAGTATCAACCCTTCTAGAAAGCTCTTTCACTAGATCAGAACGCTTAGAGACTAAGCTTCTATCAACTTGAGCGATGACGAGCTCTTCGAGCTCTTTCTTCTGGTCCTGAAGGTCTTTTTGCATCTGAGCCTCAAGTATATCTTTTAATGCAGCGATGTCATCTTCGATTTTTGCGAAGAGTGCAGTTTCATTCTCAAGTAGGGTCTCAGAAACACGAGTTTTAATCCGGGTTTCAAGGCTGGCTTCTAGTGATGCGTCTAGTGTTGAGGTCTTTGATAACTTGTTTAGCTGAGGTGCTATTATTTTTTTGCTGAATTCTTCAATTCCCCTTTCAACTAGACCTTTAACTTGATAGAAAAGCTCGTTCTTGTGATTGTTGAGATCCGACGAGTCTACAAGACTGTCTAGCCTAGTTGTGAGCTTTTCGGAAATATATCTTCGGTCCTCATCTGTAGCAGAAGCTAACTTCATGATATTTGAGTTTGCATTCAGAACATCGGCCCAAATTTTTTCAACTTCCAAGTTTAAATGTTTTATCGCATTGAGATTTGAGAGAGCAGATTGACCGTCAATAGCCTCTTGGTTTCCAAGACTATCCAATCTAGATTCGATTTCACGTAACTTCACTCCATGAGATACGTATAGCTGTTCTACATTTTGGATATGAGGGTATGTTTCTGAAAGTCGACCCAGAATTGCTTGAGCTAGGTGACCAGTTGAGATATTATTTACACGTGCAGTTAAATTCCCCAGAGAATGATTGGTCGCGGCAAAAAGCTCGCAAAGTTCTTTTATCTTTTTAGAGGGATCTTCAAGAAATTTCATAATTTTAGTCTCCACGAATTTTTCAGAACTCGCGTCTAGAATGCCAGCCAGTGGCATCTCAGGGGATCTTTCTTGCAAGATTGTCAGTTTTGCTTGAACCGTAGTTAGTGTTTTTTGCAGCTCTTCTGTAGTTGTACGCACACTCGAAAGCTCGTCATGTTTTACCTGGACGCTAGCATTTGTTGCCATCAACTTGGATATTGATTCCATCTTTTCTTCCATGGCCATAATGTCAGACCTATTCAGTGACTGTGATTCTATTTCCACAGAAGCTTTGTTCTCAAGAACCTTTAAGCGGTTTGGAATATCTTGACCTGCAAGTGTAGAAATCTGCTTGGACAGCTGATTTGTAATCTGATTTAATATCTGATTTGAAATTTGGTTTAGTAATGATTTTGGTACCTTTTCTTTTTCCAAAGTCTCTATCTTAGACGATAGTGTTGAATAGGATGCTGTGTTTGGAAGTAAATCTATGCGATCAACTGTATCTTTGAGCGCTGCAGAAATTTTATCAACCTCCGAGGCTTTCGAGCTGGAATCAATTTTTTCTTGAAGGTTATTAATACTGGTTTTGAAAGATTGAATAGGTTCAATTTTATCTTCGATTTGCTCAACTTTCCCTTGAAATTTTTGATCTATTTGTACCAAACGCTTCTCAAGAGTGCTACAATTTTTTACAGCACCGTCGGCGATCTTATTGTAGGCTTTGATTTCCTTACGAGAAGTAGTTGTATCCTGCTTCAATACTGATATTTCATTGTTCAAGGTGCGGAGCTGAGCTTTAACTTCTGTAAGTTCTTTTTGCCTCGCTAAGTCAGATTTGATGATCTCCAGCATCTTTTCACTTTGCTGTGCGATTTGTTTTTCCATAAATGATTCCTTTGAAGTGCGCTCGTTTGAAATTTGACTGAGTTCTCGCTGTAATTCGAGAAACTGCTGTTGTACATTGGCAATAGATTTCTCGGATCTTTCGAATAACATTATTTCTTCACTATCTTTACTGTCTTTAATGCTAGGCGCTGTGGCCGCAGGAATCAAAACAGGAATTAACTGTTTTGCCAACTTTCTCAACATGCTATCTCTTTGGACTAATCTTTCGTCAATCTGATCAACTATTTCTTTTGCCCTTTCAACTTCATTCTGGAGAGTAATTTTGAGATTTGGGAACTTTGAATGATGGCAGATATTTTTGTTATATCTCTCCTTGCAGAGGTCAAGCCTAAGAGTTGCCTTATTGTTTTCGGCCTTCAGACAGGAGACATCGGTTATGGATTCCAGGAACTGGCTAATTAACTCTTCACAGTTTTTGGTTGTTTCATTGGGCCAGGATATAGACGCATTTACGTCTGGCATGGGAGTGTCGGAAGATCCCGTTGTGACGGCACCAGACGGCAGTTCTTGGTGATGCGAGGCGTCTTGGCCATTCTTAGGTGGCGTTGTTTGTTTACGAGCAGGGCCTTTCATGGTGTTAGTGTCTTCCTCGCAAAAAAAAGTTTTGTGAAGGATCGAAGGCGGTGTCTTGAAGTTCAACACCCATTTAGCTCAATGATCGCTTTACTCACGCGGTGGTAATTGGAGATTTGGCGGGCGGAAGTTGCTGCTACCACCACTTTGTTCAAACTCATAATCATAGTCATCATATTCCGGATAGTGTCGGGATTGGGAAGGCCTGTCCCTAAATCGTTCCCGTCCTGTCTGTGGTTGATAACTATTCCTCGGTTGAGGGCCATGTGAATTTGAGCCAGGCGGCGCATTATTTCGGGGGGGAGGCGAATATCTCGCTGAAGAACGCGCTGTCATATCTTTCCTGTTAGCGTGGATGAGATGGGAAGACATCTATTGCAGCTTTACAGTACACGTTGACCATTGCCTCTAGCCCTACTGTGGGAACCGAACAAGCTAGTTAGTCGTAAAAATAAGGGAGCTAGCAGACAGCGAGGCAGGTTACCGAAAACGCGTATATATCACGTGATACGTTTTAAGGCATGTAGTTTCAACAGCCACTGTTGAAACACATTCCTCGTAAGTCTATCAACATTTACTACTCCAGGATTGACATTCCTTGCAATTCACGGAGGTTATAGTAAAAAATTTGTTACATTTCTCCGGCATATGGCATGGAAGTTCTACTTCCTGGCAAGTCTGAACCAAGCTCTTATTTCATATCGGGGCTTGATGTGTCGGGGATCGACAGGTCGTTGTGGCAACGTATCCACCACGGTCTATATGACAGGCGGATTATTTCAGTGAAGACCGTGCAAGCCTTCCCAAGTATGCATATCATTGCATAGATTAGTTCAAATTGTAAGAAGCGCCCCACAGTGATTAGATCATGCTAATCTCTGAACACTCAAGTTTACCTGCGTGAACAAGCTACAGATTATGTGTAAATATAATTCATGAATTTAAAAAAGCCTTATATGCACTAGTTTAGTTAAGCATGGTGAGTACACCCAACTGCCCATATTCAAAACCTCGATCTCAAAATAGTCGTCTACAGCTATCGATACAAGTCTTTGGTTGACACAAGACGAAAAGAGACTCAATACTAACGAAAACTTTTATTTATAAGTTAGTTCTTTGCCAATGTGCTCAACAACAATAGAAATACCGGTCCTTGACTCCTAGGAGATGTAGAGCATAGCTTAGGACCTAAAATCAGTAAAAAAATAAGAGAAATACTAGGGCTGATCCAAGAACAAATTCCTTAAGTTCGAACATGAGAAAACTGTATTACTCTATCCAGAGAGCTCACATCAATCAAATACCTGCCTCCTAAGGATAGAAAACTACGTCGCTCGCTTCTGCGTCGGTCGTTAGGGAGATTTTCTACAAGCTACCGGCATGCGTACAAAGGAAAGGCAAGCCATATTCCATGACCCTACAACAGTACTAGATTATACTATTGTGATTCCCAGCGTTGAATTCCGAATTTGATGATCGGAAAACTTGCCGAAGTAGAGGCCAACTTCACTGGTATACACTAAAATAAAGACCTATCTTCTGCGTGAATAAATTATCTACCTATAGAGGATAATTTGCCAGCTTTGAGGACGTGTTGTATTTAGATAATTGTATACTAAAAGGTCTGACTTCTACTGAGCATTAGTGGTATACAAAAGTCCGTGTAAAATCAATATCACCTGGTTATCTTGACTGATACTCGCCAACCATATCAGGACGACTGAGAACAACACCTAACGCCGTAATACATAGAGAAGGAGGAATAACAGCCGAGAAAATCATAATAGAAGGAAACTGACTTCGCCTCTCTGCCGGGGTGCAAACACCTGATGGCTGCCATCCGCTCATGATCCGTGTTGCGGTTTGCCCAAATGTTTTTCCGCGGAAATATGAGAAGAACAATTAAAAATTTGCGCGTCTTGTAATTCAAATGTCACGGGCTCAGCGTGCTAACAGACAGCCACCACAATTAGAGATCGCAGAACCTCTTACCTCACCATTTTACCAATCGCGGCCAGGTTCGAAGGCTGGTTCGAGAAAAAAACGAAATAGAAGCCTGTAAACGTTGTGGTGGAAGTTGTGTAATGGTTCTTAAAGGAAACTCACTCAAAGAATATAGGCACAACTTTAAATTACTTCGTATTTAATAAATCAAATAAATTATTCACGTAATGTCTTTAATATTGTTGTATTATTCAAAGAACATATATTACATAAAGTATCTAATATTTCCTCAAATTACCTGTCTTTACCGCTAACCTCATCATAGACTAGTGCGTCCGTGTGCTAAGTTATTTCCAATCAACCTTGCTGATCATTGCCCTCAATTGTGTAGTTCCAGATTAAGCAACTGGTGCGAAATTACAACACGTTGGATCACCACTGTGCCAAAGAGAACGAAGGCTGAGCACCTGTCAGTGGTGTCCTCCACGAACCTGGGAGTTAAATATTCTCCCAGAGTCGAGATTCGGTCACGAAGAGGGGTGGGATGAATTTATTTGACGGATTTTCGACTTAAAGGAGTTGCACTCAATATCTTGGTCGAAAAATCAGTCGGCAGAGATGTCACAGCCGCAAGAAAGTCGAATAAAAACTCATCACCACTAACATACGATTCACGAATGGGCCTAGGTCTGTCTGGGGGTCGTATTCAAACATCCGACATCTCTCAAACTCCTTTTATATTTGCGACGAAGCATTTCTCAGTCGATCATATACCTGCGACCCACTTCTATGATCGTCCGATCACCTACCTACACACGCCCTAATAAGGAAAGTCATGATGGAAATGGGACGTGTACAAAGGATGAAGAAGGGGAAAGATACACCGAGGGGATTACACAAATCCCCAATGACGAAAACAACCCAACGTCACGATATGAAGGTGCAAGGCTAGAGCAACGATGAGATCTTGGACGGCATTTATATTTCAGAGCCAATGAGGATATCAAGGGCTCGGGCGCGTGGTGGCCGAGGCTGAAGAGGAAATCGCGCTACGGTGTGTATACAGCAGGTTTCTGGACGGTTAGGCTTGGTATGATTCAACACATAGGTGAAGTCTGAGGTGGTCCGGTCATCAAAGTGGGACGAGGTTTATCTGTACTTCACGGTAGTTAACCTGATCCAGCCCAACCCCACACGTGCTTAAGCTCCAATAGGAGTGCAACGGTACTCATGTAACCTAGCACATTAATGAACAAACCAAAATAAAAACCACTGTGCCAAAGTCACAAATTTGTGCTTACTCGGACGGATCATCGGAAGGAAACTGACGCTCAGCTCGGGGGTTCGTCTTAAAGCTGGATGGGAAATCTTTCCTAAAAGAAAGTGGCATAAAGCACGGTGGAGAGGCTCTAGATTCAGAGATCACGGGGGCACAGGGGCACAGGAAGCTCTTAAAGCAGCACTGAGTCACCTGAGACGGAAGTAAGAGCAACCGAAAGGAGTGACGCAGTGCATTAATGTGCTGGTGGATAGTCGTCAAGTAATAAATGCACTGAGCACGGGCAGGTCCTTGACCAGCCACTAGGAATTACGAAAATTTTACGAACTATGTAGGCTAGCTCAGGTAAGAATAAAGTGGGTACCAGGGCACTCAGAATTAGATGGAATTGAGGAAGCAGACTCAGCGGCCAGATCCGGCCTTCGGACATTTTCCAGTGTAGGAACTCAGCCATCAACCGTTACGACGGCACTTCCAAATCAAAAATTGCATCGCCAACGATAGGCTTTGCTAGACAATTGGCGGAATGAAACTTGCTCACCACGGTATCGTGAGCTGGATCTGCTCATGCGCCGTCGCAAACCACCGGCGCTGTGGCTTTCTAGACAATTATTACAAAATCTCATTGCAGCCCGTACGGGCCACGGCAATTTCGCGGCGCACCATTGTCGCTTCAACAGTCCACACACTTTCATAGAGTGCACCTGTGGGGAGGAAACCTCCCCTACGCACTCCATACATTATCAACTCAGCGCAAACATCACGCATCGAATCAGAGGGTTATTGCCATACAGTGTCCTCCTACACAAGCTACTCGGGCCTAAGTGCTTCGAGAGCTTCAAACAATTTGCGCAGTATACCAATTGTTTTGGGTATTCTCTTGTGCACCCATCTCCTACTCTCAATGGAGATCGAATATAATTTGTCAGGAGATTAAACCTGACTAGACGGGAATCAAGGCGACAAGTATTGGTACCCATTCTAATTTCTTTGCAATGTGTAGTTCTGTCAGTTTTGGGGGATAGAGTTGATGCGGCGCCTAGTTTTAACCGATTACAGGTTTTTTAGTGGTTCATGCGGTGGAATCGAGCTGGATGTGACTTACATATAGTCCTGGCTGTGAACACTGGTCCTGTACTCATAGTGGACTTATAGCTTTAGCTTAGGACATTCATAAAACAACAACAACAACAGCAGGACGACTGAAGAATTTATATGTTCGGAAAGCAAATTTGTGTGCATTTATCTAGCCTAACAAGGTCTTCAGTGTCTGGCATGTAAGACAATACGTTTCAGCATCGTAAATTCAAACAGAATGCGCCTTATTCTAAATCATCGCTATGAAACATGCTGCTCTACGAGAAATAGACCACCACTCTCTGTGATTATCTATTACAGGGAAGTGTTATAACTTTTGGTTATATAACTTTGCCTTTATCATCTGGTATATGAGTGCTATGAAGAATTTGGTCAAAATATCTTGGATTCAAACAAATGACCTCCTATATCATGCAGAATACTTATTATAGCTTTCGAGACTCTACCTAGGAGACCAACTAAAATGGTGTAATACGATGTCATCTATAATTGACTGTATATCTAGCAACGCTTGTGTTCTGAAAACGAACTGTGCCGCACACTATTCTCTTCAATATTGGAAGCTCTATCTCAGTATCTCTCCAGCTCTTCTAAGACTTTAACAATCTTTACAACCATTCTGTCTCTCTAACCGAAGAATTTTTATAACACTGTCAAAAATTTATGTCATCGCATTTGTGCGTCGCGATCAGGAAGAATCCCCATATAATCATACTGAAGTCAGCTTATATTGAGGAAATGAGAACTGGAGACTAAGAAGCCAAGGATCGACATTGAAAAAACGGTAACCAGCTCTTAACTTTTAGAATTAATGGAGGTTTTTCTGGGGTCGGCCTAGTTTTGCATCTACATCTGAACGCGTCGAAGAAAACAGTTTGGTCAACATACATGGGGACGCAGGATTACTTTAGGAGAGAACTTCGATCTATACAGGGCCCTAGTGTCAAGGGATAAATGATCGTGGTCACAAACCGTAAGATGAAACGACTTACCACGGATCAAAAAAGAGTTTCAAGGTGGAGAGGACCTATATTCAACCTGTTTTTGCAGGAGAAACAGGGGTCTGAGTGCTTTTGTTGATGATTACGCCTCTAAGCTATTGCTTCGTTCTCTCACACCTAGCTCTATTTATCTCAGCTTCATCGTAGAAAATCTTACCCCAAACAGCTATGCAGAACCAAGAACAATGGAATCGGGACCACAAAGGCGCTCAGGTTTTCAAAAAAGCTAAGAACACTGCTCTAGAAATCTATCGAAGAAATGCGCCGCATTTAACAACCTTCGATGTGGCTTATCCAGCACCTACGCTTAACCGTGTAACCTTTCTAAAGCGGACTTAGTAGTAGATAAACGAAATATGAAAGACGCCAAGAACGCAACCAAGCGAAAGCTGCCTGATCTGATACTCACCTGACACGAATCTATATTTGTAAAATATTTAATGTGTATTCAGCTATTTAGCTATGACGCATGACAAGTACCTTCTGTGTATGTTATATGAACTTTTTGACTTCAGGAACACTTGTACTCTGGATTTAATCGCAAATATCTTTTGAGGTATATTTCCCCCAGCTAAATAGTCGATCTTCTTGGCGAATACAAATTAAATTGGACAAGAGTCATGGATCGTTTGGGGTGAGCTAAAAAAATTAATTGTTTTAATTTTTTTTGCAATATAGAAGCACAGTAGGGCTCTACAGGATCGAGTATGCATATTGAAATGGATCAAGTGTATTACTGTATCAGGCTAAGGACCTTCACCCAGGTAGCTAGATACAGGTGTGGGTTTTTGGGCAACTAACTGATACTACCGGAGCTGGCTTTACTTTGCCAAAATTTTACATGATTGAAAGCAAAAAAATATGAAGGGTTTTTGCTGTTCTTACTCAGCCTTCTGCGCCGTACTAAATTTCTCAAAAAGATTACTCCTGAAAGATAATTCTTTAGGAAACTTGACCTTTTCAGTCTAGCTTTTCTATCTATAATATCCTGTTATTGTTAGGGATCATTTAATTCTACGCATCCTCTATCTCACAACATTCGTTTTTCTTATTCAAGGTGTTTTCATCTATCCCGCTATGTCTTCTAGTGCCCGTCTATTTGGCGCAGATCGACATTCTGAGAAATCCCACGGGCGTTTTTCTCGGCCACACATCCACCTATAGTCTAATCGTTTGTTGTGAAACATCGCATAAAGGTTGGCTATATTTCCATGTCCAGTTCTGACTGCTATCAGACGAAGATATGGCTGTCTTGGTAGAACTAACTCTGGTGGTTGTTTTTAACTCAACATGAAGTCAAGGTCTTTGTACCTACCGAGTCTATTCTCTCGCCACTAAAATCCGAAGGTCTTCTCACCACGTTCTCTGACGTATCGGGGTTGAGTTGTAAAATATCATCTATGTCTTTGACTCGACCTTAATCTAAACGTTGTATTTAAGAAAAATAGAAGATCTTTCAAAGTCAATTTAGCCAGTTTATCAGTATGAACATTACCAATTATTCCAGGATAACTTTGGATCCATCGTATCTCTACTAACCCTTCAGATCGCACTAAGTTTGCGATTGGTCGACAGTGCCTTGAGAAGATTTTATTCTACCTGCTTCAAGGCCGTAGACAGTTTCAGAGTCATTGAAGATTACCTTGATGAGACTGTCTCCCGCTAATACTACAACTACTTCCAACGCTATCTGCAATACCAAAAGCTCTCCGCAATAGATATAGAGCCGTCTTGTAATGATGAACAACTAGGTTTAATAAACTATCAAGCACTCTTGTGTAATAGGTGTATGTCAGAGACTAAGAATAGAAACGGTTATCGGGTTACAATAGTTGCTATGGGTTACGAATGGAGTTACGAATGGAGTTACAGTCTAGTAGCAGGCGTATCCTTTGAGGCCTTAGTTTTTTTGGTTATTATGATGTATATATAGATTGGGCAGAGCCATAGTGAAAGTCACATCTTGTTTTCTATTATCCATTGATCTTGTCTCCTATCCTAGTTTCCCTTGATCCTCGTCCTTAGTTATAGTCAGAATTATGAATTCATACCTTTGCCTCTTGCCGAGTTTGTGAGATGTAATTCGCACTTCTCAATAATCCTCTCAAAAATTTCTTTGGCACCCTAGATTTTGATGGACTAGAATATCAATATTATGTGAAGCGGTAATTTAGGTGTTAAAGATTTAATCTGTCCATAAATCTGAGCCCGATGATGGCCAGCAAAACGAAAAATATCATGACCTATCATTTAAGATAAAAGGGCAAAATGACTTTAGTTAGAAGATAAGACTAATATTTAAAAGGGGCGATTAGCCTAGAGTAGGTATGGGCATTATGAATTGAGTCGGAAGCATCATTATATTAAAGAGTTGAGAAATGAGCGATATATATACATATATATCGATATATTTGTCGATTGGCCTTATTTAACGTTTACTTAAGGTTAGTTCAATGCAAAACGAAAGGTACGAAAGTGAGATATTGATTCTCGTTGTTATTGTTTCTATCTATGAGCACTGCGAACGTCCAGTTCGCGGTGTTGGCTGAGTCATCAAGTAAATGACTCTGCAACAGAGAGATGCACTGCACTAAGCGCCTAGTAAAAGACATACATTCCAACAGTATTTTTATATTGTTATATTAACTAGGCTATATAGGAGTAGGACGATGGATACTCCTGGGGAAGTTTTGCTCACAGTAGGTCTCTTTAATCGTTGTCGCGTGTGTTCTCGTGATATGTAAGACTTGACTCTGTATTCTCGTATAAAGGAAACTTAGTTACGAAAGATGGACGGAGGCTGAGACCTCATTATATCTTGCTCCAGACTTATTGTGTTGTTCACAGCATAGTGATAGAACATTCCCTTGTGATATCATTTCTCTTCTACGAGAAATGACCAGCTCGTTCTCCCTCAGTCCATCAGTCTCTCGCTGATTCCATTATCTCTATTCTATCAAGTTCTAGTTTAGTCCATAATACCCACACATGCATTACACAATAGCTTTAGCTTAGGACAAAATAAACAAAACAAAAACATGCATTACACACTAAACACCCCGCGGTTTAGTTCCACAGTCACGTGCATTTACTATGACGTGACCAAAGCATGTACCATGGTAAGTTACATGGATAACACAACATATATATATGTAAATACAAGTGTCCCATCCTTGTCCACAATTACCAAGACCCGCACTGCCACAAACACCATCAATCTCCGCTATCCATCGCAATCTGGTATCAATTTTAGTTACTGTTAGAATTTTGAATAATTGGGGCTATCAAGTAGGCCACGTTGTTGAAACACACGTAACTACATATTCTGTACTCAGTTTCACTTCGGTAGTTACTTGAATCAATGCGCTCTACAACCTCAATTACTGAGGGGTCATTATTTCCTTAATAGTTACTATGATACGGTATGTTTGAACGGGTGGATATCAAGAGATAAATGTTGACAGTTGTCACGGTTTCGAGGGACAAGTGCTGGGACAACTATGTGATCGATGGTAGTAAATAATAATTCTAAGGAGAGAACTTCCACTACATCTATCTCTTCATTTATATACGTGAAAGCCTCCTCGCCACCAAGGCTAATCCCTCTCCTGTTCCTATGCTATGGGACTCCCCTAGTGTTCTGACTATGCCTGTAATACAGCACTATCGCGTTATGGTCCGGAAGGATTGTACTCGGTCTCGTATATTCCCAGTCAGTGTAAGCCTATCAACATGTGGTGCAGTGCCGTACTGCCGTGCCGCACTGCCGAGTCCGATGCCATGTGAATACCATGCAAATGCCGACGTAAAAGTATTGTATTGAGTGGCGTCGCATATTAGTGCATAGGTAGTCATTAATAACGCCACTCGAATCAGGCCTAAGTTAACCAACATAGGCTACAGGGACCAATCGGCTTACCAGCCGTTACAACAGTAGGAGTGTGTAAGCTTTTGCTTTTCTATCCGAAAAGCCTCCAACATACGATTATGAACGGACGAACACTTGATTTCTACTGTCCCTTATCACTTACTCTAGTGACCCCTTTGTTTACAGGTTTTCGTAAAAGCACAGTGCTGCATCTGCTCCGATGTGTATCCTGTTTGGGCACTATCTCATGTAAATATTCACAACTTTTTTTAATAATTTACATGCCTTATTAGCAGTTATTTTATTTTCTTGACCTAGTGACGGGGGATTCGACAACCTAAACACTAGCCAACATTGGGATAATGTGGCTAAATTGACATTTTGTCGCGTAGTGCACCAGTAGCCCTAGCTTCGTCATACCAAGCTTGCTTCCTGTACGTATATAAAATCTCTTCGTCAAAGATTTTCAGCTCATCACACTAATTGAGTATCTTGGAGGGTCATGTTCATCATTCTATTACCAACTTTCACAGCTTTACACCTAAAGCTACAACCACCTGCTTTCATGTTTGAGTACTTCTCTTTTACACCCCCTAATATTCCAGTCATTACGCTCGATCATTGACCTCACGATATAGGTTTCATGTAAAAAGTGTCTTTACAAACGTGTTGCAAAATGGACCCCGGAGCCAACTATCTTTCACCTTACTCAATGTTAGGAGTTGAGACAAAGAGTGTTCTGGACGTATGGGGCCACATTTCTTCTGGGTTCCTGTCACAGTCTTATTTGGTGTAAAGCGGTCAATAAATGTTTGGTAGCCTTTCAGTTTTTTTATAGACATGAGCGGCTGTTTGGCGTGGGCACAAGGAGGGTATTGGGAGTTATCCATGCCTAGATGGCGCTACAAGCGCTTGCGTTCTGCCTTAGCTTGTACTTATAGCGCACATCTCCCACCCTTTTAATCAGCTTCTTCCGTTCCAGAAATATTGCGCGATAATTCCTACGCTGATCATGGGTCGATCACCCTGTTCAGATACCTAACGGACCCGCTCGAAACTTTAGATGTACGAGTCTGTTCTTCGAACGGTATGAATTGAAAATTCTCCTCCATCCAATGTCACTTTTTCCTCAGACTGCTATCCCTTATCGGTATATGATTACGTAGGATAAGCAATATTTTCGACATTTAGGTCAAGGATATCCATGCCTCGGGCAGTATCATCTCGCCTTTGCTTTCCGTTCCACAGCAGCATCTCTCACAGGTCTCCGTCGCTTTTTTTTTTTTTTTTTTTTGCATCAGATTTTAATTGCGTATGCAGCTATCTAGCTATGACACAATATCAAAGAAAAGTACAGAATAGATGATTCATCGTTAAGGAAGAGCACTCATGCCTCAGATTTCATTTGCAAGTACCACTGCGAAGTTATGGTGGCTTTTTCTTCACCCCAAGTCAACCCTCATCCGTGAATACCCACCCAGGGGAACGTCTCAAAAACCCTGAGTTATCCAGACATGCCTCCATCATCTTTCAACTTTTCTCCGCGCGATATGTGATCTGAGGTGTCTCCTTCCCAAGTGGAGTAGGTGCCCAGGCTACTCAAACTATACCGGAGAACACCGGTCTCCGTCGCTTGTACACTCGGGGAAACTTTAACCCTTAAATATCGCCCTGAACCCTCACACCGACTTCACTTAATTCGAACATAAAATTATCTATCTGAAGCGATCCAAGAGGCCGCAAACTTGTGTGTGAGCAACGAGCCACATCTTTGATCTCTTGGCCACTTATCAAATCTTTGCCTTACTCGTACTTCGTCACAAACTGTACACCTGCTGTATTGTTAGAGAAACCAATATTAAGAGCGAATGCTTTATAGTTGCCTAATGTGACGGCTGTTAAGCCTAAGGGTTCCTGTAGCCCACGCTATCTAGCGCAGGCAATTATACGAAGGGAGGTTCCTGGGAAGATCTTGGATGACAGGGAACCTAGATGATTCACATTGAGCCTTGTTGAAACCTACTGAGAGTTCATGAGGGTTACAGAAGTATCAAGGATCTACAGGCGATTGTCGGAGAGTCTGAGTTGACAGGTCATAGAGAGAACCTTATCGAGGAGGGGTATTTCAGTCTGTATATATAGGTAGTCATTAAGTACAGAAATTCTCTCTTCAGAGAATTATAATTAAAATATTGTACCTACAACATTGCTCATGCATTTTGTAATGAAATCGTGACTCCTAACTACACTTTTTTTTTGCATCAGATTTTAATTGCACATGTAGCTGTATAGCTATGACACAATATCAAAGAAAAACAAATGATTGGTGACTCAATATAGAGGAAGAGCACTCATGCCTCGGATTTCATTTGCAGGTACCTCTGCGAAGTTATGGTGGCTTTCTCTTCACCCCAAGTCAACCCTCATCCGTGAATCCCCCTAGGGAAAACTCTCAAAACCCTGAGTTATCCAGATATGCCTACATCATGCACTGAATTTTCTCCGCGCGAAATAAGGTCTGAGGCGTCCTCTTTAGCATCTGAATCTACAAGCGAGAGAAATAACTAAGCTACAAGAATTACTCAACAACCCCAAATCGGTAATGACATTTGAATGCTGGGATAAGACTTTCCAACACCATTGCCTGTTAATAGCACTGGCTGGCTGCGGTTTCAGCAGACGATTAAGAAATGGTTTATACTTTTGTCTTTCCCTGCTACTATTTACAGTCTCTTATGGGTGGCAAAGGTAAATTTTTTTAAAATGACTGGGGTTAGATCCCTGTACATATTGCCTTAATTGGTATGATCTTCATGCAGCCCATGTCTAGTTCACAACTAGTTATGCAAGAAAGGGGGACTATCCAATGACATTCCGTGAAAGTCTAAATTATGGGGATGGTTTTGAACTCAATGGGAAAGGTACAATAGTCCTCAGTTGAAATTCAAAATTGAAAAACGTCAGTTGATAGTCTCTAAAAATGCACATCTATTTCAAAAATTATTGCTCTGTATTACAAAAGTCTACATCGAAGCCCTCAGTATGGCTCGCAACTAAAATGAAAGCGTACTAAATGTTTTGTGTGTCTTCTCCATCCTAATACTTTGTGTACCCTCCATTTGCCTTTATCACTGCTACACATCTTTCGTGCATGCTGCCAACTAGTGACAATAGCTCCTCTGAAGATATAGAGTCCCATGCATCCTGAAGCAATGTCTTCAACGTGGCAGAGCGCACAAGCCTGACCCCATTTTTCTCTGGACTATTTACCTGAATGTGGTTTTTCAAGATATTCCACAATGACTCAATCGGGTTCAGGTCCGGAGAGTAAGGTGGCCATCTAATAGGCGTTATTCCAACCTCACGCAGCGCCTCAATTGTTGAGTACGCTTTGTGACATGGTGCGTTGTCGTGCATGTATAAAATTTCTGGATTTTCCGAGTGAAATTGATTCAAAATTGGCAAAATCCTTTCACAAAAGGATGAGGCCCTCATTGATCCCCAATTCTCTCCCAGACTAGGAATGGGCCTTTTTGTGATCCATAAAATGATCCCCAAAACACCCAGCTGTTCCCATGAGCATGGCGAGCCACAATACAAGTCTCATCAAACTCATCATCAGGCTAGACTCTGCTGTTAGTACAAGGAAGATTTAGATAGAATTTAAACGTAATTTTCTTGTGACACGAGGTTTCATATGAGAAATACCCAATACCCAGGTTTCATCAGTCCACAGTATGCGACTCCATTGTTCACCGCTCCAATCTAAATGTAATTGGGCGAACTCCAATCTTTTCCGCTTGTTCACCGCGCTTAACGGAGGCTTCTTCCGAGCAATGCATCTGCTGTAACCTCTTTTTTTGGGTGCATTAGAAATTAGACGTTCACTGCATCCCCAGTGGCTGAAGGGCCCCATGGCTAGTTCCAAATAGCACATCTGTCGATTTTCAGGAGACTCCCGGACGAATACTTCAAGGTCATCAACTTGTTCCGCGCTTAATTTTGGTAAGGGTCCTTTGCGAGACATAGGATTCTTAGTCTCTCGAGCACACGCGAGTTGTACTTGACTTGTTGTGAAGCCAAGTTTGTCGGATATATTTTGAAGTATCATGCCAAGTCTTCTTAATGCTCTTATTTCTATACATTGATCGCGAGTTAGATGCTTGCGAACTTTAGTTTATGAAGCAGATTTTTGGAGAGACATTTTTTGCTAGAGTAGAGGATGAATCGATAGTGGTAAGAAGTTTCAGTGACTGTGTAGGCTTGGTAGCCAAAAATGTCGTTGAAAATGTGTTTTTCTAAGCGATTATTAGTAGAAGACGATTGGACCATACTTCATGGCTAGCGGGGTAAGGAGGAGAGACATACTAACCTATTACGAGCTAGCCCAACTGCGCCTACAGGGCTAATCCCTTCAACGACTCAGTTTGAAGTTTTACCTTTTGGAACCTAGAGGCACTGTACATGATCAGGGATTCATATCGGTATTCACGTAGGTGCCCGTGCGCGCGACGCTTTACCTTATTGCCCAAGGCATCAGCACAATATACATAATTCATGTTACCTGGTTTGGCGCCTTGAGGCCCATGCTGGTTTTTATCGGAAAATATGTACTTTAAGTAGGATGGCTCAACTTGACATTTAGAACACTCACACTCAGATTTCATTCGCAGATACCACTCGAGGTTAACCCTCACGGCGTATAACCTCTTCCGTGCATACCCACTACAGGGAAAAGCGTGAAAAATCAATGATTATCCGAAAGTGCTTTCATCATATCACAAGTACTATATCACCGCGAGAGAGAGTGGTGTGTGGGTCTGACTGGATTCGAGCCAGCTCTCTCCTGTCTCGAATGGGGTAGGTGTTCAAGCTACCCAGTATCTACTTGGGTAACGGCCAGGATGGTGTACCACTGCACCATCCAATCCGATGAGGGGATACATTGACGGGATAACGGCTTCCTGATTTATCTACTCAAGTTATGATCCATGGGGCATTGACGCTATAAAGAAGCCGTGAAGGAGGCACAGGAGGGAAGAAAGTAGGCCGGGAATAGGTACTCCTGAGATGTGACCAGAATATCTATTTTTTTGTATAATCATAGGCTCAGTATGTCATCAAACATAGAAATATGAGGATGTGTGTGATACAATGATACAATTCCTGCCTTGCGTGTATTAGAAGACCATCTAAAATTCTCGATATTTGCTATCGTAACCCTCGTGCCATTCTGTACTGCTACAGTATATAGAGCTTGTCTATCTCACTACTATTGATTAGTCCTGGAGCATATCTTAGTATCCTTTATTGTACCCATATCAATCTCCGTGCCATGAAACACTTAAGGACAAAACTGATTCAGGTTCTTGAAGTCGCCCGATGCGGATAAAAAACGAAGATATTTGGCTTGGTATTAAGCATGACGAGGTGCGAGTAGCTCATTTATATCTTTGATTTAAGCCTGTTCACCGGAAATCTCGTCTTTTTAGTAGGGGCCTTTGTACAGCAACAGAATCTTCTAAACCCGGAATATATGAACTATCTCACGTTTACTATTCCACTTCGTTTGCTGGTATTATCCAACTTCTGCTCGATGGATTTCACAATCAATTATCCTACTTCCGTTTTCCACTTCTCAGAGTATTTCCTTTGCCTTCAAAATGAGGCTGCTTTGATATGCTTTTTTCCTGATCTTTGTCTGCTTTTGCTTTCACTGGCTTAATTTCGAACCCCAAAAAAATTTGATTTGGTGGTAATCTAAGCGGACGTGGTGCATCTGTTCTTTGAATATTTGTTGTGTGCATTGTATGAGTGACAGCAGTGTTAGGAGCAGATGTGGACTTGGTAGAATTATTCGTTACTTTTTTCCCATTTAATTTATGCCCCCCAAGGCGGAAGTTGGAGTTCAATTCCTGAGTCGACAGGTTATCTGAGGGTTCATTAGGGCTATAGTTTATGGTTTTTGCCATAGTTCCACACTGTCCTAATATACCTGCCGCCGAAAACCCTGGTGGTGTTAATCCCCCAGGGTTACGCATAGGTTGTGGCTCGACATAGCCAATAGGAGGAGCAAAGTCAACTGATACGTCTGTCTCGAGCATGCTCACACCCATCTTATCAGTTTCGGGCTTCACTTCCAGCACTCCAACCGAATAAATCGTGTCGTTATATTTGAAACAGAATATATCACCTTTGGTGAGCGTTGCAAAATTCCGAAACGCTTTTTCTAGAACTGCTTTGGGGTCAGATATGTCAAGGAAGTTTGTGGATTGCGGTTGAAGTTTGACAAGTGCGGCAGATGGAAGGTCGGTAGACTTGATTTGTATTAGGTCTCCGGTATCGAGAAGGAGTGTCTGCATCATCTATTTTCTATGGTAAGTGTATGGAGAGATAAATGATTTGGTTAATTTTTACCCAGTGGGGTAAGTATAGCTTTCCCTCCTCTGCCGTGAATTCTAACACTCCACAGTGTGTAGTTTTCCCTAATTGGCCATTTATAAGTTCAAAAAGCATTGGATAAGTAATATGTAATCGCGTAAGTTTCTCAAGAGCTGAGGGTGGCATCAAGATTTTCCCTCCATATTCTAAATCATCACGTTCAGGACCACGGAACATAGTTACTGGATAACAACGGTAGTATTCATCAAAGCGTCGAGAGATGGAGCGTGAGCCGCCCCGCTGTAGCATTTGCTGATATGTAGCCATGGGATCATCATGTTGATAGTAATTTGTTCCGTACTTGAAAAACGTTAGCTTTTCTTGGCTAAAATATTTTTCAGATGTTGGAGCCAGACCATTGTGCATGAACATTTATGAAGTGATGAAGGTATTAATTACTACGATCGGGCTACAGTAGATTGAAAGGAGGGTGACGTCTCGGGGTCTTAATGATAGCCTCATAATTACAGCCTCGCGTCACAAGTTTCTCGGGTACTGGATGGATCTCAAGTATTAGGAAAACTGTCCACATTTAGCCATATGGCAACTCGCTACTCTGCTGCCCGGCCAAAGCGCGAAGGTGAAATATATGCCCGTACAATTCATGGCGAGTCTTCATCACAAATTAAAAAACCGAAGTTTGATGTACGAAATCCTTCTGCACTTGCGCCGGACGCACGCGAAGCAGATTTTATTCTCCAGGCCGATGTTATCAGAGACAAAGGAACCGGGACTAAAAGAGGTGCCGTAAACATCGATGGGTATGATTCAGACTCGGAAAATGATGGCTTCGATGCTAGAGCTGAAGAAAGGGCCAAAGCAAAAGGGAAAAATTATGGAGAAAGGGTAAGCCTTGCAGAAGCTTTTGAGAACAACAATTGTGAGAGAGGTCAAGAAGGAAATAGCAATAATAACGATGATGAGGATGAAGATATGTTTGCAGAACTTGAAAGTGCACAAGAAGACGCAAGGCTTGATGGAGGTGATGATACAAAACGGAAAGCGAAAGAAGTTCGTTTTCTAGATGAAGATGAAATTGTCGGTCAGATCTCAAGTAGCAAATCAGGCGGGCATATATCAAAAAATTTCACGCTAGATCCTTCCGAAGAAACGTCGACATTCGCGACAGAAGACCGTGTTAGTAGTGATGATGAAGAGGAGGCTCTACTGAATGCCATGGAAGAAGACGTGGATGAGGAAGTTGGTGCTGGTGGACTGAAGAGAAATGCGCCTAAAGTAGACGCTTTCAACATGAAAAGTGAACAAGAAGAAGGTCGTTTTGATGAAGCTGGAAATTATGTGCGCAAAGCGGCCGATCCGGATGCAAAACATGATGTATGGTTAGAAGGCGTCAGCAAAAAAGAAATGAGAAAGGCGGCAGAGGCTCATGAAAAGAGAGAGTCTGAATTACGAAAAAAAAGTCTTGAGGATGACGCCGTAATGCTATCTGATATTCTTCGTACACTCATAATGCGACTTGAAAAAGGAGAGACAGTATTAGAGGCACTAGCAAGACTAGGTAAAAGCCAAAACAAAATTAAGAAAGTCCCCAGGTGGAAGATGAACAAAAAAACGAGGCTTAATGGTAATGAAGGTATGATAATAGATAACCATGATCAAAACAAAGATCCTGTTCAGTCTAAGATTCGAGAGGATGTGGTAACAATTACCGAAGCTGCTGATCAACTTCTTACTCGTGGGCAGACTGACATCTACGAGCAAGAGCGAGAAATATTAATACGCCAGTACACCAGGGAAACAGGAGAAGATTGGAAAGAGCCAAACACGGTGACTGAGCAAAGTCCTGAAGATATGAAGCCAAATAAAATGTGGGAGTATAGATGGACAGATGGAAGAGATGATTTTGCCAAGCAAGGACCATTTGACGGCACTACAATGTTGGCTTGGAAAGAGGCTGGCTACTTCAACGAGAATGTAGAGTTCAGAAGGCAAGATGATACTGGGCCCTGGAATCGGATTATCAATTTCGAATAGTACTCATTTCTTCAACGGTATAATCCTATTTCATGGGTAGGGCATCAAACTCTTGAGACCAAGAAGCTTCTGACCGCATAAGCCGCATGAGTCTTCAAATATCCCGTGGTAAAGCTGTTGCTAAACATTACTTGCCACAATAAACTCATAAATTTCTTACTCGAACATATTTTATCAATTCTATTTAAATCGCCAGGAACGCCTATCATATTATCCTGAGATCATGAAATCTCCATGGCGTCGCCTAGTCCAATGGTAGTGGATAAATTTGCAGAGCCTCCATCGTTAATAAGTCGGGTTTCAAAATCACTAACAAACTTGACACTTCGGCTAGAGTCAAAGAATAGTTGGAAGCTACGATTAACGTCATCTATAGAAACCTGGGTTGCTTTTCGCTTAGCCGAAATGAGTTGTGAGGTCGTAATTAGATTACTAGCGTACCGTATGCCGGTTTCCTGCCCGATTTTGGTCAAGAGCAAAAGTGCATCGGGTGTGAGTTCGACTTCTTCTTCTTGGGCGCGGATAGATAAAATTTGTTGTATCTCTTCCTTCTGATAAGCATGTGTGCTCACGATAACCACTCGATCGAGAAAATCGACCGGAAGGCCGTGTGGACTTCGGTAATTTGTGCCGCGGATTCTAGTTTGCCCCCTATTGGATGCCATAATGACGATAGGGGCTAGCTCATCTTCAAGCGCACGATTAATGTAGGAAAAGCATTCAATATCAAGCATGTGAACTTCATCAATAAACAGTACCCCTGGCACAATTTCGGCCTTCCCTTCTTCTTTCCATTCAGCCACTTTGATATTTATCTGATCACGAATTTCGCTTCTAATCTCACCAGTATCTCCCGAGAACAGGGCTAAAAATCCTTGAGTCCTTGAGTTTATCACATCGATTTCATGAAGGCTGACAGTGTGTACCATGTCTTTCCTCTTTTGTAGATCTCCGTCTGGACATTGAACAAACTTGGTATCAACGCCCATTGCATCGTAGTCGCGTGATTTTGCAAATGAGCGCCCTAGCTTTGTTATTTTTCCGGAAGCCTTATCGATGGAGATTATATCTCCTGCCATGATTCGTTCTTTTGTCATTGAATCAATCATTTTACTGCCCATATCGTAGATTGATTCCATATCAGTAGTCTTTATAGTCAATTTTCCTTGCTTTGTTGCTCCAGTTACGCTTCTATCTATCTGTATCTCGACGACCTCGCCCTCGATTATTTCACTTTCCTCTTTGATCCGCACAGCTATCGATTTACGAAGAGCCTGTTCAAGAGCCTCGGTTTTTGACATTTCTAGTGAGAAAATTTCGGATGAGGCTAAGGCTGTAAAAGGAACATCGGGGCCTAAGGATTGTGACATTCCCATCGCTATTGCTGTCTTTCCGGTACTTTAATGTTTTAGTATGAGTAGATAATTTGTGATTATGAAATAATTTCTTACCTCGGTGGGCCAGCGATCAATACAGCTCGGCCTGCAATCTTTCTATCCTTAACCATTTCTAAAATTATGGCTGCAGCTTTTCGCGCTTTCTCTTGCCCAACGAGACCCTGCGATGAAGCTCTCGGCTCGAGAGTTTCTGGATCGACTCCCAAGCCTCGAATATGAGAGTGGGCTGCAATGAGATTGAGCCCCCGAAGCTCTTTGCTCTCCGACACTGTTTGTATGGCCTACTTCATAGTCAGAAAATTGATAATACTGCAGATTTATATCTTGTTTATACCATGGCCATTTTGAAGGAGCGAGAAAATGGATAATTTTGGTTTGTTGTCGGGCTCGATTGAAAATTGTAGTACTGTCTATGGCAAAGGTGCTCGTGCGTATATACTCTCAGCGCCCAAAACAAACGCCTTGTTGCTCGGTAAACTAAGGAAACAGTAAATAATTGCTACGCTACTTTAACTACAAACGTCCATGACTTCATTTAATAGAATAAATCCCGCCTACAACAATTGATCCAAATATAATATGAATTTCTTTTGAAAATTTGAGGAAAATAACAAACACTTCGAAAAGTTGTTCCAATGTCACGGTATCTTCATACTGAGGTTTTGATAAAGTGAGTAATCTATTTAATGAACTACTTGAGTTATTGATTACCTAGCAAATTAGGTTCCTCTCTGACTTAGGTCACACCTTGTATGTTTCCCCTATCTTTTTTAGTTACTTGAAAGTTCTCCGGTGTTGAATTATAAGAAGGGTTGTCAAACATAATCATCCCTACAATTTAAAATAATGGAGTTAGGGTTGTGGTTATTGGTTGCCTAGGAGTTAAAAAGTGTAAGGCGTCTGTTGATTTTATATACCCTGTATTAGTTGTTTCATATTAGCGTGTGGATGAGACTAGGAGCGATACATTAGAGGGTGCGAGATCGCGATACTTCTATAAGCACGTAGACGTAGAGACAAAGACTCACGCAACGATTTAACCCTATACTTTATCAAATCTACTTCCAAATATTCCTGTAACAGTACTAATGTATTACCCGTCCAGAGGAATCATATTCTAATATCCGGTATAATTCTCGGGATGGAAAGTTATTCAGCTCAGTACTTACCCGTAAAATTCAGTCAACTCTTCCAAGGAACCTTCTACTCAAAATAATTGTAGCACTGAAAACTGCGTGCGCGGGAAAAAGTATCAAAAACCTGCAGCCCCAGCCAGGCGAGGCCTAGACACCGGGACCATATGGGGTGCGCATATTCATCTACATCTCCCTTCTCTGTAACAGTCGAGGCCGACTCGATCCAATCCGCCATCTCCGTATCGGGTACTGGGTACGCTCTGGAAACTCATCTGATGGATTTTCCTCTATGATCAACGGTGGGTTATGATTAAAGGCTCGACCCAACAACCTGATCTGATCGTGGTTAGCTTCATGATAATGGTGATGAAGTGTTGTGCTGAGATATTAAGACGATTCAGAGCACAAAAGTAGCTGGGAATCCTCATCGAAATGTGGACGGCGTAACTCAATCTCGGCCCTGCAGGCTCATATTATTATTTTGAATTTAATTTCATTATCCTGATTTGGCGCCCTATTGACCCATGCAGGTGTCTACAATCTATAATATTTACCCGGGAGGAAACCTTTATGGTGGAAACCTCCCTCACCTTTCTGCTTGTTGTCTAAAGTTCTCACATATTTTCTTCAGGAAGCGCAGTTACACTATGGTGCCATCCATGTAAACCAACTAGATCATCTCTATCCGCCCCAAGCATCATTCAACCTTTTCCTTTCCCTCAGCAGTATTTCGGCCGCCTATGTCATCTGGAATTGCTCTATCCAACCATGGTTAAAGATCCATAGTGTGATTCTTTTCATATCGCTGGGATTGTTAGTCAATGCTTCAAAGGATCGATTTCGGGCTTGTCTCCAGATTTCTCTTCTACCGATTGACCATTTAGGGCGGGACATTATCATGTGCTTGAGATTTTGTTATTGGTAGCCACACGGACAACTTAGGTGATAAACTCCTGGTACTTTTCTTCTGCGTAAAAAAAATTGAACCCGATATGCTCGCTTCGAATTTGGGTTGCTAAGCTACTTTGGGCCACGTCAGGTTTTTGTGGAGAGAAAATGGTGACTCTCGGAATGTTATTTTAGTACGTCCAGAATGGCGGCATTGGTTGAAATTTGCTGCTGCCCAAGTTTTGGGGTCTACTGAAGCAAATCTTTTATGCTGTTGAGTTCGCTTTGTGGCGGACCAAGATTTCGCTCATTCCAGGTACGCTGCAACCCTTACCGATTCTTTTTGTAAGTCCTGGGATTTCCCCTATCTGCAAATCTCTTTCCAGTGTGCAAGATCTGCTTTTCTATTGTATGCTCTAATATCTTCCCTTCTTCTTCTGGGAGGCTTTATTTTACTACATGCCGATTGGATAGCCTTTCGGACTGGTAGAGAATTTGAGCGGCCTGTATACTGAGCCCTTTGTTGCTTCAAGTTGATTTCTATCGGAAGAGTAGCACTTTCATGTTCCGGCACCCTGGTGCTGGTAGATTTGTATGCCCCATTTACTACTTTCAGACAATTTCTTTGAGAGCTTCGAAGGGGTTTGACTATCCTTTGAGGTGTTCTAACTCCTGGCGCCATATTTTTATTACTATTTGTTAGAATTTGGAATAATTGGGGCTATCAAGTAGGCCACGTTCCCTGGGTGGGTATTCACGGATGAGGGTTGACTTGGGGTGAAGAAAAAGCCACCATAACTTCGCAGTGGTACTTGCAAATGAAATCTGAGGCATGAGTGCTTTTCCTTTACGTTAAATCATCTATTCTGTACTTTTCTTTGATATTGTTTCAAATCTAGATAGCTGCATACGTAATTAAAATCTGATGCAAAAAAAAAAAAATAGGCCACGTTGTTGGTACACATGAGGATTCAAGATTGACAAACCTCTAGATTACTACGAGGCTCTCATAAATTGTAATGCTTATGTAATGTTGTTCATGTTGGAGTCCGGGCGCAAGATTAGGAATACTGTACTTATATAGACGACACCCTGTATCAATAGAAAATCAAGTTACATCTAGTCTTAGGCTCTACTATACATATTAGTAGTTTGGAGCCACGAGACACCCGTAACCTACGTCATCTTAAAGCTAAGCTTATCTCACTTTTCATACATACTAATCCATCAGGAACCTCACACAAGTCACTACTTATTCTGTACTTAGTTTCACTTCGGTAGTTTCTTGAATCAATGCGCTCTACAACCTCAATGACTGAGGGGTAATTATTTCCTTAATAACTAATTCATTTTATTGTCCTGTCTGAGTCTATGACTATGAAGGACACGCAGGTCCTCTCTGCCTACAGGCCAAGGATACCTATGCCAGTTGTATATCCCCTCCTATGCCTCCCATACAGCTCCCCTCAAACAGTACCACCCCTCACAAGTCCTCATTCGATTATACACTTAGAGGAGCCCTTAGCCCTTCAATATCTCCCCCCTCCAGCCAACGAAACGATGGCCATTTGCGGGTGTATGGCAGCCGGGAAAAATCGCAAAAACCACTGGGTGCGGAGCTCTCCTAATACAGACATTAGGACTAAATCCGAAGACATTGTGCCCCTTCAGAAGCGTTCGAAGAGGCCGGCCAGCTGGGCGCTGCAGACTTGTGGGTACCTCAGAGAATTCACACTCTGCCTTTCTAACCTCCTTCCAACTCCTTCCCGAAGGTCGTGCTGAAATGTCAGGAAAGTCTTGACAGAGCGTGATTGCTGTGTGGTGGCTTAGCCCAACTTCTTTTGCACCGTTGACTCATCCAAAATAGAAGGCCTCCTGGCTAATTAGCCGAAATCTTGGTCTTGGCGCCCACAAACGTTCCAAAGTTGGAAAGCCCTCGAGAATATCAGTCCTAGCATGGTCTTCAGAGACCTGTTCACCCTCTCGCTCTACATCTTAGGCGTCTATTCTCCCTCAAGTTGTTTGTCCCATTAGAGCAACAGTCCCCCATAAGCTAAGACCCAAGCTTTGTATTTTTCGACTTGATTTCCTCCTTGCGGGTTTAAATAGCGTCATAAATATGTAGTGAGAGATGGCTGGAAACCAATGGGGAAAGCTTCTGTTTGCAATTGGAGCAACTTCTTTATTGTTCGTTGAGGCGAGAGGATGCGTGGTTAGAAAGAAGCTATGGACTCAGATGAGAATGATAAGAGAGGCACTGTCGAGAAGTCTTCAAATTGAGATATGCTTGAGGTTGCTTTCGACTTCAAGTGGTACCAGTGTAATCGCTCAGTACGCTTTGCATATCTGTGATAGCCAAGAAGAATCGCATCCGAATCGAAGGTGAAGAATTCGTCTTTACCGGCCTGCAGGCTCATAGGGGACACCACTTACAGGTGAGGAGTTTCGTACCCCTGTACCAAAGTAGAGAACCTATTTGATCTCGTTACAGTACGAGATTGAGCCAATAACGTTTACAAGATTTAATCAAGAAAATCGTTTACACTGTAGCTCAGATTCTATGTCGCTTATACTTTTTCCCATGGCGCATATCTTCCACTGTTGTAGACAAAATCTTAACAAAATACTCTGTTAGCCAACACCTTCTTTCGCTCCAGGGTGTTGTGCATATTTTACCGCGCGATATTTTTGTGTTAAAAATTTGGGAGATCATGAGACCTAAGATTCGTTAAGGCCGTGTCTGGGGGAGAAGCTTGCGCACTGTCGTAGTAAACCGTGGCCCTTGGGCGATCGAACTTGACCTGTTGTAGACAATACTGAAGTCTTGGGGGGGTTCGGTATTTTTTTTTATTTCTCAGGTCCTAAGCTATGCTGTTTATTTCCTAGGAGTCAAGGAACGGTGGTTCGGTTATTTCCATGGGTTGAAGTTCTAATAATTAATGGTTATTGGCCTGAAACAGTCCAGCTCCGCCATGTCCTTTCTTAAGTTCCCTGGAGTGCAGAAGGTCTCAAATGCCTTGCTCTTAAATTTACTGTTGGTACAACAGAGCTCACTTGGTTCAATGCCTCAAAAGTGCTATAAACAAGTGGTATCATTCTATCTATTCTCCCCTCTTCTCTTTCCTCAAGCACTAATATCTAAAGGGGGACTATTCTCAACACCTGTCAGTGGTGTCCCTTACAAACCTCCGGCTGTCACTGTAGAGTCTGCAGAGCCAAGATTGAGTAACACCTTATCAACTTTGAGCTGAGTTATCTCCCCCTCCGTCAAAGATACGCTTCCGATAACCCACAAGACGACAAATATGACGATAATGATGCTGGGAATGAGGAGAGATAATGCGGTACCAAACGCTACAACGGTAGTCAGAGAAGCCCTCGTTATATCACAACATGTGCTACCCACCGGCGGGCGAACAAAAAGCCCACGAAAGCAAAGTAAAAGACCCTTCCGCCCTCAAGAAAAGCAGATTTCGACTCGTCTACTTTATCGTCTCTACTAATCATAAATTCCGAATCTACTAGCCAGGAGGGCATCTGAAATACATGAGTTACTCGACAACCCCACGTCCGTAACGACTTTTGGATGCTAGGCTAGGCTCCTTCGCGACTGTCACTCTCGACCAGGACTTTTCTGACATCCTTTCACGACCTACGATTAGTCCTGCGGCATGAATCAGGGGAGGAGTAAGGAGGAGGTTAGGAAGGTTGAGAGACGCTCTTAGGTATACACAGGTCTGCTGCGCCCGGCTGGCCGGCCTCTTCGAACGCTTCTGAAGGGGCACAATGTCTTCGGATTTAGTCCTAATGTCGGTATTAGGAGAGCCCCGCACCCATTGGTTTTTGAGACCTTTCCCTACAGCTACACACCCGCAAATGGCCATCGTTTAGTTGGCTGGAGAGGGGAGATAATGACGGGATAACGGCTCCTCTTAGTGTGTACTCGAATGAAGACCTGTGGGGGTATTACTGCTGGAAAGAAGTCGTGAAGGAGGCATAGGGGGGAGTACACTACTCGAGGCATAGATACTCCCGGCCTGTAGGCAGAAAGGACCTACATGTCCTTACATAGTTTTAGACTTTTTAGGACAATAAACACTCACTAACTCACTAATATCTAAATTACAAATTGGAGCTGAGCGCCCGAGCCAGGTCACGTGATACATTGACTAATCCTTACAGAAGTACATATCCAAGTCAAGCCATCCTGGTGGAATAAGGAGTGCACTCAGGCTCATCTTAACTTTTGCAGGGCCCGTCGTGCGGGTCTACCAGCAACCCCCGAACGTCGTGCCTTTGGAAAAGTAGTGAGGAAATCAAAGCGGGCCTTCTGGTACAACAAGGTAGAACAAGTTTCCAATCTCAAGGAGGCCTACCAAGTCACGCGCTGGCACAAGAGAGAGGCTCACTACCACACTCCACCTCTAGAGGGACCTGTGGGCCCAATTTTTCACCCATCAGAGAAGGCGCAGCTCTTTCAGGATGTTCTCCTTAGTCGTCATCTTAGTCAAAGAGACATTGACGACGCAACCCCTACAGTGGCAAAAAGGTGTATTACATGGCCTCCGCTGACAGACGTAGAGATCTACAAATCGTGCTGCATTGTCCCGACATCCGCTCCTGGGCCTAACAATATTACCGCAACAGTTCTTCGGCGCGCCTGGCCAATAATTGGGCCCCGAATAATCTCCTTATTCCGTCAATGCGATAAGTGGGGGATACACCCTATCGTTTTTAAGAAGGCTAATGTAGTTATAATACCAAAGTCGGGAAATCGCAACCGAGCCCTCCCATTATCTTACCGCCCTATCGCTCTTCTATCGTGCCTTGGCAAGGGATTGGAGAGACTTGTCGCGCGTCGTCTCTCATTTCTAGCACTGAGTCATCAGATTCTTTCCCGTGATCAGTGTAGTGCAGTTCCTCGGAGATCAGCTACCGATCTCACCACTGCATTGTCGTGCGATATTCAGGATGCCTGGGCCAAAAAACATGTAGCCGGAATAGTCACTGTAGATGTCAAAGGTGCATTTGATGGAATACAAAAAGGCCGCCTGTGTCATTGCCTACGGGGTCAAGGATGGCCATTCAATGTGGTACAGTGGGTGTCCTCTTTCATGTCTGAGCGAGAGGCCTCAATCACACTGGATGGAACCATATCTCCGGCGTTTAAGATACACTGCGGACTCCCTCAAGGATCCCCAGCTTCACCTATCTTATTTCTATTGGCAATTGAAGGTATGCTCCACCTCTCCCCAAAGCGTTTCGGCTATGCAGACGACGTTGCATTTCTGGCGTCCGCACCGACTCTCGCTCGCTGCGGAGAGTTACTTCAGACGCAGTTAGATATGACCCTCGCCTGGGGACTTGAGAACGGCATTGCTCTCGAAGTCTCAAAAACGGAACTACAATATTTTCACCGAAAACATGGACCTCCACTAGAACCCAGCGTATATGCGGATGGGGTCGAGATCACACCAAACGCCCACACGCGCTGGCTCGGGGTCATCTTCGATCGAAGCCTTCGGTTCAGAGAACATGTCAGACAAGCCTGTGGAAGATCCTTGGCTGTTACAAGTCACATTAAAAGTCTTTCGAGAGTCACCCGAGGAATGAGCCCTCTTCTTTTGAGGCAAGCGCTCCAAGGAGCAGCTTTTGCGACCTTGCTCTACGGAGCTGAGACATGGTATTCCGAAGGAACTCCGAAAGCACTGGTCCTTCGGATACAACAACGGATGAACGATGCTGCTCGCGCAGCACTTCCTGTATACCGTACTACACCAATAGCTGTTCTTCTGCGTGAAACAGGTTGGGGGCCCGCAAAAGCCTGGCTTGAGCGCATACATGATCGCCTCGCCCTCCGCACTGCAGCAGCAGATCCTAGACACCCTCTTCGCAGACGGTGGAATTCTTCGAGAATGTGCGGAATCCGACAAAGGATTTCCCCGGAGCTCTCAGAAGATAACATCCCTCCCCCTTGGGAAGCCGGACGTGATGAATGTTTGGAAAAGATAGGCGCTGTTGGCCGAACAGCGGGAGTCTATTCCTTTACTCAATGGTACGCCCGACAATCCATGATGGACCTTTTTGTTTTCTCCGACGGCGCTCTGATTGAGAATCAAGCAGGAGCTGGATATTCAATTCGACGCGGCATGAACCATGAGATTGCCCGCGGAACCATCCCTCTAGGTGCCTCAGCAGAGGTATACGACGCGGAAATTTCCGGAGCAACAGAGGGGCTAGAAGCTGCCCTTCACAATCCCATGGCCTTCTATGCAACCAACTTAACCATCTGCCTAGATAACCAAGAAGCGGCTCTTCGACTCCTCTTATTAACACCGACCGCAACAAGCTCTCGCCGGATTGCAAAATTTCGGCAGCTGGCGGCTAGCTGGATAAACAGGACACGAGCATCCTGTACTAAAGCAGGAGCAGTCAGTGTTAGATGGTGCCCCGGACATTCTGGAATCCCTGGAAATGAAGCAGCAGATGCTCTAGCGAAGTCGGCTTGTCTAATGACTGCGCTACCCCTATCTCCATCCATAGCGAGAGCAAAAAGAGAAATTTCTCTGTTGTACAACGCTTCCACCACTGCTTACTGGGATCGGGAAGGCCCCACTAGATATAAAGAACTAGGGATTGGCCCTAGCCTAGGAATATCCCCAGAACTGAAAGGTCTAAGCCGGCGTGCACTTGGGGCGTTGATTGCAGCTCGCTCCGGACACGGAGATTTCGCACAGTATCATCGGCGTTTTACACACGAAGATGCCTTAATGACTTGCTCCTGTGGCGAAGAAAAAAGTACGGACCACTTCTTTCACTGCAGCATAGGAAGAAGCCGGGCTCGCCTTAGTGGTGGACCTCGGCACTCCAGCCCCGGTATTAAATGGGTCCTCAGCACGCCTAAAGGGGCACACGCCTTCGGAAAATGGGTGGAGCTGACAAAGTTCTACGACGAAGTCCAACGGGCACATTAGATATTTCCCTTGAGATTTTTGGTACTGCGTGAATAGTCTGCGGGAGTAATTTCAAACTACTTGTAAATAAAAAGTAAAATCCCGGGTAGAGGGAAATTTGCTACATTTAAATTGGAAAGCAGAGTAGCGGACAGCAGGTCGGACTCTTTTGTAGTTTCTAGGTGCTGTAGGGCGCGCTAGAGCGTCGGGTAGTTCTGTAGGGACTGGGCCGTCCAGCACGTGACTAAGGTCACGAGCTGTAGACAGGCACGACGTTAAATTTAATCAAATCAAATCAAATCAAAGTCAAGCAAAACCAAGAAATCCATCACATCTTAAAATCATTCAAATCAAATCCCGATCATACAACATCAAGCATAGATCCCACATCATATTATCCACAACACTTCTTACAAGAACTTCCATCTGGTGCAATGGCCCCAGCCGTTGCATCGTCATCGACAACGCCCCCGAATCCAGGGGGGCAACTCCACCCAAGCCTGCTAGGCATTGTTAATGCAATGCAAAAAGCAGAACAAGAAAGAAAAGAAAGATTGGGCATAGCCCAGGAATTTCTTGAACTAATCGACTCCTGGGCCAAGAGCAAAGGAGAGAAGCAAGCAGCAGCAGTCGTCGCGACTCTGATGAACAAGATCACGCCTGTCATCACTGCCTTTGCAGTAGATCAGGCAGAAGTAATCAATAGTCCAAGTAAGAACTCCCCCGCCATGGCAAGCACTCCCAAACCAGTCGCGCCTAGGAACCACATTGTTGTTGAGAACAACAGCCACGGCCTACCTCCAAAGCCGCAAGAAAAAAGCTCGCCTTGGGTTACAGTTGCTCGCAAAGCAGCCAAGTTACCAACACCGCCCAGTGCGCAAGTTCCGAGAAGACCGGCTCCGATAAGCCGCCCTAAGGCACAGACAACACCCAAGGAAGACAAACGCCTGTTCCTTCGTTTGGGTAGAGATCACCACTGGCACAAATTATCACCAGTCACAATCAAAAAGATAATAACCGACAAGGCTGGGATAGCAGCCTCAGCTATCACCTCGATGTACCCAGTCAGGTCGGGGATCGCTCTCGAATGTGCGTCAGACGCATTGAGAGACACAATCATCAGAAGTGCACCTTCCCTACAGGAAGACAACACAGTGATTGAGGCAGCCTCAAAATGGACATCTCTGATGGTACCACATGTGCCATTGTATATCAGGACACTTGAAGGCAGCATGCCAGTCACCATTGAAATGGTGAAGAACGAGTGCCAGGCAGTATGTGGCGCCACACCAATCCAGGTACGGCCCACAGAAACAAAGCTTGGTCAGTACTCAACGAGCTGGATCATTCATTTCCAACAAAAACCAGCAAACACAAAGTTCCGTCTTTTTGACGAGAGCGGACCGGCAATTCCCTTCTCGCGCCGACGACCAATCGAGCAATGCCAACGTTGCTGGGGATTCCACACTACGCGTTCCTGTACCCGGAGCCAACGATGTGGACGATGTGGGGGAACCCATGAGACATCAGATTGCCAGGCCAAGGTGCCAAAGTGCTCAAATTGTGCCGGACCTCACCACTCACATGAGAGTAGCTGCATGGCCCGACCAAGAAGACAAAACGGGATAATTCTGCCCCGTACCCCTGCAGAACTACACATCATCAGAGAACGCGGGCATCGTGATTATCACGCTGCTCTAGCGTATTCGGAAAGGAAGGGCAAGGCAGTTGAAACTGTCATTACCCCGGATTCAACAATGACGTGTTAATGTTAGGGAACCCCTCAACAAAAGCACCAAAAGATAAACATAACACTCTCCACTTTCACCAAGTGAATGTAGGAAGGGGTGGGGAGAATACAGATATAGCATTGCAGCAGGCATGGGACGCCGGTGCACATGTAGTCATGGTACAGGAACCATGGACAAGGAAGAAAGAGGGGGGTTTTATCACCAAAAGTCACCCTGGATACAATAGCCACATACCGTTTAGAGGAACAGACGTCCGGCCCCGCGTGAGTACTTTCACACGCAAAGGCATTGGTGCGACTCAATTTTTTCCGCCGTCATCAGGCCCGACATCTGACTACTGTTTTGTAAAGATGGGCAGCCTGACTTTCGTCAACGTGTATCGTGCCCCGGGCACCAGTGGAACCTTGGAGCCCTTACTTCGGTGGGTAGTCAGAGGACTCGTGGTTGTTGGTGGCGATTTCAATTCTGTGTCACAGCATTGGCAGCCGCAAACGACAATTCAGTACGGCAATGGAGGCCAGATCATGGAATGGGCAACAGCTCACGATATGGATCTAGTTAGCATTGTCGGAGAGCCAACGCATAGGGATGGGAACGTGCTGGACTTAACGTGGAGCAACACAGCTGCAACAGCATCAGTCTCCAAGCAGTATCACTGTACCTCAGATCACTCGACCATCGAGGGTACAGTCTTAAACCCTACAGTATCAGACCTATCTGGAATTGTAAGGAACACCCGTGTCAGCGATGAGAACCTAAAGGAATTCAACCGATGTGTCAGCCAATGGACCAAAGCTGCCCCTCTGGACAGTGTCATGGACATCGAAAAATTCACAGCTAATCTCCTGCAGGCTCTTGCAGACGCGCTGAAGATTGCGGGGAAAGTCCCAGCCATTGAAAGCGGAAAAACCGGGCCCTGGTGGAACGATGAATGTCGCATCAAGTGGCAGGATTACAAGGCAGCGAGAGAAAATCCGGACCTTGTAAGACAGGCGCGTAAAAGCTTTAGAGCCGTTGTGCGAAAAGCCAAGCGAGAGTACTGGAAGAGGCAAGTGGAGGCAGTTACAACTGACGCACAGGTATTCAAGCTCATGAGATGGGCTAAGCCTCGACCAGCAGCTGAGCCCCCTCCTTTGCAGATTGAGGAAAATCGGTGGCTTTCAGACCCGCGAGAGCGGGCTAGTGCGCTACGAGACATTCTCTTGGCAAGATTTAGCAGCGAGAACGACATCCCAACCTGGGAGAATGGACAGGAGGTGCGCATTCCATGGGATACGGAAATATCACTGGAAGATGTGACAAACGCTACCATCTCTGTCAATGATACGGCACCGGGAGCGGACAAAATAACAGTACGTTTACTGAAATCCTGTTGGTACCACCTCGGGCCTCTGGTCAAGGATCTCTACCAGGCCTGTCTAAAAATCGGCCACTTTCCGACGGCATTTAGGGTGGCAGATGTTGTGCTTCTTCCCAAACCGGGACGAAATCTATCAACTGCCAAGGGCTGGCGACCAATCTCGCTGCTGTCGAGCTTAGGTAAAGGACTTGAGCGTCTAGTTGGCAAGAGAATGGCATGGCTGACGATAAGTCACCAAGTTGTTCATCCGCAATTATTCGGCTCAGTACCAGGACGATCTGCGGTCGACCTTGCATCCTGTGTAATCCATGATGCTGAGGCGGCCATGAGAAGCGGAAAATGTGCGGCTATGGTCACACTAGACATCCAAGGTGCGTTTGATGCAGTCCTTCACAACCGACTACTCCAACGCCTTCGAGAACAAGGCTGGCCACTATCTCTGTGCCGGTTCATTCAGACCTTTCTCTGCCAACGAAAAGTCCAGGTGAAATACCGTGGTGGAACCACAGACGAGAAGATGCTGGAATGTGGAGTACCTCAGGGCTCGCCACTGTCACCACTTCTTTTCATGCTCTATATCGCTGTGCTTTTTAAGGACCATGGACTAACGAGCAGGTTTGGCTATGCTGATGATCTAGCCATCATCAGAGTTGGAAGCACCGCGGCCGAAGCTATCGCAGCAGTCCAAGAAGACCTCGACAGCCTCGTCCTTCTCGCCAGAGAACACAGGATCGAATTTGACCCGGCAAAGTCGGAACTTCTAGTGACCGGAGGAGGTCCTAGGAAGAAAATCAACACAGCCAACCTCTCCATCTTGGTGAAAGATCGCCGGATCGAACCGTCGCCTCATATCCGGTGGTTAGGAGTCTGGCTTGACACTCAGCTGAACTTCAAGCAGCATGTACAGGAATGGACTGGAAAAGCTAATCGTCTAGTCCACTTTTTACGACATATAAACGGAGTTCAGCGCGGGGCAGCACCCGGACCTCTAATTCGTGCGGTACAGGCATGCGTTCTGAACACAGCTCTCTATGGGGCAGAAGCGTGGTGGCCGGGTCTTTCTCGAATAACCACCATCCGAGATAAAGAAGTCGGCACTGGAGTAGGGTGGCACACATCTCTGCTGGACAAAACTATCACGAAAGCTATACGAGTAGCACTCCCAGCGTGGCGTACCACTCCCAATAGCGCTCTTCATCGTGAAGCGGGAATTCCCCCGGCATCAATAATTCTCCAACAAAAGATGTTGCGGTCTGCAGCTCGAATGCGAAGAATGGATGCCTGGCACCCTCTAGCCCTTCGGGCGGCGGAGGACCCGAAAGATACTATAAAACGCCTAGGTCTTAGATCGGGACAACGAGATCGCTTGTTCAGACAGCCAGAAAGGTACATGACACGCCTACAAATAAGCGTGCGTCAAGTTCCGACAGCGGAAGGCCCTGGAAAGCTCTACTTTCCCCATGGTCTCCCGGCATCGACACCAGGCAGTCGGGAAAAAGAAGCTAGGTCAGGAAGCATCAAACGATGGTTAACTTCCCTTCCAGCCAACGCAGTCTGTGCCTTCTCTGATGGATCCTCGTCGGGTCCCGGGCAATCAGCTTGGGGTTATGTGGTATACCAAGGAGGCAAACTAGCTGGAAGTGGCTCGGGTCCGCTTCCCGGAGCAGAGGTATTCGACGCAGAAGTTGTTGGCGCTATGAAAGCCTTGGAGGCTGCACTAGCGGTGGGAGAAGGCTTTCCGGTCAGCATTCTTCTGGACAATCAAGCGGCCGTCAGAGCGCTCGAACAAGGAAGATCCAATTCCTCGCAGACAGTGGTGGACAAGTTCTCATCGCTGAGACATAATAGGCGTGTAGAAATACACTGGATACCTGGTCATGTGGGGATCCAAGGCAACGAAGAAGCCGATAAGCTGGCCAAATCAGCCCTGGGAGATCTCAATGACCACTCACTAACCTCAGCTTCGCCCAACGGAGACGAGCAAATTCTGACCTTTGCGGCTCTAGGGAGACTAGTGAAAATGCGGAGCCAAAAGCTTGTGGAAGAGTGGTGGCAGAAGTATCGGCCTAAACGATACAAAGATCTCGACCTCTACATGCGCTGCAAGCGACCGCCGGAACTGGCTCTGCCTCGATGGGCGTATCACCGTCTTATTGCGGCAAGAACAGGCCACGGGGACTACGCGGACTACCACCGGCGTTTCAACCCCGAACATGAAGATCTGATGTGCATTTGTGGCCGAGAGAAAAGGCCCTGGCATTTTTCAGAGTGCCGACCTGCTCTGCAACGTTGGAGAAGCTGTGAGAAAATGACTCCACCTGGGGTCAGGGAAATGATAGGGGAGAAGGGATGGCAGAAGTTTTTCCAATTCCTAACCATAAGCAGATGCTACAGTCTGCCGAAGAACTGACAGGGTGGGAGTGACCATGCTGAGATAGTTTCTGGCTCGAGAGGAGAGGTGTTTGGAAGATAGGGATACGGTGCAGGGCACCGTAACTCATACATTTGCTGTGATTTTATTTTTCTTTTGTCGCTTCTGGCTTTAATGCCGGTCATGTAGGTAGCAATGAGCTCGTAGGGCCCATCTACCCGTGTCACGTCTAAATAGATGTTGGGTTCGTCCTGTCACGTTAAAGATTTCAAATTCAAATTCAAATTCAAATTCAAATCAAAGTCAAGCCATCCATCCGAACGCCATTCACCTATGAACCGACATTTGCAGATATCAATGGAAATAGCTCCAAAGAGAAGAAGAGAATTTTCGCACGTCAAGCTAATTCTGTGATAAATTTTAACCCATGATTAACTTCCCGAACCCTGGAGAGCGGCCAAATTTTACTATTGTAGAAAATCTGGACAGCAAAAATGGAGTCTGCAATACTCCATTTTTTCTACATTGTAACTTAACTGGAGCCCAAGGTTGTTTCGCAATGCAAATTTGCAGTGAGCATATGGGGCTCAATTCGTATTTACACAGAAGAAAAGCATCCGAATGATGATGATGACATTTTTATCGTGACCGAGTAATACCCCAGCACCAAGAGGGCGTGGCGCGGGTAGTCCAAATCTAATTATGTTTCTTCGCTACCTACATCATCGTTTCGTAGAAACGTAGAAACACAAAACTAAAAAAATATAAAACCGCCATTTCTAAAGTACGAGTGCCCTACACTACACTTTAATCCTCGTACCACACCGAACGGTCCCAAGAAGCATCACAGTTGACCCTTACACTCCCTGTTCACTATTCAATCTTGCTATAACACTTTGTCATAGTTAAGAAACGCCAGAGTGCCTTCCATCCTTCTTGCCCTATCATATCCCTGATCGTAGGACGTAGTTCCTTCTTTTCCGTCCTCCATTTCTGGATAGTCGGGCGACACTCTGCAAAATGCCATAGCCGCTTTTCTCGGCCAGATTTGCAAAGCATTTCTTTATTCTGGTATTGCAAACGTCTATGATAGCTGGCGAAGTCACCATGCCCAGTCCTTGCTGCGATGAGGCGGTGATATGCCTATCGAGGTAGAGCTAGCTCCGGAGGGCGCTTTCTCCGCATCAGTAGGTCCAGATCTTCATACCTACTAGATCCGTTCTTAAGCCACCATTCTTCTGCAAGTTTTTGTACCCGGATGTTGACTTGGCGTTTGAGAGCTTCAAAAGTCAGAACTTCGTGACTTTCCTCCCAGATGCACTCTGGTCCCGGTATGTTTCCATCCTGATTATTTGACGCAAGGATTGCCTCTGAAATCGCATGGGCCTTTTCGTTTCCTGGAATGCCGCTATGTCCCGGAACTCAGTAGACCTCTATCGGTGGTCGAGTCTTGCGTAGTTCCCAGAAATTCTTGACCTCTACTTGTGAGGAATTTGTTTTGCCATTTTGAAGGGCTCTGACCGCCTCTTGATTGTCAAGGAGTAACTTGATATCTGTGATACCTCCAATTTCTAACGCTGCCTCTAAGCCTCTCACAGCCCCGGTGATTTCCGCATCAAAGACCTCAGCTTCAGGAAGGAAATTCCAACCGCTCGCTATAAGTTCACCGCCCCTATATATGGTGTAGCCATAGGCTGAGTATGCTGGGACGGTAGATGACCCATCCGAGTTGACACAGAGTGTTCCTGGGGGAAGATCCCTGAGCCAAAACATGATCTGCTTCGCCTTTTCGTCCTTGTCGCATTTGACCCTGGCAGTAGCCATCGCGATCTTTGGTTGGTAAAGCTGCTCAGGACCTTCTGATGCAGGCAGGCTGAGGTTCCCATTTTGTAGACGTGTTAGGTATCGCTCTGGGACCCTGAATACACGTTATTTCTGCCCCTCTCGGAGTTTGAGTCGTTTTATAGCCTCCTTAGGTGTCTCAACTGCCCTTATCTACAATGGAAGATAGCTATCGAGTCGGCGGATCCTAGCTGCACTTCGGAGCTGTCGCTGCTGTAGCATAATTTCTGCCGGTAAGATGCCTGATTCTCTGTGAAGTACTATATTCGGTGTAGTTCCCCATACAGGTAGTGCAGCTCGAACTGCGGTTAATATAGTCCTATCTGTTGTAATTAAGGCAGCAACATGACTGCAGTAGACAAATAGTACATATTAGAATAATATGCACTGCCGCCATGACATATGATTAACCCATATCATCACTCACTGGCATGAATAGTAATTAGCCAATAGATGCCTGACAGTATACATTGGCTTCAGGATCTCCAACAACCTTCCCGTTTAGGTTAGATTAGGAAGTATGTTGGAGTTCACACTAGTGTGCGGAAAACCCCGCTTTCATGTATATAGAGGGACTTCTTGCCACATATATAGAATTATAGCAATTTAATCACAATTAACTATCCATTAAACATCAGTAAACTTCTTCGTATAGTAAACACATTTATCGTATCTCTTAATCAAACTCGAGGCTAGTGTGTAATTCTTCCAATCTCCGGAACTAATTTCAATTCTATCCAGCAGTTTGAGGTGCCATCCAACACCCGTACTTACATTCTTATCTCGTATCGTCGTGATACGAGTGAGTCCAGTCCGCCAAGCTTCAGCGCCATAAAAATCCGTACTGACTATACATGCGTTTACAGCGCGTATTAATGGTCCCGGAGCCGCACCTCGATGAAATCTGTTTATGCTGCGTATGAAGTGGGACAGTTGCTGTGCCCTAATACACTATTCATGAATATGCTGTTTAAATATCAGTTGTGCGTCCAGACATACTCCCAGCCACCGAATGTGTGGAGATGGTGTAATAAGCTGTTCACCAACTTGAACCGAGAGGCTGGATAAGTCAAATTTCCTCTTCGGTCCTCGCCCGATAACCAGTAGCTCGGACTTTGAAGGGTCGAATTTAATCATGTGTGTCGCAGCCAGTTTGACTATCCTATCCGCTTCTTCCTGGGCAACCTTCACAACTTCACTAGGATTTTTACCGACTCGAATAATGGCGATGTCGTCTCCAAATCCAAATCTACAGTTGGCGGAGCCTTCTTCGATTAGAGTGGAAATGTATAACATGAATAAAAGTGGCAAAAGTGGTGATCCTCGGTGGACACCGCACTCAACGAGCTTTTCCTCAGTATCACCTTCTTTATATCTTACCAAGACCCTTCTCTATGTCAGATAGAATTTGACCCAGCGACAGAGGGAAGATGGCCAACCCTGACTTCGCATTCATGGAAGCAGCCGATTGTGTAGCACTGCATCGAAGGCACCTTGAATATCCAACGTGACTATAGCTGTAACTTTGTTAGATCTCATTGCAGCCTCAGCATCATGTATAACACATGATACCAAGTCAACTGCTGAGCGTCCTTGTAGAGCGCCGAATAGCTGTGAAGGTACTGCTTTGTGCTTTATTTTGAGCCAGGACATTCGTTTAGCTACTAGTCTTTCAAGCCCCTTACCTAAATAGGAAAGTAGTTGTTGGTAAAACACGAAGTAATACAATTTGGGTGCCGTCACGAAGTCGGTGAATAGTGTCAACTAACTGGTATCTCGAAGTACATAAAATGTTGTCTCTCCCTCTTCCTCTACTCCAAGCGCCTCGCTAATGAGCTAAATCAGACCCCTATCAGTGTCCCAACGACAATCTGAATAACGCAACTACATAGAACAATTCATACTGCCCAAATATGATCCTTTTACCGACAGTAGTGATATTGGTCGCCATTCCTTTGAGCTGGTAAGGTCGCGGCCTAGTTTTGGAAGTAGCACGACTTCAGCCACCTTAAAAGGCGTTGGAAAATATTCTAAGTTCAAATAAGCCTGGAAGAGATCCCTGATAAAAGTTCCTATCGTCTTCCAGCAGGCCTTGAGAAGTCGGACGGTAATCTTGTCGAAACCCGGGGCGGTATCTTTACTCCCGATAGTTGCTGCTGTGACATCTTCCAGAGAAACCTCTCCTGTTCATGAAATACGCTCTGATTGACCATGTGACGAAACCAAGCTGGTTGTAGTGTACTTTTAGAAAGATTAAACTATATGAAGAGAGAAGTATCACAACTACGGGCAATGACTATTTGCACATCCTTCTAGCTCATCCAATACGTACTCTGTTGGTGACAATGACATATTGCTTCGCCACTGCCCGTCGTCATCTTTGCCATCTAGCTGACTCTCTCACTTGGCAATTCTACTTCGCCGTCTCACATTCCTTCCTAGCTTTAATGCAATGTGGCCAAGTGAAACTTAGTCGCATGATACAAGATAATATGTAACAAGCTCCCGAATACGCCCCCAAACTCCGCTTAGGTCTCCGCCTAAGCTAAACCACGGTCAAACCGTAACAGACCATCTTCCCATGCATCAATATCGTTTCTCGCGTCATACCTTGCAAGAAGGGAGTCCCGAAGTGCAATCGTCCGCTCTAGTGGATCTGAAAGCCACTGGTTGGGAGATACCTACAGGGGAGGGGGTTCTTTCGCCGCCTTAGGTTTGACCCATCGCATCAGTTTAAACACTTGAGCTTCTGTCTCTACTGCCTCGACTTGATTTGTCCAGAATTCGCATTTATCTGCCTTCACAGTTGCTCTGAACGCCTTTCGTGTTAGTTTTACGTCTTCAGATGTAGCTTTAGCTGTCCTATAGTCTGTTTGTCACTTTTTGCAGTCATCAGTCCACCAGGGCACTGTTTCTACTCTTCCTATTGCGGGTACCTGTCCTACAACTTTGACCGCATCTTGAAGAACTTGAATCAAATCCGTTGTGTAGTTTTCAATTTCAGTTTGACTACTGAGGGACCCATGCCTTACCCATTGCTTCACGCATCGAGAAAACTCTTCTAGATCACAGTCTTTCACGCGTACTAGTCTTGGATTCCCAGATAGCTCTGAAAATCCAGGTTTGTCGACTGAGCCTTCAATGGTAAAGTGGTCTGATGTACAGTCGAACCGGGTTGAGACTGATGCGAACGCCATCGTGTTACTCCAGGTTAGATCCAACACATTTCCATCGCGATGAGTACTATTTGCTAGGGTATTTAATAGCTGCAGATTATTTCTACGAGCCCACCCTATGATAAGATCACCGTTTTCATATTGGCGCTCTATTTATGGCTGCCAGTACTGTGAGACAGAGTTGAAGTCGACCCCTACTACTACCGGACCACTCGGCTTCTAGCTTAGCAATGGTTCCAAAGTCCCGCTGTGGCCTGACGCACGATAGACATTTACATATGTCAGTCCACCAACCTGCACGAAACAGTAGTCTGAGATCTGGCTTGTTTTCAAGGGTATTATTTGACTAGCCTGGATTACTTTTCTCATAAAAGTGATGGCGCGCGGTCGCGATCGTGGTGCTATATTTCCAGAGGGTACAAAAATATCAAAGCCGGGGTGGCTTTTAGTAGTGAAATCTCTGTCTTTCAGCTAGGTCCATGGTTCTGGTACCATGACTTTATGTGCTTCTGCATCCCAGGCTTGATGCAGCACTATTTCCATGTTTTGTTCGCACTTTCCCACATTCACTTGATGAAAGAGAAGGGTGCTATATTTGTGTTTATTATGATGAGAATTGGGTATATTACTCATTATCATGTATTATTTCTTCTGGTGTATTAATAACCCCGCGGGCCTTACCTTTTTCTTCTGATCTTAACAATGCTGCCTTGAAATCTTTATATCCTTGCTCTGGGATAACTCGCAGCTCGGTGGGTGATCGGGGCGTTACTTATCCATGTTCCCACCTTGGCCGGGCTATGCAGCCTAGGTGGGTTGTTGTGTTATCCATGTAACTTACCATGGTACATGCTTTAGGTCGCGTCATAGCATATGCACGTGACTGTGGAACTAAACCGTAGGGTGTTTAGTGTGTAATGCATGTGTGATGCATGTGTGAGTATACTGGACCAAACTAGAACTAGATGGAATAGAGATAACGGAATCAGCAAGAGACTGATGGACCGAGAGAGAACGAGCTGGTCATTTCTCGTAGGAGAGAAATGATATCATAAGGGAATGTTCTAGCACTAGGCTGTGAACAACACAGTAAGTCTGGAGCAAGATATAAGGAGGTCTCAACCTCCGTCCATTCATTTGTAACCAAGTTTCCTTTATACGAGAATATAGAGTCAAGTCTTACATATCACGAGAACACACGCGACAGCGACTATAGAGACCTACTGTGAGCATAACTTCCCCAAGAGTATCCATCGTCCTGCTCCCATATAGCCTAGTTAATATAACAGGTTATGAGCCCGGAGTCCTTCTCTGTGGCACCTCGATAATGCTTTAAACCAGTCATCCTAACTTCTCCAAAGATATACACCACCTTACAATATGAATAAAAGCTCAGCAATCGTTTTGACCCCTGGAGTAAGCTTTGCGGACTGGGAATCGGATCTCCAGGCGGCCCTGATCAAGAAAGGTCGGTTAGCCCATGTATTTCATGACTTCGAGGAAATTCAACCGGCATTTCGACCTCGTGAACCGATCAGGGGAGAAAATCAAACCGACGACGAGTTTTGCAAGACCTCGGCGAAGTACGCGGAGGAACTTGCGAGGTGGAAAGAGGGAGAAATTGAGGCTAAAAATGTCCTGCTCCGACGACTAAGTCCAAGTGTTCGTCCCCAGAATTTTCGGCGAATGTCAGCGAAGCAAATATTCGACACAATAGCGACGACTCGAGAGGAAAGTGCGGCCACACCGTATGAGAGTGCCGTCAGAAATCTAATCAACACAAAGTTCACAACAATCGAAGAATACTGCGATAAGTTTATGCAGCACTACTTGAGCGTTAACAGTGCCGCTGAGTCAATGCATCACCAGCAATCTATTTCTGACTCGGACAATCCATACACTGTACGCCATGGGCTAGCAAGTTTTCTTTTCGTTTTGGGAACAGAGAGTGTTGATTGGCTGGATACTTGGAGGCAGACCAAGATCCTAGACGGAAAGAACAGGTATGTGCCGCTCGAGTCGATGATGTCAACGCTTCGCCAAGTTGGACAGTCGAAAGGGAAGTCGTCGGGGCAGGTGATGGTGATGACTGGTGAGGGCGAGAGGAACGATGGAGGGAAGAAGAAAGCTGTTGGGGGCCCAAATGACTACTGCGTGCTGTGTACCCATCAACACAGAAACAAGAATTGTTTTAAGCAGCACCCAGAGTTGAGGCAAGGGAAAAAGTCGAAAAAGGGAAAAGCGAAGGGAAAACCAAGCGTGAGTGTCGCAATTGGGAGCAGTGATGAAGACAGTGAGAGCGAGGGGATGTCAAGTTGCAGACTAGCTAGGGCTACAACAGCTAGTTTAATCAAAAACCCTCTACTGTACGACACTGGTGCCTCGCACCACTTTATTCGTCACAAAAGTGACTTCACCACGCTGAATAAATTGCGAAAACCCTTCAGGTTTGATCAAGCTGTGGGAAATTCAGTGTTGACATATCAGGGAACCAGTCTTGTAAGGATTGGTAGTCAATCACTGGAGCTTGATGAATCCCTTCTTTCACCCAACTCCACATGCAACATTATATCAGCGGGAAAATTAAAGGATCAACATGGCATTGTTGCAGCTAATGCTAACGAATTATTGATACGAATCAAAGACAATGAACCGATAGCAAGATTAGAGACAATCGACCATGTGTTATATATCAAACCGCTGGGACAGAGAGAGAGAGCCTCCATTTCGAACAAATTAGCAGCACCAGGAATAGCTAGGATCCCAAAAGTTACGAATGCACATAGATGGCATCAGAGATTGGGACACACGGGTCAGCAGATCCTGAAGAAGACTGCACAATGTTCGCTTGGAATGGATGGAATCGACTATTCAGATCTCACTACCTGTGAGACTTGTCACTTGAGTAAAGCGCAGAGGTTTGTGTCGAGGGAGCCAAGACCAACACCAAGTGAACCATTAGATGAGATCTTTGTCGATACAGTAGGGAAATTAACGGAAGCGTTTAACGGTCACAAATATGCAGTCATACTTACGGATGCAAAAACACGGATGAGGTGGTCTATAACCACGGCCGGAAAGGATGAAATTGCGACACAGCTGATACAGTGGAGTGAATATCAATATCTCCAGTTTGGAAAGAGGATTCGCATCATCTTCAGAGACGGAGGCACAGAGTTTAGCCGTATGAGAGAATACTGTATCCGGAATGGTATTCGCACTGATGTGTCAGCACCAAATACACCCGAACAGAACGGCGCTGCAGAAGCCTCCAACAAGATCATCCTAAGAAAGGCGCGCTCTATGTTGATCGACGCACAAATGCCGCCATGCTTTTGGCCATGGGCAGTGGAACACGCGTGTTTTATAACGAATAGGCTATATTGCCTGCGTACCAAGAGGGTACCAATAGTCGACTTTTTGCAAGCTTTGAAGCAGCCGCACCATGAAAAGGTCGATTTCTCTTGCTTACCTCGATTTGGCTGTCAAGCGTATAAGCTTATCGATCCGAAACCGGAAAAGTTTAAAGCAAGAGCAGAGAAAGGGTGGTTTGTTGGCTTTCCTAAGAATACCAGCAAAAATTATTTGATTTACCATCCTCGCTGGACCCAAAAACATGGCTGGAAATGGATAGAAAGTTGTACTCCACACGTCACTTTCAATGAGGATATCATGTTCGGGGATATGCTCACCAAATCAGACCAGCAGAGAACCTTTGATTATTGGGCCAGTGAAAATCCATTACCTGTCGAAGGAATGCAAGAGAGTACCTTGCAGAATCCTTCTCAGAGAGATCAAACCAGAGACAGGTTTGAGGGGGAGCCGCTATCTTCGTCGATCAGTCAACCGAATATAAATTTGCCTGAGATTTCGAATATGAGAGAAGAGGGGAATCAGCAGCTGTCAGAACAGCAGGATTTATCGCCACCTGTCGTTCCGGAATTATTTAGTGGTCAGGAGTCATCAAATCAGAAAGTGCCTCCAATGGTTCCACTGCAGACCATTCAAACGGCGTCAGACAGTCAACAACAAAGACCTGATAGACAAGAGACCATAATATCTTCGAAAGATAAGCCAGTATCACAACCTCCGGCTGTTCCTGTAATTCGTGATGGGCAATGGCCACAAGTATCAGTCGTGAATGATAAACTGATTTCAATTCCACATCGATCAGTTAGGTCACCTTCCGTTGATAGTGCCAGTGAATATGATAGCGAACATGCATCGATAAGTCCATCCGAGAGATCTGATCAGCTAGGACAGAGAGATGATACTGAGGAAGCTGGTCGTCAGTCAGATGAGAATCAGGTCTCCCATAGGGAAGGGAACTTACAGTCCGATCAGGGAGAGATTGGGCCAGTTGTTGAAAATACCGAGCTAGAAGAGGAGGTCTATGACAAAATAATGACAGGATGGGATGAACTACCTCCAATAGCGGGACATAAGCGTCATCACTCGGTAGAACCTCCAGTGACGCGCAGCAAGCGTGGTAGACCAATTAAGAGAGTTGATTATTACAAACTTCACCACGGCAAAGCGACAAGACCTCACAGTGATCCAAAATCGTGGTCAGAGGCGATGAGTAGCCAGGAAGCGAAACATTGGAAACAAGCGGCAGATGAGGAGTATCGCTCTTTGCGGGACATGGGAGTGATTAAAATTATAAAGCGTAGCCAAATACCAAAAGACCGAACGCTTATGAAGAGCAAGTGGGTGTTTAAAAAGAAACTGCTCGCAGACGGATCCCTCGACAAATACAAAGCGCGATGTACCGTTAAAGGGTTCACCCAACGTCCGGGCATAGATTATAAGGAAACATTTGCACCCACACCACGAGCAGAGACTGGGCGGATCATGGTGGTCCTGGCACATAGGTTCGGTTGGTATAGGCAACAAGGAGATGTCCCGGCAGCATTTTTGAATCCAGATCTAGATATAGATCTATATATGGAGATGCCAGAGGGATTCAAGAAAGAGGGTTACGTTGTCCGTATTAGAAAAGGTCTGTATGGGCTCAAGCAAGCCGCAGCCTTATGGTACGATGATGTTAAAGCTTTCCTAGCCCATCAGGGGCTATTCCCATTCACAACAGACGTATGCCTTTATGGTAATAAAGAGAAGGATTTGTTTGTGATAATCCACGTCGACGATTTTCAGGTGATGGGACCGAGTATTGGGAAAGTAGAGAAGTTGATGAAGGCCTTGTACAAGAAGTATAAGCTGAAGACGGTGAAGACGGATCTATTCCTGGGGATTCGTATTAGTAACCCAAATAATAAAACGCTTAAATTATCGCAAGGCCAGTACGCGAGGAAATTACTCACAAGGCATGGACTAGAGGAATGTAAGCCAGCAAACTCGCCACTTGAGCGCTTAATGGAGCCCAATAGCTCTCAGTGTTCACCAAAACAGAAGGCAGAGTATAATTCGATCGTGGGTGGGCTACAGTATCTTGCGAATAACACACGTCCCGATATAGCCCACTCCGTCAACCATCTGGCACGATTCTTAGCAAATCCATCAGACGAGCATTTCCTGGCAGCAAAGAGAGTTCTTCGATATATTTCGAAAGATCCAGAGAAAGGGATAACCTTCAAGACGGAGAAGAGAAGACCAATTCTAGAAGCCTACTCGGACGCAGATTTTGCCGGTGACCCAAATTCGAGCAGATCGACATCGGGTTCCCTTATTAGATTAGCATCGGGGCCAGTGAGTTGGAGATCTCACTTACAACGAGAGGTTGTTTTATCAACAACAGAGGCGGAGTATTTAGCCGCAACGGAGACATGTCGACAGCTGCAATGGGTTAAATCATTACTAATCGAATTAGGCCTTGCTCAACTCATTGAAGGGTCGGAACGAACGAATTTGTACGTCGACAATCAATCCGCGATGTCACTGATTAAAAATCACGACAACCATAAGCGCTCGAAGCATATTGCTTTGCGGAATAATTACTGTCGCCAACAGTATCAACAAGAAGCGATTGCAGTGATTTATGTGCCATCGGATCAACAACTTGCGGATAGTCTGACAAAGGCAAATTCTTCAGTACAAATAAAATGAGTGCTGATTCCTCGAAAATGTTCGGCGTCCATCCTGAACACATCAGTTCTAGAATGCAACTTCAAAATTGTTAGACGTCTATTGTCATCAGGGGGAGTGTTGTGTTATCCATGTAACTTACCATGGTACATGCTTTAGGTCGCGTCATAGCATATGCACGTGACTGTGGAACTAAACCGTAGGGTGTTTAGTGTGTAATGCATGTGTGATGCATGTGTGAGTATACTGGACCAAACTAGAACTAGATGGAATAGAGATAACGGAATCAGCAAGAGACTGATGGACCGAGAGAGAACGAGCTGGTCATTTCTCGTAGGAGAGAAATGATATCATAAGGGAATGTTCTAGCACTAGGCTGTGAACAACACAGTAAGTCTGGAGCAAGATATAAGGAGGTCTCAACCTCCGTCCATTCATTTGTAACCAAGTTTCCTTTATACGAGAATATAGAGTCAAGTCTTACATATCACGAGAACACACGCGACAGCGACTATAGAGACCTACTGTGAGCATAACTTCCCCAAGAGTATCCATCGTCCTGCTCCCATATAGCCTAGTTAATATAACATGGGTTGACTCGTGCGGCCCAGCGCAGTTTGAACATTTGGGAATTTTTGCCGTGCATTTTGCTACTTCGTGAGTACCAGAACACTTTTCGCATCGCTGCTCTTTGACGCAGTTTCTTATTAACTGATAACCCCAGCAGCGTTGACATTGCATGATGGGGCGTCGACGGGAGAGCGATAAAGCTGGCCCACTCTCATCAAAAAGTCTAAATCGGAGATTTAATGACACTTGTTTGAAGTGTATTATCCAGCTAGCGGAATAGCTTCCGAAATTTTTGTCGTTTGGGCGCACCTGTATTGGTGTGACCCCACAAAGTGCTTGACATTCTGTCTTTACCATTTCCCTGGTTACTTCAATTCTTCCATCCTATGTGCGGATAAAATTTGGGACATGAGGTACCATGACAGATGCCCAGTCTGAAAAAGGCTCGATTGCTATATCGTCGTTTTGAAGTGCAGGTATTGTGGTTATGAGCTATGCGGAAGTCACATTACGGAGTGATGAGGAGTTGATGATGTTATATTTAGTGGTTGACAGTGAATAGACTCATACAATATTATGATGTAAGTGTATGGACAGAATGTATAAGACTAAACCTGTGTCCATTTACTATGGGTACATCTATGAAACTATATACATGCTCGCCTTACCAGTACACTAGTGATGTATGCTGTGGCCTTGAGCCACACGCGATGCCCTAGCCCCATCTACCTCGTTGTCTCATATCATAACAGCAGGGCCTGCACGCAGAATTGTTTCCCTGAGCGCGTCTGATGCGCACTCCATGGCTAGGCCAGACCTGACTTGTGTCATTGATATGATTGCTGAAGGTGCAACTCCAGCTTTCTCGGTGATAAATTTCTTTATGGGCGTTTTCGGGGGAAGAGTTCTCGCCTGGGTCGGTAGACGCCGAGGACAACAGTGTTAAGGTTATGAGTTAAATGGGAACATAGTTACTTAGAATGAGTCACGATATTTGTTCAGATGGTGTGATGCTTGGTAATGTGATTGCTGGCAGGTGTCCGATACTTTTCCGATGCTGGTCATGAGACAGAACATAGACTACTTATATACTCTAATATGACCCATGTCATTGTCTACGTTCTCTCTCCTGACTTACTGCCAACAGCGTGTCTAGGTAAAACTCTGCAGCTCATGAGTCTATCTCTCATGAGAGGCATTCGCTGTTCCGGTGGCTGGCGCGCGCGGTCCGAGTACGCGTCGCTGCAATGCCTCAATCACTTACGTGTAATATCCCTGCTGAGCGATCCTGAACCTAGCTGTTCAGTAACGACAGCAATCCAGTCCATGGTTCGCGCCTGTAGTTTGTATACACACCACAGCGTCGCTCCAATCGTTCACATGTAATGTCTCAATTCCGCAGTCCTTAGTCCATCACTCAGGAGCGGAAGCAGTTTTATAGTTCGCATAGTGCGCTAGGTCTACATGTACCTCTGAGCGCTATCCCGTAATTGCCCGGCGATACCTAACCGCTCATGGCTAGCGTGTGTGGTCAATAGACTCATCACGACGCTGCCCCAATCATTGCCCTGCAATGAATCAGCCCGGCGCTCATGAGTCCACTACTCAGGAGCGGGAGCAGTTGTATCAATGGTCAGCGCACGACGTGCATATGTACCTGTCGGCGCTGAGCCGGTCATTGACGAGCGATATCACAACTGACGGCTGGTTTAACGCAGCCATGTAGCTGCTTGGTTTTGCTGATATAATAAGAGTGAAAGGTGGATGGAGGATAGTGCAAAGGGTTTTCCCTGAGGGAGATGATGACATTATATAAAGTCTATCACTACGCGTGGCTTTCAGGCACACGCACTATTATCCCTATGAAGGGCAAAGGACGCTAGAGCAGGAGCTCTAGACACCATGGGACAACTAAGAGTCTAGAATACAGAGCTATGCCGCGTTATTGTTATGATTGGTAAATGATTTGGGAATGTACACTTACGCTGGAACAGCTAAGATAGTTTGTGGAGAGATATCTTCATTAATGTGTAGAAGTGAAGTTTCTATGATAATTATTATGTTACAGATTGGGGGAAGCTCGTCCCTTATCCCCTATCTTGTTCGCTTGTAGACCGATCACGTAACCAGTATGTAGCTCACCAAAGTGTGCAACCAACTGAGCAGCCATGCCATTTGTCCTATATCAACAGCCCATCTCTCGTACTGCACACATCACTACTTGTAATGTTGTTATGTAGAGACTGGATCTCCTTCATGCGCCATAATGCCATGCTGCCATAATAACTACCTATGCACCAGCTACTAGATCTACCATACTACATAGCTGAGCATAACAGTTATGTGAAACTGCGCACAGAAAATGATGGATAAGCTTAAGCCAAAGAAAAAAAAAGGATATGAAGCCTCCACTACCTCAAGACTGGCGATCAAGCAGTCCCTCTCCCCTGCTCTGTCCATGGAGCCCCCGATCAACAGAAAAGAATTGAAATTAGTTCCGGAGATTGGAAGAATTACACACTAGCCTCGAGTTTGATTAAGAGATACGATAAATGTGTTTACTATACGAAGAAGTTTACTGATGTTTAATGGATAGTTAATTGTGATTAAATTGCTATAATTCTATATATGTGGCAAGAAGTCCCTCTATATACATGAAAGCGGGGTTTTCCGCACACTAGTGTGAACTCCAACATACTTCCTAATCTAACCTAAACGGGAAGGTTGTTGGAGATCCTGAAGCCAATGTATACTGTCAGGCATCTATTGGCTAATTACTATTCATGCCAGTGAGTGATGATATGGGTTAATCATATGTCATGGCGGCAGTGCATATTATTCTAATATGTACTATTTGTCTACTGCAGTCATGTTGCTGCCTTAATTACAACAAAAAGTACCCGGACGGTTAAGTCCAGGCTGTTCATGTGGCTGGTAGCCACATGACACCAAGTATATGATTATGTCCTACTCCACATGTTCAAGCGACAGAGCACCATCTACAAAATTTGGCAAACCACGAAGTTCCCCCAAGCAATCAACATGAATACTCTTCCTCCCCACCCTCCCTCTAATCACCATCCCCCTCTCCCTACCTCCACACAACCGAGTGGAGGGGAGTCGTTGGCGGAATTGCTGCTGTCAACTACCTCCGCCGCTGACACCAGGAATCAAGAGACCACCCTCTTGTTTCAAAATATTGCGTGCGTCCTTGACGACGCGACTAGTGGAGAGTGCCTTCCTCAACACCTTCTCAAACCATTTCGCGAGTTTATCGCAGATTTAAACTCTATCGCGCGTAGGCACTTTTAATGCCATGTCAGATGTTCAACTCAACAGCCAGCGCCCTACTTCGCAACTCCAACCCAGCCCCAGACTAGACAGTCAATTTATAACCCAGATACACAGAGCACCTCCGCCGCACCGCAAGCTACTCCAGCTCATCATTAACCCAGAAGTTACGCCAAAGCCGTCACTGATGCTCCTAAGCAACAAAATCAACAGCAACAAACTTCCAACAAATTGGCTCAACCTCGTCAAAAGCCCCCTCCCCCGCAAAGATAATGGACTTCTAGTTCGTGTAAATCCAGGGTACCCTGCACTCTCCATGTCACCATACGCTGTGATGCTCCATCTGAATGAATTCTTAAAAGAAAAGCTGATAAGGGAGGTCCAAACCACTAGAACCGGGCTTGCCATTTGTCCAGCCTCTATCCCTGCCCAGGAAGGCCTGATAAATAGAATAGATGCACTGGAAAGCCACCTATTGACCCAGGGTGACTGCAAGGTCGAAAACCCTACTAACTACGCTGCATACCTACTAACTGGTATACCCCGCTCTTACACAGGATTTAATGTTATCTCTGTCGAAAATATCCCAATCACGGCTTCAACAGTTACTGAAGCTTTAATGGACCTAACCAAAATTCAACCGATCAACGTCTTCGAATCTCTGGTCTCAAACACGGCCCAATTCTCTCATCGTAAAGCCTGGATAGCCCTATACCCAGAAGGATCAGTTCTATCGAGAAATTTGCCTCTCTTTGGAGTCTACGTCCCTGCCAAAAAAACTTACTAAAAAGACTAAAACGCCACAATGTGGGAGATGCTTTGGCTGGCATAACGAGCGAGCTTGCGCGCGAGCGTCCCGCTGCAGGCTCTGTGGATCAACTCAACACCTAGAAAATGAGCATATGTCCTGTGACCCTACCAGACCTCATGACTGCCCGCCCAGACGCATCAACTGTCACGGTCCCCACCCTGCTGATGCACTCGAGTGTCTCTTCAGACCCAAGAAAGACAACTCGGTCCCATCCAATTCTGAAGCTGCCCGGATCCGACAAATGGCATCGGCTGCTAGATTACGCAAAAAAGCAGCCCACTGCAGCATAATTTCAACCCAAGCTCCTACGGGTACAGTCCAAACTGAAGTTGCAATCCCTTCGACCCCAACTGAGGTGCGAAGGCTCTTTACAGAATATCCGAGTCCTTCTGGCAATAGATTTCCCCCCCTGTCAACCCAAACCCAGAAATGTAGTGATATCAGCGAATCAAAAATGGATTCATGAGTACCAAGCCTATATCTCTAAAAATCCTCTCCATCAATGTGGGGCGCTGCTCATCTGCGCACGAAATTGCTCTCCAAATTGCTTTCAGCACTAACACGGACATCTTGTTAATACAAGAGCCGTATATTCATAAAGATTTAACCAGAAAAATTACGCGAAAACATCCGTCTTTTGAATGCTTCAATCCTATTAACGTCACCATACTTTCGAAAATCGCCATTTCATCCACAACTTCCGCCCACCATCAGCTACGCCCTTAAAAATTCGATATTTGGTTTCGCCTCTTCCACAGTATCCCATTGATATAATTCTCGACATTCGCATCCCTATATTCCAACATTGTTCGACCAAAAACCCCATTTTCAGCATTCTGAGAGAAAATTTTTTCGCTTCAGCCTTGCCAAGGCTCGACGCGTTCCAGACGCGTGACCAGGTGATCAATTGTAAAGTCACGTGACTTTTATTTCTAATTTTCATTAAATTTAAAAAGAAAAACACCAGCCTTGGCGCTCAGTCAGGTGACCCAGATCAATTGTCATATGATAATATTCTCAATAATTCATTTTTAAATCAGGATAAAATATTTTCGAATTTTTTATTTTGATTTAGATATCATCCTGCTTATATCAGCATAAAACAAGCTGAAAATGCCTAAAAGTCTCCCTCCTCACAGGGGAGTCTTCCAAGTCTACCATCTTCACCTGAAATTGACATGACAAATGCCCCAAGGTTGTCATCATCAATCTGGAATAAAGATGCATCACCAAAGCCATCAAGGCTGTTAACCTCTGTTCGACCTATCAAATTGTCCACCAAAATTGACTTATTTAGCAGTGACCCCATCACTTCTACAGATTTAGGGGCACAACACCTTTTTAACAAAACACCCTTTTCTGAGCAGCCTCGAAAGCGAGGAGTCTCACCAACAATTCTTTTGGCATCCCAGCCAACAAAAATGGTCAAGATCTCTGCACTTTGCACCATCAAACACACATTTGAAACTGCCATTTTTGAGGCACGTGATCTCTTGGTCCAATCATATGGCCTTACAAATGATAAGATCAAGCAAGCAGCTGTCTTGGATCTCATCCAAGTTTTTCGAACCTTCACTGAGGAGGGAAAAGTCAATACTGAGCCACCAATAAGGCAAGTTCAACCTGAGGTAGAGGTGGTCACAGGATGCATTCAAAAGGCACCCACTGTCCCATATTATGCACAAAAGCTTCGGGAAGGAATCCCAAGTATTCAACCAGAAACCAGAGTGCCCACTAAGCTAGGCATGAAAATTCTCAGCCACAAAATCAACATTTGCAGAAATACATCAACAACTCCAGTTGTAGTGGTACCTTCAACAACTACAAAAGACCTCCCTATAGATGATGCTGACTCAGAAAAATCAAATAAAATATCAGATCAATTAAATACCAGTTTTGACACAGAAAATGTGGTGACTCTCATCACCAAATCAGGCAGTACACTGCCCACATACCAGCCTTTCTCTATTAGGGAAAATATCAATAAAATACTGGGAAAGAGGGCAATTTCCAGAGTCCATACCTCCACCAAAGGGAATTTGGTCCTTACTTGCTGGGACTCTACCCCAACTGAACTTCTCCTAGACCAAGAAAAATGGGAGCATGTTTTTATAGATTGGCCAATTAAAAAGGCACAAAAAGTCACCCACTGGCCTAAACTAGTGGTACATGGTGTGCCAACCTGCATCCCAATCCAACATATCAATGAAGAAATTGAAGTCTTCAATGAAAATATTGTAACACAAGGTCAACCTAGATGGCTTAGCCGAACTTATAAACAGAGGGTCAAAGCCTCTATAACATTCTCAGTCACCACTGAGCAAGAAAAAGAACACCTTCTCAAAGTAGGTGTCCTCATTGGAGGACGTCTGCTCAAGGTAGTAAATTATCAACTGTCAACTCAAAGGACCCAGTGCAAGAAGTGTCTTGCTTTTTGACATCACCAGATAGGTTGCAAAAAGACACCTGTTTGTGCCATCTGTTTGGGTGCACACACAACCATGGATCACAAATGTGTTACATGCAAGGCAACCCAAAGCTGCGTGTACCATGCAATTCAATGTGCAAATTGCAAGTCAAATACTCATTTAGCTTTTCAAAGACAAGACTGTGATTATTACAAAGCATTGGCATGCTGCGTCACATCAAATTCAGCCAACACATCACTGCAAGGGGTCGAGAGATCTTGCAGTCCCTCTTTGATGTGTCCATCAAAGGGGAAACAGACATTCTTTTAGTACAGGAACCATATATGTTCCATCACACTCATTTACAAACTTACCAACCCATTTTACATTCAGCTTATCAAGCAATTTTGCCTATTACCCACCAGTATCTTCGCCCAAGGGTCATGACCTATGTCAAAAAGGCAAGCCAGATCCAGGTAATGCCCAGGTATGACTTGGTATCAGATCCAGATTTTTAGATCCTGGAGGTTGACCTTTCAGGGGAGCCATTTTACATCATTCATATCTACAATGAGAAGCCACTTACACCTGCACTTTCTCACCACACTGTCCGACGCTTTCTTAACTTAGACTTGCAGCTTGACAAACCATTTGTTCTCCTTGGAGACTTTAATCTGCACCACCCACTATGGAATCCATTAGTGCAAACTAACAACACACTTGCAAACTCTTTAGTTGAATATATTGAGAAAACCAATGCCCAACTACTCAATTGTCCTTTGGTAATTGAAGAGTTTGGAGGCACCTTTCATAGATCAAATTCAAAGAGCACATCAATCATTGATCTAACTTTTGCAGCTGGTTTCAACCACATCAGATGGCAGGACTGGAGCTATGGTCAAGCAACTGGATCAGACCATGAGCTAATAACTTTTGTAGCAGATCTATCAACAACTGATCAGGCAATGAATACTATGAATACTTCAAGTCTTCAAGCAAAATTTAATCTCAAAAAGGCTGATTGGAAACTGTTCTATCATAAGCTACAAGTCAACCAAGTAGAGCAACAATTACAACTAGAAACAGCAATTCAATCACAAGATTTTGATCAGATAGCCTCCTTACTACAGCAAATAGTTCTAGATGCTACTAAGGTCTCCATCCCAGCTATCAAAATTGTGCCAAGATCTAAACCTTGGTGGACAGAAAAATTGACAAATTTAAGGATGAGATACCATAGATTACGCCGCCATTCAAAAATATTCCAAAATCCTCAGCTAGAAAGGGACACCAAAGCTGCCAGGAACCACTACTTTCATCAAATTCAATTTTTAAAAAACAGCATTGGATCAGATTTCTGGAAGCACCTAAGGATAAATCAGTCTTCACAGCATATCAGTATTCAAATCCAGAAAGAACACAATCAACACTCATCCCAGACTTGAAATTCAAATCAAAGGAAAGCAATGAGGACAGAATTGCATACAGTTTTGATGATAAATGCGAAGCATTGATCCAAAATCTATTTCCAGTTTCCACTAATTCAGGTCCTATTCCAAGAGAATCAACTGTTAATACCATAATTTTTCCACCCGAAAAAATTGAGGGGCCATTGAGTATCATTCATGGTAATCCTGGCATCAGTGGTATTAAAAATGGGACTGGCCAGCTCTAACATTGGAAGAAATCAAAAATGCAGCCTCTGTCAAGGCAACTGCCCCAGGATTGGACCAAATTGACTGGATAATAATTAAGGCCGCAATTTCAGCCATCCCTGGCTTCTTCTTTCAAGCTTACAATGCCTTATTCAATAGTGGATACCATCCTAGACAGTGGAGACAGGCAGTGGGAATCATTATTCCCAAGAGAAACAAAAAGGACTACAGCTCTCCAAAAGCCTACCGGCCAATTTCTCTACTCCCTTGTCTATCAAAACTATTGGAAAGAATATTTGCCAACAGACTTGCCTATCTTGCTAACAACAGTAATGATCTACTACATAAGAGTCAAATGGGTGGACGTAAGTAGAGATCTGTCATTGATGCTGCACTACTCCTGCAAGATTTTGTTGAACAAAATAGGTTGAAGCACAGGGTTGTATCAACAGTGTTTCTTGAAATATTAGGAGCATTTGATAGATTGCAACCAGAGGCTCTAATTCGTGTGTTGAGAAGGCTCCAGCTTCCTTTAACATTCATTGCATGGGTACAATCATTCTTGAGCAAAAGAACCATCCAGCTTAAATTCAATGGTCAGCTTAGTACAGTATATCCTGTTGCTGGTACGCCTCAGGGAAGTCCCATATCACCAATACTTTTTCTACTTTCAATCAGGTTCCTCTTCCCTCTGGAAGAAAAAATAAGCAATCTTCAACTGTATTAAATTGATGATATCTCTATCTCTGTTTCATCAACATCAGTTAATAAAAACATAAAAGAAATACAAAATATCATCCACAGATTAATGGTTAGAGCAAAGGAACTATCAGTTACATTTTAAATGGATAAGACTGAGCTCATTCATTTTTCACAACATAGAAAGCCGATACTAACCCCTCTCATACTTGATAACCCGTTCTCCTTGCAACCTAAAGAGGTTGTTAGATGGCTGGGTATCTGGTTTGACAGGAAGCTAACTTTTAAGACTCATGTTGAAAAGCGGCTGCAGTTGGCAAATGGAGCTCTAAGTAGGGTCAAGCAGCTGGCTTCATCAACAAAAGGTCTTCCATTCCATGCTCTAAGGCAACTTTATCTCAGCTGTGTTACTACTATCTTAGACTATGGTGCAATACTATGGTATGGGAAGTATGGCACAGGTGCATTGAGCTCAAGATGCCAAAGGCTACAGAACAAGGCCCTTATCATGATCACAGGAGCATATAAAGGTAGTCCAATTAAAGCACTAGAAGTGGAAGCAGGATTTCTACCAACAAAGGTCCGGCATCTAAAGCAGACATACAACTTTGCACTTCGACTTTTAAGGCTTCAATCATCACACCCAGTCCAGCACAAGCTTCTGAGCCCTTTGATGGATGAGCTGTCATTATCAACTAAGCTAGACCTAGGGGTCTTTGGGTACTTGGACAACTCTCCAACTCAATTATTAAGAATTGGCAGATTACTTAAGCCCTTTGCAAATCTCACCAATCTAGAAAAAATAGACACTAACTGGATCTCACCTTGGCATCAAACCAATATTTCAATTGTCATCTCAACTCTGTCAAAGGACAAGGCAAAGAAAGAACATACAGAAATAGTCAACATCATAGCACCAGAAACAGCAATGGTTTATACTGATGGATCGCTTACCAAGGGAAAGGGGAGCATCATTGGTTTTATAATATATCTTCCAGTCAGTAGAGAGATGAAGAGCTTTTCATTCAACCTTGGGGAGACCATAGGAATCACTGATGCAGAAACCTTTTGCATCCTCAAAGCCATCAGATGTCTGAAAAAGATCATTCCACATGGTTCTTACCACATCTTTACTGACAGTCAAGCAAGCTTAATGAGGATCAAAAATAAAGAGAATCAATTTTCATGCCAGATTAGACAAGAAGCATTTAGTTGCTCATTAAGCCTCTCTTGGTGTCCAGGGCATGTTGGTACAATTGGTAATGAGCTTGCTGACAGCTTAGCCAGAGGGGCCAGCAAAAAAATGGTTATTAAAAAGAACGTGTCAACATCACATTCATTCCTTGAACAAAGATCCAAAGAGTTAATTATAAAGGCATGGTGCCAGGAGTGGACTTCGTAGCTCTTCCAAGAGGAAGAAGGGAGGAAAAGCAAGGGCCTTGGAAAGTTTTACAGAATTCAGGCTCAAATGACCACTCTAGTATTCTCAACAAAGCCAATCAAATTTAGAGGTCATAACAGATTGACAGAGTCCTCATATTTCCAGGCAAGGACAGGTATAGGGAATGTAAAGGCACATTTATACCGAATTGGAAAATCAAAAGATGAAACCTGCAATTTCTGTGCAAATGAAAAGCAGACAATGAACCATCTCATACTGCAATGCAGAAAATTTAAAGAAGAGAGAAAGAATATTCTCAAAGATATATTACCACTTAATCTAGCAATTCTATTCCGGACTAACAGGGGAAAGGAAGCGTTGCTAGAATTTTTAAAGACTTCCAGGTGCATAAGTGTACACAAGGGAGATTGATTAGATTGACAATAAGTAGACATTAATAGAAGGGATCAGGGAAAAGGTGGAAAGATATTATTCAGGATAATTTTTGCTGTAAATTAGAACCAAATTGTCATAGCTATATAGCTCAATACAATATTGTCAAGGGGAACTATTTCACCTACTCATGTAAACTAAGTTAGTCAGGTCACATGACCTGACTATCAGTACATATACTTCTTCTGCAGCATCAGGGCTATCTAGTCAACATTTACAACGTAATACCGTATCCCACGTATCTTTCTTAAGAAATATGAATTAAAAAAAAAATCCTATTAACGACTGGTCAATTCGGCCTCGAGTACAACCATATTCGCGGAAAAACAATTCATTTTTATATTGTCAAGTCTGTCCTGCTTCTATCTTAGCCCACGGAGCCGAGGATACGCTATTTGTTAGGGTATTGCTACATTTAGATAGGGTCACGTGTGGCTAGGTAATCGCGTAGAGCGCAAACGCGTCTCTATTTAGTTAATCTCTAGCCTCAGGTGGACCTCCTTTCCTCCTTGTAGACAATCTCATTCACCAGATTTGACCTCGTCAATCTTCCACGTACCCATACCTTGACACTATTTCTCTTCGTAAAATCTTCCAATAAATTTTACACTTTAATAGTAAATATGTACAATGCCCCCCTTGGAGCTATCAATCCAGGCGCCGGGGTCTCCTTCTTACTTTCTTTGAATAACTTCGTTTTCCTCAGCAAAAAATTCTGGCCAGAGACTTCAATCTCCACCACCCAAATTGGCATCCATCTCGCCGCGGCTCACCCTCCCCGCAGGCTAACGTATTAACTCAGTGGCTTCAATCAAAAAATCTCCCCTTTATTTCAGAAATAGACAAACCAACACCTAGTCGTGGAAACGTACTTGTCAGGCTCGTTGGCTAGTTCGGAGGACAATGGTCGGAACAGGACGGAGTCGGGACAGAATGTGATCTGAACGGGACAGAGTCGGGGTACAAGGTAAAGCTTATAATAATCGGATCAATCTAAAGTCTAGAATAATTACAAGACAAAAAGCTACAGAACATATCCAGTCCTAGACCTTCCTTAAGTACTCAAGAGCGGCTACTACAATCAGGGGTATGGTAGTCTACAGCTATAACACAGCAACTGATTGCTTATGTTGATTAGTAACTGTTGCTATCATAACATTGTAACCATCGCAACGCATTGACTATGTTACTAGGGAAGTTCCTGAATTGGTTGACCAGACTAAGCGCAGCATCTCAGCATTAGCCCATGGCACAATGGTAGTGACAAGCAGGCCGTTTTCCTCGTGGGAAAGCCGGTCTGTGACAGTTTCATTGTCATTGTTAGAGTATGGAACGAGTGATGGATGGTATCTAGTTTGGATTTGGTCTATCAAGTATACATGTATATAAGCTGTCTAGGAATCACCAAGACAGATAATCTAATCAATTCAATTCATTCAACCCATCTTTTATTTCTCCATAGTATATCACATATTCTCCCGATTCATATCATTATTATTCTATTTATAAAATTGCGCCCATATTCTTTAAGCTGCCTTACTCGTCGAACCCATACCGATTTTCCAACAAATCTCTATGTCTAAATGGCTAGAAAATTCTAGGTTTTTCGAAGAAATCTGCCTACGGTGAGGGGCCGACTCACCTTTTCGTTTGTTTTGATTGGGGGCTCTATGGACAGAGCGGGGGAGAGGGACTGCTTGATCGCCAGTCTTTAGGTAGTGGAGGCTTCATATCCTTTTTTTTTCTTTGGCTTAAGCTTGTCCATCATTTTCTGTGCGCAGTTTCACATAACGCGGCATAGCTCTGTATTCTAGACTTTTAGTAGTCCCATGGAGTCTAGAGCTCCTGCTCTAGCGTCCTTTGCCCTTCATAGGGATAAAAGTGCGCGTGCCTAAAGGCCACGCGCAGTGATAGACGTTCAACAATATCATCATCATCATCATCATCAAGTGGTAGAGCCCTCTATAGAGATCATAAATGTATACCGCCAACCTCAAGCTCGAATGCCTGAGAGCCTCGGCGTACTCCTAAGTTGGTCAGTTAAACCGAATACCATAATTGTGGGAGATTTTAACCTTCACCACGAATTATGGGAGCACAAAGTTTCCCGGTCGTCTGGCGTCAGCAGCTTTGTTGAATGGATTGACAACTATTCTTTGAGGTCAGCATTGCCTTACGGAGCTCCCACCCATCGCGCTGGCCATGTCCTCGACCTAGTACTGTCAAACATGGAAGGACTTCTAGCCCGTGTGGATCCGGAGACACATTCAACCTCCGACCACGAGACAATATCCGGCTTCGTCCAGCTCTCGTCATCACAAAGACGACACCTAATGCTGAAGCTGCCCAGATTTAACGACGAAAATGCTGAGGTATTTCGTCTAGCCCTCTCCGCTACCGCACCTCCTACTCTTCCCTTTGAGGACCCATCCCCCCAACGCCTGGAGGCGGTGACTTTATCGGGCGTTGCCGCTCTCTCGGCAACTTTGCTTGCAGCTAACCCTCCGAGGCCTGCATGTGTTCCATGCAAAGATTATTGGAACCACGAATGCTCAGACCAACTGCGTCGGTATCTCGAAGGCCGTCATACCGATGATCAAGAACTCATTAGTGAGGCACACAATAATTTCCGGAAATCTGTAAGACGAGCCAAACGCGAACACAAGCGGCTCAAGTTGGATAACGTTTCTTCGACCTTGAAGGCCCATGAAGTCGTTGGATGGCGGAAGTCATCTAGTCGCTTTGGCCCTCCTCCTATTCAATTTCAAGGTGTGGCGTACAGCACCCCGACCGAGCGGGCAGATATAATCTTTCGAACTAAGCTTTCCCGCTTAATTGATCTACCGGATATACCTATAAATACACCCACCTGATGACTGCGTGCGATCCCCGCACCTCTCTCTGTGGACGTAGATGAAGTGCGCCACTGTCTTCTGGAAGTTTCGTAAACTACTCCGGGACATGACCACCTTTCTATCTCAGCTCTACGCCTGGTATGAGAAGTAGGTACATGGCGCTCGTGGATTGACAACCTTTACAGCCTCTACCTAGCATATGGTCACCACCCCAGCATCTTCCGCCGCGCCGAAGTGGTGGTCATTCCTAAACCACACAAGGACGATCTCACCAATCCTACCAATTGGCGACCGATTTCGCTTCCTCAGTTCTCGGGAAAGGGCCGGAACGCCTCCTTGCAAGACGCTTTGCCTTCCGGGCCTTGTCAAATCGCATTATCTCCCCGGTGCATTTCGGAGCGCTACCCGGAAGGTCTGCCATGGATCTCATAGAATGTTTGGTTCACAATGTCGAAAAAGCGTGGGAGACAAAGCAGGTGTGCACTCTCGCCACCCTCGATATCCAAAGTGCTTTCGATAGTATTCAGCCTGGCCGTCTCCACGCTCGTCTTCGCGAACAGGGATGGCCTTTGCCATACGTGAATTGGGCTGCTTCCTTTGCTTCTTGCAGGAAGGCTCGTCTCAGAGTGGATGATTTTAGACTTCTTGGATATTTCGCATGGCTTGCCTCAAGGATCCCCTAATTTCCCTATATAGTTTCTCCTCTTTCTCGATCCATTATTTAAACTCGGGTTTCCTACATTTAGATACGTAGACGACGTAGCAATCCTCTCGGTCGCAAAAACTCTTGCCGATACTTCTCATCTGACCACCAACAGGGTCGGAATGTCACGGATTCTAGGACAGGTGCTGGAGCAACTATGTGGTTGATGGTAGTAGATAATAATTCTAAGGAGAGAACTACTACAAGATTTATCTACACATGTATATATACAAAAGAGCCTCATGTTCTACGACGTCATTGCACTATCAATTGAGGAGGTTGTGTCCGATCTCGTATATTCCCAGCCGATTGCTTCTCACCGACAAGTGGTGCCGTGTTGAGCTGCACTGTTGAATCGGATGCTATGCAGATTCCGATGCTCCGATATTAGATCGATCGATCGTGCGCACCCTAAATCGGACCAAGCCTATGTTAGCCAACATAGGCTACAGGAACCAGCCGTCACACGGAAGCATCACCCGTTGGTGCAAGCAGAATGGAATCTCTCTGGCAGAAAACAAGACCGAAATCTTTCATCTTCACAGATCTCGTCAACCTTCTCCTCTGGTCATCATCAATGGCGTCCCAAGAAATACAAACTTTACTCTAAGATGGCTAGGTGTCTTCCTCGACACTAAGCTCTCTTTCAAACAACATGTTCAAGAACGGAGTGCTAAAACGCAACAGATTAGCATCCATGTACGACAGCTTAGAAATACCAACCGTGGTGTACCAACAACTTTTCTACGCACTGCAGCCCTAGCTGCGGGGCTACCGGTCCTTTTTTGTGGTTCTGAAGTCTGGTGGCGCGGTCACACTTATCTCCGCCGAGGACGTTCAACTTCAACCCGATCTCAACACCTAGTAGACATGATCTCTTGAGCTCTAGTCAACCTGGCCAGAGCAATCCTACCAGTATATAGAACTACTCCCACTGCTGCATTTCTGAGAGAGATTTGGCTCAAGTCAGCTCATATTCTACTTGAGGAGATACGCCTCCGCGGACGTCTTTCATCCTTCGTTCAGAAGATTAAAAGACCCTCGCGTACAATCTCGCTTCACCGAATAATTGAAGCTCATTTCGCCCTTCCTCCGCCCTCGGCTCTTACCTCCCTCCTTTAAAGCTCCGCTTAATCGTACTCGAGTAGACTTTTCCGAGCGCATCAGTGCACTTCCACCATGGGATATCCTTGTCTTCTCTTTTTTTTTTTTAAATCATTTAATGTGTATGCAGATATCTAGCTATGACACATGACCGGCGCTATGTATACATGAAGGATGCCTCTTTTATCGTTAGAGACACTCATACTCTGGTTTTCATTTGCAAATACCACTATGAGGTATGTTTGCTTACACAAATAGTCAACCCTCCTCCGTAAGTACCCACCAAAGGGACGTTTCAAAACATTTGGTTATCCAAGCACGCCTTCGTCATCCATGCACACCAGCGCCGCGAGAAATGTGGTTGTGTTTTGCCAGATTTGAACCAGCGATGTACTATCTCAAGTGGGATATGTGTCCAAGCTATCCAGACTCTACTTAGCAGACCAGCCCAGACGATGTACCACCGCACCATCCAACCATGTCAGTTTTTATAGTGTCGCCTGCACTCTCGCAGCCGAAGTCTTGGCACGCACAAAGCTCAATTTGTAAAAACTCCATGCCAAAATTCAAAATTCCACGCCCGTTGAGACTGAATTTATCCTTTGCATCATGTTGTTAACATGTCCCGAATCCTCTCACGCCAATCCTAAAGAACTGTCTCCCAGATTTGTGCGCCACGCTTTGCTTCCTCCGTCGGGTGTAAATATCGGCGTGGGCGTGTATCTGGCGACCAGCTGAGGCCAGATAAAGTCGACGAGAGGTGTGGTCATTGGAATAAGGATGTACTAGGTCATACTTGTAAACTTGATGAGGCTTAGGTAGGGTTCGAACTCGTTAGGAGTGAAAATTTGACGTGGTGGAGTATGTTGCATCATTGCCTCGTGGGCCAACTTCATTGGTATTGCGAAATTTGACTGTACTTGGTTCTGGGGGAGAATTTCACTCCCAGGTTCGTAGAGGACTTCGCGTACAGGTGTTCAGTCTTGCCCTCCGGAGGGTGGACTGTTTGTGTGAGCGAACATAACTCATAGTGGTATTTGCGAATGAAATCCAGAGTATGAGTGTCTCTAACGTCAAAAGAGTCATCCAATATGTAAACATAGCACTGGTCATGAGTCATAGCCACATATCTGCATACACATTAAATTATCTAAAAAAAAGGATGACAAATCTCTCCACAGAAGATGTGATCAGTTTCTTGATCTGAGGATTAGTCCGCAGATTTCAGTACCGCATAATCACTTAGCTACAAATGTGTAACCCGCGGATGGAGTGAATGTCTTTCTATGGGTCGCATCTCAACAACCGAGTAACTCTTATTTTATGTTGCTTCTTGAAACTTTTCATGTATGAAATCTTATCACCACTCACCTCGAAAATTTCACTTCAATCTACTTGTACAATTTCAACGATGGAAGTCGTGTGGGAAAAGGGATCAGAGTTTAAACGCAGTAAGTGATAAATTAAATAATAGTTCCATGCCGAAAAAAAGTGGTGAAGTTATGTGCTTCATCTAGCAGTGCAGTTAGGTGTATGTATTTAGGATAAGGCTGTCGGATTATTGTCAGTAGTCCATGTTGTCACGTTGCTACATCATGTTACACACTTCCATCAAATCTTCCCCTTAGCATTAAAGAGAGTAGAGAATACAGGAATCATTGACGACATACTGCTAGCAGTTACACAGTGAATACGCCCACCAATAAGGGTCATAATTGTGAGCGTTAAAGGGGCTTGGAAACTATGGGGATGCCAACTTCTCAGTCACGTGTAGTGACATGAAAACTTTGGGCTGTCTTACTGGACGACATAAAATTTAACGTGTAGGCATAGCGACGGGTGTAAAGATAATGAAAGCCAGAAATGATTCATCGTAACCTATATAGCGGTAGACTAGTACAAAGCAGACTGATTAAGGTTGAACCTCTGAGGTGCATGAAAGGAGCTAATTCCAAGACGGTTAGCGATTAATGGAAAATATCGGAAGTCAACCAAGCTGCAAAAACTACGGGTAGCATCCTCGGGAGCCATCATCCAACCAGCTGGGCGAAGGTAATGTTTCATTCCAGACACCATGAATATGTGGTATTGGTTGTGCGATATGATCTCTCAGCGTTTGCAGTAAGAACAGTCATGTTGAGATAATAGTTGGGCGGAATAATGGGGCACGGATACGAAGATATAAATTGGAATCAAGGCCTAACCACATCCTATTCATGTTGATTGGATCCCTGTATTCTGACGTCATTAGATAAGAGCTCAGCTCAACAACTTTATGTCCGCCAGATCAGATATCAGCTGAGTGCTTAGAGTAATACGTCCTATCTATCCGATTCTACCGATAAAAAGCTTACAGTTGCAATCAAGCAGACAATATCTACGGATATCTCCAAAGAAATAATGACTGACTCCTGTCCATGCAAAGCCGGAACTGAAATCCCCAAAGACGGAACTGGTAATTTAGCTCTAACATTCAGATTTATTCAAATAATACTAAAATATTCCTTGAGGCGTTGTAAAACTAGATCCCTGGCTCTCGCCATTTTCAGACTCTCTGAAGTCAAGATACACTAAAGCTCAAGATTGGATAAAAGTAATCGAAGACACAGAGGGAGGCCTAGAACAATTCAGTAGAGTCTGACGCCCAAATATGTGCCAGTTAATTTCCACTGCTAAACTCGTCAGGGAACTGAAAAATTTGGATTTAACATCGATGAGCAAAATAACATCACATACAGAGAGTGGGCACCCAATGCAACTAAAGCATTTCTCATTGGTGATTTCAGTGAGTAGAAATTTTCAAGCATCATCAATACCCTCTTAACAATATTTTCATAGACGACTGGAATCGAGATAGCCATCCTATGACCAAAGATAGATACGGAGTATTTGAAATCGTGGTGAACGCAAAAGATGGCGCCCCAACTATTGCACATTATTCTAAGCTGAAGGTGTGTCTTCCTAGTCAGACTGTGGTCGATTTAGAATTGACAAGTTAGATATCACTTATAGTTCCCTCTGGAGAGCGTATTGAACGAATCCCAGCATGGATACAATTTGTGACGCAAGAAATCTCTGTATCGCCTGTTTATGATGCTCGGTTCTGGAATCCCCCCGAATCTGAGCGGTACAACTTTAAGCATCCTCGTCCTCAAAGGCCGAATAGTGTTCGGGTTTATGAAGCGCATGTTGGGATATCTTCCCCTGAACAAAAAGTAGCCACTTATAAGGAATTCACCAAAAACATATTACCCAGGATAAAGTACCTTGGATATAACGTTATTCAGCTAATGGCAGTAATGGAACATGCATATTATGCGAGTTTCGGCTACCAGGTCAATAATTTCTTCGCCGCTAGCAGTAGATATGGATCTCCAGAAGATTTAAAAGAGCTCATCGACGTTGCTCATGAGCTTGGTATAATGGTGCTCTTGGATGTCGTCCATAGTCACGCATCGAAAAACGTATTAGATGGCCTGAATGAATTTGACGGTTCAGATAATTGCTATTTCCATTCTGGTCCTAAGGGTAATCACGAATTGTGGGATAGTAGGCTTTTTAATTATGGCTCACACGAAGTCTTACGATTTTTACTCAGCAATCTACGTTTTTGGATGGATACGTATAATTTTGATGGGTTTAGATTTGATGGCGTTACTAGCATGCTTTACACTCACCACGGAATCGGAACGTTAGTCAAACATAGCAAAAAGATAACTACACTCGCTGACATATCTAGGGGGTTTTCTGGTGGCTATCATGAATATTTTGGACCTGGTGTGGACGATGACGCCATTTCTTATTTGATGCTTGCAAACGAAATGTTACACCAGATCTATCCTCAAGTGATTACAATTGCAGAAGACGTATCTGGAATGCCTGCACTATGCTTACCATTATCATTGGGGGGTGTCGGATTTGATTATCGACTTGCCATGGCCATTCCCGATATGTGGATTAAAGTATTAAAAGAAAAAAGAGATGAAGAGTGGGATATGGCTAATATCTGCTTTACCCTAACCAACCGGCGTTATCGTGAAAAAACTATTGCTTATTGCGAGAGTCACGATCAGGCGTAAGTCTAAACATCTAAGGGAGAGTAAGGCTAAGTTATTCTAGGTTGGTTGGAGATAAAACAATCATGATGCATCTATGTGACGCTCAGATGTATTCAAATATGTCTACTCTCACAGAGCTAACGCCTGTTATAGAACGGGGAATGGCTTTGCATAAAATGATTCGTTTACTCACTCATGGCCTTGGAGGAGAAGGATACCTCAACTTCGAGGGTAACGAGTTTGGTCATCCGGAATGGCTCGACTTTCCACGTGTTGGAAATAATGATAGTTACTGGTATGCACGCCGACAGTTTAATTTGACAGATGATCATCTTCTTCGTTACAAATTCCTCAACGAATTCGATGCATGCATGAACAATTTAGAACAGAAATATGGTTGGCTACACGCCGACCAGGCTTATATCAACTTGAAAAACGAATCGCATAAGATCATTGTTTTTGAGCGTGCAGGTTTGGTTTGGGTGTTTAATTTTCATCCGACTGAGAGTTTTGCTGATTATAGATTTGGTGTTGAACAAGAGGGTGTATTTAAGGTCGTTCTGGACACTGATGCCAAGTCAAATGGAGGTTTTGGACGCATTGACCCTTCTTCTAGATACTTTACCTCTCCAGAAAGCATGCACGATAGAAAAAACTCCATGCAAGTTTACATTCCGACAAGAACAGCTATAGTAAGTTTGTACGATTATGTAGTTCAACCTCAGCTAATTTAAATCAAGGTTCTTGCACTTGAGAGAACGCTGTAAAATGAAAGGATTCGGATGTAAAAGATTTGTGTGAAGGATTATTTCGTCGTTAATTTATATAAAATTCTTTAGTTTAGAAACAAATGTTATTTCAGTAGTCACACAATCTACAAATAATTACAGTAATTAGTAATCGTAGTTAACGCAAAGACTCCAATACATTGGCCGCTCGAAAAGCCTACCAGTCCAAAAGCTCATACAATCTGCCTGTGGTAATATCAAGCTGCCCAAACAGGAGAGAGAAGACATTCGCGCCAATAATAGGAGGTTAGATTTGACAAACTGGGTGGAAATTTGTGGGGAGACCAGTCACAAAAACGGCAGAAAGAGGCAGGAAAAGTTGCAGCACACAAAGAATGGGCGAAATCCTGGAAAAATCAAAGGTGGCTCCAATTATCTCGATATAAAACAATCGGCAACCCCGAGACCTGGAGAGTAGTCAAGTTCTATCAGAACCGAAAGTCAGATCGATGGAAAATTAGTCTCCAGGAATCGCCATTCCTACTTCGAAACCTGACAAGGGCCCAAAGCAGTCTAGCGACTCAAATACGAAGTGAGCACATGGGGCTTAGCTTGTATTTACACAGAAGAAAAGTACCCGGAGTCTACAGTCCAAGCTGTCCATGTAGCTACCAATCGCAGAACCCCAAGCACATGATTATGTCCTGCCCCCGATGGTCAAATGGAAGAGGACAAATCTGGAGACAAGCGAAAGATCGGTCCTACGAAGCTATGCTAAACAATTCTGGAGATATCATAAAGATAACACAGTGGATCCTAAACCATGGTTGGATAGAGCAGTTCCAGATGACAAAAGCGGTGGAAATACTGCTGAGGGAAAGGAAAAGGTCATGTCTTTCTTGAGGTCAATAAAGCTGATGTGATTGGGTTACATGGAGGGCATTATAGTGTGACTGCGCTTCCTAAAAGATACTTTACAAAAAACATAGAAATTAAGCAGGAAGGTTTGGGGGGTTTTCGACAAAAGGTTTTCTCCCATGTAAATTAGAAAGTATGATAGACACCTGCATGGGCCCATAGTGCGCCAAATCAGGATAATGAAAACAAATCCTAAATCGTAGTTAATGTTATATCTTGACAACAATTACGGTGGCCGAGAGCTTTCCATAACGTGCAAAGTGTCATGTGATAATTTAAGCTAAGATCATTCCTTCGCAAGGTCGACAATTGCCTTCCATACTTCTCGAAACAGACAGCATCTCAACATATCCGCACTTACCTCAATTGTTCATATCAATATCTGAAGATGTTCCGGAGGTGCGTAACACTTAACACAAGACTTCCAGCCATTAAATACAGAATTTAAACAAATAGACATTAATTCAAAGTAGCGCTCTTACAAAATCAAGTGCCCTCCGGGCCTCAAGAAGCGCATTTAAACCATCACTCTACACTTGCTCGAAGGTGTATGGCTCTCGATTTGCAAGTGATAGTGCTATTCATGGAAAAATCCATCAAGTAATCGGCGCTGTCGTAGATGGTAAGTAATCGCAAAACCCTACTTTGACACGTTGAAGGATTTTACTCGCATTAAGATCTAAGTAAATCTTCAAGACGAAGCAAGATTATTAACTTCTCAAACAGTAAAATTTGACACCGACAAGCTTCCGCCAATTCTCAATGCCCTGGAGACTAGTAACGGAGGTCAAAAACTTATTCTTGAAGTTGCAGTATGTCAACTCATTCACGTAATAATTTTGAAAGCTAACCCATCAATCAGCAACACTTGGGAGAAAATGTCGTAAGAACAATTGCTATGGACGGTAAGATGTTATAATCTGGAGGCCGAAATGAAAATCTGACACGCAAAATAGGAACCGAAGGACTCGTCCGCGGTCATCGCGCAACTGACACAGGCTCACCGATTTCCGTACCTGTCGGTCCTGGCACCCTCGGTCGTATAATGAACGTCACCGGTGATCCAATTGATGAGCGTGGACCCATTAAGCACACCAAAAAACTCCCAATCCACGCTGATGCACCAGCTTTTACTGACCAGTCTACCGCAGCTGAAGTATTAGTTACTGGTATAAAAGTCGTTGATTTACTCGCCCCTTATGCTCGCGGTGGTAAGATCGGACTTTTCGGTGGTGCAGGTGTCGGGAAAACTGTCTTTATCCAAGAGTTAATTAACAACATTGCCAAAGCACACGGAGGTTACTCAGTCTTCACTGGCGTCGGTGAACGTACTCGAGAAGGTAACGACTTGTACCATGAAATGCAAGAAACAAAAGTTATACAACTTGATGGGGAGTCAAAGGTTGCATTAGTTTTTGGACAGATGAACGAACCCCCTGGAGCTCGTGCCCGTGTTGCCTTAACTGGCCTAACCATTGCAGAATATTTCCGTGACGAAGAGGGTCAAGATGGTGAGTCATTTCGCGCTTCCAAAACTTTACGATAAAGAATATTTGCTGTAGCTGATACCAAATAAATTAGTACTTCTTTTCATCGATAATATTTTCCGTTTTACCCAAGCTGGATCTGAGGTTTCCGCTCTTCTTGGTCGAATTCCTTCTGCCGTCGGTTATCAACCTACCCTTGCGGTTGATATGGGTCTCATGCAAGAACGTATCACTACTACCACAAAAGGTTCAATTACGTCAGTGCAAGCCGTCTATGTGCCCGCTGATGATTTGACTGATCCTGCCCCTGCCACAACCTTTGCACATCTCGACGCAACCACCGTTCTTTCTCGTGGTATTTCAGAGTTGGGAATATACCCTGCAGTTGACCCGCTTGACTCCAAATCCAGAATGATGGATCCTCGTATTATTGGCCAAGACCATTATGATACGGCAACAAAGGTGCAACAGATGCTACAAGAATACAAATCACTACAGGATATTATAGCCATTTTGTAAGATCAGCTTCAATGTTGAATAAAGATTTACTGATAAGATGACAGAGGCATGGATGAGCTATCTGAAGCTGACAAATTAACTGTCGAGCGCGCTCGGAAGCTGCAGAGATTCCTCTCTCAACCCTTTGCTGTAGCTCAGGTATTCACTGGTATCGAAGGTGTACTTGTCGACCTGAAGGATACCATTCGCTCATTCAAGGCTATCATGAATGGTGAGGGTGACGATCTTCCTGAGGGTGCATTTTACATGGTGGGAGACATCGACGCTGCTAGGGCCAAGGGAGAAAAGATCTTGGCTGAATTGTAAGCATCACTCCAAATACATCTATTAACATTCTAACGGATTCCAAGGTCGGACAAGTAATCGCTCGGATGAAATCGGACTTTATGTGATCAGGAAGAAATTTTTTGTAAGCAAGCGATATGTAAAAAGAATAAAAGTGAACGGACCTAGAGAGCAGATAATTGCATATGGGGAAAATGCCTGGTTCGGCGGAGATACATCCCAACGACTAGCTTGTAACATTGAAAATATTTCATTTTCTTATACTTCATTCGATATTTCGGTTACTATCTTCTGAAATAATAATTTAACCTGATTTATCTCATACAAATATATCTGCGAAATTTCTAGGCCTAGAGCTACGAATTCCTAGAGCTACAAATTTTCAAACCTTTGCCAGTCTGTAGGTAAACTGTCATCATCTCACTGATTAACAACTAGGTTCATTAATGTGAGAATCAAATATGGATGAAAGCCAGAGTACAGAAGACATAGGATTCGGATCCCAAGCCCAGATATGTTCTGTTTAGGAAGACAGCGAAATTCCAAACTCTGAATGCTGAAGACACTGAGCTAGAGTTTACTGTCCTCAATCATTAGATATCTGTTAACGTATAAAGAACTTTGTATAGTCAAGTCACGTCAATAAAGAGCGTTCAGGACAAGTCTTGGGATCAAGAAGCTCCCCTTGATAAATCTCGACTGAGACAATGGGTAAGTTTGATTTATCATCACCTGAGAATCGGGACCATCACATGTCCCTGATCAGAGTCATGCCAAAATATGAGCACTGTATCGCTTCGTAAATAAGCCTGTAACGCCTGTTCCTCCCAGAATTACAATTCAATAACCAGCTATTCCCCTGTAGAGTTCCAATCCTCATCACCACTAGGTTCTTCATCGAGAAAGTCGGCTTCGGTTACTTGTGTTTCAGCAGGGCGTAAATTATCAATCCTGATTTCGACGGAATCACACATAGCATGAATTGAGATAGGCGTCGCTTGGTTCTGGTGGGCCGTAATGGAGCAAATAGTAGAGTTCAGGTCAAAGGGCGATCCGGGCGGTGAGGAAGTGAGGGGAGGGAGTTCGATACCACCCGTAGCTTTCAGGATATTAAGTTCGCGAACCAGACGTGCGTGCATTTTCGTAGTAGTAGGTGGCTGAAAGACTGTACTATGTTTGTGGGAGACTTCGTCTGATTCTGAGAGGTTCGATGACGATGACTCGACGTATCGGCCATGGGGAATGGCGCGTACCATAGCCCGACGGGAGCGCCGCGGAGCTTCGTCTTGATAGTTATTCACCGGACAATTCACTGGAGAATTTGGGCTATGACTGAGGCGTGAGCCAGAATTGATTTGTGTGGAAGATAAACACTTCAGTTCCGATTCATCTAATCTTGCTGTAACTGGGTGAATCGTATGGTGAGGCAAGGGTGATGATGAGATGCGCTTGAACACTTGGTTGAGAAGACCTACCCACTTATCTCGGAAATTCGCTCGATCTCGCCAGCCAATGTTGAGGATCACCTGTAAAGAGAGACGGCGTAAGTCAGAGAGACTAGTCGCACTTTGTAAAAGGCTTGTAAAGAACATTTCTGCAGCTTTTGTCTCCCACTTACGTAGTTGTATAAGTTCAATGCTTTGGAGTTTAGTAGGCCATACGGGAACTTGATCCGGGAGAAGCAGATGGTCGTATATTGGTTCACAATCTCGATAACTAGTATGTATATTAAAGTATGTCATATTCATCCGAAAAATCTGTAGACTCGGACAAGCATTCCCAAGGACGGTTAGAAAGGCAAGGTTTAGGGATTGATTGTGGTCGAGAGTGAGAGAGTGTAAGTTTTGGCCGTGAGTTATTAGAAAGTCCGCAAAATCCTCAGAAGTAACTTCCCAGCAATTTATAAGCTGTAATTCGCGAAGGTTTTGAGGTAGAAGTGGCAACAATTTGGAATTAACTAAAGTTGAAGACTCAAAGGTTAGACTCTCTAAATCTTGTAAGACACGTAAAGATTCTGCCAAATGTTTTTCATGATTTGGGTCTTCTTCATCATCCCTGAGATTAGGTATTTGATAGTTCACGAAAGCAAGTCTGCGTAGACACGCAAAGGTTGGTTTGAGATGTACTTTTACAAGTTTCTCAATTGACCATTTTTTCCCGGCTAGCCTTGAAGACCATCGCCAACTTCGAAGCTTACATATGCTAGTCTTGTCTCCTTTTTGAATATTTGCGGTTGGATCGATGAATTCCAGGGCCTCAAAAACTGAGTCGGGATAATTCCACTTGATCGTTACATCAAGATCTCGGTAGGGTGACATATCCTTCTGATGGTAGAATTCCAAATCTAATAGTCTAGGAAGATCCCGCACAAGACCATAAAGATCTACGTATCCACTTTTTCTGAGTATGTAGGTAGCAACTTGGCTAACTTCGATTCGAAGTGAGACTACTTTCTGTCGATACTTGAAAGCCAGCTGCTTTGGATTCATTTTCAATAAGTCAACTAACATATGCGCTTGAACCATAGGTACTAGGGGTGGTGAAGAATATAAGACGGTTATTGCTGGTTCGGAAAATGCACGGCACATTTGAGCAATTCGGAGTAACCATCTTGTCGAAGGCAATGGTTGAAAGGTATTTTCCTCGTATAATGGGTATGATGCAAACTGAAATATACGAATAAAAATGTAGTATGGAAGAGTTTGCCAGGGCGGTATGACACCAGAACCTAGAAAAGATTCTGTTGGCTGGGTAGCTGGTGTTTTAGGAAGAGTATCCAAAGTTCGTCTTCGTTTAGTACGTCTGCGCTGATTGCGGATGGATTTGGACTTGTGTCTATTGACGATTATTCGTTTGCGTGGAGGCGCACATTTCTGCGAGCGAGAGGAGGTACGGAGTGGGCGTTGGCGTGTTTTAATATCTAATTCAGATTCCGATTCTTCAGCATCAATCTCACTATCCGACTTGCTGCTCGATGATTCAGCGTAAGAAATGATAGGCCTGGACCGCGTTCTGCGAATCTGTTCCCGCTGTTTTGCAGACGACATGACGGCCCAATGGACTGCAGTACCTGAGATCCCCAGAGCTCCTTGTTCATTTATTCATTTCTTTGAAATAGATTTCACAAATAATCTAGAAGTTGTAATTACTTATCTAGTTCAAAGATCAGGATTTGCTACGCCAGAGGCAACAGAAATCAACAGCACGGGTGGATGTACCAAGGCCTGTCAGCCTTCTTTCACCACCACTTTTGCTTCTGTCATCTTCCTTTCCACGAACCGACACCTAGCATGGAATAATCAGAGATGGGTGAATTATCCCTCGGAAGGCAATTCATCAATCATTCTTGGCGAAATTTTAGCCAGAGATGGTACCACATTGTCACAGCATTCCAGTGATTGCTCGGGTTGGCCCACAAGCCGGCTTGAATTGAGAAGGACGAGGCTAAAATCGCAGGTTGAACTTTCCTTCTGTGAAATCTTGTGAGGGAGCCCACAGTAACCTTGCGCTACTAGGGTGAGTAATCTAACTGATATGAGGTAAAAATCCACATGGAACATATTGTAAACGATCAGGCACATGCGAATCCTTCAAACTTCATCCTGTTCCTATCTTTAGGAGACGGTTATTGAAGCCCTCCTCATTGGTTGGCGAAATCCATGTATCAACTTGTCATTTGAGTTACTTTACCCTATCCGCCAGGGTATAAGGCTACAGGGTCGTCAAAAAATTAATTAACAACGCTCCTGTTAGATATTGAAATTTACAAATAGTTCAATTTCCTAAACCTAGATAGGCATGTCGTCAAGGACTCTTCTAAAGATTTCTAGCCACCTACCTTAATTTTTCAGACTTTTTGGACATGTTCTTGTGATGCCAACTTAAATCCAAACTTTCTCTTCAGCAAAATCCACGTAGACTTCCAAGTAGACGGAATCACTGACCATAATTTTTAAAAAAAATAGAGTTACACTCTCTGAGCAGTAGTGTTAATCTTTAAGATTTAGTTCAAGTACATCCGTTATGGCACCGTAATCCCGTTATTATCTCTCTATGTAGTTAGTTCAATATAGGAGTTTAACGGGAACACTAAGGAAATAATGACCCCTCATTCACTGAGGGTAAAGAGCGCATTAAATCAGGTAACTAACGAAGTGAAAATAAGTACATAATGTTTAGTCACGTGTATATCAACAATGTGGCCTGCCTGAATAGTCACGGACTCAGACAGGTCAATAAAATGAAATAATAATAACAATGTGTCCTTCTCTACAGCCTCAATTAATCTTACTCCTAATGATAAGTAATTTACTAGACACGCCAAAAATCGAAAGCTAGACATTGAAGAATAGACCAGAATTTGTGGCATGGAGAATGCGAGAGGGAGACCGAAAGGTGCCGGTAAGGTGGCCGCGTTCCAGGAGTGGAAAAACTCATGGACACTTCCATAGAACGAGAAACTATCTGGTCATCGAGCTTCAGCAGACCCTGAATATTGGAAACCCTGAATACCCTTAGACAGAGGAGCAGGTAGGAAAAGGAATACCTGTAGCAACACACCCTCAAATATCCACCGGAGTCTTAGCCGGGTCAAAAGCAGTTTTATAGTTCCAAGAAGAAGTGAGCATATCGACCTCAACTCCTATCTATATTGAAGGAAAGCTCCGAGAGTGATTAATCAAAGATGCTAAGTGTGGATATCTGTCTCAAAATGTCAAACTTATGGTCATGGCGTGTTCTCCGTGTGCAAGAGGAAGAGGAGAGATACTTTGAAACGCAAAATATAGGTCCTGTGAGGCAATTTTGAACAGCCCAGTTTATCTGTAGAGAATGACAAAATAGATCCTGGCAAAAGGCTGGTTTGAACAGTACCGGCTCGTAAGAGAAGCAGAAATTGCGTTTGACGAAAAGATGAGAGGATACGGACAAGTATTGGACGGAATTCACACTTTATAAACAGGATAAGCGCACTTCCTAAGAGAAACCTCAGAAAAATCAATAGACATGAGACAGACAGTTTTGGGGGTTTTTACCAATTTGGTTTCCTCCTTTGTTAATATTGTAGCTAGAAATATCTGCATGAATCCATAGGGTACCTGAACGGGCTAATTGAAATCAAATCAAATCATATAATTCCGTAACGCATGGTCTATTGCGTGGGCTTCTTTATATGCCTTAAAATTTCCTCACTGTCCACGCGAAAATAATACAAAGCTATCATGGTAAAAAAGATCAAATATAGTTGATTGATTATTCATTTACGTGCCAGGTAAAATGATACCTGTCACACTCGGGGGACTATTCTCAATACCTGTCAGTGGTGTCCCCTACGAACCTCCAGCTCTCACTGTAGAGTCTGCAGAGCCGAGATTGAGTAACAAAGTCCTCACTTCGGTGACGATTCCCAATCGCTTTCGCGGTCTGTATCGTCTTCATCTCTCGACACATTCCCCTTTCACTATTATCATGAAGATAACCACGATCAGATCAGATGGTAGGGTCGGAGCCCTACTCATCACCAACCCTTGATCATGGAGGAAAAGCCATACGATGAGTTTCCGGAGTGTCAGACCAGTATCAGAACCCGGTGGAATTCGTATTCCTGAATTAATGTTTCGTGATTCATGTAAATTCCATTCTTCTAACATGATCGTAACATTATTGTCAGAATAATATGCCAAGCTGGTACCTGACATACTTTGTGATTGCCTCAGGAAAACCTTGGCGTTTTGGGTAATTTTCAGCTAGAAAATACTTGGCGTCCGTGTAACAGACGTGGTGGACTGGTATTGAGTCGGTTTAGGATTACATCTTGGCTACAACATGTTTGGATTGTATCCTGTGATGTAAGTAAGCTATTTCTAGATATTATCATCTTACGTCAGGTAGTAGATCTGTGTAGATATATAAGCTGAGAGAAAGAGGAAGGAAGACAGACAGACAATTACATCTTTTTATTTCACTTCAATTAAAAGCTCCTGTGCGAGCTATTCTTCCAGATACCTCTAGTCTCAATCATTACAGCTTCCGAACCAGCTCAAAAGGTTCGACACGGAACGTACCCAGCACCTAATACGGAGATGGCGAATTGGATCAAGTCAGCCTCGAATGTTACAAAGAAGGGAGATATAGATGAATATGCGCACCTCATGTGGTCCCGGTGTCTAGGCCGCGCCTGGCTGGGGCTGCAGGTTTTTTGAGACTTTTTCCCGCGCACGCAGTTTTCATTGCTACAATTTACTCTTTCTTTTGGGTAGAAGGTTCCGTGGAAAAGGTGGCCGAATTCCACGGGTATACACTGAGTTGAATGGCTATTCATCAAGGGGAATATATCAACGATCTTTCGAGTAACATGAGAGGCAAGGAGCACTGTATAATGTATGGCCTGGGTCAGAGAAAAGCCCATTATGATAGATTGTCTATGACTCAAGTAGTACAATTATCAAAAAAAAGCTGCCATAACTTTGCAGTGGTACTTCGGGAGGATTAAGTCCTGCCAAAGGAAATTTTTCACAGCACGAAGGGTTACTAAAAAGAAAAGGCGCAGGGCGCTTATTTTGTTGGAATAAATTACTTATTTTTGTTTTCTACTTATTGATTCGTCAAGCAAACTATGTACCTAGGTTGTTGTGTGTCCCTAGGGAGCACAGACCTATATCACGCCTATTGGGTGTAGGGCGTAAGCCTGATACGAAATGCATTCAATTCAATTCGCAGTGGTACTAGCAAATGAAATCTGAGACATGAGTGCTCTTCTTTTACACTGAGTCATCTTTTCTGTAATGTTTTATGATTTAATGTCCTTTGTAGCCTTAGACTCAGAAGGAACTACAGTAAAATTCTTATCTTATCTTCTCTGGTATTGTATCATAGCTAGATAGCCACATACGCAATTAATTTAATGCAAAAAATAAACGAGAACAGTTTCACAGAAAATAATAGGGATTAGAATGATGGCTTACCATTATCATACAAATCTTGCAGGCCTGAGTAGGGAAAGGTAATGTAACAGTATACTACGAGCATGTACATAATAAAGCGTAGTCTACGGTCGAGCTGCCTTTTTCACGTAACGTCTTCTCGATATTGTCGATTGGACAAAGATTTGTGACAACGCAAAGGAAAATTTGAGAATAAAGAAGCTCGTAAGTTCATAGCGTTTCAGGAGCGGTAAAACTCATGGATAAGTAAAAATAAAGAGCAGCTGTCTCGTCGTATTTAGAATATTGAAAAGCCGCAAACTTCGTCACAGACTAGAGAACAGGCCGAAAATGGATTATATATAGATAAATTACCTCTAACATCCACTGAAACCTTGGTAAGACCCATAACAGTGTCGCAATTCAGACCAGAAGTAAGCGCATTGGACTTAACTCATACTGTACCGAAGAAAGGTCCTCGGAGTGACTATTCCATAATGCCAGTGCGGATATTCGTTACCAAACGTCAAACACATAGTCTTGGCAGGTTGTCGGTGGGCAAAGGGAAGAGTAGAGGTGCTGGAACAGGCAAAAGGTAGATCTTTTCAAGCTATGATTAACATCTAAGGTGATATGTGTCACGGTAAAGGAAGATAGATCGACGAGGTCAAATGTGGTGGAATAGATTGTCTACAAAGGGCAAACGGAACTCTTGCTGAGTTCCGTTAAGCTATATACAGAATGAGTGACGAGTTAACGTCATAACATCACGTGACCCAAATCTACATCTTATTCTTTAACATATGGTCCTGTCCAATTCCCTGATTTACTTAATTTGGCAATAATTTTTTCAAAGAATTAGTTGCTCTCTTCTTTGCTGTCTCAATCTCTCGTTTATTTGGCTTTAACTTGTCAGGGAAGCGCCTTTCGAACTCTTGAAATGAAGTTGTTGCATTAACAACGTTCTGGAGAGGCTCCCATGTCTTATCTTCGAGGTCTTGGCCTCGCCATAAAATTAAATAGAAAAATTTCCTTTTCCCTCTGCTCCGCTTTGAGTCAAGTATGGCTTCGATAGCGAGTAACTTTTTGCCAGACTCGTCAAGTGCGATGGGTGGTGGTGGGGAGTTGGTTTGCCCAGGGAGAGGATTTTTTGGCGCTGGTTTTAGTAGACTAATGTGAAAAACATTATGTAAGTTCCTATGTTCAAAGGGGAGTCCTAGCTGGTACGCATGAGAATTGATAATTTTTGTTATTGGAAATGGTCCAATGTATTTGCAGTTAAGCTTTTGGATTGGTCTTGACGTAGTGATATTACGTGCATCCAAGAAAACTTCGTCACCAATTCGGTAGGCTAGAGCTGGGGAGCGGTTGGTATTAGCAGCTTTCTCTTGTTTTTCTCTCGCACGCGTTAGGTTTATACGTAGCCAATTAAGAACTTCCGCCATTTTGGAGGCAAAATCGTTGCCTGCAATGATTTGTTCACGGAGATGTTTTGAAGTTACCCTTAGAGTAGGACGTGGAGGGCCAAAGCTCATACGCGGGTGAAAACCTTTGTTGGCAAAGAAAGGAGAGACTTTAGTGGAATCGTTGATTGCATTATTAGCCGCAAACTCAGCCATTGGTAGCTACTCGTAGACGTCACTTTGAGAGTAATCATTATATTGCCTGAGATACTGTTCCATGAAGGCATTGGCGCTCTCTGTTTGACCATCTGTTTCGGGGTGGTAGGCAGTCGAAAGTGAGACGTTAATATGAAGGCAGTGGTAGACTGCTTTCCAGAATTCGGCAATTATTAGTGGCCCACGGTCAGACACAATAGAGTCAAATAGTCCATGAAGTCGCCAGAGGTCACGAACGAAAAGCTTGGCAAGCCCCTTGCTTTCATTTTGGTATGACAAGGGGTGTAATGTCGTTCTTTAGTTAAACGGTCAACAACAACCATAATGCAGTCAAAGCTATCAAATTCGGCTAAAGGACCTACAAAATCTACTGAGATATCACGCCAGCGCTGCACTGGTAGGGGAAGAGGTTTAAGAGCTCCTTGATATTTGAGTCGAGAAACCTTATTTCTTTGACAGTTGTAGCAGTTTTTAACAAACTGGTCAGTTTGCTGGGATAGACGAGGCCACCAGTAGTTATCGGTAATTGCTTTATATAATGCGTTTTTTCCCGGATGTCCTTTCTCACAGCTATCATGAGTAGATTTAATAAGTAAGAGTCGCAGCTCATTATCTGAAACGTACAATCTGTCGCGAAAATAAAGGTGACCATCACGGAGCTGACACTCTGAAAGTGAAATCTCTTTTGAGTGTGGAATTCCTTGGGGCTTATTTAGCTCTTGAATGATTTTTTCTAGCCATTTATCTTTCTTATCGTTATAACCTAGACTAAGTTGACGGGCGATTTTTCGGTCTAAAGGTTCTTCCTGGGTCTCTAAAAGTGTCACAGACCGGCTTTCCCACGAGGAAAACGGCCTGCTTAACACTACCATTGTGCCATGGGCTAATGCTGAGATGCTGCGCTTAGTCTGGTCAACCAAGTCAGAAACTTCCCTAGTAACATAGTCAATGCGTTGCGATGGTTACAATGTTATGATAGCAACAGTTACTAATCAACATAAGCAATCAGTTGCTGTGTTATAGCTGTAGACTACCATACCCCTGATTGTAGTAGCCGCTCTTGAGTACTTAAGGAAGGTCTAGGACTGGATATGTTCTGTAGCTTTTTGTCTTGTAATTATTCTAGACTTTAGATTGATCCGATTATTATAAGCTTTACCTTGTACCCCGATTCTGTCCCGTTCCGCCTCCGTCTCCGTATTGTCTCGCCCTCGTCCCGTTCAGATCACATCCTGTTCCGACTACATCCGTCCCGACCCTTGACCTCCGAACTAGCCAACGAGCCTGACAGGCTGCTCCTGTTACCCCCACCGCAACAAGTTCCCGTCAAATTACGAAATTCCGGAAACTCGCAGCCAGCTGGTCTGAAAGGAAACGCGCATCTTACAGTAGGGCTGGAACAGTTAGTGTCTGATGGTGCCCTGGACATTCTGGAATACCCGGAAACGAAGCAGCAGACTCTCTAGCCAAGTCAGCATGTCTAATGCCTACATCGTCTCTCCCTCTGTCCATAGCAAGGGCAAAAAGGAAGGTGGCTCAGCTCTACAAGGCCTCCAACGACGCCTTCTAGGAACGAGAGGCGCCGGCTAGATATAAAGAACTCAAAATTGGTCCTAGTTCAGGAATAACCCCAAAACGAAAAAGCTTAAATCGGCAGACGTTTGGGGCGCTCATCGCAGCTCGCTCCGGACACGGAGATTTCGCCCCATATCATCGACGTTTCGCTCACGAAGATGCCCTAATGACTTGCTCCTGCGGCGAAGAAAAAAGCCCTGATCACTTTCTCTTATGCAGTATAGGAAATATCCGTGCCCGCCTTCGCGGTGGACCTCGTCATCCTTGCCCCGGCATCAAATGGGTGCTTGGCACGCCAGAAGGTGCCCTCGCCTTCGGAAAATGGGTCGAGCTGACGAAGCTCTTCGACGAAATCCAGAGAGCCCATTAAATATTTCCAAGTGAAATTTTACGATCGGGTGTGGGGTTAATGTTAGATGGAAATATGTATCCCAATTTTCTTGCTCTGCAGGTGAAATTTGAAACAACATGTTAAAAAAAAAGTGAAGTTCCCGGTAGAGGGAAATTGGCTACATTTAAAATGGAAAGCAAAGTGGCAGACAGCTGTTTGTTTTTTTTTTTTTTTATTATATTAAAGTCCTAAGCTAAAGCTCTAGGTCCACTATCGGTACAAGACTGGTAGAGCCGGCGAGGATCACTGCTAAGAGGCCCAACTCATTCCAACCGCGAGACCTGCTACAGAAAAAGTAGGAGGTAAATTATAACTCAGAAGTCTCCACCTACTCCGACTCCGAAATCGAGACTCCATCCTTCAACCCTAAATTCAAGTACATAAAAGATTTCCTCAGAGAAACGACACTTCTCGCATCGATCCCTTTCGTGTCATGCGTTGTGGCAATGACTAGTTTATCTGATCCCCACTGAGAGCAGTGGATAAGTGAGCAGGTCGTCTATCAAAACAGCCAGTTTCCTGCGCAAAATTTTTGAAGCTATCGTGGCACTTGGGCCCGAGAAGCTTTTTAATAAAGTCAGCGTGGGACATTGACTTTCTGAGCCTACGCGTTTGTTGTGCGTGACGGCTACAGTGGATGAAATGGGTTGGAGTAGTTTCCTTCCCGCAAGAGCACTCCATAGGAGCGTGTGGATTATTAAAACGGCGATGGTATGCCGCAAAATTGCCGTGACCTGTTCGTGCTGCGATTAGTGCCCGGAGGAGGTGCCTAGAGAGAGACAGTTCAGGTGGTTTGCGTCTCCGCACCTGTAGGTCGAGTTGGCGGTATTGAGGCGGACAGGCCTCTTCCCACCAGTCGTCTAGCAGCCTTTGTCGTCTGCGATTCATGAGAACACGTAGATATGCCAGAGTACATGATCTTGGTGGTGTCTCACGGCTAGGTAACTCTCGAAGTGCGGCATGGGCAATGGTGTCTGCCTCCTCGTTCCCTTGAATCCCTGCGTGCCCTGGCACCCATTTTACCAATACTTTTGCCACGTTACTTAATGCACGGAATCTGCGTACATCTTCTAGGCTAATTGAGGACGAGCCTGTCGTTAGTGCGCTTACAGCCTGCTGGCTGTCTAGAAACACGCAGATTTGCTGCGTCACTCCTACTTTCCTGCACTGCTCTTCCTCCGTAAATTCCAGTTCAGCCTCCAGAGCCTTCCTTGCTCCTGTTATTTCTGCATCCAGCACCTCTCCCCCGTGCTTGTTGCCACTTGCTTTGCCGATGAGTTTCCCATCCTTCCTCAGAACGAAACCCCAGGCGGAGCGTCCATGTCCTTCCGATGAACCATCGTAGTATGCGCAAATGTCCGTTCCCGGTACCTCGCTAATCCGTCTAACGCAACCTTCGCGTTCCATCAACTTTGAGCCTCATTTCCTAGAGTAAACCACCGGCGTCAGACTTTCAGGGGCTTCTGCTTCCGGAAGCTCTCGGTAGGCACGCTGTAACCGTGACATTTGGATCTCTGGTCTGGCAGAGAATTTGGCGGTCTTTTTGTACTTTCGAGTGCCGACATTCGGGCACACGGAAGCGCGGATCCTCAACGGGTGTCTATCATCAAGGGTCTTAAGCCTTGCCGAAAGTCGGAGTCGGTTTCCCTCAAGTATGACCTTTGCCGGCGGGATTCCTCCTTCTCTGTGAAGGACTACATTTGGTGTCGTCCTCAATACTGGAAGTGCAGCCCGCAATCCCATCATGTTCACTCGGTCAATCATGCTGCAGAGGTTGTAGGTTGAGGATGTAACCACTCCTCGAAGATTTGGGCGTTTGGACCCTGGCCACCAGACATCAGTTCCAAAGGTTGCTAGTGAGACAACGCACATGTCTACTGCGTTGGCTATCGGCCCGGGGACTACTCCCCGAAAGGAAGAGTTGATGCGGCGCATGTGCTGGGCTGCTTTTACTGCTTTACTATACCACGTTGTTACATGATGTTTGAAATTGAGTCGAGGATCCAAATGTACGCCCAGCCATCGAATATGATCAGCGGGCTCGATGAGATTTCCATTCAAATGAACCCCAACTGCTTCTTCTCGGCGTCGTCCTGAGAATTGGATGACTTCAGACTTTTCCGTTTCGAAGGCAACGGCATTTGACCCTGCCCACTCGAGAAGATGGTCTACCTCCCTTTGTGCAGCGCTGGCAGATTCAGCAACTGTGCGTCCAAACCCTAGAATTCCAATATCATCGGCGTAGCTAAACCTCGATCCTGGGTTGCCACTTTTCATTGGCTCCGCCATGTACAGAAGGAATAGTAAAGGCGAAATTGGTGAGCCCTGCGGGACTCCACAGACCAACTCTCTCTGGGTGGTGACTCCGCCGGAAAAACGCACTTGAACTTTCCGGTGTGTGAGGAATGAAGTCGTCCATCGGAGGATTGAGTCTGGCCATCCCTTGGCTTGCATGCGCCTAACCAAGCGATTGTGGAGCACTGCATCGAACGCTCCTTGGACGTCTAAAGTGACGAATGTCGAGGCCCATCCCTGGGAGCGTGCTTCTTCGACATCATGGACTACGCAGGAGACCAGGTCCGTTGCAGATCGCTTTGGGAGCGCACCGAATTGTTGATGGCCAACCACATCATGAGTGATTGCGAGGTACGCCATTCGCTTGGCAAGAAGTCTTTCTAATCCTTTGCCTAGGCACGAAAGTAGAGCGATTGGTCTCCAACCTTTGATTGAAGTTGGATCCCGATTTGGCTTTTCCAATAGCACCACTTCTGCAAGTTTGAAGCAAGATGGGTGGGTGCCGAGCCGTATGCAAGCTCTAAAGAGCTGCGTAACACACGGTCCGATCGTCTTCCAGCAGGCCTCAAGAAGCTCGACTGTGACTCCGTCTGCTCCTGGGGCCGCCTCGGTGCAGCCGATGGTGCAAGTTCGCACTTCATTGTCTGTTATTTCGTCTTCCCAGGGTATCCGGTTATTGCTGGGAGCAGTGCACGTAGGAAGATAGTCCGATGCTTGGTGACGTGCAAGGAGAGCATCACGGAGAACTGTGGCTCGCTCAGATGGGTCGGTGATATACGATCCGTTATAGTTGAGCGGCGGAGGAGGTCTGATCTGTCTGTGTTTGGCCGAGCGCATCAGCTTGAATATTTCTGCCGGAGTTGTCATTGTTTCGACTTGACATGTATGATATTCCTTCTTAGCGGCTGTGATAGTCGCACGAAGCTTCCTCGCATAGATATCCCGCTGTGAGAGTGATGTCGCGGCTCGGTATTCGACGTGTGCGGATTTGCAGCTGGGAGTCCACCACGGTGCAGATTTTCCGCTCCCCTTTCTGACCCTTGTTCCAGTCGCTTTGATGGCTTCCAAGAGATGGAAGCAGATCTCTTGGGCGTACTCATCCACTTTCTCTGTTGTACCCAGATCTAAAGCTGGATGTACCCATTTTGCAATGGCCCGCGCAAACTTTGGTAGATTTTCCTTCGGTACTCTGATCTTTGCTGGCACTAGGTCCCTGGTGGCGGTTGCCGCAGGTACGATTCCTCGGATTGGAAGATGGTCGCTGGTCATACACTCCTCACGATCGACCCAGGCCCGGGTTCCAGAAATATTGGTCCAAGCGAGGTCCAAGGTATTGCCGGCTTTGTGAGTGGGCTCTCCAATGATAAGGCAAGAGAGATGGAAGTTTTCCGCCCACTTTTCTATCTCATCACCTTGTCCATGCGGCTTAGTAGCGCCTGGTTGCCAGGCAGCGTGCACCGAGTTGAAGTCCCCAGCTGCAATCACCCTCGGGGTCGGATTCCAGTTTATCAGTGGCAGGATAGCAGTCGGGTTGTTAGGAGCTTTATACACGTTGAGGAACGTGATTTCATTGACCTTTACCCAGCAGTAATCACCAGTGGGTGTGGGACAAGGAAATAACTGCTCCGCTGATATCACATTTTTGTTCTTTCGGGTGTATGTCACAGCCCTCGGTCTGACATCTATACCTCCGTGCGGTGTATGACAGATATATCCTGGGTGTGATATGGTTTCTTTTGATCTCAAATTCCATCGCGGTTCTTGAATCAACACAACATCTACGCCTAGCTCGTAAGCTCTAGAGAGCGCAATGTTGTGGGTTGGGCCACCCCTGCCTACGTTTATTGACATAAAACTTAGTGTAGGAGGGGGGCAGGAAGGGGCCCGTAGGGCGCCCTTCACAAAGCTTCTTCAGGGTTCAAGGCCCCAAAGCCCGAACCCTCAGTCATTGCTGTGTCTGTCGATAGATTGTCCTTAACAGCAGCAGGAGAAGTTGGTCTTGTCGATCTAGCGGCAGCTGTAGCCGCCTCTGCGGCCTTGGTAGCAGCTTTGGCTCGAGCGACGGCCTAATACTCGCGTTGGCCAGCTTGTCGAATCGTCACGAGTTGCTCCCTGGTAGCTGGGCCAGACCTGTTAGGACGAGCTAGACAGTCTCGACTGCCAGATTGATGGGGGCCTCCGCAGTTTCGACATTTAGAGGCCGCTTTACACTCGAATGCCGAGTGCATGGTGGATCCGCAGTTCCAGCAGGCTGGCGCGCGAGAGCACCCACGTGTGGCGTGGAAGCCGAGACATCGCCTACATTGCTGTATGGCAGGGCGGTTTCGTTGGATTGTCGCTGCTCCCGAGTCGTCAAAGAGTCGGAATCCAGGCTTTGGGCTAGCATTCCTGGGAAACAAGGTCGCCCAGGATCTGTAAGGAGCGCCGAGCTTAGTATTTCCGTGTATCCTCACTTGGTCTGGAGTGCAGTTCGTTACCCGGAGGATTTCGGCGGCCACCATTTCGGCAGTGACTTCGATTCGTCCTTCTAAGCCGAAAACTGCAACTGGAACCGTTGCGATCCGGAGGGAAACTAGATCACTTGGTGGTTCTAGTTTTGCCTCCACTTGCGTAAAGGTGCTGGAGGCCTCCAGCAGTCGAGTTTTTGCATCCGGGTTTTTGGCACGGATAGCAAAGCCAGTGGGAACGCGTTGCACCTGGTCGACATCGGACGGGGTGCATTGCGTATGTTTAGCCACGGCTTCGCGAACGCCAGCCGGAGAGAGCTGTCTCCACTCGTGGTTTGCATCGAGACGCAGGAAGAGTCGGTCATCTTTCGATGCTGTTGTTGCTGCTGGCTTCTTCTCCGGTTTCCTGGCAGATGGAACAGCCGAAACCGAGGTGATGTTTGCAGGAGCCTGTGCTCCTGACTTTTGGTGTCCTGCTCTGGTGACAGTGGCCCAGGTGCTTCTGAGCGGGAGAGCTGCAGTAGCCTTTGAAATATTCCGGGGAATGGCTACAGGGACAACGGTCGCAGGCGGAGTCGCGACAGTTGGTCGGTGGGGTAGTACTGGCGGAGCAGTGCTTGGCCCGGCCGCCACGAATTGTGCGATTGCTGCCCTTAGGTAGACTTTGATCGAGTCTACAAAATTTTTATCTTCACCGGTGAAGAGCGGTTGAAGAGCTGCCTCCACACTGCTAATCGCCGTCGAGCAGATATTAAATTGCGCGGCTTTTTGCCTTGCCCTGCGCTCCTCCGCATCCATCGCTGCAAGCAATTCTGGAGGGTATGTTTTTTCTTTGCCTGCTGCTTCTATCGCTGTAGGCGGTGGAGCCAGCGAAGAGTTTTCGGCTCCTGCTGCGTTGGTTGAAGGTACCTCGGCCCTTTTCGCTGGCCTTACTTCCTTAAATCGCGGTAGTGCTGGAACCGTAGCGCGCTTTTCGGGTGCTGCGACGGTTTCTCTTGGAGTTATTGCGGGCCCTGGGGCTTTTTCCGCGTCTTCTGGGCTGGAGGAGGCCCATCTTGAATCTGATAGAGATTTCAACTTCTGGACTTCGACGTCCAACATCTCTACCTCGGGTATATTGCGAACGTTAGCTTCGAGCGCAGCCTCGATGTAGTCTAAATTTTTTTCGGAGGCCTCTAATCCTTTCTCCGTAAGTTTTTGTCTTGCAAGAGTTAGTATAGATTCATGCAATTTGTAGGATTTGATGACGCGATCTTTGGTGATTCCGCTGATCGCGTTTTGGTGCGTTCTACGCGTGGGAGGCATTTTAAAATGCCGCCGATAGCAAACAATTACAATTCGATTCGATAGATGATGGGTGAGATGGATAATAGGGTGGGAATGAGCAACTTGGAATTTCTCGAATTGTGCGTTTGTTTTTGTTTTTTGTTTGTTTTTTACATTTGGTCCTAAGCTAACGCTATCTTTTCCACATTGGGTCAAGGACCGGTGGAGCCGGCAAGGATCACTGCGTACAGGCCCAACTCATTCCAACCGCATGAACTTCTACTGAAATTGTAGAAGTTAACAGCAAAACTAAAATCAAAAACATAAATCAAAAACTGAAATCAAATTTGGAAGAAATACTGTTTGGTCCGGATCCCGCGCTTCTCGCCCGTTCCCTTTCCTGCCACATCTTCCACGTGACTTTTTCTTATCTCCGCTGAGAGCGAAAGACTAGTTCGCAGATACCCTGAATTCAGCTGGTATCCTGCCATATACTTTGAAACTTTTTGTAGACTTCACCGAGGATTGCTGTACCCTCAAACTTCTTCTTCGGATTCCAGGATTCCGAAACCCGATCCCTCGGCCATCGAGACATCCTTCGTTGAGGCCATCGTTGCCTCTTCGGCCCTTTTGGCTGCAGCCCTAAATCGAGCCACTTTCGCGAACTCCCCTTGCTGGATCTGGCGGATCCGCGCGAGCTGCTCTTTTGTCACCGGTCCGGACTTGCTGGGTCTGGCTAAGCAGGCCCGGGAATCCGATCGGTGAGGTCCCCCACAGTTTCGACACCGGGTGAGGGCCTTGCACTCTGATTCTGAGTGCATATTAGATCCGCAATTCCAGCAAGCTGGAGCGCGGGAACAACCACGGGTGGTGTGAAATTCAAGACACCGTTTGCATTGTTCGATTTTGCGACGAGGTCGGAAGAGCTTTGCAGCTCCAGAGTCGTCGAAAAGGCGGAATCCAGGTCGAGGAGCTGATTCTCGAGAAAATAGCGCTTGCCAATTTGAGTAGGGCGCCCCTGGTTTGCTAGTCCCATGAGGACGAACCAGAAAGGGAACCAACTGGGTCACTCGCTTGACTTCGTCGGCAACCATCTTTGCCGTCACGGCGATTGGGCCAGCAAGAGTTCGAATTGTCTCCGGGACGGTGGCAATTTGCATGGCAACCAGATTTGATGCTGGTTCCAGTTTGATTCCAGATTCGCTCCGTGATGTGGAGGAATCTAGGAGCTCTGTTCGAGCGAGTTCATCATTTGCGGTTATTGCAAAGCCGGTCTTTACCCACTGAACCAACGTGATATTGTTGGCAGCGGTTCCCAGCGCCTGAGATACCGCTAGCCTTACTCCAGCTGGGGAGAGGAGACGGTGGGGGTGGAAGTAGTCAAGGCGCAGAAAAAGTCGTGAATCGGCTTTTGTCCTCGAGTTGGCACTCTTTGCTTTGGGGGCGGGTGGTGCTGCCTTTTTTGTCGATGGCCCAGCGCTACTGACTAGGCCTGCCCGAGCTACGGTGGCCCAAGTTGTCTTTGGGGCCGGAGCCTGGATTGTTGGAGGGTTAGGAACCCTTATTTCTGGTGCCCTCGGCGGAAGAGGGTTGGCGGGGCGAGCAGGGAGAGCTGGTGGTGTGCTCCCTGGGCCAGATTGTACGAACTGGCCGATGGCTGCTCGAAGATAGACTTTTATACCGTCTACAAATTCTTTATTATCGCCAATCGAAAGAGGCGAAAGTGCTGCTTCGACACCGCTGATTGCAGTCGAGCAGATTGCGAGTCGGGCGTTTATTTGCGTCGTACGTCGCTTTTCGGCCTCCATCACGGTTTGCAGCTCTGGTGGAAATTCCATTGCTGATGTCGATGCTGCGCCTTTAGAGGCTGGCACAGCATTGTTTCCTGCAGATGATTCTGCACGTTCGGTTGTCTTTTCTCGAACAACTTCCTTTCCTTTCCTGGAGCTGCTTGCCAAAGGGGGCAGTTCTACGGGGGTTTTGGTCTTGGGACCATTGTTTTCTGCTCTGATCGGTTCAGAATCAGTCATCTCTTGATCGGGAAGATTTGTGAACTTCCCTGGGACAAAGGCCTCACTCGCAAATAGGCTTGATAATTTTTGCGCGAGGCCAGTAGGTTTTGGACACAATGGTGTCCGTTCAAAGCCGGCTGAAGTTGTCGGCTTTGGGCGATTTTTTCTCACCGGAGGCATTTTAAATACAACGCGACAGTTAACAATTCGAGAAGTCAAGCACAGAAGTGATCATAGGAATGGAAAAAGTGAAATAGGGAATTTTCGAATTTTCGAATTTCTCGAAATGTGCGTTTGTTTGTTCATTAACGTGCTAGGTGAAGTAACTACCGTCGCGCTCCTACTGGAGCTTGAGCACGAGTGGGGGCGGGCCGGATCAGGTTAACTACCGTAAAGTACAAGTGCCTCGTCCCACCTCAATGACCGGAACCATGCCGAAACGCATCTATGTGTTGAAGCATGACGAGTACAGCAGCCCAGAGTTGAAAACAAAACAAAAGAAAACTTCCACGCAAAGTCCTGCAATACAAAAGAAAAAACTTTGACAATCTCCCTTCCATCGTTCCGCCTCGGTCACCACGCGCCCGAGCCTCGATTCCTATCCCTACTTCCATGCCAGATCACCTAGGCTTTCGTTCATCACCTCCGAGTCACAGGTATCCCTGCCATCCCCCGGCTAGCCTCCGCGTATATTCCGCTCTCCTGGACATAGTCCCTGAACAGTTGCCACCCGCTTGATCCGAGCATTGTTTCTATAGCTGGCGCCCTTCGCCTTCCGCTTTTCAGCCGCCATGTTGCCAGTGCTTTTCGACACTGAACAAGGTGACTGATTGATTTTTCTCTCCCACACTCGCAGTGAAGTGTAGCGTCAGTGTGGTTGAAGCGGCGATGATAAGCCGCGAAGTCCCCATGTCCGGTTCGAGCGGCTATTAAGCGAGCGTAGACTGCCCTTGGTATTTTTTTTTTTTTTAATTCATTGTGTATGCAGCACTAGAGCTATGACACTTCTATCTAATTAAATGTTCTAAATTACAGTTGTCCTTTATCAGGTACATTTTTCTCAAATTTATTTTATTCATTTTATATCCATTTGTGCAAATTATGTTACTTCATTCCAGGCACAACCTCTTGTGTATTCCTACATGAAATTAAGCTGTCCCCTATTTTTGGTAAATTAATACAGTTACTTGATTTAATAAATTTTAATAGCTTTTCTCTCCCACCCTTGGTATTTAGTAACAAACTGAGGCTGCATGGCACAACATCTGAAAGCTCTTCTTTTCTTTGGGCTTTGAATTTTGGGCACTGAAATATAAGGTGGTGGCAGGTTTGCTTCTCTTTACCACAGAAGTTACAAATGTTACTGTGTGCTTTTCCAATTTTTTTGGTGTGTAAGAATGTTTCCAATACCAAATTTGACTTGAAAATATGCTGATCTGCCCTTGGTAGTGCTAGTTCTGGCGGTTTCTTGCGTCGCATCTCGAGTTCGAGGTCTGCATAATGTCTGGGGCGATTCGAATGCCACCAGTCTGTAACCATCTGTCTGGCCAGTTCGCGAGCTTTCCTTCCGGAAGAGGCGAGGGTCATCACCCCATGTGTCGTCCTCGTATCGTCCGACGAGTTAAGCTCTCTTCGAGCGAGCTCATCAGCCATTTCATTTCCTACCAGCCCTTCGTGGCCCGGAATCCATCCTACTTTAACAGGTGCTGCTGCTCTAGCGACCATTTTGCAGAACTTTTGAATCCTCCAGGATGATGAGCCTGTTGTTCCCGTTAGTGAGGCCTGGACAGCCGCAGAATTGTCGAGCAGAATATAGATGGCGCTACGACCACGATCTCGCTTCCTGCTAGTGATTGCTTCAAGAGCAGCTAGAGCTCCATGAACCTCCGCGTCGTAGACCTCCGCATTGGTTATTTTGCCTGAGCCGCTTTGCTCAATTACCCTGCCTGTGCCACTGATAAAAGTCACAAAGGCCCATGACACTTTGTCGGTGGACGCCCCAGAGCCATCACTGTACACGCAAAGACAGTCGGGTGGGAGAGTAGGTAGGCGACAATGTCTTTATCTATCTACAGGTAAATTCCCCGTATTCTAACCACGCTAGCCATATAGGACCTAGCATGTAAAACTTGATTCGTATCATCATTTTGGGGTTGAGGTTCACCGTGTATTTTGCTACATGAGTCGCATGTCTGACTACTTTCCGACACACTTAGGCATCAATCTAATAACCCACACCAAACCGAAACTACTCAAAATCCTGATGATGACCCCATGAATAGGAGGGCAAGACTGAACACCTGTACGCGGTATCTTCTACGAACCCGAGAATAAAATATTCTCCCAGAGCCAAGTTCAGTCAAATTTCACAACATCGAAGAAGTTGGCCAAGGGGGCAATGATAAAATACCCTCTAACAAATCAATTTCTCCCACCCAACGAGATCAATCCATACCAAAACCTCATCTATTTTACAAGTAAGACTTAGTACATCCTCATGTTAATGACAAAATCTCTCGTTGACTTTTTCTGGCCTCAGCTAAACTCAAAATGCCCACGCCGATACTAACATTTGACTGAGGAAACAAAGCGTGGCGCACAAATCTGAGACACAGTTCTTTGGGGTGGACGTGGGAGTGATCAGGTCAAGTTTACAAGATGATGTAGAGGATGGATACAGTCTCGATACGCGTGAAACTTCAATTTTTGGCAAGGAGTTTTTACAAATTTAGCTTTATGCGCGCCAAGACTTCGCTTTTGAGAATGAATCTGACACTATAAAACAAGCCAACGATGGGAATGCAAGACTGAACATCTATACGCGGTGTCTACTACGAACCTGGGAGTGAAATATTCTCCAAGAGCCAAGTTCAGTCAAATTTCGCAATATCAAAGAAGTTGGCCCACGAGGCAAATTTTCAAATTACTCCACCATTTCAATCTTTCACTCTCAAAGAGTCCGATTCTCAACTAAGCTTCATCAAGTCTACAAGTACGACCTAGTACATCCTTGTTTCAATGACCACACGTCTTGTTGACTTTCTCTGGCCTCAGCCGGTCACCAAATACACGCCCACGCCGATATTTATACCTGACGGAGGAAGCAAAGCGTAGAGCACAAATCTGGAAGATTGCTCTTTGGGATGGACGTGGGATGGACGTGAGAGGGATCAGGACAAGTTTACAAGATGATGCAGAAGAGGGAAACGTTATCGATGGGCGTAAAATTTCGAATTTTGGCAAAATTTTTATGAATTGGGCTTTGTGCGCGCCAAGACTTCGCTTGCGAGAGTGCAGCTGACATTATAAAAACAAGCCGACGATGGAAGGTGTTGTGGTCCGCCTCCTGGTGGTGTTCTCTGGTATAGTTTGAATAGCTTGGGCACCTACTCCACTTGGGAAGGAGACATCTCAGATTACATTTCGCGCGGAGAAAAGTCAGTTGATGATGGAGGCATGTCTGGAAAACTCAGGGTTTTTGAGACGTTCCCCTGGGGGAGTATTCACGGATGAGGGTTGACTTAAGTTGAAGAAAAAGCCACTATAATTTTGCAGTGATAATCCCAATTAGAATGGAAAAGATAAGTTGTATTTAAATAGTCTGTCCTACATAGTTATAAACTCAAAAAGGACATAAATGGATTATTATTATTTGCAGTGGTACTTGCAAATGAAATCCGAGGCATGAGTGCTCTTCCTTTATATTGAGTCATATTTTTTATAATTTTTCCCTAATTTGTGTCATAGCCAGAAAGCTACAGACGCAATTAAAATCTGACCCAAAAAAATAATAATTTGCTATATGGTCTCTTTTTTTTTAAATCATTGAATATGTGTTCAGCTATAGAGCTATGACACATGATCGGTGCTATGTATACATGTAGGATGACTCTTTTGACGTTAGAGACTCTCATTCTCTGTATTTCATTTGCAAATACCACTATGAGGTATGCTTGCTTACACAAACAGTCAGCCTTCCTCCGTTAGTACTCACTAAAGGAACGTTTCAAAACCTTTGATTATCCGGGCATATGTTACAGGCTGTAGTCATGTAGTCTAGAACCGGAATTTATCCGGTCCCTTGCCAAGCGCTAACACATTTGTGGTCAAGCGTTGTTATTGCTTATGTAAAGGGACGCCTTACGCGACGCGTTTTTTAAATTCATGAACATCTGTACATGGTATCCTTTTCTTTAGATAGAATATAAATTCTGTTTTGGGCACACGTTAGGTAGAAGCTTGTGTTCCGTCCTTTCACAGCATGCATTTGCCATCCATGTATACCAGCGCCGTGAGAAATATAGTTTAGTTTCTCCGGGTTCGAACCAGCAATCTCCTGTCTCGAGGGGGTTATGTGTCAAATCTATCCAGGCCTTACTTGTTTGTTTATTTTTGAACTTTCGTCCGTCGGTGCGCCAAGCTTGACTTAGGTCCCTACTACCCACAAAATTACCTAGAGGCATGGACGCCAGTGCTTACTGCCCTGGTGGCTTCGCCCTTGCTACTTCCTAACTAGGTTTGCAGGGCAATTCTCTAATTACATGATTGCGTGTAGCACAGTACCTGCACTTTTTTAGCCAGTCCCCGAGGCTCTTTACTCATTTGATATATAACAACCACTCTCGAGATACTACTAATAGATCTATTTATAAATACCGCACCATCCATCCATAATGCAAGGCTCAGATTTGGGGCAGAGTTTGTTATACTTAGGTTATGATTAGATATGGAATGATAAATAAGCTAGGGATAACAGAGAAGAGCAGAGGATGATAATCAGGGACTGAAGATATGAATAACTTAATTAATACAATTGATGGTACTACTGAGGTAGACAGGACTGATATATATACTGGCTATACACCCATGATACAGTAAAAAATCATTTAACCAGAATATTCCATAGTCACATTTCATTCCATTCTCTAACATCTTGTACTAGTAACAGAAAGCTCTTGGTGTTGATCGTGATAACGGTCGTGCAGGGACCATATGGACCCTGCATACTGCACTAGTAGATGGATATGCTATATCCCTGTAGATAGACAGGGATGGCCCATAGCGGCTCTGACGGTCATATCACAACTGAGTTGACAACACAACCAATTTTTTGGGCTGTGGTAAAGAACACAGGGATCCCTTCCGGCTCCACCGGTCTTGTACCCATAGCGGACCGGGAGCAGTAGCTTAGGACCTTAAAATTACAAACAAACAACTAATTTTTTGAAATACGAATTTTCGAATCCACACTTTTTTCCCGTCTCCCTCCCTCACGCGCTCGTCGCATTCTATCAAAAAATTGTGATCGAGTCACTGGCATTTTCACCATGCCACCTGTTCGAAAAAAGCGTCCCAACGCCAAGTTGGACAACACGAGAGTCCACCCGAGGGCTCTCGAGCAATTTCCTGGCCTTGCCCAGTCTCCGAAATGCGCGGAGATGAGCAAGGTCTCCATCAAAGGGAAGGAAAAAGCCCTCCCCGCCGTCACTAAACCCGATACTGACATGATCGGGTCAGTCGAAATTGTTGGGGAAATTCCTCAACCATCCTCCGTCCCCCACGGGATTGGAGAATCGTCAAAATCTCCTCTGACCGCATCAAAACCGTCGGAAAACGCTGCACCCATATCAGCGCCAAAATTAACGCCGCAGCCAAAAGTTGCCACGAAAGCAGAGTGTCCCCTCGAGCTCCGACCAATAGTCGAAGCTGAACAACGACGCGCCGCCGAAATAGCGGCAAATCTGGCCCTCTGCTCCGCCGCCATCTCTGGCGTCGAAGCCACCCTCCTCCCTTTGACCAACGGGTCAAATAGACAACTCGTAGACTCCATGAGAGTATACCTACGCGCCACCATTGCGCAATACATGGCCACGGGCCCGGCCACTACGCCACCCGTCCTCCCTCCACGCCCGACAAACCCTCTCCCAAGGGCTCCCGACGCCAGGAGACAAACAATACCCACCGTCCCAGCTCTGCCTGTCAAAAGCACCTGGGCCACGGTGGCCAGACACGGACTGCAACAAAAAGCAGGCCGAACTGTGAATGCTGTGCCGCGACCTGCGGCCAAAGCCCAACAAAAAGAAAACCCCAAGGCGAAAGTCGACAAGCGACTGTTCCTTCGCCTTGAAAAGGACCACCCGTGGCGAAAATTGTCCACAAGCAGCGTGAGAACTAAGTTAGAGTATACATTCAGCTACTTTAACCAAGAAATAACCTCACTCCACCGAGTGAGAACGGGCTTTGCTATGCTAGCAAAGAACGAAAAAACACGACAAGGGACTTTAGATGGCTCTTCGAAGCTGGCCAGTCATAACGTCAAACTCGAGGCATCTTCGGATCTTGTCGCCTTACAGATACCGAACGTACCTGTAAGTATAGTTACAGTGTGCGGTACCAGGGCGGTCGATGCTAGCTGGGTCTCTGCCAAGATTCTCGGTACGACCGGCGCGATTCCAATCCAGGTCCGACCTCATAGGACATGTCGACCTGGGGCACCGTATCAAAACTGGCATGCCCTTTTCACGCGGGACAACGCCCCTCGTGCGGGCTTCCGCCTCTTCGACGAGTCTGGTAAGGCTACCATTCACAAGCCTCGTCGACAAATTGAACAGTGTAAACGCTGTTTGGGCTTCCACGCCACTCGTGGTTGCTCCCGCGCTCCAGCCTGCTGGAACTGCGGCTCCAACATGCACTCGGCTTCCGAGTGCAAGGCCCTCACAAAATGTCGCAACTGTGGGGGACCCCACCGATCGGATTCTCGGGACTGCAAAGTCAGACCCAGAAAGTCTAGGCCGGTGACAAAAGAGCAGCTCGCATGGATACGCCACCTCGAGCAAGGGAAGTTCGCGGAGGCGGCTCGAGCTAGGGCTGCAGCCAAAAAGGCCGAAGAGGCGATCGTCGCCGCGGCGAAGGATACCGCAATGGCCGAGGCAACATGTTTCGGAGTGCTGGGACCTGAAGAAGAAGTTTGAGGACACAGCAACCTCGACGATGTCCCTTTCTGGGGCATCTACTAACAATTAGCAGGATACCGGCTGGATCAAAGGTGCCTGCTAACTCATCTACTGCTCTCAGCGGAGATTAAGTAAATTTGTCATTTGGAAGGTGTGACGGACGAGGAAATGTGTGAGGAGCACATTGACTGGGTCCAACATGGAGGAATCTTCTGGTTTTTTCGGAGTTGTTTTGGTTTTCTTGATTTTTCGTTTCTGCTTAATCAGCTGCACTTTTGGTAGCGATTCACGAGGTTGGAACGAGTTAGGCTGTAGGAAAGATTACAGGGAACCATGCCGGCTCCGCCTGTCCTTGACTCAATGTGGAAAACATAGCTTTAGCTTAGGACAATATAAGCAAAACAAAAAAAAACAACAGAGTTGAAGACCTATTTATTTCTTCTCTGGGGTTTCTAGGGCAGGTCTTTATGTGAAACTCTGAAATAGAAAGCCACTTTGCTACACGTAGGGCCCCTTCCCAGGTTCCTAGCAAAAATTTCTTTGGGTCCCTTGAAGATGCTGGAGCTCGAGGAGGTCTATGAGTGGTTAGGTGGCACTATAGGAAGTGCAATGGGGCTTTGAGCTGTTCGCAGCCACAATGAAGGTTAGCGCCCTCGTGATTGAAACGGCGGTGGTACTCTGCAAAGTCACCATGTCCTGAGCAGGCAGCGTATAGTCTAGAGACAAATGGTCTGGCTAGTGTGAGTTCCTTAGGGTTACGAGAGTATGAGTCAATGGCAAGCTCCCTGTAGGGTACTGGGGCATGTCGGTCCCAGTAGTCTTTCATAGCCGTCGATACTTCTGCCTTGATGCGATTTTTCGCGGTATCAAAAGAAACGTACCCACGGGGTATAGGCGGGGTTTTTGAAAGCCCTTCCCGGGCAGAGGCGTCGGCCAAAACATTACCCAGTATATCAGAGTGGCTTGGGATCCAATAAGCCTGTGATGGGCGATCAACAAAACAATATAGTAAAGGAATGGTGGCCGATTACTGTCTATTTTCTACATACATCTCGGAACTGTCCACCGAGGGGATGCTACTTAAGGTGTCCCAACTCCCAATGCGCTAACCTCACTATCTATTCTACTACATCATATCCTTGATATTCCGAGTGGGCTCGTCATAGCGAATCTGGGTCGTATCGGCCCATGATTCCATATGAGACTTGCTGCAACAATATCTTGTTTCCATATTTGTTGCAACCCTGTATTTGTATGGCCAAGTTGGACATCTCTCTAGATAGCAAGGCTAATGACGTAATAATGATAAGTGTCCGTGCGACAGTCACTAGGAGATAGGCGCAGCCTGTAACATTATCCCCTCCTCACAGTACTTTTTTCTTTTTCTTTTTTTTTACTCGTTTCTTTTTTTCAGGTGTAAAAATTTTTTGCCTTTTGCCAGTAACACCTATTCTTGCCCCGACATCTTCTCCCACGTCATCACCAACACCGTACCTTTCTTCAAAGATATCAAGAGCCTCCGTGTCTTCGAGACCTTGGCGCAATTCCCAGTTTGGCTCTTGAAAACCTCTCCACTTTACCAACACCTCCCTTCGGAAGCCCCGACCTTTCTTTCTCTTTTCGGCTCTGAGAATCTTTTCAACGAATTGCTCATTGTCACCATCAGGATTCACAAGCGGCGGTGGTTGCTCGTCTAACATAATTTGAGACGGAAGGGGGTTTTGTGGATCTCGTTTTAACAAATCGACGTGAAATCTCGGATGTATACCCGATGGGACATCAAGTTCGACTACATGAGGGGATATAACTTTGAGGACGCGATATTTTGCGTTAACCCATGAGAGCTTTTTACTAAGTTGTGGCGTCTCAATATTTTTTAGTTTTAACCAAACAAGGTCTCCCTCTTCAAACCTCTCTTGCGGAAGCCTCTTTTGATTAGATGCTGATTCCATTCGTTGTTGGACAAATGCCATGGAAGCTTGTGCATATTCCTGTCCATCTGTTATTCGCTGTACAAATTCCCTGGCTTTCTTTTCAGGTGCATCGGAATTTTTGGAAGGGGGCGGGATTTGTTCGATAGGTTCTGCGTGATAACCGTGTGTGAGGAAAAAAGGACTAAGACCGATGACTGTGTCTCTATTATTAAGAGCTAGCATAGCTGACGGAAGCATATCAGGCCATTCGTACTGAGCGTAGGATATAAAAGATCTAAGGTATGCCAACACTTCCTGATTCATCCTCTCTGTACTTCCATCCGTTTCAGGATGAAACGCCGTGGAAAGACGCTGCTCTATACCTACTAACTTACATAGATGGGTCCAGAAATTTCCAACCCAATTTGAACCACGATCAGAAGTTAAAAATAATGGAAATCCATGAAAACGATAGTGACAGTGTAAAAACCGCTCAGCACAGCATTCTGCTGACATTGAGCTCATAGCTTCAAGGGTGCAACTTTTCAATAGTCGGTCTGTAATCACCATGAGATATCGAGAATCTTGTCTAGATTTTGCTGGCAGATCCGTCATAAAGTCGATTGACAATTCTGAATGGAAACGACTAGGTATCGGTAGCGGTAGGAGCAATCCTTTTTTCTTTTCTCGCCATACGTGAGATCGTCCACAAACATCGCAATTTTTACAGAAAGTTCTTACCATCGTCGATGCCCCTAGCCAAAAAAAACTCCTTGATAAGATAGCATATGTACTATCACGACCTGGGTGTCCCGTTATATACGAGTCGTGCGTATTTTGTATCAGAGCTGTCTGTAGGGGTTCCCAGCCTGGTACCCATATACGACGACGAAATCTAAGGACGCCTCTCTCATCAAAATCGCATTCTGAGATTGATACTTTCAGCTTAAGTTCTGTCGGGAAGGCCCGCTCACCATCTCGCAGAGCTTTGTACATGGTTCTTATGCCTTTGTCCTCTTCGCAACCTCTATTCCAAAGTATCTGAAGTTCTTCTTTTTGAAAGATACAATTGCCATCGGGCAACTGTATCTCAGTGCCAGATTCTGAAGGGATATTTAGGTAGACTGAAGCTGAGGTGATTTGAGAGGTTACCAACTTGTTAGAGTCGGTATCTGTTTTCATCCATGCATCTTTGATTAATTGTACTTGGCGACTCCTCAGCCGCTCGTCGCTTGCACAGCTCGGCATATCTTGTTCCCTGCGTGAAAGTGCGTCTGGTCTCAGCGAATTCTTTCCTGTTCTAAATTTTAGCTTAAAATTAAACTGGGAGAGAGTATGGCTCCATCGAACTTGACGCTCGGACAATTTTCTTGTGGTCATAAAATACTCCAAATTTTTGTGGTCTGAAAAAATTACGAATGCATGCTTGAGGCCCATCAACTCGCCTCTCCATTCTTTTAAAGCCAAGACAACCGCAAGCAATTCTTTGTCATAAATCTCGTAGTTGCATTCTGCGGGGCTTAATTTTTTTGAAAGGTATGCTACTGGGCGTAGAACTTTTGCATCATCGTATTGCGACAAGCACGCCCCCATAACATATCCCGAGCAGTCCGCTTCTACAATTGTCTTCCTATCCGGATCATAGAGAGCTAGTACTGGGGCCGTAATGAATAGCTTTTTCAGAACATCGAACGATGTTTGGTGCTCTTTAAGCCACAGGAAAGCGTGATCTTTTTTCGTTAAGTTGATAAGAGGCTGTGCAATTTCGCTGAAGTTGGGGATAAATTCACGGTAAAAATTTGCGAAACCTAGAAAGCTTCGAACTCCTTTTCCGGTTGTCGGAATTTCCCATGATTTTATGGCTTTAACTTTTTCAGGATCGACTTTAATTCCTTCACCAGCGCTTATAACAAATCCCAAATACTTTGTTTTCTTCACTGCAAAATCGCATTTATTTGGGTCCAGTTTTAAGCCGGCTATGTCTAGACGTTTGAACACAGATTCAACCTTAACCCAATGATCTTGGAGATCTCCGGAAGTGTAGATAAGAATATCATCAAGATACGCAGTGCAAAACTGGTCAAGATAATCTCCCAAGGATTCATTTACGTACCGCTGAAATGCAGCTGGAGCTCCTTGTAGCCCAAAGGGAGTGACTAGCCATTCAAAGGAGCCAAACCTTGTCCGAAAAGCAGTTTTTTTTTCGTCCCCCTTCCTAACTCGAAGTTTGTGGAATGCAGCGCGAACATCAACTTTGGTCATCCATGTCGATTTTGATATTGATCTCAGAGTTTCTCTTATCAGTGGTAGTGGGTACCGATCTTTTCCTGTGATTGCGTTCAAGGCTCTGTAGTCTACACAGAATCTCAAACCCCCATTTGGCTTTTTAACAAAGAGCACTGGTGCTCCTCCTGGCGAGCTGCTGGCTCTGATCCATCCTTTATCGAGATGATCATTTAGCGTTTTCCTTAAAACTAGGAGCTCATCTCTTGACATTCCATAAAGTGGGCCCCAAGGTATAGATTTTTCTCTACCTTGTTCGTCTCTTTCTAAATCGATTTTCATATCGGAATGTCGATGTGGGGGTAATTTACTTTGTCTGTCTTCGACAAAGAGATTGGACCAATGTTTTATGGAAGGAGGAAGTGTCCTTCTTATTTCCTCTGATGTTTCTTCGCTTTTTATCTCCAGAGCCTTGTTAAGATCTTGCATTGTAATGGCGAAAATCTTTGATCCTGTTTCCACCTTAGCAAGCTTCATTAGTGAAATAAATTTGCCACCCAATACTTTTTTAGCTGTAGCAACATGGTGTATTTCTTTTTTTAACTTCAATGAGGCCATGTTATTATACCAACCCTTTTCTCTGACAACCTGTCCGTACTTCTGAGAACCAAATCGAATCACTCGCTTCTTTGCAAGATAGACGACATCATTTTGTTCCATCCATGGTTTTCCCAGGATAATATCGTAGGAAAGGTCTTGGATAATATATCCATAGACCTTTTCTCGTCTACCGTCAATATCGAAGTCTGCAAAAGTCAATTCGTTTATTGTTCTTTGCTTCCCATCATTTTCTGCTAGTTGCAAGGATCTTTTTGGTATTTTTATGCGCGGAAGTTCCCATTTCTTCACGATCTCATTAGAAAATGCAGCATAACAGAGACAGCCTGTGTCAATCAAAGATTGCACAAAGAAACTTGAGTTTAACAGACAATCTATTAAAAATGGAGTACTGTTCAATTTATCTGTTTTTTTAACTAAATCAATGGAAAATGATTCTCCCTTGCTCTGAGCGCGACGTTGCTCAGAGCTTACTCTTCCCCCGAAACCTCACTGGTCTCCAACTCTTCATAGCTGACCTTTTCTTCTGTGTGGCTCTGTTTCCTTATCTTCGTGGGGCCTTTTACATAGGCGATCCTTGAAGCGAGATTTTGAGCTGGACCGAATTTAGTGCATGCGCGAGATAAATGACCTTTTTCTCGACACCGGACGCATCTTCCCTCGCTACACAAAATTTTAAATTCCTCCGGGGAACGCCATTTAGCCCTGGGCTTGTTGGTAATGTTTCGACTATTTAGGGAGTTTAGCGCTAGTTTGAGAGCCTCAATAGCATTAACTCCCCCCATCTTGGTATCTCCTTCATCGTCAAGGTCTGGTACGTGAAGATATCGGTCAGTTGTGCTGGAATGGTACTTGGATTGCTTATGAGACAAATACCAAGTTTTCTTGCCAGTGCAGCCTGTTGGTCGATAAGATGGTCGATTTTCGAGTCGTCCCGCTACTCTTTTGACCATAGAAACCCATGTTTCGAAATCATCATCAGGTAGATCTTTGGATACCAGATGGTCACTCAGCGATTCGTTAATACTTGAATTAAGTTTCATGATCTTGCTGCTGTCAGGCCAATTAGTTCCCCCGCATTGTGCAAGCTTAACCTGAAAATCTTGAAAGAAGTCGCAGAAGTATTGATTGGAACCCATACGCATCCGATAAAGTAGATCTCCTGCAGTCTGTCGGGCTTGTTTATCCTCGAATTCAAGCTTGATATGTTCGACAAAATCTTTCCAGTTGTGCATTCCTGAAGGGCCTCCTGTCTCAAACCAGTGACTCACTCTGGATTGTTTATCTACTGGTATGGAATTCAGGATCCCTAGACATATAGCGCGATCCGACCCTAGCTGACGTTTATCTTCTTCGACTTTAACAATTAGCTGATAAATATGAGATGATAGAGTAGTGATTGAGCCGTCCCACGAAGGCCACTTGCTGGGCTTTTTGTACTGTGGCTGAGTTGATGTTGCGTGTGGAAAATTTTGCGCATTCAATAGGGGTTGACGGCGAGAGATATCTGCTATAATTTGATTATATAGCGCCTGATATTGAGGTGACGACGGATTAAATGATGGAATGTCCCCAGCTTGGTGAGGAGATCGGCTCTGTTGCTCTTCGAACTCTGAGGGTTCGCCTAGTTGCTCATGAACCGTATTTTGCGGTTGGCCGTAATGGGCACCGCTGACGTTAGCTTGTTCCGACATAGTTTCACTTGCCCTGGAATGAAAGGAAGCGTTGTCAGTCGAATCGGTATCGATATCTATACTTGGGATTCGGTAGCTCATAGAAGATTTGATCTTCTCTTCTAGTCTTTGGTTGACCGGAAATTTTGTTGTTTAATGGGATAAACTACAATGTTAGGATGATGTAGAAAATATGTGATGGGCGATCAACAAAACAATATAGTAAAGGAATGGTGGCCGATTACTGTCTATTTTCTACATACATCTCGGAACTGTCCACCGAGGGGATGCTACTTAAGGTGTCCCAACTCCCAATGCGCTAACCTCACTATCTATTCTACTACATCATATCCTTGATATTCCGAGTGGGCTCGTCATAGCGAATCTGGGTCGTATCGGCCCATGATTCCATATGAGACTTGCTGCAACAATATCTTGTTTCCATATTTGTTGCAACCCTGTATTTGTATGGCCAAGTTGGACATCTCTCTAGATAGCAAGGCTAATGACGTAATAATGATAAGTGTCCGTGCGACAGTCACTAGGAGATAGGCGCAGCCTGTAACAAAGCCTTGACTTTCCCGGGAGGGATGTGTGGGAGCTGGGTGCGAAGAGGCCAGTCTTGGGAGAGAGCTTGCATTTGTTGAAAAGCTACTTGCGACGAGCAAGTTGGGGACTGAAATAAAAGGCTAGCTACTTCCAGGCTATCTGTGAGTATCCAAATATTTTCTGAGAAGCGTGCTGTTGGTAGGGAGAGCGCAGCTTTGAGGGCTTCTTTCACAGCGGTCACTTCTGTGTCGAAAGGAGACAGCGTCGAGTCAAGGGATAGACTCTCGCGGTAAACCATCTGGCCAGCTTGAAAGATAACAATTCTGCCGCCTGTCCTGGGCGATTCTGCTATCTCAGATCGAGCGTCATCTGTGTAGACTGCTAGATCTCTGAATGGGATGCCAGAAGGGAGATTAATGGGAGGGTGCGTAACTCGCCTTACACTATTATACCTTGTCTCACTTTTGAGCCATGGCGGCTGAATCAGAGGGTCGATCGTTTCAGTGTTCGGAATTTGGAGAACCGAGCCCGCAAGACGGGAGACTCGTCGATTGTGTGCCTGGATCCATGTGGCTCTTTGCCGGAGTGGGTGTCTAGGGTCCAGGCGTTGGATGCGCAGTACCGCGAATTTTGATTTAGAGTCCAGCTCTAAATCAGGAGGGAGGAGACCTGATTCACGGTACAGAATAGGGATTGGCGTAGTCCAATATACAGGTAGGATAGCTCTGACCCCCGTTAGAATAACTTTGCGGAGGATGGGTAGGTGTCCTTCGACTCGATTCGAGGTGAGTCTATTGCTGTATCTGGTGCGGCCAGGCCACCAAGTCTCTGCGCAATAGTAGGCTATGGGAAGTGTGCAAGCTAAGATGGCTTGTCGGATAAGTTGGGGGGCGCTCCTCAGGTGGTGTTGCTGAGAGATCGGAGTGCGTTGGCAACTTTAAGAGCCTTCTCAGCTAGTATACGGACATGCTATTTAAATGAGAGGGTTCGATCAAAGTAGACCCCTAGCCAACGCGTGTAGGGTTTATTTGGATGCTCAGAGACCCTTGTATCTCTGAAGGAGACGGAAGGGGTTGACAAAAGGTCGCGGTCAGCCCGTTTTCGAGAGAAGTGTTGTAGTTCCGATTTATCTCGATCGAAAGTAATGCCTTCCCTGTCCCTTCACTCTATTGCTTCCGCCAGTGAGTGAGAGAGAGCTGTGCAGTTGCTCAGGAGGTTAGGCCCTGTCTCAAGGAGAGCAACATCGTCTGCATAGCCGAATCTTTTCTTCTTCATTCCCATCTTGAAGGGCGGTGAAATATAGGGCATGAATAGGATGGGCGAGGCAGGTGAGCCTTGTGGAAGACCGCAGTCCACATGTTGTGGGGGGCCTGTTACTCCATCGAGACAGACGCACATCGTACGGCGTGAGGCAAAGGATCACACCCAGCGCACCAGGTTTCCAGGCCATCCTTGCTCTCGTAGACGGCGGACAAGTCGTCCCGGACAGGCCTTACTTGGTGTAACGGCTTGTGAGCGGATTGTTGTGTGGCTCGTGATTGTATTCACGTGCTTCTATAATCCTAAAGTAGTTTAGCTTTATTCCAGATCAGCTCAGCTGTAACTGGAATATTCTAGTAATTAGTAGCAAGACTGGGAACAACTATGACTGGAATATACGAGGAGCAGATATCAGCCAAGGACGAGTATTCTAGAGATCTTCATAAATGTAACGTGTTACCACGGTGTCAAGTTTGTAGTGGGGCTTCGGCAGGGGGTTTAGCGTGCGAACTAACACTTCTTAGGCATAGTCACCCTCCATATTTGGGTTAGCCCCCGTATTTGTGCAAATTTTTGAATAATTTTGGATGGCAGTTTTTATCCGGACACCATACATAGAAGATTCACATCGCATCACCCATTACCCTTATTTACAAGAATCTTCAATCGGTGCAATGGCCCCAGCTGTTGCATCGTCATCGACAACGCCCTCCAATCCAGGAGGGCAACTTCACCCAAGCCTGCTTGGCTTTGTGAATACAATCCACAAAGCAGAACAACAACGGAAAGAAAGACTGGATATAGCCCAGGAATTTCTAGAACTAATCGACTCCTGGGCTAAGAGCAAAGGAGAGAAACAAGCAGCAGCAGTTGTCGCGACTCTGCTGGAAAACATCACGCCTGTTATCACTGCCTTCGCAGTAGATCAGGTAGAAGCATCTAACTTTCCAAGTAAGAAACCCCCCACCATGGCAAGCACTCCAAAACCAGTCGCGCCTAGGAAAAATACAGCTGTTGAGGATCACAGCCACGCTCTACCCCCAAAGCCTCAAGACACCATTTCGCCCTGGGTGACAGTAGCCCGTAAAGCGGCCAAGTTACCGACACCACCAAATGTGCAAGCTCCGCGAAGGCCTGCTCTATCAAGCCACCCCAAGGCACAGACAACTCGAAGGAAGACAAACGCCTGTCCCTTCGATTGGGGAGAGATCACCACTGGCACAAGCTCTCGCCAGTTACGATCAAGAAAACAATAACCGACAAGGCTGGGATAGCAGCCTCAGCTATCACCTCCATGTACCCAGTCAGGTCGGGGATCGCTCTCGAATGCGCATCAGATGCATTGAGAAATACAATCATGAGGATTGCACCTTCCCTACAGGAAGACAACACCGTGATTGAGGAAGCGTCCAAATGGACATCATTGATCGTACCTCATGAGCCATTGTACATCAGGACGCTTGAAGGCAGCATCCCAGTCACCAACGATATGGTGAAGAACGAGTGCCAGACTGTATGCGGCGCCACACCAGTCCAGGTAAGGCCCACAGAAACAAAGCTTGGGCAATACTCAACAAGCTGGATTGTTCGTTTCCAACAAAAACCAGCAAACACAAAGTTTCATCTTTTTGACGAGAGCGGACAAGCAATTCCCTTCTCGCGCCGAAGACCAATCGAGCAATGCCAACGTTGCTGGGGATTCCACACAACGTGTTCCTGTACTCGGAGCCAACGAAGTGGGAGATGTGGGGGAACCCATGAGACATCAGAGTGCCAGGCAAATGTGTCAAAGTGCTCAAATTGCGCGGGACCTCACCATTCAAATGAGGGCAGCTGTATGGCCCGGCCAAGACGACAAAACGGGATAATTCTGCCCCGCACCCCGGCAGAACTTCACATCATCAGAGAACGCGGACATCGTGATTATCATGCTGCTCTAGCGTACTCTGAAAGGAAGGGTAAGGCGGTTGAAACCGTCATTGCCCAGGACTCAACAATGTCGTGTTAATGTTAGGAAACCCCTCAACAAAAGCACCAAAAGGCAAGTACAACACCATCCACTTTCACCAAGTGAATGTCGGAAGAGGTGGGGAAAACACGGATATAGCATTGCAGCGGGCATGGGATGCCGGTGCACTTGTAGTCATGGTACAGGAACCATGGACAAGAAAGAAAGATGGGGGTTTTATAACAAAAATTCACCCTGGCTACAATAGCCACATACCATTCGGAAGAACAGACATCCGGCCCCGCGCGATAACTTTCACGCGCAAAGGTAGTCATGCGACTCAACTATTTCCACCGTTGTCAGGCCCGACATCTGACTACTGTTTTGTAAAGATGGGCAGCCTAACCTTTGTCAACGTATACCGTGCCCCAGGCACTAGTGGAACCTTGGAGCCCCTACTCCGGTGGGAAGTTAGAGGTTTAGTGGTTGTTGGAGGCGATTTCAATTCTGTGTCACAGCATTGGCAACCGCAAACAACAAATCAGTACGGCAATGGTAACCAGATTATGGAATGGGCAACAGCCCACGACATGTGTTGTAATTAAGGGAGTAACATGACTGCATTACAATAAACTGTTCACATTAGAATAATGTGCACATGCGCCATGGGATATGATTGACCTAGATCATGACTCATTGGTATGACATTGTTTTCCCAATAGATTCCTAATGGTATCTATTGGCGCTAGGATCTCTCACATCCTTCCTTTCTCGGTTAGACGAGCACAGATGTTGGAACATCCACTAGTGTGCAGAACCCCCTTATTCATGTATATAGAAGAAGGTCCTGTCACGTATTTAAATTAAGCAATTCATACTATAGGAAATTCAAACAATCTCCATATTATTTACACACTTGAGAATACTAGGGAATAAACTCAAGTTCGTCCATTGATCCAAGTCCTAAGAGTATAACTCACGAACTTTACTTCTCTTAAAGCCATAGCTACCTCCTTCCATACCTTCATCCTAACGGTACGTCATTCCAGCTCAGCATAGCCTTTCAATAACATGGACCTAGTCAGCATTGTTGGAGAGCCAACGCACAGGGATGGGAACGTCCTAGATCTAACGTGGAGCAACACGGCCGCTGTAGCATCTGTGTCCAGCCGCTACCACTGTACCTCAGATCACTCGACCATCGAAGGTACCGTGCTTAACCCTACAGTATCAGATCTCTCTGGAATTGTAAAGAACATTCGTGTCAGCGACGCCAACTTGAAGGAATTTAACCGATGCGTTAGCCAATTGACCAAATCTGGCCCTCTCGAAAGTGTCGTCAACATCGAAAACTTCACAAATGATCTCCTACAAGCACTTGGAGATGCGCTCAAGATTGCAGGGAAAGTCCCAGCCATCGAAAGCGGAAGAACTGGGCCATGGTGGCCCGATGAATTGTTGGAAATACAGTTTCCTGCTTTTCTTTCTATCGACCAATGTGGTTGCATGCATCTTGCCTAAACTATATTTCTGAGTTCGGGCAGGATCCCACACTTTTGATCCAATCGGACTCAACGTTAGAGTCTGCTTGAATCCCATTCTTCCCGAACAAATCCAGTCATTGGTTTGTTCGTACTTCTATTGCGTGACCCAGTATTCTCAGTCAGTGGATAATTATTTTCTGGTACGGGGTCCCACTTATTTCTGCAGTCGAGTCGGTTCCGGGTAACCTCTATTTCTTATAATTCCACTGTATATATCATAATACCTGTAGTCTATTAGTAAATTAAGCAAACTGAACTTCTTCTCCGTTCTCAGGCAATTCTTACTCCGAAGTCTTCTCTATACTCTAACATGAATGTCGCACAGAATGGCAAGATTACAAGGCAGCAAGAGACAACCCTGACCTCGCGAAAGAGGCCCGCAAGAGTTTTAGAGCCGTGGTACGAAAAGCCAAGCGAGAGTACTGGAAGAGGCAAGTAGAGGCAGTGACTACTGACGCACAGGTATGCAAGCTCATGAGATGGGCTAAGCCTCGACCAGCCGCCGAGCCCCCTCCCCTGCAGATTGACGAAAACCGGTGGCTATCTGACCCGCGAGAGCGAGCTAGTGCGCTACGAGACATTCTCTTGGCTAGGTTTAGCGGCGAGAACGACATCTCTATCTGGGAGAATGGACAGGTGGAGCGTATTCCATGGGATACGGAATTATCACTGGACGATGTGACAAGCGCCATTGTCTCTATCAACGACACGGCACCGGGTGCGGACAAGATAACGGTACGGTTACTGAAAGCCTGTTGGTCCCATCTAGGACCTCTCGTGAAAGATCTTTACCAGGCTTGTCTGAAAATTGGCTACTTTCCCACGGCTTTCCGGGTGGTAGAAGTTGTGCTTCTTCCAAAGCCGGGTAGAAATCTGTCAACTGACAAGGGTTGGCGACCAATCTCGCTATTGTCGAGTTTAGGTAAAGGACTTGAGCGTCTAGTTGGTAATAGAATAGCATAGCTGACGATAAGTCACCAAGTTGTTCACCCACAACTATTCGGCTCCGTACCAGGACGATCTGCTGTCGACCTTGCATCCTGTGTAATCCATGATGCTGAGGCGGCCATGAGAAGTGGTAATTGTGCGGCTATGGTCACACTCGACATTCAAGGTGTATTTGATGCAGTCCTTCACAACCGACTGCTCAAACGCCTTCGAGAACAAGGCTGGCCACGATCCCTGTGCCGGTTTATTCAGACATTTCTTTGCCAACGAAAGGTTCAGGTCAAATACCGCGGTGAAATCACAGAAGAGAAGATACTGGAATGTGGAGTACCTCAGGGCTCGCCACTATCGCCACTTCTTTTCATGCTCTACATCGCTGTGCTTTTTGAGGATCACGGTCGAACGAGTAGGTTTGGTTATGCTGACGATGCAGCTATTGTCATAATTGGAAACACCGCGGTGGATGCTATCTCCGCAGCTCAAGACGACCTCGACAGCCTTATCTTTCTCGCAAGAGAACACAGGATCGATTTTGACCCAGCAAAGTCAGAACTTCTAGTGACCGGAGGAGGGCCTAGAAAGAAAATCAACGCGGCTGATCTTTCCATCTTGGTGAAAGATCGCCAGATCGAGCCGTCACCTCATATCCGGTGGCTAGGAATCTGGCTTGATACCTCGCTAAACTTCAAGCAACATGTACAGGAATAGACTGGAAAAGCTAATCGTCTAGTCCATTTCTTACGACATATAAACGGAGTTCAACGTGATGCAGCACCCGGACCTCTGATTCGTGCGGTACATGCATGCGTTCTGAGCACAGCTCTACATGGGGCAGAAGCGTGGTGGCCAGGTCTCACTCGAATAACCACAATGCGAGATAAAGAAGTCGGCACTGGAGTAGGCTGGCACATATCTCTATTGGAAAAAACGATAATGAAAGCTATTAGAGTAGCACTCCCAGCGTGGCGTACCACTCCCAATGGTGCTCTTCATCGTGAAGCGGGAATACCCCCGGCATCGATAATTCTTCAGCAAAAGATGCTGCGGTCTGCAGCTCGTATGCGAAGAATGGATGCCTGGCGCCCTCTAGCCATTCGGGCGGCTGAGGATCCGAAAGAGACAATAAGACGCTTAGGTCTTAGATTGGGACAAAGAGATCGATTTTTCAGACAACCAAAACGGTACATGACACGCCTACAAATGAGTGTGCGTCGAGTTCCGATAGCCGAAGGCCCCGGAAAGCTATACTTCCCACGTGGCACTCCAGCATCGATTCCATTCAGTCGAGAAAATGAAGCTAGGTCTGGAAGCATAAAGCGGTGGTTAGCTTCCCGCCCAGCTAACACAGTCTTCGCTTTCTCTGATGGATCATCATCGGGTCCCAGAAAATCATCCTGAGGGTATGTAGTATACCAAGGAGGCAAGCTAGTTGCAAGTGGCTCCGGTCCACTTCCCGGAGCAGAGGTATTCGATGCAGAAGTTGTAGGTGCCATGAAAGCCTTGAAGGCTGCAATAGAGGTAGGAAAAGACTTAATGTTAAGCAAAGTTATACTTATATGAATCTCTCTCAGAGTTTATTGAATTGATTGTCTCTCCCATGAGGAATCTATCTAGGTACTATATACATCTTGAGTATCCTACTAATTCCAAATATAGACTGAATATTAGATTGCCAATACGAACTGCTCAAATCTCTGTTCCATACATGGGTCTAAGATTGGCTGTTACATTATCATGGGCAATAGAAGGAGTGAAACAACAAGGGAGTTGTGCGTATGAAATTGGCCATCCGTCTAGTCGCTAATTGTAACATTTGCATGACTAAGTTATTGCTCTTGATGCATCAGCCTAGTTTACTTGCTTGTAAACTACTCAACTTAAACATCATGAGACAACATTTAAACTTAGGGTAAGCTGTTTGACACTTACTGATCTGCATTCTTCTGGACAACCAAGCGGCCACCCAGGCGCTCGAAAGAGGAAGATCTAACTCCTCGCAGTCGGTGGTGGACAAGTTTTCATCGCTGAGACACAATAAGTGTGTGGAAATACGCTGGATACCCGGGCATGTGGGGATTAAAGGCAATGAAGAGGCCGATAAGCTGGCCAAATCAGCCTTGGGAGCTTCCAATAACCGGTCACTAACCTCAGCTGCGCCCATTCTAGAAGATCAAGATCTAACATTTGCGGCATTAGGGAGGTGGGTTAAACAGCGTAGCCAAGAGCTCGTGGAAGAGTGGTGGCAGAAGTATCGACCGAACCGATACAAAGATCTGGACCTATTCATGCGTTGCAAAAGACCACCGGAACTAGCTTTACCAAGATGGGCGTACCATCGTCTTATTGCGGCAAGAACAGGCCACGGGAACTATGCCGACTACCATCGACATTTCAACCCCGAACATGAAGATCTGAAATGCGTTTGCGGCAGAGAGAAAATGCCCTGGCATTTTTCAGAGTGTCGACCTGCTTTGCTACGTTGGAGAATCTATGAGAAAATGGCCCCACCTGGGGCCAGGGAAATGATAGGGGAGAAGGGATGGCAGAAGTTCATTTGATTCTTAACTACAAGCCGATGTTACAGTCTGCCGAAGAATGAACAGGGTGGGAGGTGACCACGCTGAGATTGTTTCTGACCCGAGAGTAGATGGGTGTGGAAGATAGGGATGCGGCGCAGGGCACCGTAACTCAGACACATACTGTTCTATTTTTTTTCACTCTTTTCTTTTGTCGCTTCTGGCTCCACTGCCGGTCATGTAGGTAGCAATGAGCTTTCAGAGCCCATCTACCCGTGTCACGTCTAAATAGATGTTAGGTTCTTCCTGTCACGTAAAAAATTTCAAATTCCAAATTCAAATCTGGACACCATAGTTTGCAGTGGGTCTTTCCTTAGTACTAAACCTAATTTGTTTAATGATCGGCTGCATAATATTTGTGCATGTTTGCTACTTGACTTTATAACTTATTCACAAGAGTTCAAAGGTTTTCAAATTACAAAGTAGACAGTCTTATCCTAACTTTTGATCTGAACATGTGGCTGGAATATTTTCAGGCCTTAATATCTGGTCGGTACCCCATCCGCATCTATCACATCCTGAAATCTTGATGGCATCCTCTGAATGAGTCTCACAAGATCTTTGGAAGACACGGAATCCCATGCCTCCTTTGCAATGCTGCGAAGACTATCTTGAGTTCGCTGCTTTCCGCAACCCAGATTCGGATGATGACGCTGGATGTAATCTGTCATCTCATTCCAAACAGCTTGAATCGGGTTAAAATCAGGCGAGTTGGCTGGTCAGAAAGTCGGTTGAATGAGCCTCTGGCTTATATCTTCCATTGTAATTGCTGCTGCGTGAGCAGAAGCATTATCCTGCATTAGGGAAAGCCAAGGTCTCATGGAGACCGTTCCATCGATAATAGGAACTATTTTCCCGCAATATTTTTGGGAGATAATAGATCCACACTCCTTCTCCCAAAATAAACAGAGGCCTTTTTCTGGCCCTGCAAAGCAGCCCCAGAACATCCAGCACACCCTCTTCGATTTTTCTCTAACACAATCAGTATTGTATTTTTAGGAAGTCTAGTTCGTAATATTAGAGTATCAAATTACTACCTTCTAAAAGAGGAGTGTACGAAAGCTTCTTGTCACCCATGCTCTAGAATTTCTTCCATCCTCTACTCAAGTTTTGTCTGTCCATAAAACTGACGTGCAGTCTTCATATGTCCAATTGAGATGAGCTTTGGCCCAATCTCCTGGTGTCTTCATAGTTTTTTGAGATGCTGGAGGCTTTAGACGAGCCACATGTTGTTGAAATCCTCTTTTTTTAAGTCCTCTTTGTATTATCCGCTCGCTAACACCAAGATGTCTAAAGGGGCCAGAGGCGAGTTCCAGAAATTTTTTGCGGCGGTTTGTAGGTGAAGACTCAACGTAAGATATAATCTGATCAACATCATCTGCTTTCAGTCTTAAGGATGCTCTTTTTCTCTTTTGGAGGGAGATAGTTCTGCGGCGCAGTGAATAACTAACTTGACCCTGATAAGTGCCTAGTTGCGCAGCAACATGCGTCTGATTTTTGCCAGATTCATGGAGCCCATAAATTTCAATTTTTTTTGATTTCAATTGGTTAATTCTTAATTTTTAGACTTACTAAAATGTTTTAATCTCTGGATAATTGTCTGATTCGAGGTGTTAAAGGTGGGGTTTGAGGTGGATTCATCTGCAAAGTAAGGTTAGTATCGAGTAAAGCCATGTGTCTTCTGAATAAATAACTTTTTACTTGGGAAATCTAATTCCTATTGTCACTCAAGCACAAGATGAGGAGAGCTGTGTTGGAAATGGAGACACGGAGTGTTGTGGACGTACGGGCCCTCTATTTCGTCTAGGTTCCCGACACGATCTTGTGTGTATATAAGAGGTTGGAATGGGCAATATGGTAGCGCTTCAGGCTATCTATTGGTGATATGAGCGGCTGTTTGGCGTGGGCATAAGGAGGTTATTGGGGGGTTTTCTATGCCTAGATGGCGCCACACTCGTTTATGCTGTGGCTTAGGCTCTGTGTCGCTTACACTTGTACTTGTAGCGCACATCTCCCATACTTTTAGCTTTAATCCGAACATGACACTCTTTTAGTCAACTTCTACTTTCGTTCCATGAACATTGCGCCCATTTCATTGCGCGATATTTCCAACAAGCTTTTTAAATTTTTTAGCAGTGGGCGGTCATCAAAGTGATGGCAAAGAACCAGAGAGCGTGTTGGATTTGCATAAAACTGAGGGTGACATGTGTAGGTAGACTTATGCTTGCATAAGTCTGGATCCAGTCCAAAAGCGAAAGCACGATCTGCGTGCAGCCATGTCAGACTAGTAATGATGATCAGGGGAGTTAATAGGGTAGAACCAGATATTATAGTGCCACGATGGACTTGTAGCACGGAGGACAATTAATAAAATTCATTCTTGTATTTGCTTGTACCTTTTGACGATCCACGCGACATTCACTCGAAGACCTCTCTAAGTTTTAAAACATGAAATAAAATTGTTCCCTTGGGTTAGGCCTGGAAATCCAGGACAAAACGTATATACCCTGTCGAAATGGGCGCTGACATGGGTATAGCCCCTGAAGCGAATATGCGCCCCATTTAAATCCACTGAAAACTTGAAATCGCGGCACAACAGTATAAATGGTTGAAGTAAAACTCTTACAGTTACCCACAAAAAATTATAAAGTACCTTCGTATACCTGATTGCTCCAGCATTAACACTCGAACCGTGATACTTGGGAGAACTGCGCAGATGATGTACCACCGCATCATCCAACAGTGATGATATTTACAGAGACACCTGCACCCTCGCAATTAAAATCGGATGGCGCACAATGGTCAACTAGTAAAACCTTGCCAAAATTTGAAATTTGAAACTCGTCGAGATTGAACCAATCTTCTGCATCATGTTGTAAACTGTTCCAGGTTTCTCTCACGCCCATTCCAAAGAACTGTCCCCTAAACCTGTGAACCACGAATTTTTTCCTCCTGCAGGTATTCATCGTGTGGTGAGCATATATTTTGTAAACAGCTGAAGCCATAAGAAGTTGAAGAATGAGGTGATCATTGAAATTAGGGTGTACCAGTTAGTACTAGCAGACTTGATGAGACTCAGGTAAGAGTCGATTTCATTGGGAGTAAAAATTTGATATGGTGGAGTATTTTGAATCATTGCCTTGAGGGACAGCTTCTTTAATATTGCGAATTTTGATTGAACTTGGCTCTGAGAATTTATTCGAACCCCAGGATGGTGCAGGATACCACCGTTAGGTATCCAGTCTTGTCTTCCAGGTATGCTCATTGTGAATGTAGTCCTAAACATCATTATTTCCTTCCAGTGGCGCCGGTGTAATCGCTCAGTATGCTTTGCATATCTGGGATAGCTAAGAAGAGTCGCATCCGAATCGAAGTCGAAAGCAAACACATGCATATCTCCATTTGATGACTTCTCAACCATGCAGCACTCACCATTATCTACTGAGTACTCAACCTCTTTCTAACCACATATCATCTCGCCTCGACGACCGATAAAGGCGTCACCCCAATTGCAGACAGGAGCTTGCCTCATTGATTACCGGCCATAAATCGCTACAAATTTACGACGCTACGTATACCTGCAAGCAGAAAATTAGGTCACAATATACAAAGTTCGGTTCTTGGTTCATGGGGGACTGTTGCTCGAATGTGAAAAACAACTTGAGGGAGAACATGTGTCTGAGATATGGAACGAGAGGGGGAACAGATGTCTGAAGACTATGCTGGGACTGACATATTCGAGGGATTTTCAACTTTGGATTTTTTGTGGGCGTCAATACCGAGGTGTCGGCTAATTAGCCAGCAGGACTTCTTTTGTCGAAGATTCAACGGCAATACTCAGCGCCCTGGACGGCACAAAAGAAGTCGAGCTAAGCTACCATATAGCAATCACGCTCTGTCAAGGCCTTTGTGACATTTCAGCACGACTTTCGGGAAGGAGTTGGAAGGAGGCTAGAAAGGCAGAGTGTGAATTCTCCGAGGTACCCACATGCCTGCAGCGCCTAGCTGGCCGGCCCCTTCGAACTCATCAGAAGAGTCACTATGTCTTCAGATTTAGTCCTAATGTCGGTAATAGGAGAGCTCTGCACCCAGTGGTTTTTGCAATTTTTCCCGGTTGCCATACACCCGCAAATGGCCATCGTTTCGTTGGCTGGAGAGGGGAGATAATGAAGGGCTAAGGGCTCCCGTGAGTGTATGATCGAATGAGGACTTGTGAGTGGTGGTACTGTAAGGGGAGCTATACGGGGGGCATGGGAGGGGATATACTACCAGTAGAGGTATCCTTGGTCTATAGGCAGAGAGGGCTTACATGTCCTACATAGTCATAGGCTCAAACAGGACAATAAAATGAATTAAAAAAAAAACATTATTATTTGTTTGGACGGGTCAAGTGCGCGATGTATATGTACACGTGGGGTTGGATGGTGCAGTGGTACACCATCCGGGCTGTTCTCCCAAGTAGATACTGGGTAGCTTGAAGACCTACCCCATTCGAGACAAGAGAAAGCTGGTTCGAATCCAGTCAGACCCACACACCACTCTCTCTCGCGGTGACATTGTTCTTGTGGGATGATGAAAGCACACTCGGATAGCCACAGGGTTTTCACGCTTTTCCCTGTGGTGGGTATGCACGGAAGAGGTTATACGCCGTGAGGGTTAACATCGAGTGGTATCTACAAATGAAATCTGAGTGTGAGTGTTCTAAATGTCAAACTGAATCATCCTACTTAAAGCAAATATCTTCCGATAAAACCTGCATGAGCCTCAAGGTGCCAAATCGGGAAAACTGAATCATATATATATGTACACGTGTCATATCCCTGTCCATAATTACTAATCCCAGCACTCTCACAAGCACCAACCAACTCTGTGAACCATCGCAAACTTGAGTATCCACATGAGTTATTGTTGTGCGGTATATTTTTACGGATGATTGACAGGAGAGAAATTTTAACAAGTGGGAACTAAATTTTTTTGATATCCTTGTCAGTATCCTGATAAATCGGACATATCAGCGAACCAACTATTCCTGAGGATATTTGAAGGAAACCAGAGTAATGTCTTGAACGACGATATCGGCACCTATCTTTCACATAGATTCATGACTCTGTAGGACAGTGAAACATGATAATTTTCTTGCGGTTCTACTTAATTTAACAATAAGAATGGTAACTAAGGTCGGATTTGAAGTCAACATTTCAGCACCAGAACCATAATATACGCTTTTCCGAAAACGTGACATACAAAGAGTAAGTGAAGTAGTGCCTCAGATTATAAGTACATAGATACTGCCATGGAATCGTTTTAAAATAATGGATTTAAAGGACTTGGACAGCATTGTTTAAAAGTTATGGCGGCTTTATTTCCGTATGTGATTTACGATTGTGATGATGCTGGCGGTGACTGAACATATCCGGCCCCCTTATAGTTTTCTGAGGATATTCCGGAAATTGGCTCTGAATTTTGAGACTATGGTAGAGAATAGGTTAGTATCAATAAAGTAATTGTAAATTAGGAATATCATTGATTATTATGATTAGCAGCGTATGTGAATATATCAAGTATGCATGTACTTGATTTCAAGAAGCTATTTGGGTTTGTACATAATAGTAGCGAATATTTCTAGATCTTGTAGATAGTGTTTTATAAATTAAATGACTTACTTTCAAGTATTCATTAGTTGCTTCCTGGTACTCCTTTGTCATTGTCGAAGGAGGCGGACGAGCGAAGGAGCGGATTAAGCAGAAGATCAAAAAACTTGCGCTGACACACGCGGCCACATATCCTGCAACTTTCATGCCTTCTCCTGGTGGAGCTTCAGCACGAGGTCCATGAGCGCCGAAGGCGAGGTAATATGCTATTTTCGTTAGTGAATTGCCAATGCTTGATTGATGAAACTATTTGTGGCTCAAAACGTAGTATATTTTGTGAGGATAAACCCCTTATCTGCTCGGGATGGGGAAAAGAACGAACCGGCTTTCTTTTCCTGAAGTGTCATCTCAGCCCAATTAGACTTCATTCGATCCCTCAAGGCCATCCATAGTTCAGCTTGTTCCTGGGGAGGAATCTGTTCCCAGCGCTTCTCGATGTCGACCAAGGTGGGATTTGAAATTGCGTGAGCTTGTCGTTGTGCCTGCAACGCTATCGGTCGTCGGATCGACAGAGTTCGCAGAGAGACGCGGTTCGTTATAGGTCGAAACATTGTTTCGAGGTCAATCGAGGTGAACGAGAGTTATCTGTTATTGTTGAAGCGCCGCCGATCCGACTAGTTGAATAAGTGGAGATAGGTTTAATTCTTGTCCTTGTTGTATGAGTTTGTAAATGATACTAGTGAGTTGTTTATTCTTAGTGCGTTATTATTAGCTTAGAGAAAGATTCAGTAATACTTGTTGATTGGATTAGACTCGTCTACTGTTCGCAATCATTTGACGTCAAGTATGATATTCTCAGTCTCGCATGTTAAACAAAATTACAATTACAGATTTTAACATCTAAGCTTATCAAATTTATTTTCTAATGGAATTTGACCACGTCAGGCATCGATACTCTATTACAAAATGACTGTCGCGCATGAGGCAACAACAGTGGATGCACGGCTATGAATCTTGTTCAAATTTGAATTAAATGAACGGCCGCCCAGTTAATTAAATAATTACTAGTACCTCAAAAGCCTTCAACGTTGGATATTCTGCGGAATAAAAATAATGCTCGAGATTTTTATCACCTAATTACAATGAGAATAAAAAACGTAACATGAGAAAACCACTTCGCACCACAGTCCTCCTGATTTATGAGTCTAATTTTTCTAGCTAGCAGTTGCATATGAGAAAATTTTCTTCAAATAATATAAGTTCTACGAGCTCACAAATGTCAGAAAAGGATATTCGAGGACTATTGAAAGTACTCAAATCTGAAAAGATCCATAATCAGAAGTAGCAAGAATCAAACACCAAGATTCGGAAGCTGACCAATAGCTTATCAATAGCTCTAACTTCTAATACACAATGTGCTATAGGAGTTGAAGGGACACGAAATTGAGCTTAGAGCCTAAGGATTACAAGAGAGGAGGCGGGATTAAGAGGATATCCTTTAATATGTATCAGCGAAGCTCATTGCGAGAGGCTCTTGTAAATAAAACGAAGAATTCATAACTATAACTCAGGTAACCCTCACCATAACGATATCGATCAAGATTCTGGCGGTTCTTATCGCCAGATTCTTGGAGAACACTCATGAGTAAAAATAACTACAAACTACAATTCAATAACAATACCCTGGGCCTGATTATGGTGGAAGCTTAGAAGGCAATGGTCAAATGATGTCACCATCCTAAGTTAGTGCACGCCATTATCACTCTATTACTCTAAGCATTAGAGAGCAAGATTCTCTTATTCTCACTTGCGCCATAGCCGACAATCATAAAAAGATAATTACCTTGTCTTGGAACTCCAGGTATGGAGACAAGGACTGAAAACTTATTCAACAGCTTTGAGAGTTTCTGGGTACAGAATTTAACCTTGTCGATATCATCAATCTACCTCGCAATATAACTTTCGCCACGAGTATGTTCAAATCCAACAGAAGATCTTGATTAAGAAAGCGAAAAAGAAACAAATACTGATAGCATGGAAAGACGATAAATGATACTAGTTTTGGACGAATAAGAAATAGAAGACTATTTTAATACCTCTAGTCATTCATCTTTGAACAATAAAAACCTCAGGCACGAGAAGGGGGGATCATATACCCTATAATATGGTCCCCAAGATCTGGCTTGTTCATCACGAGATTATTCGAGAAAAAAAGACTCTTAGCTTCAAAAAGCAGAGCAGAGAAGGTCAAAGATTACTAGATCAAACAAGCTTTAGTGGAAATTCCTGACTTGGAATAAATAGAAATTTCCCAAGCTATTAGATTTTAATCGACTCATTCTATCATTAAAAGAGCGGTCAATTTGTCCAATTTTTAGAGTCCAAAAATTTTACATTTTTACTCTCAAACCTAAGAAAATGATAAGTGGAATTGTATTCAGTGAAGTTAGATTGATTCCTATCTCATTCGGTGTAAATTTTTATTTCATGAATCAAAGGAATTATGTGGATCTCAATTGCCGACCAATAGAAAGACTAGATAGCTGTCTATGATATCCTAAAAACCTGACAATAAAAATTCCCTGTAATTCAGGCCCCAGTCAAATCTGCTTTACTTTTTTTTTGAGTGTTTATTGTCCTTATGAGTCTACCTATGTAAGGACATGTAGGTCCTTTCTGCCTACAGGCCGGGAGTATTTATGCCTTGGGTAGTGTACTCCCTCCTATGTCTCTTTCACGTCTACTTTCCAGCAGTAATACCCCCACAGGTCTTCATTCGAGTACACACTAAGAGGAGCCGTTATCCCGTCATTATCTCCCCTCTCCAGCCAACGAAACGATGACTATTTGCGGGTTTGTCGCTACAGGGAAAAGTCTCAAAAACCACCGGGTTCGGGGCTCTCCTATGACGAAGAGGCCGGCCAGCCGGGCGCATCAGACCTGTGTATACCTAAGAGCGTCTCTCAACCTTCCTAGCCTCCTCCTTTCTCTTTCCCTGATTCATATCACAGGAAAAACCGAAGGTCGTGAAAGGATGTCAGAAAAGTCTTGGTCGAGAGTGACTGCCGTGAAAAAGCCTAGCCTAGCATCCAAAAATCGTTACAGACGTGGGGTTGTCGATTAACTCATGTATTTCAGATGCCCTCCTGGCTAGTAGATTCGGAATTTATGATTAGTAGGGACGATAAAGTAGACGAGTCGAAATCTGCTTTTCTTGAGGGCGGAAGGGTCTTTTACTTTGCTTTCGTGGGCTTTTTGTCTGCCCGCCGGTGGGTAGCACATGTTGTAATATAACGAGGGCTTCTCTGACTACCATTGTAGCGTTTGGTACCGCATTATCTCTCCTGATTCCCAGCATCATTATCGTCATATTTTTCGTCTTGTGTGTTATCGGAAGCGTATCTTTGACGGAGGTGGAGATAACTCAGCTCAAAGCTGATAAGGTGTTACTCAATCTTGGCTCTGCAGACTCTACAGTGACAGCCGGAGGTTTGTAGGGGACACCTCTGACAGGTACTGAGGATAGTCCCCTGGGTTGTGCTAAAATCATATCAATTATTCATGTCAGTTGCACTTAGCTGCATTCTGGGCAGAGCGATAACTGTTACTTTACTATCTGGCCCTTAAGGATTTACTCACATGGTACCCCTACCTACGCCCATCAGTTCTATTAGCCGCTTTCAACTCAAATAAAGCTTAAGGCCAAGCTATCAATGTCTTATCACTCATGGGATGAAACCCCCCTTAGACACCTCAAGCTCCCTAGTTCATACCCAGTAACAAACTACAGCTTATCTATCATACCTCATTACTACCCCATGGTTGTAGACTGCTCCGAGATAATATTTGATTCTGATGTATTTCCTATCTAAACTAGGACTGTAATAAATTACTGGACGGCCGTTAAGTTGTGTTTAATTTTATGAAATTGCTACGACTTGTCTTGTCTAGTTTTTCCAATATAAGTTGAAGGTTATGCCCTAGACCACAAAGACAGGAAGGACTAGGCTTAATGAAGACGTTTGGGCCGAGATTTTGACCGCTTAGAATTGATGGGTAATCTCACAATTGTGGACCAATGGATATGTGTCCTCCAACAGTGATGGCAGGTGCCTGGTATTCCGCACCCAAAAAAGGTTAATCTGATTAGGATAGTTTTGGTATTGACAATCCTTCATATTTCCCTTAGCTGCTATTTTAGCTGTCAGCTGATCTACCGATTGGACAGGATAGTCATCCCACTTGTTTCATGAAAGAGGAAAGAGCTAATAATCTTTGGAGACCGTCAATTTTGGAATTGCTAGGCTGTCTATTTGTGACTTTTATTTTTAAAGGCAAGGAAACCTGATTTAAAGCTACTAGTCTTAGCTTATTCTAGCCGTTCATCCAGTACTGGAAAGACATATGTGTGTTTAATTCCTACAGACTTTGCATATTTCAAGTTGACAAGTGTAATAGGCCATGGGCTAATGTAAATACAAAAATAGGTGCTACGTATTCCCGCATTATTGTGTTATGCGGTTAAGCCTGATAAACCTGATAGTTTTAGACTCTGTCTTTTAAATTTCTCATGCTTGCATTATTTTACTACGCATTGAATTGATTCATATTCCGTGTTTGACAATGTGCATTGACGGGTTCACAGGTGCGAGCATTTTCAACTTTGTCGAGCAGCTTCCGTGCGGCATGAATAATGATTGGGCATATCGAAGTCCCCTGGCTGTAACCAAGTACCAACGCGTTAGCGCCATATTCAGTTACCCCACCACCCCTTATATACTAAGCTTCTTCCCCTCTCTCGTCATAAGTTCACCATTACCTTTCCACATTTCTCACAATCAACTCATCTCTCACCTCAATAAAATTACCCTAATTACCAGTATGTTATCACATTCCATCAGTTCCCATAATTCTCTACTAATAGAAACTGTCAATGACCTGGAAAAGCTTTGCAACTTTACAAAAAGCACAGGATATAAAAAGAAAACTAGAACATATAAGAATACTAGCTAACAAAGGATTTGTCAATAGAATATGGCTCCGATCAAAGTTGGCATTAATGGTTTCGGTCGTATAGGCCGCATTGTCTTCCGAAACGCTGCTCAAAGCTGTGACATCGAAGTTGTTGCTGTCAATGACCCCTTCATTGAACCAGAATATGCCGTAAGCAAGCCTCTTAAAAATTGTATGCATATGACTAAAGATTACTATCAGGCGTACATGCTGAAGTATGATTCAACTCATGGTCAGTTTAATGGAGACATACAAGCAGTCGAGGACGGACTAGTTGTCAACTCCAAGAACGTCAAGTTCTACAACAAAAGGAACCCTGAAGAGATACCATGGGCCGACACAGGAGCTCAGTATATCGTAGAGTCAACTGGTGTCTTTACAACAACCGAAAAGGCTAAGGCACACTTGAAAGGAGGTGCTAAAAGGGTTGTCATTTCGGCTCCCTCTGCTGACGCACCCATGTTTGTCATGGGTGTCAACCACAAGTCGTACACAACTGATCTTGAGGTGATTTCAAACGCTTCGTGCACAACTAACTGTCTTGCTCCATTGGCAAAGGTTATCAATGATAAATTTACTATTGTAGAGGGTCTTATGACTACCATTCACTCCTACACTGCCACGCAGAAAACTGTTGACGGCCCTTCTGCTAAAGACTGGCGTGGTGGTCGTACTGCAGCCCAGAACATTATTCCTAGCAGCACAGGTGCCGCAAAAGCTGTTGGCAAGGTTATCCCTGAGCTTAACGGGAAATTAACAGGAATGGCAATGCGTGTGCCCACTGCTAATGTGTCTGTCGTTGACTTGACATGTCGTATCGAGAAGAGCGCTACCTATGATGAAATTAAAAAGGCTGTGAAGATTGCCGCCGGAAATGAACTACAAGGTAATAGAGGAAACTCCAATTTTTTATTCTACTAACAACAGAAAAGGCATCCTTTCGTACACCGAAGATGAAATTGTCTCTACGGATTTAATCGGCAACAACCACTCATCTATATTTGACGCCAAGGCCGGAATATCACTCAACGACAACTTTGTTAAGCTTGTTGCATGGTACGATAACGAGTGGGCTTACTCTCGCCGAGTGTTAGATCTAATCACCTATATCGCTAAAATTGATGACTCCAATTAGATTATATATTTCGGTTTAAAATAATACCGTACTAAATTGCATACACTTGAACAATAATCTTTACATTTCAATTTACGTGGTGATACTGCATATCAAAGTCGTCCGATAGTGAGGATGTTTATCTATCTACAAACATGATTTCTATAATTATTTCTTAAATGTAAAATATTAAATCATGGTCACATGGATTGAAAGACGATATGATAATTAGATTGCAACATCTCAGGACATTAAAAATCTAGTTAAATTGAGACCACAAAATATTCTTCATCGTCGAGTGTAAGACAGATTCAATGAAAAAAAATGAATCTTCCATATTCGCAAAGGTGTTAAGTCATACAAGCAAAGCAACAGGCCTAAAAATAAAAAAGACTACAAGGCATCATTAGTTGGAGAATTTTATAGACCCATTACGACGAGTTGTTGCAGGTGTAAGCAGAGAGTCTAGGTAGAGTCAATCAAACGGTCAGCTCCAAGTACATGGCTCTGCGAGATTCCTAGCACGCTTCCCTGAGCCGTTTTTACTACAATTGTCGTTTGGCCTTAATTTACGTATAGGTATGGTTAGTTCAATGCAAAACGAAAGGCACGAAAGTGAGGTATGAATTCTTGTTTCTTATCTTGTCTCTATCTGTGGCATTGCGAGCGTGTAGTTCGTGGTATTGGCTAGGTCATGAAGACAATGACTCAGCAACAGAGAGATGCACTACGACTAGTGCAGAGCAAATTAAACTCCGTTCCAATATTTGTTTCATTTTATTGTCCTGTCTGAGCCTATGACTATGTAGGACATGTAAGCCCTCTCTGCCTATAGACCAAGGATACCTCTACTGGTAGTATATCCCCTCCCATGCCCCCCGTATAGCTCCCCTTACAGTACCACCACTCACAAGTCCTCATTCGATCATACACTCACGGGAGCCCTTAGCCCTTCATTATCTCCCCTCTCCAGCCAACGAAACGATGGCCATTTGCGGGTGTATGGCAACCGGGAAAAATTGCAAAAACCACTGGGTGCAGAGCTCTCCTATTACCGACATTAGGACTAAATCTGAAGACATAGTGACTCTTCTGATGAGTTCGAAGGGGCCGGCCAGCTAGGCGCTGCAGGCATGTGGGTACCTCGGAGAATTCACACTCTGCCTTTCTAGCCTCCTTCCAACTCCTTCCCGAAAGTCGTGCTGAAATGTCACAAAGGCCTTGACAGAGCGTGATTGCTATATGGTAGCTTAGCTCGACTTCTTTTGTGCCGTCCAGGGCGCTGAGTATTGCCGTTGAATCTTCGACAAAAGAAGTCCTGCTGGCTAATTAGCCGACACCTCGGTATTGACGCCCACAAAAAATCCAAAGTTGAAAATCCCTCGAATATGTTAGACCAGATTTTTATATTACTTAATGTCGTGCCTGCGCGCAGCAAGTGCTTTTAGCTGTCATGTGCTGGTTAGCTCAGCCTAGGAAAAAGCTACCCGACGTGCTGCCGCCCTTTGGAGCCCAGCATTTTCTGTGAAGCCTAGAACATACTATCTAGCGCCTTACTTTACAATTTTATTATAGAGAGCCGAGCTTTTCCATGGAGTTACTTTAGGTTTATCAAGTAGAGAATATATATCTACATGGTTTACGAGTGAAAAAGTCCTTGTAGACTGGGATAGTTTAGGTTAGAATGTGGTGTCACAGGGGCATCTAGTTGGGGTGTAGTCACGTGATAATTATGGCGTAACTAAGCGAGGATACTTAGATTTAGATCTCTGCTTGTAGATTAGTTACGTTCCTTGTGCAACTACAATTATATATTCTGAACATCCGAGTAATTATACAACGCCAGCCCGTGATATGTGGGGAGGTTGCTGAATGTCAGGGGATGAATGATCGTGGTCATGAACCATATGATAAAAAGATTTACTACAGATCTAGAAAGAGGTTCAAGATGGAGAGGACCTATATACAGCGTGCTTTACAGCGGAAAAGGGGGACTATTATCAACACCTGTCAGTGGTGTCCCCTACGAACCTCAAGCTCCCACTGTAGAGTCTGCAGAGTATTGTGGTTATGAGCTATACGGAAGTCACGTTACGGAGTGATGAGGAGTGGATGATGTTATAATTAGTTGTTGACAGTGAATGAACTCATACAATATTATGCTGTAGGTATATGGACAGAAAGTATAAGACTAAACCTATATCCATTTATTGTGGGTACATCTATGAAACTATATACATGCTCGCATAACCAGTACACTAGTGATGTATGCTGTGGCCTTGAGCCACACGCGATGTCCAAGCCCCGTCTACCTCTTTGCCTCATATCATAACACAGAGCCAAGATTGATTAACACCTTATCAGCTTTGAGCTGAGTTATCTCCACCTCCGTCAAAGATACGCTTCCGATAACACACAAGACGAAAAATATGACGATAATGATGCTGGGAATCAGGAGAGATAATGCGGTACCAAACGCTACAATGGTAGTCAGAGAAGCCCTCGTTATATTACAACATGTGCTACCCACCGGCGGGCAGACAAAAAGCCCACGAAAGCAAAGTAAAAGACCCTTCCGCCCTCAAGAAAAGCAGATTTCGACTCGTCTACTTTATCGTCCCTACTAATCATAAATTCCGAATCTACTAGCCAGGAGGGCATCTGAAATACATGAGTTAATCGACAACCCCACGTCTGTAACGATTTTTGGATGCTAGGCTAGGCTTTTTCACGGCAGTCACTCTCGACCAAGACTTTTCTGACATCCTTTCACGACCTTCGGTTTTTCCTGTGATATGAATCAGGGAAAGAGAAAGGAGGAGGCTAGGAAGGTTGAGAGACGCTCTTAGGTATACACAGGTCTGATGCGCCCGGCTGGCCGGCCTCTTCGTCATAGGAGAGCCCCGAACCCGGTGGTTTTTGAGACTTTTCCCTGTAGCGACAAACCCGCAAATAGTCATCGTTTCGTTGGCTGGAGAGGGGAGATAATGACGGGATAACGGCTCCTCTTAGTGTGTACTCGAATGAAGACCTGTGGGGGTATTACTGCTGGAAAGTAGACGTGAAAGAGACATAGGAGGGAGTACACTACCCAAGGCATAAATACTCCCGGCCTGTAGGCAGAAAGGACCTACATGTCCTTACATAGTCATAGAAATTATAGGACCAAAAACACATACACATTACTAAAAAATATCCTTTAGAGTCAGACAGAGTGTTTGGTAGACGGCTGCTTATGTCCGTATCTGGTCAAATGGGGCTTAGTTACCTGATTTTAAAAGTAATTGGCCCTGACCACATGAATTGTTGGACAGAGGCCCGCGACGCAACATAGCCGATTATCGACTTTTTATTAGATCGTCGACTTTGTATAATGGACTGTTATCAAAGACACGGAAAAAGATATATGAGATTGCTCAATGAGAGGCTAGGATTGATTCCGACGTAATTTTGTTGAAGACTTTTCCTACAATTGGAGACTACCATGTCTTTACATATCTACG